>OZ010747.1:80503597-81168597 GCA_963932245.1 Tachinus rufipes
TTGCATATTCCGGAGAGTCTCTGTTTATTGCTTTCTGTTCCTTGATCAGTAATTTTGTGGTTTTGTGTTTTCTGCAATGCAGATTTTTTTCACCGCTATTCTGATGTTTGTAGTAATTCTTATTGTTACTCGTAACGCATATAGTTTTTACCCCTGTAGCTCATCGGTTGGATGTAAGCTCTTGCTAATTTAGGCGTTATATTTTTCATTTTTCCCTTTAAATTTTGACATGGTCGCTTCCTCTCTAGCTGGACGTTGAGTTGTATTTTAAATCTTATTATTCTGTAGTCACTTTCTGTGTCAAATTGGTTTAAGACTGATATGTCCAAACATATGCGTTTGTCATTTGCTAGGATGTAATCTATTTTATTTTTTATTGTGTTGTCTGGAGTTTTTCAAGTCCATTTCTTATTTGGGTGTTTTTTGAAAAAAATGTTTAAACAGTACAACTTCTCTTTGTAGAAGAAGACGATCAGTGTTTGTCCTTTCAAGTTTTTCTCCCTAGTAGTGGGTCCGTTGCTGTTTTTCCTCCAACTTTGGCGTTAAAGTCCCCCATTATGATAGTAAAATTGGTGTTTTTTGCAATTTTTGCGGCTGTTATGTTTTTGTAGAACTGTTTGTTTTCTTTATCTGTTGAGCAAGAGGTAGGAGCGTATGCTTGTATAATTTGCATGCCGAGTCTGTTTTTTAGTTTGATAACTATATAGATGACTCTGTCCGATATTGCCCGTGCTTTGGTAATGAGTTGTTTGATGTTTTTGTGTATCAGTAAGGCTACATCACCGATATGTGAGTTTTTGTCTGAGTTTTTCTGATACATGGGGTGTTCTGATACATGAGGTGTTCTGATTTCAGGATGGTTAGCGCTTTGTCCCTTCTCCTAGTTTTGCTAATTTTTGGTACAATCTAGTTGGTGTTCTGCAACTCGTTCTCAAGGTTTGTTAGATGTTCGTCAAGCCACTTAGTGCGAATGTTGTATGTTGCAAGGTATATTGTAATTCTTTTGGGTTTTCCCGTTTTTGTATTTTTGATGTTTTTTGAGTTTTTACCTCTGAGCTTTCTGTTCTACTTGCCTGAGATGTTCTTAAGATTAAAATTTCATTTATTTGTAAGGTTTTGGCTGTTAAAACGCCACGCTAGACAAGCGTGTTGGCAAATATTTTGGATTAAATTTCCTTAATTCTAGTAAGTCACTAGAGCCTTGTTTGTTTTCTAGCAGGTGGCACCACGTGCAGGCAAGGTCGACTTTTAGGTCGGTTTTGGTTGTTTTAACCGTCACCTCTTACCACCCACCAGAGTAGCGCACTAGTAAAATTGATTTAAAAAAAAAAATTCTACTTTCTTTTAAACGCATTTGAATAAATTCGGCCCAATATTTTACTACTAAACCGGCATTAAAAAGATTTGTAATAGAAAAGTTAGATACAAATTGGAATTTTTTAAATTAGTATCTAAATTTTGAATTAGATTGTCACAATGTTTACAAGCTTTTTTATAATCATGTTAAGTCTGTTTGAAACAATTACTAATGCGTTTTGCTTAGATGCAGTTTTCTCGTAGTAGACTTAGTAGCTAATAACTTTTTTCTAAATCTTTAGTTAATTAAAATTTCAATTCTTTTTGAAAATTGTTTGTCTTTATTTAATATGAGATCAGCTAATACCGGAATGGTCAAAGTTCATTTTAAACGTGCAATGTGGTTTTTCTTTTATCCGTAGTCTTTAATTTGCTTGTTGTCATCAACTTTTACCAAGTGGAAGTTAGGTAGGGTTAGAAGATTGAGTGTGAAATATCTTGTCAATACATGGAGATAGAGTTTAGGTAAGATGTGGTGCTACAAACAAATATTGAGAATATCTTTAATTATGTGACAAACATACCACTATCAGGAAACTAAGATACTTTAGACATGTAGCTGGAGAACCAAAATACACAATTTTCCAGATCATTATAGAGAAGAAATTCTGGAATTAATGACGAAAAGAAGATTATATAAGGCAAAAGAAAAATAAGGGAAGCTAAGGAACAGTGGTTGGGAGAAAAATGTGCCAAAATAGAACATCTTCAGGCAAAGTATGATACTTTTAACCTGCACAAAAAGGTTAAAGAACTAGGAGACAAAAGTAGAAGACACCAGGCTGCAGTATTAAGAAGCCCGGACAACAAAATAATATTGGGAATAGAAGAGAAACTTAAAAGGTGGACTCAATATGTAAAAAAAATATTTCACGATGATAGACCAATACCGCCGGTGCTGACCGATGTAGACTAATTAGGACCCGAAATAACCAGAGAGGAAGTCATACATGCAATAAAGGTACAGAAAAACAGAAAAGCCACAAGCCCTGATAACATCTTTGCTGAGGTCCCCAAAATATTGGCAGAACAGGAAGGACACGGTTTAAAACTACTGACATCACTATTTAACGCATTCTACACTTCTGGCAAAATCCCTTCAAGCTGGCTGAAATCCACCTTTATCACCCTTCCTAAAAAAAATAACTCGTCCCAATGTAATAACTACAGAATGATAAGCTTAATGTCACACGTATTAAAAGTATTTCTACGTATAATTCACACAAGAATTTACCGTAAGTGTGAGAATCAGGCGGGCCAAACGCAATTCGGGTTTCGCAACGGAGTTGGTACACGTGAAGCATTGTTCTCCCTGAATGTCTTGGCCCAACGATGTCGAGATATGAATTGCGACCTGTACGCATGCTTTATCAACTACCGAAAGCCATTCGATTGTGTTCAACACGAGAAAATGATAGACATACTGAAATCAAAAGGCGTAGATAGAAGAGACATACAGATTATCACGGAACTGTATTGGAATCAAACGGCTCAGGTATCAGTGGATCATGCGTTTACAGATGCCATACAAATAAAGAAAGGTGTTTGGCAGGGATGCGTACTATTGCCGCTTCTATTCAATTTGTATTCAGAAGTAATATTCACCGAAGCACTTAATGAAACTTCAGGCGGAATCACTGTAAATGAACGAATAATAATCAACTTGAGGTACGCCGACGACACGGTCATCATAGCAAATACCCAACCTGAACTCCAGAAAATGATAGATAGCGTGGTACAGTACAGTGAAAGGGCAGGGCTGTTTGTAAATATACAGAAGACAAAAACCATGATCTTTACAAAAAGACCAACAAACGTTTCCGTAACCATCAACGGGGCCTACATACAGCAGGTTGCTAACTTCAAATATCTCGGCGCCCTAGTCAACCAACACTGTGACATAACTAAAGAAATAAAGTCGAGAATTGAACAAGCTCGCAGAACATTTATAACCATGCGAAATTTCTTTATAAGATCTGACCTAAGCTTGGAAATGAGGGTTCGCATGTTAAGATGCTACGTGTTCCCAGTGCTTTTGTACGGGTGCGAAAACTGGACTCTAAACCCCGCTATGGAAAAAAAAATCGAAACCTTTGAAATGTACTTGTACAGGCGTATACTGCGAATATCTTGGGTACAAAGAGTGACTAACGCTGATGTACTTATCCGTATGAAAAAGACAAAAGAACTTCTTTACACCATGATGAGAAGAAAGGCCGAATACCTGGGGCACATCATGAGAGGGAAGCGCTACAAACTTTCACGACTTATAATTGAAGGGAAGATACAGGGAAAAAGGTCGGTTGGAAGACGACAGAACTCATGGCTTAAAGACCTACGCCGCTGGTTCAACTGTACGACCACTGATGTCTTCCGAGCAGCCGTGTCAAAAACCATAATGGTCAATTGGATCGCCAACCTTCGATAGGAGACGGCGTGAGAAGAAGAAGATAGAGGAAAAAATAAAAAAAAAAAATAGAGAAAGATGCAAAACTTTGTAGATCAAAAATTTGCGCATATAGTACTGAAGCAGTACAACAGAACTAGTTAGAACAGCAGTGAACGGAGTGAAGACAGCGTTGATGATTTTCAATCTTCAATAAAAGTTTGTTGTATTTTTGTTACGTTTTTTATCGGCAACATTATCCGTGCAAAACTAAACTTTAATACATAAGGTGTTGTGAGGAGGATGTTGTAGGGGGCAATGCACTATCACTTACACTCGGAGTAGAAAAAACTTCAAAGTGTTTAGGGCAATAAAATTTATAAGACACAATATTCTTAACAAGTCTATTTAAGCAACAAAACAGATACAAGCTTGCATAAGAAATACAAGTCACAATAATATATACATTACAGTGAGGTTTAAATTCTTTGTTATCAAATTTTTATGAGCGCCAAAAAGAATTATGTTCAAAAACAAAAAAAACATACTCAAAATTTGGTGCCAATTAATTAAGTCTAAATGATGCCGCAAATGTAAAAACTACCAATCAATAAGTGAAATAGGTGCAAACAACAAAATAACTTCTGAAACCAGCTTTTTTTATTATACAATGTGATTTTCTACTAGATTTTAATGTTTTTAAATTTAATGTCACTAATTAGAAGGTCAAACAATGTGCAGAAAAAAAATGTTAAATAATCTTGAGTAATTTCACAAAGAAATTAGAGAATTAGAGACACTTAGTAATTAATTTTTAATATGCTAAGTAATAAAAATGAACAAGTTTACTTTTATATGCTTTGTTGAAACAAAAAAAAGTTTAAGGATTTCAGTAGCAGTGATAACAGCTTACAAAAAAAAACGACGAGGCATGCTCTGTATCAAATTTTGGATCACATTCTGCGGAAGATTGTTCCATTCTTGCAAAAGTATATTGCAAAGCTCTCTAGAATTTCTGAGGGCCGGCACATGTCTCCGTAAACGTATTCCTATCTCATCCTAAACATGCTCAATTGGGTTTAAATCTGGACTGCAAGCAAGCCAAACAAATCTCGTGATTTGACACTCATCAAGTTACTCAGTAACTATCCATTGTAGGGCCGTGCATTATCATGCATAAATGTTGCGTCGTCGCCAAAAATAACCATGAACGGTTAAGCATGGTCTTCTAGAACCTCTGTCAGATACCTATGCGCAGTCAACGTCCCATTCTTGATAAAGACTAACTCCGTGCAAGTGTCAAAAAATATGCTTCCTCAACCATAACTGATCTTTCACCAACTAAAAGTCGCCACACTTTTACACGTCTATCTGAGCTCAATTCATCGATTCCAATCCGCTATTGTCCAAGCCAAGTGACCGTTCGGTTTCTCAAAACACTAGAAACGAGGAAGCGGTCATCTCTAAATGTTTTAGTGTTTCTTTGCCCTCAACCAGGTCTTTGAGTGAGCAGACCAGTCACGTACTGCCGCCATATTCGTTGCACACTCGAGAGACTTACATCAACGTTTTTCGCAGTTTTGCGCTGTTTTCTAAAAGCGCCACAATTCGTGCCGCAACAACAGGATTTATGTACATTGCAAAACACTAGCAATGACAACAATACACAAACAATTTGCAACAAACAAATATCATTACAGAAACAAAAACTATGCTTGTTTGTTTCAACAAAAACATATGAAAGTGAACTTGATAATTTTCATTACTTAGCACATGCTAGGCACTCTGATGATGAATACATACTCTAAAACACTAATGTATGTGTCTCTCACTGGGTGAAGAGGTAGTTTACATAAAATACGTCATTTATTAAATTTTATTGATATACTTGTTTTGGTCATCTGATTCAAATAAAACGCGCCAATAATGCCGTTGCCTGTCTGTGTAGGATTTTACTGTACTACAGCTCTTCTTCACACACAAACAGTTCAACGTTTTTCCTAATAGGGGGCATTGCGTTACTACCTCCAAAGTTAATAATTGCTTTAAAGCAGGTGTCAGCAAAGCATTTGCCTGCATATCACCAGAAAATGTTGTGTTCAACTAAAAGCAATGTGTAAATGTAACTGGTAAAAACTATGACTTTAAAAGATCAGTTCAGACGATCTTCCAAGTTTTATCCAACCATCATCAAACACGTTATTGTTTGCTGACAATACTACAATTCATAACAGTGGAATTAATAAGCTGAGTAACAATAGAGAACTGAGATTATCAGAAACATAGTTTCAAAATAATAAATTAAAACTCACTAAAAAATTAGTACAGCTGCAGCTAAAATTTACTTTACGTCATAATACAGCAACGAGTACCAAGTTTTTTGGTTTAGTATTAGATTCCTAACTAACTTGGAACAAACATGAAAATAAAAACTATGCTTTGGTACTTATGCTCTTTAAAATATTACCAATCAGTAGTCATTCTGCAATCATGCATAGGTTATTCTTGTTGCAAAGACGAGCTATTTGAATTTTTGCTAGGGCTGGTTATAGACAAGATTGCAGAGAGCTGTTTATTAAATCTTTAAATGTCTGATATATGTTAAAACTAATATCATTTATTATAGCATCTACGCTAAAATATAGTTGCCTGCGTTTAGACTATATAAATTAATAATTGTTTTAGCTATTACGGTATTAAGTTTTTTATCAAGTTGCCTTAATACGTTAAGTCACGTTTAGAAATATTAAAAATTATCTAGTAGTTAAAGCATATTAAGATTGTAACACAATTTTAATATGTCGATAATATTAATAATGTTTTATTTTATAAGTAATAATGTATCAAACTTTGTGTAATTAATATGAAATTTATGCATTCTTATATCTATGGCCATGTATGAGTCAAGTGTACGGAATGAAAATTTGTTTTTGTTCAAACCACTAAAAATGCCTTCCTCTACGTGAATCCCGATTATAAATTATTTTTCAGATTTTTCCAGTAAGTTTTTTCCGAGTAATAAGCAATCAAAATTTGAAAAAAAAAACGATGTTTTTGAGTTTTTTACATTTTTTGATCAATTATAACTTTCCATTATTGCATTTTTTAAAAAAAATTAAAAGAAACTTTTATCTTCAAAATTATTCAAAAAATAAGTTTTTATGGACAATATTTTTTTCTTGATTTTTAAAAATTTTGCAAAACTTTAAAAGACCACAGAAATACTTAAAAATAGCGAAATCTTTTCAAGATTGCATTTTTAGGAAAAAATTATTACAAACTTTTTTCTTTAAATTTGTCTAAAGAATAAGTTTTCACACAAATTATTTTCTTCTTTAATTTTAATTTTTTTTAAACCCTAAGAAACTGTCTTTCTAAATTTAAAGAAAAGTTTTTGGCTATAAAAACTTTTTCTTTGGATAATTTTGAAAAAAAAAATTATAATTTTTTTATAAAAATACAATTCTGAAAAGTTACAAACAGTCAAAAAATGTAAAAAAACTCAAAAACTTCGATTTTTTCAAATTTTGATTGCTCGGAAAAGGGTCACTGAAAAAATCTTAAATAATTCACATAATTAGGATTTATGTTGAGAAAGGCATTTTTAGTGGTTTGAGCAAAAACCAATTTTCATTTTGTACACTTGACTCATACAAATAAGCAATTATTATTATTACTATTATGCTAATTTCTAAATTTTACTTAGTTAACAGTACTTTCAAGAATAGTTTTATTTTAGTTTTCCATGTATGCCTAACCATAATTTTGATTGCAAAGATCACCTGAATGGCTGTTATAGTTATGTTATCCAGATGAAAATAAAGGTTAAACCTGGTGTCAAACACAAGTCTCAGACATTTTACTTCCTTTATCATTGGCAGCGTAGCTTTGTACATCTTCAGGGTTTTTTAGGTCTGTGTGTTTTGTCGTTTTGTCGTTTTGTAAACGGTACAATAGTAGTTTTGCGTGAATTTACTGATAGCTTTTTAGTGCACCCAGTAACATGTTTAATGTAGTTGCCATTGCTGTGGCAACAATTGCAAAAATAGTATTACTAAAGATTTCACATAGTGGCTTTCGTTAGAACAGCCAGCTTCGTCTGTAACATGATAACATAGATATTGTCAGCTCCTGAACGTACCGATTTTTCATTTTACGATGTTTTTATTTACTATATCATTTGCCTGCGTCCAGTCTTTTTGTTTGTTTTCTCGTTTGGCATATCAAAGTTCTTTTAGTTAAAGGTTTCTTTCTGCCATCATATAGTCTAAAAAGTATGTCTGCAGTAAGTGCTATAAAGTTTTCTCATTCGTCTCTGTATGACTGCAATATATAACTCCAATCTTAGTCCGGCAGCTAAAATGATCAACTACAAAAATTCATTTTATAACTTTCTTAAGTTTTAAATTAAATAAATAACATATTGTATGTAAATTGCATCTCTACTCAGTGTACACATGCACCAGTACTTCAAAGTATGCACTTCTCATCAGTGTGCTAGCATTTTATTGCTCAAAGATTTAATTTATATAATCACAATTAATTTTACGTTTTGTGTATAAGTATATACGAAAAATGGATTGCAGAGGCCTCTATTATAAACAAGTTGAACTGTTTTATCATAAAATAAGGCACCGGCTAACATAATAAAGATAATCCATAACCTAAACATCAACAACACAACAAAAGTAAAAACAAGAGAGCATTCAAACCGAATAGTGGCTCAGTTCGAGCAGGTTCAAGCCCCAGCTCCAGAAGAAACATTTTAACATTTATTAAGTCAGGATGTTAATCTAACACATGGTTAGTGTCTATTTAACTATAATTACATTTTAAATAAGAATGTGGGTAGACCAGATACTAAGCCTCGTCAGTATCTACAGCGTCTCCATTCTGGTATAGTATAGTTTTGTCTTTTAAGGTACATATTTAAAGACATTTCTCAATATCAAATATTCTATGAGCAAGTCAGTTATCTAGTATATCAAGCGCCTACAACTCAGCTAAAGATCTAAGATGTCAAACTAACACAGCATTTACACTAACAAGATGCTTGCAAAATATAATAATAATAATAATAATAATAATAATAATAAATACATTTATTGCCCATAGTACAAATATATATATATATATATATATATATATATATATATATATATATATATATACACATTAACAATTACATAATTTCAAAAATATATAAAAAAAAACAAATGTTTGGGCAATGGGTTCAAGATTAGATTGAATGTAGTAACATTCGTCTAGTCTTCCTCTTGAACCTGGTCTATACTAGAATTTAAACATAAAAAACATAAATAACAAAACAAAAACTATTTGATTCATTTTCTCTAGATTCATACATGATTTTATGACTTATACTAAATGATTGAATGACAAAATATGGATAAAATAAGATAAATAGTAAATAATAAAATGTGATAGTTTACAAGTAAATGGTACCAAAACTAGGAAACAGTAAGATTCATAAATAAAAAAATTATAATATCTTAATATTTTAGGCACTTAAATAGTCCTTAATGCGCTCTTTAAATTGTTATTTTGATAAAAGTAATAGGTTAGTCGGAATTGAATTTAGAGTTGCTGCTATATTGTAACTAAAAGATCTTTTAAACATAGCCGTTCTGTGTGCTGGAATATTTAATGCTGTCTTTCTTCTTATATTAATAGAGTGCACATCACTTCTGTATGTTATTTTGTTGTATAGATATGGCGGTACTTTCAGTTTAATTATTTTATGATATAAACAACATGCGTGTTTCTTTCTTCTATTTATCATGTTCAACCACTGTGCGTTTATTAATGTGTGACTTATATGACTACGTCTACGCACTCCATAGATAAACCGCAAACATGCGTTTTGAACTTGCTGAATTTTTCGTACACTGACTGTCTAAACAAGGTCCGTAAACGTAGTCACAGTAATTAAAGATTGACAACATCAGTGAGTTACACAGCAACTGCTTAATTTGAATTGATAAGTAATATCTATGGCCATATAATGCTTTTAATTTTCTATATGACTTGCCTACTAATAAATTTATGTGTTTTCTGAATCTTAAATCGTTGTCAATTATAAATCCCAAAACTTTTGATTCATCTACTAAAACTAATTCAATCTCATTTAACTTAATTTTTAGTTGTTCACTTAAGTGTTGGCGTTTAGGCGTATGCGCAAATAACATTACCACTGACTTTTTAGGATTGAGCTTTAAATTGTGGTGTTTTGACAAAACTACTAAATTTTCTAACTCCTTGTTTATTATGTTATTTATTGTGTTGATTTGACTATTTGGGTTGAATGAATAATACAATTGTGTGTCGTGTGCGTAATAATGGTATTGTAATTGTTCAAAAGCTGAATTTAATTTAAAAGTGTAAAGAGAATATAACATCGGCTCTAAAACACCACCTTGTGGTATCCCCATTTGCATTAACTGTGGCATTAAAGAAGTTTGTTTTAAAATTACTCGATTTTGTCTATTTTTTAAGTAATTATTAAAAAAACAAAGTGCATTGATACTAAAACCAATATGTTTAAAAATGGAAATCAAAATATCATGATCAACCATGTCGAATGCTTTTGAATAGTCAAGTAAAATTAATGTAGTACTTTTTCCTTTATCTGTTGATGAAATTATATTGTCCGATACTTTAAGTAAGGCTGTTGCACAACTATAATCTGATCTGAAACCTGATTGCAATGGCGACAAAATCTGTTTTTTTGTAAGGTATTCTTTTAATTGACGTTCAACTATTTTTTCAATTATTTTCGACAGTGTTGGCAGGATCGTAATTGGCCTCAGTTTAGAGTAATCGTGTGGTATCTTAGCTTTAGGAATAGGTACTATTTTTTCCTTCTTTCCACAAATCTGAAAAAACTAAAAAAGTTAAACAATGATTAATTATTTGTACTAAAATAGGCAAAATCACTGGACAGCTTAAATGAATACATGATTCATAATTGATATTCTATCAAAACCAATCGCTTTTGATTTAATATTCGAAACTAAGTTTAAGACTTCGGTTTTGTTTGTTAGGTTAAGTTCAAAGTTGTTTGTGAGTAATTTATCTTTGGTATTATTGTTATAAAAATTTATAGTATTTTGCTTGTCTACTGAATTTATTATTGAAACTACACTATTAAAGTAGTCATGAATACAATTGACGTTTTTTAAATGTTCTGAAATAAAAGAAGCAACTTTTTTCTTGTGAATGCTTAAATTTGACAGTTTTTGCCATAACATTTTTCCATTTGACGGTTTTCTAAATTCATGTTCAATGTATGCTTTTTTTTCATTTCTAAGCGCTGCCAAGGTATAGTTCTTAGTTGTTTGTAGTATTCCCACTGTTTTATAGTTTTTAAATGCTTTGTCTAGGAGTTTCATCAACAATTTAATATTTGGAGTAATCCATGGTAGTTTACATGTTTTATATGTATTAATTTTGATTGGAGCGTGTTTTTCAAATAAATCCAGTAAATACTGATTAAACAATGATACTTTATTATTTATGTCACTTATCGCAAATATATTATGGAAGGGAGTACGCATGAGATCTGCATTGAATGATCTACGAATAAAAGTTTTTTTAGTTTGTCCTGAACTTTGAGCCACATTAAATGTACTTTCTATTAAGTTATGATCACTGACATAGGCATGATCATAAATAGCAAAATTAGAATTTATAATACCTGGATTAGACCAATCATGACATACGCACAAAAGTGCGCAAAAATAAAAAAAACATGCTAAAGATGGCCAAGATAAAACACTAAAATCAATAATGACAAGAAGAGACAATCTGAAAGCAATGCAATGTACAAAAAAAAACAGCGCAAGAGATGGTAGTCATGTATGATAGACAAACAAGAACAAACTTCCAAAAATTGTCTTAAAAGACAACCCACATAGCACAAGACTGACCAAAAGATTACAAAAATTAATTAAGTACCTTTCAAAAAAACATGCGAAAGCAGCTTCAGAATTAATAGACCAACAAATCTTTAATAAATTAAAAAAAAAAAAAAAAATATTTAAATTATTCTAAAAGTAAAATTGTAAGAAAAACTCTGAAACCACTTTACTACATTTGTAACACCCAACTGAAAACTGATGCGGGTTTTGACCCATCATGGGATCTATGTTGGTCGTAGTAAAAAACCTGATTGATAAAATTAATAATCACTCAGATCTTGAGTTATCTTGCCAAAGAAATATAAAAGATTTTTAAATACAAGCAACTAATCAAACAAACTCATTGCCTACAAAACTAACGCAAAATGCGCACTAATAATTTTAAAAAGGGTACGTGTTTGCCATGCTTTTGGTAAGTAAATCATAAGGTTTTTTACAGATTTCTTTTTCCAATCACAAAAAGAAAAGAGCAAAGTGTTTCTTCTTACATTGAAAGCTTCAGTTTGCTGTTAGTAGCCGTTTCAACTGTTTGACAGTTTATTTGGTCTTGATGCAAAATTTAAAAAACTTCTTATTTTTTTGAAAATACGTAAATAGTGCTACGGTTTTTGCAAAAGTTTTACATGTAACTTCTGAGTTTAGTATAAACTCCTAAAAAGCTATCCAGCTGCTTTTAAGTAATTGGTCTACAAAAAATGTAGACTTGTTGCTTTATTGTACAATTTCTTAGTCGCTGATCTGCTAACTTTAAACTTTAGTTAAAATACATTTGTTAGCTAGTTCTGACATTCTTGAAACAAACTAAATCTTTTATTACTACTAACAACTTTACTGCTGGACTATCATTTGATAATAAAAAGCGTTTAACAAAATATTTAGAATCGCACAGTAGCTAAGCAATAAAATAATAATGTTAATTTGTTTAAATTAATTCAAAAATTGTCTGCAAACATTTTGATTTAAATGCTATGATTCGTATGCGCAACAGTTAAAAAACTTGTATCCAAACTACCATTGCAATTTTAATATAGCTGTCAACTGAGTTGCCATCATCTAAACCAGCGCTGCAAAAATTTTATTTAAATATTTTGTACAAGTTAAAAGAATTGTAATTTAAATAACAAAAACATTTTATTATGACAAAAGATTTTCCAAAACAGAAACAAACGTTCAACATTACTTAATAAAACATCTCAATCGTGTTTACTATTTTCTAATGTCAACACCATCAACCTAAAAATATTATATTTATCACTATCTCCTGTCGATTGCGGTAACAGAAGATAGTGGTAACCTTTTTATAGGTTGATATGTTAACCTCCAACCACAATTTTAAAATCTATTTCTAAAAGATTACTATAAACACTTTGTTAAGTTTTTTGTTTATTTTATATCAACATTAAGCAAATTACAACAAAAGCTTATTTTGCTCAAGTAGGGTTACTTGAACCCTGGATACCCAAAGCTATACTTATAAAAACTATTTTTTTGAAAAATATATAATATCCCAGAACATGTATGTAGCGCCATCTAGTTGTGGACGTTGTGGTTAGTACTATATAATTCATTTGCTTTTAACAATAAATAGAGTTCAATCTGAACAGTACTAAAGCTATTTATCTTACCTTATATGCAATACCAAAATTCTTTCGGTGTATAGTTCTCAATGCTTTTTCATAATAAAAATCTTAATATTAATATAATCTATTAATAAATAAAATAATTAAATAATTTGGCATATTAGTATATATTTTAATAAACATAACCTATATTCATTCATGTATGCAACATTTATAATCTATTAATTTAATGTTAAAATAAATTAGTAGCCATAATTATTAGATATAAATTTTTCTTTCTTACTCTAAACAATCAGAGTTAACATCGTTGATATTAATATAATATATAATAATTTAATTCATCACTTATAAAAATTATTTTAGATGTATATTCTCCAAATCTCTTTTCTTTCCATTAAGCTTATCTTGTATTTCCGTGAAAGTTTTTCCTTTAGTTTCAGGCAAAAAAAAGAAAACAAATACCGCTCCAGCAAAACAAAATCCAGCATACAACCAAAATATAGAACAATTACCCCAAGCTTCAGTAACCGGTTCAAAAATTTTCGAAGCGATAAAAGCCATTAGAGCACCATAAGTTGTCGCCGAAGTAACCGCTATGCTTTTAATATTAGTTGGGAATAATTCTCCAAGAAGGACATAAGGTAGTGAAAGGATGCCAAAAGAACTTATAACAAGATATCCAACTAATGCAGTTGTTGGTAACCAGTTTAGAGAACTGACATCTTCACCAGAATCATGTAGATAGAAATATAATCCTTCCCCAAATAAACTTATAGCGCATCCTATAGCTGATATTAAAAGAATTGGTCTTCTGCCTAATTTATCTATTATAGCAGAAGTTAAGAATACTGTAACAAAAAATAAATTAGTATTGTATTGATTAAATTAGTATTAAAATTTTACTTGCTGGAAATTGTACAGCTCCAAAAATAATGCTGGATATTTTAGGATCAATATCACTATTAGTAGACTCAATAATAGTCTGCAAATATCCTTCCATAGCAACAGAACCACTCATTTGCTGCAATGTTTTAATCCCAATCATAATAAAAATTAATTTTCTGTATTCTCTTTTTGTAAAGAATTCCTTAGCTCCGGTTTTATTCTTCATATCATTATCAACAACAGCTTCAATTTCTTCTAGTTTCTTTTCAATATGATTGAGTGATGTAGTTTTTGCTGATAATATTATTAATGATTTTTTTGCTTCTTCTTTTTGGCCTGTTCTGACTAAATGGTATGGAGATTCCGGCATGAAATAGAATACTGAGAAATGAATTATAGGTACTGTTGCACAAATGATTGCGAGGACTGTGTATGAAACAAAAGGACCTGCTGATAAGACTATAAAGGTTCCTATAAGTTTCATGATCATAAATGTGGTTCCTAGTTTGCCTCTAATGTCTGTGTCTGCTATTTCTCCATTGTACATTGGAGATACCTGCAAATAGAAATAAATATTAATTTGTAAAGATAACAATAAAATTCAATTTAGTAAGTAAAAGTTAATACAGTATACAGACTAGTATGCAATTTGAGGTTATTTAAAGTTATCAATTGTTTTTGTGTAAAAATTATAATTTTTTTATATTCAAAATTCAAAATAAATACATTATAAAATCTCGATGCTTGTGTAATAAAAAGTTTTTTGTAAAAGTGTTAGAAAAATGTAGGAACCAATATCAAAACCAAAAATATAGATGTTGGTATCCTCATCTGATATTGACTGAAATTAACTTACAAATGTAAACAGAGTTTTAATACGACCTGACAGATTAAACGTTGGGAAAGTAAAGTGGTATATTTATAGAAATGAAGTGGATCAAGCACTAAATAGGAAGCTCAACAATGTTAATATAGAGAAGTTTACGAAAATTATGTACAATTCGGCAAAAAAGAATGCACCTATTTCCAACCTACAATTTTTTTTCAAAACCCATGCACATGGTGGGATGAGGAGTGCAGCAGCTTGATAGCAAAAAGAAAGAAGTTTTTAAAGATCTTCCAAAAAACTTGTAGATTGCATGACTTGATCAAATTCAAAAAGCAGTTGCATTAACAAAAAAAATTAAATAAAAAAAAAACAACTTTAGAAAACTTTGTGAATTGTTGAACAGAAAGTCCAGAACCTCGGATGTATAAACAAAAATTAAAAATTTAACAAATCAGTTTTGCAACCTAAGAGCATTCCCAGTAGCACAAAAGATTGGTAAGAACTTTTCGTTCAATCACAGTCCCTATTCCTCATAAAATAATACCAACACAAGGTCTCCTATGAAGTTTTTCCAAGTATAAATTAAAAATGTAAAACAACCAAATTTTTGGTGAGAATAATATAGCATATATTATGTTAACTGAACTTGGACAGAAAGCAAAATATATCGTTCTTCGGTAATTTAATCAAATCTTGAAGAAGAAGAAAGTTCCAGACTCTTGGAGACTAATAAAAGTTAGTGGTCGTAAGAAAGGAGGTTGATTTGGCAGCATCCAATTCAAATGCGTACAAGCCAATGTCTCTAATCTCAATGGTAAGAAAAAATATGATAAAAAACCGTATTAAAGAATGGGCAAAAAACTAATTTAATAACGAACACTTTTTTGGCTTTAGAAAGGAGCAGAGTGTGATGGATAACCTAGCTATCTTGTGCTCTGACATATATGTACATTAGCTAAACAAAAAAATCTAATTGCAACGTTTATGTATTTAGAAACGGCGTATGACCGGGTGGACATAAACGATTTGGCTAACATTTTCAGAGCACAAAAACTAAATTCTCACATAATCAGGGTGTTGTACAATCTGTTAAAATGCAAAGTTTTCAAAATAATAATTGAATTTATTAAAAGAGCTTTTTATGCTGGTTTTCCACAAGGTAGTCCATTAAGCCTACTTCTTTTTGACATATACATGGCCAATATTATTACATACCTTCTGGCCAGTGTAGATCTGCTCTCTTACGCGGACGATTTGGTAGGCTACACGAGCTATAAGGACCCACTCTAGGCATCAGTCTAAATTAACTTTGTTATGGGGCTACTTAACTTGTTTGTGTGGGAAAAAGACTTGACACTGTCAGAAAGCAAATATAAAGCCATGACCTTTTTAAGAAGAACAACTTCGTATTTGCTCCACAATTGATTCACCAGTTGCTTCTTTAGGTGTTTTTTTGATAGTAAAAATATTAATAATTGATATATTAATAATGACTATAAAAGCAAATGTTGGCTTGGCACTGGTCTCTAATCCTTCAGTATCATTGTTGTCAAAAGTACGAACACTCATCTTTTGGGTGCAGCTTTTCCTACAGTTGCGTAAAATGCGCCAATGGCGTCCTCAACAAGCTTAATAAACTGTAACTTTTTCTTTTTGAGAACAAAATCGACATCATGCTCTTCAGCAAGACTAACCTTAAAACCCTTCACAAAACAAACATACGGAACTATTATCTTTACCGTACTGATATCTATCCGCGGCGGCGACACTGCAATCTACATCAAGCGTTCCAATGATCATTCTGAATTTATTTGCCCAGTTCTAGAGTCGCTTGAAGTAACTGCCATGATTATTAACTCCAGAGGTTATAGTCAGTTCAAAGTTATCTCTGCATACATCATTCCTTCCCAAACCCTCATTACCAATAATATCAATTTATTATTTGTGAGTATTACCCCAACCATACTATATATATATATATATATATATATATATATATATATATATATATATATATGTTATTTTTTAAATTTTCGCGGATATAATTATTTTTATTTAAATTTATTTTCGGATTATCCCGCGTTTTCTTTTTGAGTTGGACTCGACGTTTCGGCTGAATCTCATCAGCCATCATCATGAGATATTTATTATTAATATTTATTAATATACATCAATATGACATTTATTTATAAAACTAATTTTGTTGTCAAAGCTAACTTTCAAGAAACTTTATTGTGTGTAAAGTTTCTTTGTTTGACTTCTGGTAGTTGGTCTATTAATTGATCCTTCTACAGTCAAAACTTGTAAAGGAACTGGTTGTGATTTGGATGCTGTAATTAAATTAGTTGTTGTTGGTAAAGAAGCTGTTAGTGGTTTTTTTAAATTTAATTTAGTTGTTGCCAATGCTGTTTTCCAAGTAGATGGTAAACGTAAAGCATCATCTCTCTTATTGAGATTGTCTGGTCTTTTTTCATACTAGAATAACTAGAGAAGCCATCGAAATTGAAAAAAGACCAGACAATCTCAATAAGAGAGATGATGCTTTACGTTTACCATCTATTTCCATGTTTTTCCTTTTTTCTCGAGTATCTTTCCAATTGTGTCGTTCCATGTGGCTTTCGGTCTTCCTCTTTTTCTCTTTCCTTGGGCCTTGGCCTCCCATATTCTTTTTGCTGGTGTTGCCTCACTCATCCTTTGCATGTGTCCCCACCATCCCAGTTGTCTTCTTTCAATGAATTCTTCTATGGATTCTATTCCTAGCTCTTGTCTTATCTGCTCACTCCTAATCTTATCTCTTATCGTTATTTCTTTCACTCTTCTCAAGAATTTCATTTTTGCCGCCCTAAGTTTGCTCCTGTCTCTTCTTGAGAGTACCCATGTTTCGCATCCAAATGTTAGAACTGGCCTGTATACTGCTCTGTAGACCTTCATTTTCGTTTGCTTGGTTATTTCTTTCTTGTTTATTATTATATTGTTGCCCGGTTTTCTGCAACCTGGCAGGTTCACCACTTTTTTTTTCCGCACAACTTGCCCCCATTTCACCGACTAGCAGCATTTCAATGTAATTATGGTCGACAAATTAAAATCCGTTCCTATAATTACTACCAAATCAGATATCGACTACTCCACAAATCGTCTAATGAACACTATTATTGCTGCTTGCCACAAAGCTACTACTTACTATCCCTCCAGACCAAACAATTTACTCGGCACTTCAAAAAGTCTAAAAAACGTAATCTTTCAAAAAAAAAGTCATGCTTAAGATGGCAGAGGTCCAGAAATCCTAAAAACAAACACCACTTCAACCATCTTCAAAACCGCGTCCGGCAAAAATTAAGAGACCACAATTCAAAAAGTTGGTCCCACCTCCTTGGCAAAATAGACAAAAATAAAAAAAAAGAGACCCTTATACCAGCCATTCACGGCATAAACGGAATCAAGCACACCACTGAAAGTAAAGCAAAAGCTATGACCTAAAAACTCAATGTTCCCTTAACTACCATGATGTTGACTTAAATCACATCGACAACACCCACCGGAAAGTCCATTATATCCGGGCCATTATCCCCATCATCAATCCCATTCACTTAAAATCTTCAAAAATACTCACTAATATCTAAGAACTCAAAAAAGGCACAGCTCCAGGTCCTAACAAAATCTCCAAAGCCCTCAAATCTCTTTCAAAAATTCCAGTAAAAATTATCACCAATATTATATCAACAGCATGATCAAACTTTTTTAATTCCCTATCATCTGAAAAAAAGACCACGTTATTATGTTGACCAAACCTGGTAAAGATCGCACGTTTCCGCAAAACCATCGCCCGATAAGCCTGCTCAGCTAACTAGGTAAAATCTCTGAAAAAGATATCCTTGCAAAATGAAGAGATCACACCAAAGCTCAAAATCTTATACCATCTTTTTAGCACGGCTTTGAACCCATGCACTCCACGTATCACCAACAAGATTTCAGATAGTTTTAATACCAACAGAGCAACCGGCGTATGGCATGAAGGCTTAATCTGAGCTTTATCACTTAAATACGACGAGCCCAATTAATCGCCTCATATCTAGAAAACCGCACGTTTTCCATCAAAATAATCGAGACCATTTTGGCTGAAGTTCCTCAAGGCTCAAACCTGTCTCCACTATTATTAAACCTGTTTGTCTCGAATATACCGGTACCTAATTAATAATCAAGTCTCCATTGCTCAATACGCAGATAACACGTCTCTACTTTATACCTCTAAAAATACCAAAGTGATCACCTCCCGATTACAATCTTCACTAGACATCTTAGACAAATGGCTACTAAAATGGCAAATCAAAGTAAATCCCCAAAAATGTTATAATTTTCCGGCGCCGTACTTCTTGCAGGCCCAGCGAGACATCAGTCTCAACAACATACCCATTCCATGGACTATTAACATCAAATACTTAGGCGTCTACCTCGCAAACGATCTCCGATGGACACGACACATAGCCGCTGTCACCGACAAAGCCCAACTAGCCACTAATATTTTAGCTCCAATGTTTTACAAAAAATTTGGCTTAAGCATTGAAAACAAGATACGTCTCTATAAAACTGTAATCAAGCCACGAGTTCTTTACGCTTGTCTAAAAACATTAAAATAAACAAAAGCTAGACCAACAATAATTGTTATGCTGATATCACCCAAATAATAGCGGTCAGTCAGTGATAAACTACAGCAAAAAATGGACTTTAATATATACATAAAAACTAAATACTAAAATGGAAGGCTAAGAACAACATGTTACAATAACCTGCAAGTCTTTTGAAGACATTGGGATGACACTCCGGGCTGCAGACAGCAATAACTACGACTGTTCAGAAAGAACTTGCAAATTATGACAAGAATCTTGACAGAACACTGCCAAATAAGAAAACACGTGTACACAATTGGTATTGGAGACAATCCAACCTGTAGAAAATTTTAAATAGATAACAAGACAATTGAACACGTGTTATGTACAATCCTAGACTTTTCATACAATAAAGACTTCATGTTTGAAACCTGCTAGTTTAATATGGCTAGTATAAGGAAGACCCCTCCAAGCGTTGTACTTGCATACATCAGCCACATAGGGTGGTTGAATGTCAGGACAATGGAGTGAGGTTACCACCGAAAGAGGTAGAAAAGACCTAATAAAGCCAACGTGCAGTAGACTTTATATCCAGATCAACTTGCATAGTTAAATATTACAAGAAAAGTAAAGAAAAACTGAATCAAAATGCAATGTGCTAAAGTTTAAAACAAAATTATGACACATTTAACGTGCACAAAAAAAATTCCCCCTACAAGCCAAACATATTAGAAAAATTACATAATACAGATGGCAAAGTAATTATGGATAAATTAGAAAAAAGAAGCACATCAACAAACTCTTAGATTACAATTGGACAAACCATTCCCTCAAAACCAATAAGCTATAAAACATAACAATAACAACAAACAGATAAAGTCATAAAGACAATATAACAAGCAAAAAAAAAGTAAATCTCCTAAACCAGACAACTAAAATTGAATGCGTCCGATAGCCAACAACTGTATTTAACAAAATGTGTGCCCAAAAAAAAAAACCAAATTTTTAGTTGACATCAACATTTGTTTCTCTTCCAATAAAAGAAAACGCTAAATCTTGCAACAATTAATCAAAACAATTTGGCAAAGTATAGAAACAAACTGCTTCAACACGTATGCTAAGTTAAGTTAATTTATTTATTTAACGTTAGACTATTTCTGCGGCCAAAGCTAATTACCGATGCTACAACTTCTACAATTTTTTTTTGGTTTATACAGCTGAAATATATCTTCGCACTTCCACACGCCATTCCCCAGTCTTTGTAGTGCATCCTCTTCTTCTAGCCCTCTCGCTCTCATCGCATCTCAAATGGTATCGTTCCATAATCTTCTGGGTCTTCCTCTTTTCTTTCTTCTTGGCGGTTGCTATTCCCAAACTCTTCGGGGCCATTTATCATCCGTTATCCAAAAGACATGACCAAACCACTTCAAGATTTTTATTTCTACTCTTTCCACTCTCTTTATTCTGGACTTTCTGGCGCATCTTTTTAGGTAGTCTATTTCTACGGTATTTATTTGTCGTTTTTCTTCAGCTTCCAGTGTTCATACTTCTGCCCCATATGACACTACTGTATCTACGATTGCGCGTCTTATCCGTTTTTTTACTTCATTTCTTGCTTGCTTGTCTCACCAGATCGAGTTTAGACAGCTAACCACTTTTTTCCATTTCTTCTTGTCTATAACTTCCTCTTTTGTTATTCCATTTTTACTAATTTTGCATCCCAAATATTTGAAGGTTTCTACCTGCTTCACTTCAATTGTGTCGTCAATAATTATTTGGAAGTTTGCATCAGTTCCAGACACCAGATATTCCGTTTTATTAAAGTTTATGTTTATGTTTAGTCCCCATTTGGTATATGTTGCATGCAGTCTTCTAAGTATAAATTATAAATCATATGCGTACTGTGCTATCACAATCTGATAGTCGGCAAAACTTAGTGTAAAGATGCAATTGTTCCCTATAGATACACCCATTGATCCGCAGCTGTTTTTCCACTCTTTATGCCATCGTTGCAACAAAAATTAATAATCGATTATATAATAGTACACCAACAAACCCAACTAAAGATCAATGATGTCCGAGTAAAAAGGGAAGCAACATGTGGTTCAGATCAGTACCTATTAGAAGCTGAAATAACATTTCCCATGATAACAAATACGAAAAATATGAAACCTAACAAAGAACAAGACAAAAAAGAAGAACAACCCAAATATAAAATTCATTTACTACGGTATCTCTACCAGAAGAGACAAGAAAATAAAATGATGATGACAAGTGAAGAGTCAGATGTGGAAATAGAGTACAAAATAATCACAAATAGCGTGCATTCAGCAGCCAAAGAAGCACTAAAGAAAATAAAACAAGACCAAACGTGGTGGAATGACGAATTAGAAAGAATGAGTATAGAAAAGAATATAGCTTATAGAAACTGGCTTAGCTGGCGCACCAAAGAAAAGGAAATTAAATACCAAAGACAAAACAGAATATTTAAAAATAAAGCGAGGAAATCAAAGAGTAAAATTTAGGAAAAAAGGTGCATACAAATAGTGTCTCAAATAGGAGGATCAAGATTATCAAAAGTCTGAAAAGTAATAAAATTTATGAAAACTAGTAATATAAAAAGTAACTGACTAAATACTATAAACATAAAAGATTAGAAAAAACACTATAAAAATGTGTTAGTAGAAAAAAAAGATAAATATAAAATAGTAGAACTAAAAGCGGATTTTAAAACACAACATGCAGAAATAAATATTACAAAAGAAGAGATTCAAAAAGCATTAAAAGGAATGAAAAACAAAAAGACGTCGGGATTAGGAGGAATCGTAATAAAATTAATTAAGAATGGAGGAGAGGTATTAGAACAAAAGATAACTTCACTATTTAACAGCTGTGCCAAGGAAAAAAAAGCACCGCAACAATTTAAAAAATCCCAGATTATATAATATTAAAAAAAAAAACAGGAAAGATCTAAAAAACTACCGCGGATTGATCATAAATAGCGCCTTTTCCCGATTATATGCAAAAGTTTTAAAAGATAAATTGAAAGAAAATACTGATGAAAAAATAAATAAAGAAAAACCAAATTCACAGCTGAAAGAGCATGTAGCAATAATCTATTTACTCTACAACAAATTATAACAAAAAGAAGTAGCACTAGTGAAAACTCACATTTACCTTTTATAGACCTAAAAAAGGCATACAATTCGATACCAAGAAGTAAAATGTGAAACGTTTTTAAAAATATAGAGGTAGATAATCCATTGATAAAAAATCTGTACAAGACAATAAGTCAGTAATCAAGGTAAGAGCTGCGAAAATAGTTCCTTCTAAGATCTTGAGACAAGGATGTCCTCTTTCTCCAATCCTCTTTAACATATATCTAAAGGCATGTTTTCTACAAATTTTTCCGCAAATAAATGGCAAGTATATAAACCATTTAAGATACGCGGACAACACAATAACGGTAGTATGCGCAGACAGCTTGAAAAATCTACATGATGAAATAGCTTAACAGAAGTTAGTAAAAGTATAATCTCTCGCTTAATATTATTAAAAAAAAACAAGTAAATGATAATATCCAAACATAAAAACCATGCCAAACTAGGTTACAACCAACAACAATTGATAGAATACAAAAATATATTTACCTACGGACAACAATAAAAATAAAACGTGAGACCATATACTTTAAATCAAATGTCAGGTAAAAAAGGCCACATCTGCATTTCTAAAAATGGCAAAAGTATTCAAAACTCATGTATGTATGTAAGAAATATAAAAACAAGAATCAGGTTATTAAGTTACATGTTTCCTGTTTTTTTTTTTTATACGGAGTAGGGTCCTGGATTCTGACAGCGGTTACTGAAAAAAGATTTAAGGCATTTGAGATGTGGTTATACCGCCGTATACTCAAAATTTTTTAGACGGGTCACATCACATCACCAACTAGAAAGGCACAAAAAATATTTCAGCAAACACTTAACTACATCTTCAACACATGACAACATCAGTTGATGTTAAAAATACTTTTGTGAAAACTTATAAGATTGGGTGCAGGCAAACGCACCAAAAACTAAAATGAACAAAACTACTTGGCTAGCAGAATTTTGCTATAAATACATTAAGAATATGCTCAATAATCAAAATAAATATTGGTACTTGCCAAAATTCCAGTTACATTAAAAAAAATCTTTAATTCTTTAAAAACATTTAATTTATTTAAACATAAAATTTACTTACCGTTGAGGAAATGGCAAGCCCAAAACCAGCAATAGTTCTAGCAACAAATAACATCCAAACGGCATTTGCAAATATGATAATAATCCATGGTACGAGAAGTAAGAAAGAAGACATCAGCAAAGTTCTCCTTCTTCCAATTTTATCAACAAGAATAGCCAATAACGGACTCACTGGTATAGCTGCTAACATCAGTATTGATACCAACCATGAAGCCTCTTCCTAAAAGTTTACAGTTAAGCCAGTTTTTTTCATTTTTGACTAATGTCAAAGTAATTACTTAGTTATTAGTAAAATGTAATGTAATGTAAAAGTGTATCATCAAGTTAAGAACTAGATATTAGCAAGTTAACTTTGTAGGTAAAAAATAGTTTATGAATCCAACAAGTAACGTTACTTTACTCAAAAGTAAAAACCGGACTTGACTATAATATATATATTCTAAATAAAACAAATCCATTTTAGTTTGTACTTTTTATTCTAGTTTTTGATTGCAAAATTGTAAAAATACACAAAATATTTACTCACCCCTGTTAAAGGTACACCAATTGGTGAATCCTCACCAGTCAATAAAGGAAGCGATGGAGAAGGCCATGACACATACATAGTGCTTCCAGTAACAGATGCAGTTGCTGCAATTTAAAACAATTCTTTAAAATCTTGATGTAAATTCATTAAAATTGCTGTCAAATTGTTTTTAAAAATGAAGATAAACAAATTGCTTATAACTGTAACTATAAGTTACATTAATAAAAGTTTTAAAATTGTTATAAACGTTAATAAAAACAATTGTTTCTGCAACTTATAATTTGCAAATATTCTTCTTTTTATTAACAATTATAAAAACAGTTAAAGCTCTGATATAAGCGTTAACCATTAAAACTACAGTTATAAGCTAACTTTTAATCTAATTATTATATTTCTAAACCAATTAATTTAATAATTAAAAACAAAACAAAATATCATTAAATAAAACTATGATAACTTACCTGCCAAAGCAGCAACATATTGCATATAGCGTGTATTCTCCAACCACTTCAACATAGCGCAAGAACTTTTACACTAACTAGCTCAGCCAGTTTTATGTTATTCATATTTATGATAAGATAATAATTAATCTTTATAAATCTCTTTATTTAGATATTGGACACAACAGTCATTATAATGTTTTAATATTTGTCATGATTTTGATAGCATAAAATTATCGAATGTGATAAGAATACGATAAACAATTAATTAAGAAAGAATGCGACAAGAGTCAGAATGACAAAATCAAAAATTTTGATCTAATCTCTTTTATTTGTAAAACTGGATTTTGATATTTTTAAATAGTTCAACAAGCCTCTTAAAGCATTTAAAAAATAAATGATAAGAAGTAATTCACCATAATTAATTGCACTTGACAAAATGTCCTTAATAGTCAAGTCAAAAGTTAACGATTGTTACCCATGCTATTAGAGCTAAGCAACCAAACAACATTTATTTCTTTCTCTTCATTTACTAAATAAAACAAAATACAAAAATAATTAGCAAAGTTGGAAGCTGTTAGAAGCCAGAATTTAAGAACAAAACTACTATTAGCCCAAAATAGTATAATGTAAAGTTTCTCGTAATATTGATGTTACGTCGGGTGTTCCACAGGAGTCACATCTTGGACCTCTATAAACTGTTTTTCTAATGCGCGTTGTTTATTATTTGCTGACAATATAAATCATTACAAAAATTCAGTCTTTGGATGATGCTGTACATTTTCTAGACGTCAGTCTACGGTAATGCATAAATATTATATCATAAATGAAATGTTGTCGAGAGTTAACACTATTCGTGATTTAGGCATTATTACGTTTGATTCAAGCCTTTCATTTACACTACATATCAAAAGTCGTGGCTAAAGTTTATCAATTTTTAGAATTTGTCAAAAAAAACTTTAAGAAGTTTTGTAACCCTTGTACTCTAATTATCCTTTACAACGCACTAATACGCCCCCATTTCAAGTATTGTTTAAATGTATGGTCCTCTTACACCGCCGTCAGTAAAAGAGAAAACAGATTCAAAAAAAGATTGTTTGTTTTTTGGCGTATAAATGCAACATTGTAGGCAGCTACACAAAACTGCTCTCTACATTTAACATGACCAGTCTTGAAAAGAGACGTTTCAATTTTGACGTGACATTAGTTTTTAAATTTGTAAGATTATTGACTGTCTTGACTTGCTCAGCTGAATTGGTATTCATGTCCCAGCTCAAGTTTTACGCAATTACTACTTATTTTATATACCGTACAAACGTACAGATTATGCGCAACACTCTGCATCTACACGTATTTTGCGGCATTTCAACAAAGTTGAATTAAATTTTTTTAAAACATTCATTCACCCATGCGTGACCTTTTTAATATTTAGTAACTATTTAAGTTTTATAGGTTATGTAGGTGTATTAAAATATTTTTATATGCTGTGAGTTGTTTATTGTACAGACCGGTTTTGGCTGTTAGGCCATCGTCGGTGTAAAATTGTGAATTACATATATGTGATGTTATGAATATAAAATTTTATATTTATAACAATATTATTACCAAATCATGTAATAAATTAATTTAATTTTAATTTTTAATTAATAATACTTACTGTTAATTTAGTATAGTTAAAATTCAGAATTATATTCAATAAAAATATTATTTTTTAACTAGCGCCATGTTTTAAAAGCAAAACCCTCAGCGGGAGACAAAGGATTTTACCTCCCTAGCGAGGGAAAGCTCACTTCCCTCCCCAAAATACGGGCAAAAAAACTGTTTTTCAGAATGGGCATACATAAAAATATTTTTTTGCTTGAACAGACAGTAGAGTTAGATCCAACAGTCCAAAACGTTGGCATCACTCCGACTTTTGTAAGAAGAACTAGCAAATTGGTCATTGATATTACAATAACGTCTACCAGTACTTTTTCGAAACAAATAAAAAACTAGAGATTGAACAACTAAATCAATTTAAATCCCTACCAAAACATTTACTTCGAGATAATGTTTTACAAAATAAAAGCCACTACAATAACTCACATTGATAAAGTAAAGTAAAAATACTTAAAACATCCTACACAGACCAAGTTACTAACAAAGAAGTTCCGCAATGACTCAAGAAAAAAGCAGAAATAGTTAAAGAAATACACATTATAAAAAAAAAAATACAAAGCTGCTCGTAATTATGCAAAAAAAATAGTACAAATGCGTAACAAAAAACAATCTAAAAAAATGCTTTGCTCCAATTATTTAGAAAAGATATTGATAAAGTTAAAACAACCATAAGCAACACTACTATAGCAAAGACAATTGATATAGCTGCAGACTAAACTTTTGCAAAGAAAACTACAGAAAACAGGTTTACTGGTGGAACGGAAAAATGTTTAAAATAATAGAAACACAAAGACTGAACTAAAAAAATAGACAATTACCACAAATCCAAGAAAAAATCTTTTACCAACTTTATAAAAAAGACCAAAATACAAGTTTGAAGCAACCTCTGCAACAAGATTGATAACAACGTCCGCAGTGGCGGCAAGTAAAAAAAAAACCTGGAACTGATAGATCAATGCCTAACTAGCGGAACATTATCAAAAATCTAAAAACAAGCAAAAGAAAAAAAAAGGAAACAGACAAAACGTAATACAAACCAATCTGTTTATTAGATGCTATAGGTAAGCTATTACAGCAAGTCATCAAAACCCGACTAGACAAACAAATTTAGAAAAAGCTCTCCAATCAGCAATATGGCTCAAGAAAAAGCAAATTAACAATAAATGCCATAAACAAAATTAAGGAAAGCTTCCAACTTTACCTCATGAAACAACATGCACAAATAACTCAAAATAATATAAGTAAGCATTACCTTCTCAACATAATTAACAATTATTTTAGTAAAAGGTAAATTTTACCAATGAAATAAAATAGAGATCAACTAAAGTGTACCACAAGGTTTAGTACTAAGTTCGATATATAATTGGTTTTGCGGACAACACTTCATTTCAAAAAACAATATCAAAAGCAAAATAAACCGTTTAGAAATATAACCAACCTAACCTCAAGCATAAAATTCAACAAGGAGACAAAAGTGACAAATGCAAAAAAAAACGTTCATAGCTCTTGCAGAGCTCATACCTAACATAAATAAACCGAAATCCAGCAAAAGGAGACTACTGTACTTGGTCGTTAACTCTATAATCTTGTACGCGTAGCTTATATGGAGTAAAGGAAACCAAGAAAAAAACTGCAAAGTGTGAAGTGGATACCGTACCATTTTCTTGAAAGCGGTGCAGATAATTGCAAGGTAATACCCATCAACATACTTGTAGAGAAAAAACAAAAATGTACCTAATTCGTAAAAAAAACTGCAAAATAAAATAAAAAATCAAATAGAAAAACTAGGACTAGCTAGAACAAGTCACTGATCAAAAACCGCAAATGTAAATCAACAGAAACCATGAAGAAGTAAACTACTGCATCACGTAAATCCTAGTAGTTTTGATAGTTACCTTCAAAGATTTAAAACTAAAAAAAGTATGATAGTGTTATATACATAGACTTGGTTATACACGCCATAAGAAAATATATTCACTTTATTGGAAATAAAACCAAGAAAAACGTAAAAAGAAAAATATCAATAGTCAACATAGTTAAAACAATGCTAAAAAGCCAATACTCGTAAAACCAGATAGACAACATAAAGAGAACATAACAACGCAACTCAGTAAATAGCAAATAAAAAAAACAACACAGGTTTAGCATAACAAAGTAATGCTATAGAGGTCTTGTAAGGATAACAAAAAAAACAAAAAAACTTTATTAGTGCGGTCGGGCAACCCTACCTCTGGACAACCCCAATCTCACACGTACAGCTTTAAAATGTTATTTTTTTAAATAACAATCAAATTTAAACAAAAATAAAATATTGTAAATTTCAAACGCACTTTGAAAATCTGTTTAGACTTGTTAATTCAAAAAACTTTGGACATGAAAAAAATCAACGCAGAGATAAACTTAAAGTTCTTTTTGCAATTACTGTCAAATCTTCAAAATGAAATATGTGGATATGCTTTAATTAAAGCCAAATGCGTTGACCACTGAGGAAACGACATCACAAAAATCTCCTGATAGTAAAAACTTGTGCGCGGGTAAATGATAAACTATTGCAATAACATTTTTAAGCTAAAATACCCTCTCCCCCGTCTTTATTATTGCAATAGTACATTAATCCATCCAAGTTTATTAAAGCGTTCTTGGAAATCGGTTTTTGTCTATTTTGGTAATTTGAAAATTTTGGAAATACATCTAAGTTTGCGCTGTAAGTCGTTACTTAGTACTCTCACCAACTTAACGATGACGGTAATTGGTAAAGCTTTAATCAGTTTTAATCGCGTTGACGCGCATTGGCTGGTAGTGTATTTTCTGGTGAGGGGCATTCTCTTCTTCTCAAAACGTTGTTTGATTTCTTGACTAACATAGTTGGCCAGATTTTGTACTCGGACTTCTTTGTGTTGTTATGTCTAGTTTACTTTTATGGGTGTAGCGGCTAAAGTTGCTTTTCTTTTCTTGTTTTCACTGTTAAAAACGTTGATTTTTTGAAATTATTACACTCAAAAATACCATAGTTTGTGGTAAATCCCAGTTTTAACTAGTTCTAACTTCGCTTATAAAACTTTGTAGTTGCTTTGTTCGCAAGTTTAAAGTAGCAATTTATTACTACGCAAGTTTTAGTGCAGCTAACTTATGGTAGTGTTTTAGTTGGTAACATTTTTTTGAATAAACAGATTTCTTTATCTATTACACTAAATATCACATTTTAAAACTTTAAAAAAATTAATATTAATTTTTTTCTTGCCAAAACTTTGATTAAAAATAAAGTTTTATGCTAGTGCCGTAGTTTTTAAATAGATATATAAACAACAATTGTAGTGCTGCTATCTTGTCTATAGGGTCGCAAAGCAATAAAAGAGAATTTATAAAGTATGGGTATAGGTTTAGATATATTAATAAATACTAAGAAAATACAGAAATTACATTTTTGATTAGAACCCGAGTTCAGGTACCTACAACTATAAATATTTTCTTAACAAGCGCAAATATTCCACTATAAATAAAATATCACTTTAATGAGGTTTGGATTGAACAATCAAGCTTCCTGCTGACGTTCAATTGCATGTTTGCATGCGTTCACGTGCTGATCATGCGGTTTTATTTACATACTGTAGCGTGGTTTTGAATCGACCATAGTATTAAATAACGGTGTTTTGGCTTAATGCAACTAACCGTTAGTAATGAGTCAACTTTAGTAGGTTTGTATTAGTAAGCAAATCTTTTCCTCCACCGTTTTTTTTAATATTATTTAGTTTTATAAACCTCTTCTCTTACAAAAAATGATGTCTCCTCAGTTAGTATTCAATAACGGCGTTTTTTCTCTATAGGTATCGTAAACTAACGCTTTTTAAAGATAAATTTATTCCTTTTTTTTGGGTCGTACTAAATGTTTCGTGTATGGTTAAAACAGTAGCAGCTTTAAGAAATCTTTAGTGCTCTTCTTTAAACTATTAGTTTCCGTAAGTTTTTTTTTATGCATTGTAGTGCTGTACATCTGGAAAAGTTTGTGGGTAATAAGCCATCGTATGGTGAAAACATTTCTATGTTTTGTGTAGTTGGCAAAGCGATGGCTCATAAGCTGTAAGCCGGACACAAAATCTTAGAAAAATTGTAAAGATTTTGATTTTGGCATTAGGAGCTACTAATCCACACAAATTTTAGTCTACAGTGTGAACAGGTCAATGACCGTTAGGGTAAATCGCTTTACTTCTTGTGTAATATTATATAAGCCAACGTAACCACCCACAACCATTTCATATAACTTTACAGGGTTGGTAGAGTAGCAGAAAAACTAGGCCCACTTACAAAAACTTCGTTTGTCATAAAAGTTATTATGTAAGATTGTAACGGAGTTACTAATAGTATAGATTTTTTTTCATGTAAAAACACTTGCAAACAATTTTAAGTAATTTCTTAATCATTTTAGTAAACCATACGTAACATAATATAACCTTTTTATTAAATTGTAATACAACTTAGATGATTGTCATATAAACTGTCAACTGTCAGTTCGACAAAAACAAAGCAATTGACAACTATTTCACAAATATGTCGTATAACTTTTTTGTCGACAAATTTTTCATATAAATTTAAAGATTTTGACATATCAACTTTTAAAAGTCAAACATAAATAAACTTTCTCAAAAAATGTGTTACATAACCTGTCATCAACTTTAGTTCAACAAACCAACTGTCAATTGTCTGTTATAATCTGCTTCTCATACGAGTTGTCAACTTTTTCTCAACAAATTAGTTGTATAAACTCTTAACTATCAGTTTGACAAATCAACTGTTATCTTTTCAAAATTTTCCACTATACTATTTGTTTTGACAGTTCAACTTTTAAGCAAAGTTATAAAAATATATACAAATAGACTAGAGCGGCACAAACGTACATTAGATGGTTACATAATGCCAAACAATTATAAACACCCTGTATAAACTGTCAACTTCCAGTGTAATAAATCAATTGCCAACTGTACAACAAAACGTACAATTGTCTGACATATAAACTTCACACAAAAAATGTAAACTTTTTTTTAAATAATCTAAGATATAAACTGTCTGTGTTTGACCAAAACCCTTTACACCTTCTTACCACTCACCAGACTTTATTAACTTTATTGTCTTACTCTTAACGTTGTTTAGTAGTTTTTAGATTTGAGCATAGCAATCAAAAATAAAGTAGTTGTTTTTAAAAAAGCACATAACGGCCTTAGTCGGTAAATTGAAAAATACTGTTTTAACACTTTGTGTAGTCAGGTTTTAAATTTAGAGTAAGTCCTACTCAACTTAAATGACCAAATCGCATCATATTAAACTACAGACTATCAACATTTTCTTATTACTCGACTCAAACAACATTATCACAAGTTAGTATTACTATAAAGTAAATCCACTAAAAACAGCACAAACTCAAAAAAGCAACTACAAACCAAAATGGCTGTCCTAGCAAACATGCCAAAGTCCTTTTACTCACTCAACAAAAAATCACTTCTCACTTTTAAAACTAATTTTTTTAATTGACTTTAGGCTAGTATTACCAAATAAAAACTTGCACATGCTTATAAATACAACAAATCAGCAACTTACTTGATTTTCCACATCTGTTTCATTACTCTCTCACTGTAGATAATGAGTTACGAAATAATCATCAATTTTGAACCCAATTTCTAAATTCTAAACATTTGGAATTGAGTAAATATTATTATTTGTCGGTTATAGAACCTTTATATTATAATTCCTGATTACAATATTATCGATAGACAATTAAAAAAATCTATAAATATTTTGATTTGATTATTAATCTCAGTCCACTTGAAAGATAATATATTTCGTAATATGTAATCCCTTTTAACATTATTAGCTTGATTTTATTACAATTTAATTATCATGAATACAATAGTATTGATTTAATGATTATCATTACTGCAAATTCAAAGTGCAAAGGTATGCTATTTTTAAATACTTAATAATTATTAAGTGATAATAATATTTGTGTACTAATTTCATTCATTCTTTGTATATATTAATGTAAAACAATAAAAAATGATTATCATTTATTTTTTTTTTATTTATATACAAAATATTCAGAAAGCATAAATTAAAAAAAATAAAGAATACAGACAAATTGTATTTTTCAAATTTCAAGTTTATAAAGCTAAATTGTGCATCTAAAGTGGTGTTTTGTCATAACTTTGCAAAATTTGCTAATGATTACAAAAAAAACTAACTTTACCGTTGTTACCTAAAAACCATAGAAAATATAGTATACAGGGTGTTCAAAAAAGAATGTAAAGTACTTAAGGGGGTGGTAGTACGAACCACAACAAACAAAAAAGTCTTAATAAACATGGGTTGTCATAGCAACGGTTTCGGAGATATGAAACATTATTTATTTTTATTATTTTTTTTCCCTCCATTTTTTATTTTGCAAAATCGTGCATTTTCTTATCATAGTATTTGACAGTTGTTGTTAGTGCACAAGTTTTTATTTCTATGGCTGATTACTCTAATGCAGAACTATCCAACATGCATTTCATGTATGGTCGTGCTAATAGGGTTGCCACCAAAGCGCAACGTCTTTATATAGAAGCTTATCCAAATTGCCAGATTCCTTCACATTGTATGTTTGGAAGAATTCACCAGAGATTAAGAGATACCGGTTCACTTCAAAAACAGTGCTATCTTTGCGGCAGGCCAAGGTCAGTATCTACTCCTAGAGCAGAACAAGAAATTATAGCACGGATAGAGCATAATCCAAGGAGAAGTGTGCGGAGAATTTCAACCAAAGTAGGAATTAGTGCTACTCTTGTTTGGAGAACCATCCACGAGCAGCTGCTACATCCATACCATGTATAACGAGTACAAGCCTCAAATTTAACTTATCATCAGACACGTTTGGTTTTTTGTTGGGATGAAGCCAGGTTTACACAAAATAGAGTTGTTAATTTTCATAATGCACATCATTGGGCCGACAAAAATCCTCATGCTGTAATTAAAAATGCACATCAGACATGTTTTTATTAAACTTTTAGATGGGTATTGTAAAACCATTTCAAATATGTTGATTGTGCTACCACTAGTAAAGATACAAATAGCAATAAAACTCGTTCACCCTCTACCTAAAACAAAAACAAAACTATTTTGGTCAAATCATCATTAATCATTTTTATCAATAAACAATCAAAACTATACCAGTTCAATCAGATCTAATCTTCAATTTACATTTTTATGATCATAATCGAATATGCAAGCATAAAACTAATCAATCTTATCAGATATGCAGCCACATAATATATTCGGCAACTCATACAAAATCGAGCTATTCTAAAATGTTGACGTCGCTGAAAAATACCCGGTATATGCAATATGTGGCTGCACTATCAGGTAAAAAACATAACTAAAATTCTTTACTAAAATTAATTAAATTTTGATTTTAACAGCAACGTCTGCTGTTACTGCAAGTACTATGTATCTAACATGGCCATCACCAGTTCAAGAAACTTTACTTGGTGAAGATTCACCAATTGGAGAACCCTTAACAAAGGTAAGTTATTATTTTTTTTAGTTTGTTTTATTTCAAAATTTATATTTTAAGGAAGAAATGTCATGGATGATATCAGTAGCAATGCTTGCCGCTGTACCTGTTAGTCCATTTTTAGCTGCATTAATAGATAAGTTTGGAAGAAAGCCTATGCTGATAATGTCAGCAGTTTTTACGTTTACACCATGGCTTTTAATCATATTTGCTAATGCTGTTTGGATGTTATTTGTGGCTAGAATGCTTGGTGGTATTGGAATTGCTATTACTTCCAGTGTAAGTATATTATTTAAAATTGCTTTAAGATAATATTATCAAAGTTTTGTTAAACTGCTGATTCAAGATTTTTAAAACTAAACTAATTTAAATTAGTACTAAAATTTACGTTTGATGATAATTAATCAATTCTTTCATATTTTTTTAACATTTTGAAATAAGTTCCCAGGCTTAAACGCCCCAGTACATATTTCTATAATGGCAAAAACTCAATACCAATGTCCGTATTCATAAAAGTCAGTTACAGTAACGGATCGTTAAATTTGACAACCGGAAAATTATTTATACTTATTCTACCATAAAACCAAGTTTGGCATAATAAATAACTATCAGAAATGAATGAAAAATAATATTTAATAGTAAAGCAAAATAAATAACATGTATTTCTATCAAATTTATAAAAATAGTTTTGACGTTTTATCGAATTGTGAGGTTATGTTGTCACATTTAATAGTCATTAAATTTAATCAGCTTTTATGAATACGGGCACAAATGTGTTAAAAAAATGAGAAGGTTAATAGAATAAAATAACCAAAATATTCTAAAAAATATCCCTCAAATTATTTAAAACCTTTAATTACTAATGCCCGTTTGCACCGCTTCCAATTATCTTGGATTATCTATTGAGTTCCACTTAAGTGGACCTTAAAGTTTTAAACGGTTTGCACGACACATAAAATAATACTTAAGAATTACCCAAGTTAAGCCTCAGAGTTGTAAGGCTTAAGGTGCACATAAACATAACCTATTATGAAATGTCAAATGGCATTGCTTGTCAAATGTATTAAAAGGGCAGACACATTACATACATGATTATAATTAGTATATTATAAATATAGCGATAATGCCGATAATAACGGAAACTATAAATAAGCGTGAAGTTAGGCACATATACTATCTAATCGAAAACAGTAGCTTTTTTTTCCTAAACCACATCGTAGCTAAGAAAACAAAAAATATTCACACGTGCAATCCAATTTAAAATAAGGTGAACCTTAAACTTAAGTGTCACCTACGAAAGGGCAGGATAAGCGACAGAACGGTGCAAACGGGCATAACTCTTTCAACTGGCTCCTAAACTTTAGTTAAAGTTTTGGCAAGTTTATTGTAATGCAGACAGGTTGAGCTTTTTAGAAGTAATTGGCGGTTCAGAAAACTTTAAAAAGTAAAAAGATATATTATTAACCACGTTTACAGACAAATAAACTCACTCCCATTAAGTGTACATTAGCTACAATTTTGTTAGAGTTTGTGTTTTAACTGGATATTATGCTAGACCCTAATATTTTAATCAAAATCAAAGTAATAATTAACTTTCCTTTCCATACGCTTAATTGGTAAGAAGGCGTACCCTAGAGCGATTAGCTTTGCCTACACCGTATCAACCTAGATGCAGTGGGCTAAGTTCCTTATGACGTGTTTGAGTGTCTCCCCTACAATGTTAACAAGATAAGATAGCTTGCTGAGGAGACTAAAAAGTTATTAGACGGATCTAGATTGATTGCCTAAGCCTTAAGAACCGGCCAAGTTAAAAACGCTTTAGTTTTCGTGACAGATAGAATTGATGATGCTAAAGACACTTGACGTGGAGCGACTGTTAGCCTGTTATTTTAAAAAGCAAAGAAGACTCACCCAATTCCTTCCTTATCTTCGACTTCTTTTTGTGGTCCACCAGAATAAATCTCTACGGTGTCCAGCTACAACCCATCACCTCATTTTTAAAGATTGCGTATGCAATCAGGCCTGCAGCAAAACTCTTGTAAAAGATCAAGACCAGGACTTCCAATAACTTGTTGAGTTTGGGTTTGCTACGGAAAAAAAAGACAAGCTTTTTGAAGCTGTTTTAGTAGAAGTCTAAAGCCAAAGTTTTGAGAACGTGAGTGGCTGGGTGAGTAGCCCAGTATGTGCGGCCTTCAAAGCCGCTAAGGTAAAGACGTTTTCTGCACTTTTCTTAAAATCGTTAGCAATGTCCTGCCTCAAAACGTAAAAAAACTCATCCGTTGTACAGGTCAATTCTTTCTGATTTGCTTTTGATCAGATTCACAATAAATTTGTCCAAAAAACCAATCTTGGCTCTTTAGTTGGCAATAGCATTCAAACTGTCCGCCATAGTAGATAAAAAAGGGGCGTGCGCACCACCACTTTTCTGAAGGTCAAGGTCACTGAATGTGGCTACCTTAACAAAAGTAAACTGCTAAAAAAGCGTAGAATGGAATCAGCCGGTAGTAGCATTTCTAACGGTACCACCAACTGATATCATGTCGCGGTTGGTTTTATTATTAGCAGTTTATCTTCGTCAAAGCGTTTTCGGCTTACATTTTCCAATAGCAGACTCCAATTACTCAAAACACTTTACTTTGTTGCTGTATTTCTTACTTATTCTAAGTCTTGTTGTGCTCAGGTAGCCGATAATTAGCTGTCATGGTCGTTTACTGGTACAGCCCGCATCGGTATGTAGAATAAGACGGTGGCCGAGCGGTCCAAAAGCAAAAACTAATATAAAATAAAATTTATTTATCTAATTTTTACACTTTGTTAATATTTGAGGTTAATAACTTTACCTCAAATGCTTCTTCGCAGCTGTAAAGGTAGTCTTGCACCTAACAGTCGTTTTAATACATTGCAGATTAGTGAGAGTTTCAGCAATTTTAAAAACTGCAACACACTTACAAAACCATTTGCAACATTTCAAAAAACTGCTTTTTGGTGACTGGTTGAGAGCCTAACCTAAACTAACTTTATTTAAAGCAAATAGACGGTCAGTCTGCATTTACTTTGTGTTGCATGTATTTCTACCTATTCAAAATTGCACATTTCGAAGTCAAATCGGATCTAAATCCAGTTGAGGACTAGGCGCAGATTCCTTAAATTTTTCTCGTAGTTTTGCAAATACACTACAAATGTCGCAATAGTAAACATTTACAAAAATTACTTTACGATTAGTCATCCAGGTGGCTGGAGTGTTTTTACAATTAAAATTGCATCACCTAAAACTCATACGTGGCCCGGTTCTATGTAATAAAAGCCGTGTTTATATATTTTCGGCGCAGCCTCCGTCTTCGTATCATTATTGCTGTCTACTAGCGGATTTTCTCCTTCATGATGAAGAGGGGTAGAGTCCGCGGTAGTAAAAAGATTCCCTTTTATTGTCTCTGCGCCGGCTGAAAGTGAATAGCCGTAGTTTTTCACCTGCTGGTAAGAGCAGATGTCTCTGTTGGTTGTATACAACGGTGTTAGTCCAATTATGGGGTCGGTTTGATGCTTCCACTCGGCGTCCACCTAATCTTCGTAAGCATCTTGGTGGAAGCGCCTTTCAGGGATCAAAAACGCCTGGACTTGTAGAATAGATTCCACAACTTGCGGGGTTAGTGCAACTTAGTTAGGAACAAACTCGCGGCCAAGAGAATGCACTTCACAATAGTTGTCTGAGTAGTATTGGTATGTTGTCGTGGCATGTACAACGTGTTTGCCTTGTAATGAACAGTGCAAGAGCTGTCCCCAAAGTTTGGGACGTAACTCATGGCGGTGTGTGCAAAGCCGTAGGTCAGCTTAAAATAAAACTGCAAGTCCTAAGGCTAAAAACGGTGTAGCATAGGTGCAGTAGCAGTGGTCAAGTTATATAGCAGAGGTTGGCTTCAAATTTGTTCAGTTTGAGTTCCCGTATTGCAGAAAAGGACCTACGACAAAGGGTGCAAGCCGGTAGATCCTGTGCAGTCCAGAAGTTATAAGTAAAACTTTTGAGGCAAACGTCAGTGTGTGATTTGTTGATACGGAGTCAAACTCCGTAGGCATGGCGGTGGTCAAGTACGTTAAGAGACGGTGGTTGTTATTGAATCGCATGGTAGCTTCGGTGTGATAGTGTAGATCCAGTCGGTCCAGAAGCTAATGCTGTTTGTATAACACTGCCGTTGCGGCTTAAAAGTTTAACCTTCATACCCCATGTTAGCGGCACGCCTTCTTGGTGTGCTATGAAGGTTGCCGGTCCAAGTCCAGGAATAATTCCTGGGCAGGTTTTTGTACGGAAGTACTGTTTAATGTTTGTAGGTGAACCCAAAAGTTCCGACGTACACGCCACACAGGCGCGCAAACCCGGAGGTTCCGACAGACACGTCCCACGGACGCATAAACCAGAAGGTTTTAACTAACACGTCTCATAATATAGCTTGGGAGTTGGATAACCTACTGGTAGACTCCCAAGGGTTGGAACTACAAGATACGTGTCGGTGATAACATGCATTGGAGGGAATAACGTTACCTGATGCGTTGTTGTAGCCCGGAAATAGAATCTAAGTGTTGGCGCTTTAGTCTTGAATGCAGCTCAAAGTGGTGGAGAGTGTACCACCACTTCTTCTAGCATAGTAATCGTGGCGACGTGCCCCAAATGTCGGGCGCGAGTCGGTTGCAGGTGGTGCAACGTAGCCGACTCGAAAATGGTTAAGAAGATTGAGATAAGCTCCCTGTTGTTGGTACGTCGGTGTAAGATTTGTCCAGGTCAAGTCCATGGTCGTTGCAAAGGTGGTCATCTGGTTTATTCGTAACCTTACGGCGGGTGGTACAGTGCCGTAAAGTGTTTGTGGATACTCGGCGGCGTGGAGTGCATTGCCTGCCGGGGTATCGGAAAAGATGTTAAACCTTTCCGATGCAGACGTCGGCGTAGAAGTTGTCATGATGGAAGAATAGTCCTTGGACATCGCAGTGGTCGTCATCTCGCTTATTTTGTGGTTGTAGTTTGGATTCATCTTGAGGTTGAACGGAAATTGCCGGTTTGTGCTCGTTGAGTGGTCAAAGTAGACGCCCCTTAGCGACATCACCCAATTCAATTTTTTATTGGTCGATGATGCTCCACCCCTAAGACAGCATCAATTGCCTTCCACTCACTAAACTGCAACCTCTGCTGTTAAATTTGGCGTTTCTGGTGGTGGGCCTTTTGCTCTGTAAGCCGCTTGCCTCCGTCCAGCTTGTTGCAAGCGGTAGAGTCTGTCTTCGGTTTCCCCCGTGGCCGCGTTGATTCTGCGGTTACATTAAGACACCGCTAGGCTTAGCTAATCCGCCCCATTGTTTGTTAGGCTGCTATTTTCTTAAAGCTTTGATGTTTTTCTTTATCTCCGCGTGCCTCCGTTCCACCGGGTTGGCTTGCGGATGGTACGTTGCGCTAGCTTGTAAATTGGATCCCGTTTTCCAATAGCAAGACCTTAAGTTAGTCCTACCGGTAGAACAAGTGTCGTTCTAAAATTCTAGTCGTTTCCTTGCTAGTAGCCGCTATTTAGTCGTGGCCTGCAGTTGTCTTTATGAGTACTCACGGTCGTCTACTCTTGTTTGTTACCCTTGGATTATGGTTTGTTTCTGCAAACATGCTTGTTGTACAAGTCAGACAGCCGTTGCCAAGATTCTCGTTCGAAGAGGCACAGTTTGGCCTTGTTCCGATTTTGAGCTTGGCCGAGGAGTTGATAGAGGTAGCCCAGGAGAGCTGGTCTGACAGTGGCCTGATCTTCTAGCAGTAACAACATTTCTGAGTTGTCTACCAATTCGGCAATAAATTTATCGCTGTGGTAGCACCAAGAAAGTGTTCTACCTTGAAGTCAAATTCCTGCAAGATCAGCTATCACCTGGTAAACTTTGCTTTAGCGTCAGTCATGTTTTCCAGCCATACTAATGCCCGGTTATGGCTCATTTTCCAGGTACGCTCTGTACTTTTTGCGAGCTATCCACAAGAACGCGTAACATTCTAACTCGTTAGAGTGGTATCAAGTTTAGCAGAGAGTGAGTTTGGCACTGTCGTGCGAGATAATGTGTCGTTTGAGTCTTGGTATAAGACTGCCTATACGGCGATGTTGCAAGAATCCGTCTGTAGTACAAACGGTAGTCCCGGCCTTAGTCGCGTGAGCATTAATGACTGTTCCAAGATGGCCTTAATGTCGTGAAAAGCAGTACCTTCAACAGCTTTTTGTTCTTGTGCTTCTTTATCAGCTTTAAATGTTGTGTCAACAGTTGTTTCTCTTTGGCGCTGATTTTAAAACCTAGGTATTCAACTGAGTCTTTGCCAAACTCGCACTTTTTGACAAATATGTCGTCTAAAGACACCAGTACAATGTTTCTTAACAAGCCTGTTACCACCTAAGACATCAGCTTTTGGAAAGTGGCTAGTGCGTTTTTCATCCCAATAAGCATCACCTTAAAACAATATGTTCCACCGTTGGGGGCGGCAAAGACGGTCAGATGTTTGTAGTTTTCGTTCATGAGAATTTGCCAGTAGCCCGTCTTCAGATTAATCTTACTGAAGACTTTGGAGTCACCAAAATCCTTCAAGGTCCTTCGGACACGCACTAAAATTTTATTGATAAAGTTCATTTAGTGTGCTACCGAGTTTGGTTTTTTTATCTGTTTAAAGCCATTTGACAAAATTGCAAAAAATAACGGTTTTACTCAACAAAAAAAATAATTTAAAAACTTTTCAAAAAGAAAATTGTTTTTTCTAAAAATTTTGTTGTCTGTTTTTGTTTTTCTTTTTGTCGTTATAGATTTAGGGCGCATTGTTCCAGCAATGAACCTAGGTTGGGCGCCAAATTGTCACATTCCGATTTTCTAAAAATAACCCTGGGACGACAGCAAAGCAGTTGATGCTTGACGTGGTAACTTCGTAATTCTTTAAAAACCAGGTATTTGACAAGAGCCAAATAATACTTTTCAGTATTCGGAAAAATTAGTATTGCTTATCAATCGGGATTAGTCCGTTCTAACTTAAATACCTTAATGACGGTAAGTCAAGTGGTTTGTTAGTAAACTAGGCTGAAAGCTAAGTCCTTCTCTGAAACCTTGCTTTAGATTGCGGAAAACGACTACATTTTGAAAGGTAGTGTGTCGGATTTGCTCCAGTTCGGTAATATAGACCACGTCGGAAATGCGCTAACCAACTAAACTTAAAAATTCAATTTTTTGCAATTCATGACTTTCCGTTTAAAAAACGCTATAAAACAGGATTTAGAAAAAAAAATTGCCGTATAGGCTAGTGTAGGCAAATATAGCTAGAAGTCAGCCATGTTAAAGCAATTATTCAACTTCTAAACAGACCCAAAAACCTGATAGCATTCAATGGGAAGTGATGTGTAAGTATAGTTTGTAATCAAGTGAGTGTTTATAGTTTCCTAATAAAAAGATTCCTGCTGGCTACCAAGCGTTATTTTTGTCTTACCCCATAAGCAAGTGTTGTTATTTAAGAGGCAGCTCTCAACTAACCAGTGTTTGTGCACGGGCCGTTTCAGAAGTACTGATTTTAGAGTTAGACTCCTAATAACTTATTTTACCATTTGTCAGTGTATCTTCTTAAAATGTGGTCTTCAACCAAAGATAAACAAAAAGCCATTCTTCTACTAATCACATCCAAGAATGTGTGATGTACTGTAATGAATTATCGGAGAAAACATTTTTCTGTTGTTTGAAAACAAGTTTGATAATTGACCAAGTTTTATTTGTTTGCTGGTCGTGGTTATAATACGTTTTTTTGCTGAAGTGAACAAAAATAATACAACTTTTAGAAACAAACATCTTTTACCAAATTTAATCAGTAAACAAATTAACAAAAGTTTGAAATTAACTGCCTTTGTACACCCAGCGCTTAAGTTTTAATCAGTTATTCAGAATCTTTGTAATTCCTTTTAAACGGTTTCTATTTATTCTTATAGCTACAACAAAAAGTGTTGCAGCTTGTTCATCCAATTGCAACCAAACATTTAATATTACAAAATTTATTTCACGAAAACAGTTATCAGCAAATTGTCTTTCTATTTCAAATAATCAACAATAAATTCAGAATAAAAATAATAACAAATTATTCTACAGGTAGCTCCAATGTACAATGGTGAAATATCAGATAAAGACATCAGAGGAAAACTAAGCAACACATTCCATATGATGAAACTAATGGGTACCTTCATAGTATTAAGTGTTGGACCATTTGTTTCCTACACAGTTCTAGGAATAGTTTGTGCAATACTCCCATTAATATTCCTTTCCACATTTATTTTCATGCCAGAATCTCCTTACCATTCAATTCGTATCGGTAAACGTGATGAAGCCAAAAAAGCATTAATTACATTCTCATCAAATTTAACAACAGATTCTGAAATTGAGAAGAAATTAGATGATATCACAACGACTATTAATAACGATATGAAAGGAAAAATGGGTTTTAAAGAGTTCTACACAAAGAAGGAATACAGGAAACTTATTGTTATATTGTTTGGAGTTAAAACATTGCAACAAATGAGTGGAGCTCTGGCTATGGAATCGTATTTGCAACCAATTATAGAGGAAAGTGGTAGCAGTATTCCTGGTGATATATCAAGTATTATTTTTGGGGCAGTACAATTTCCTGCAGGTAAATATAATATTTGTATGGTGGAAATCAATACTAATTTTTATTTTTACAGTTTTGTTGGCTTCAGCTGTAGTAGATAAACTAGGAAGAAGACCAATTCTCCTAATTTCAGCAACTGGAAGTTGTATCAGTTTAGTAGCAGAAGGAGTCTATTTTTACCTAAAAGATTTTACAGATACCGATATGACTTCATTAGAATGGCTTCCTACAACTGCTTTAGTGGGATTCTTAGTGTTAAGTTCTTTCGGAATCTTATCAATACCGTATGTCCTTTTGGGTGAATTATTTCCAACTAATGTTAAAGGAGTAGCACTGACTTCAGCAACAACTTTAGGTGCTATTACTTCGTTTACTGCAACCAAAATTTTTGAACCAGTCACTGAAGCCTGGGGTAGATGCGCAATATTTTGGTTATATGCCGGTTTTTGTTTTGCTGGTATTATTTTTGTTTACTTTTTTGTAATCGAAACTAAAGGAAAATCTTTTGCTGAAATTCAGGAAGAACTTAATGGAAAGAAAACTGATCTCGAATCTAAATAATTGGATGGCTTCAGTTTGAATGAAGATTATATTAATACGGATTAAATCTCTAATTTGAAATAAATAAAATTTACTTTTATACTATACAGTTTATTATTCAAAAACCATACAATTGACCTGAACTGAAGCTAACAGTCAATAAACGCTGACCGTGTTTTTTTTTTTAATATAATTAATTCAAATAAATTACCGCATTAAAAACTAAACAATAGTATCTTTAAAACCGTTGATTGGGTGTTTATGAAAGTTTTATTAATAAACTTTATTACTCTCAGTATGAACTGTGTAATAGTAATTTAATTTGGCACGCTTAATTTTATTTAACCTCAAATTATTTATATTATCACATAACTAGATTCAATAAATAGAAAATGAATAAAAAATTCATAACTTTTAAACTGTTCATTAATCATCATGAAAGTTGGTACCAATTTGCTTCAATACTATTAGTACCAATTGTATCAAAAAATGCTTTGAGACTTCACGGCAAGCTGGGCAACCTAAAGCTCGTGTCTGCCTGGAAGTAACAAACGCCAAGAATTAGAATAATGTGAAGTAGTGTATCTCAAAAAAGCGCACGACAATCACCTAACCGACGTTATTAGAGAAACCTGATTAACTTGAATACTGGGGCGCTAAGGGTGATTGTCGTAATCATTTTGGAAGTTAGACCCAAGGCGTAGAAAGTTCATCAAACGTAGCCTTCCTGACATAAATACTACAAGAGAAAGAGAAGCCCAAGTGCGTGGTTAGCACTGCTCTTTCTATAAAATGTCGGACTCGTAGTAGTTGTGGTGTCTTACAAGTAGTCTTGTATCGTTGTAGAAATATACCCTTCAAAAGTGGGTAATTAAGTTGTCCGCTGGTCGATTTTGTCCATGCCCTCCTCCAACCAAACGACGGTGTTAACAGCGTCTGTGGAACATCTAAACATAATAAAGAGTGATCGGTAGTTGATCTTGCGGTCAAGAAAGCATCCAATACCAAGCATTCAAGAGACAAATGCGGACTCCAAGCGTACCTATATTTCTTCGTAGATCTAGTTTACAATGGAAGCTATGCGTCCAATAAATGTCGATGATAAATTCGCCTCTAATTTTCAAAATGGTAAATGTTAATATCAGAGTAAGTAAAAGCGCCCAGCTCTCGTTTGCCTAACGTTGGGCGCCATTTAATACCAATTGAGCTTGTTAGTAAAGATTAAGCGTCCGATAGATGTCGCTAATAATTGCACCAGTAGCTTTCAATGTGGTAGATATTAACATCAAAATAAGAGCACCATGCTCCCGTTAGTGGATAACTGAAGGGTACCTTATGGAACAGGTTGACTTTCGGTGCTCCCAAACGACATCTTCTGAAACAAAGTGCCTCAAAAGGACGTGGTTTAAAGTTAACAATGCTTCAATTTTTCGTCGTAGGTTTAGCTTAAAATAATGCAGAAATGGACTGTACAGTCTACGTGCTTCCTTTTTGATCAATGTTGCTGCTTTGCTGTGTCAGCTCGTTGACTTAGACCTTCACTACTAAGTTTTTTTCGTCAAATATGTAAATGATGGATGCAATCGTTGGCTTCGTAAAGTAATAATTGTTTACTGATAAGTGACTCGTACGTATGTATAACATTGGAGTTTCAACCGAAGATGTTCGACTAGTGTGGTATGGTAATTTCCAATTTTACAGAACTTGGCCAACAAAAATTTCGGCTGGCGGTATGAAATAAGTTTTGTTTATTTGTTGCAGCTCAGAATAGCCAAATAGTCTAACAGACACCTGTAGTTTCTTTGGTACTAAATGTTAATATCAGGGCAAGTGGAGAACACTATGTACCTAAGTTGAGCGTCAATTGTTACCGGTTAAGCTTGTCGGTAGAACCTGTAGTAGTAACTGTTCAATATCAAGATATGTAACAGCCAGTGCCGCATCAAAACAATTTTTTTTATTAATGACAAAAAAAGCTCACTAATTTTGACAAAGACAAGTTTTCAACTATTTTATGTAAAAACTCGTTGGTAGAGACCAAACGTCCAATAGATGTTGCTGATAATTACGCCTCTTGCTTCCATAGTAAGAAATGTCAATATCAGAGAAAGGTCGGTAAGGACCGAGTGTCCAATAGATGTCGCTGATAAGTCTAATACACTGCAGTTATTGTTAACGAAACACAAACGTTTCACTTGAATGTTTGCTTCAGTACAGATAATAAAAACTGTATTAAAAAAGACATTTAGGTGATGTGAAAACGTCTGTATTGATTATAAGCAAAAAAACAAGGTCTTTATTGATATTATAACCTCCAAAAGTTTATTCAGTTGACCGTAAACAGATTTCCGGTCCGGTTTGCAGATTATAAACTTGTACTGCACGTGCCCATAACCAGGAGTGTAATTCCACAGCGTATAATGAAAATTCATCTTGTTAGTTCGTAACAGTGTAAGGTTAGAAGTTACTTAAAAGTCGCTATGATAAAGCCGAAAGTAGACATGCTTCAGTCTTTGGTTGACAGCATTGTACAAATTATCCAGTTTATGTGCTGGTTGCTTCTCTTTTGATCTATGTCACTAACAATGCACTTAAAATGCAGTTGGTTAGCAATAACGATAGTGTTCGGGTATTGTAAGATACAACTGGAAGCAGATTAGCAAATCAACGCAAACTTATGGATAGATCCAGTTCAAACAGTTAAATAGAAATAGCGGCTTCCGGGCAATGATGCAAAAGTTAAAGTGTCCCTGCATCTGAAATGCAATGCAGCAGCTGATAAATGTATAGACAAAAACGAGGTGCAAACGTCGGTGTCGTATCGTGATAAATGCAAGTGTCAAAAGACATAGTAGGAGTCTTCTTAACAGTATTCTTTTTTAAAATGCATTTGAGAGAACATTTTAAAATTCAATTTGTCGGACGGAAGATCAGTCGTCGGAAGTGTAAATTTTCAACTTCAACTTCTTTTGAGGTATAAAAGGCTTGTTCGTGATTAGTTGACGGGAAATTGCAAAGAGTGTTGTGTACCTATAGTAGCGCCTATAGTTTGCCTAACGTTGGGCGCCATTTCTTACCGGTTAAGCTGGTCGGTAGAGAGATGTCCTATCTCTATTTCCACTGACAATGTTGTTAATAATTACAGTAACTCCTAAACAGTACGTGGCTGAACTTAGCTACGGCTACGGATTCGTTTAAGAAGCACATTTGTGAATCCGCGCTCTCACTCAAGCATCGCCCAGCTAAATCATTAACATGCGTACCAGTATTGGAATTTAGAGGCGCTCTTATATTTGTTTTAGATCAATATAAAACTTAATAATTTAAACAAATTGCTCTGTTGTTTAACTAAATAGTATTATTTAGCAATAATTAAATAAATAATAAATTTAAAACAACTGCGTTGTCAACAAAATATGTAGATATAAATGGGTGTTATTAAATTATAAATATAACATTAAAACAGCGTTCAATATTTTTACATAAAAAATAATTTGTAGTTTTTAAACGTTTTTACATATATTTGCTTCTTATTATTTAACAAACAGAAATAAACTTATTTATGAAACAAAAATCTAAATAATTTGACTAATAATTTAATTTAAGGTTGGATGGCCATTGCTTAAGCTAATAAATATTTAATTAACCAATAATAATAAAACTTTAAACTTCCGGATATCCGAAAAAGATTTGTTTAAAAACGGAAAATGTAAAATATAGCTAAAATAAATGATTCAGTTTTTTGGCTGACACAACCTTATTTATGAACGGATCCGCAATGTTTTTGCTAATAATTGTTTCTATTTAACTAATAAATGGGAATACATATTCAATTTTTTTGATATCTCGGGGGAAATTGGTTCAAAAACGGAAAATGTAAAATATTGCAAAAATAAATGATTCAGTTTTTTGGCTGACACAACCTTATTTATAAACGGATCCGCAATGTTTTTGCTAATATTTGTTTCTATTTAACTATTAAATGGGAATACATATTCAATTTTTCGGATATCTCAGGGGAAATTGGTTCAAAAACGGAAAATGTAAAATATTGCAAAAATTAATGATTCAGTTTTTTGGCTGACACAACCTTATTTATGAACGGATCCGCAATGTTTTTACTAATAATTGTTTCTATTTGACTAATAAATAAAAATATAATTTCAGTTTTCCGAATATCTCAGGGGAAATTGCTTTAAAACCGAAAAATGTAAAATATAGCTAAAATAAATGATTCAGTTTTTTGGCTGACACAACCTTATTTATAAACGGATCCGCAATGTTTTTGCTAAAAAGGGTTTCTATTTAACTAATAAATAGGAATACATATTCAATTTTTCGGATATCTCGAGGGAGATTGGATTAAAAACGGAAAATGTAAAATATAGCAAAAATAAATGATTCAGTTTTTTGGCTGACACAACCTTATTTATGAAGGGATCCGCAATGTTTTTGCTAATAATTGTTTCTATTTGACTATTAAACGAAAATATAGTTGCAGTTTTCCGGATATCTCGGGGGAAATTAGTTTAAAAACGGAAAATGTAAAATGTAGCAAAAATAAATGATTCAGTTTTTTTTGGCTGACAACCTTATTTATGAACGGATCCGCAATGTTTTTGCTAATAATTATTTCAATTTAACTATTAAATGGGAATACATATTCAATTTTTCGGATATCTCAGGGGAAATTGGTTCAAAAACGAAAAATCTAAAATATTGCAAAAATAAATGATTCAGTTTTTTGGCTGACACAACCTTATTTATAAACGGATCCGCAATGTTTTTGCTAATAATTGTTCCTATTTGACTATTAAACGAAAATATAGTTGCAGTTTTCCGGATATCTCAGGGGAAATTGCTTTAAAACCGGAAAATGTAAAATATAGCAAAAATAAATGATTCAGTTTTTTGGCTGACACAACCTTGTTTATGAACGGATCCGCAATGTTTTTGCTAATAATTGTTTCTATTTGACTATTAAATGAAAATATAATTTCAGTTTTCCAGATATCTCAGGGGAAATTGCTTTAAAACCGGAAAATGTAAAATATAGCAAAAATAATTGATTCAGTTTTTTGGCTGACACAACCTTATTTATAAACGGATCCGCAATGTTTTTGCTAATAATTGTTTCTATTTGACTATTAAACGAAAATATAGTTGCAGTTTTCCGAATATCTCAGGGAAAATTGCTTTAAAACCGGAAAATGTAAAATATGGCTAAAATAAATGATTTAGTTTTTTGGCTGACACAACCTTATTTATGAACGGATCCGCAATGTTTTTGCTAATAATTGATTCTATTTAACTAATAAATGAAAATTTAATTTCAGTTTTCCGGATATCTCAGGGGAAATTGCTTTAAAACCGGAAAATGTAAAATATAGCAAAAATAAATTATTCAGTGTTTTGGCTGACACAACCTTATTTATGAACGGATCTGCAATGTTTTTGCTAATAATAATTTAACTATTAAATAAAAATATAATTTCAATTTTTCAGATATCTCAGGGGAAATTGGTTCAAAACGAAAAATGTTAAATAATGCCAAATTAGTTTATTGAGTTTTTTAACTAACACATCCTTTTTTATTGTCGGATTCCTAACGTTAACTATTTTTTAGTTTCACACAAGATATTTTTTATAACAAATTAAAATGTCATCAATTTGTAGGCATAAATTTAATTTTTAGAAAATACTTGATGTTTTAGCTTTAAAACGGTTAATTCAATTTTGTAATAAAACTTTGGAATACCCTGAATTTAAGAGTTTTTCCAGTGATGTGTTAAATTATAATAAATAGGAACAATTTTTTTTAAATAATTACATTAGTAATATTTCTGTTTGGATGGTTTAAATAATTACATTAGTAATTTGTATTTCTGTTTGGATAGTTTACTGATAGAAGTTTTAGAATACTGATAATTGTAAAAAGTACATGTTTTTATTAGTGATACCGCCGGATCCACTTTTAGGCCGGAACCGGATACCGGAACCTACAAAAAAACAGGATCCATAAAAATAAAATAAATAAAACAATATTTATCAGAGCCGTTATCTAGCGTTTTCAGCAAAAAACTGTTTTCTCAAGCAAATCATGGAAGAAAATTAATTTTCTTACATTATAATATAAATATTATTGATAATACTGATTAATATAATATTTTAATCATTATTTATTAATATTATATTATTATTATTATTTTTATGTTTTATTATTTGTTTGTTTACATTTTATTATCATTTTTTTTGTAAATATGCAAACTCAAGATTATAAAAAAAACTTTTAGCAGTTTATAAATGGATTACTTATTTATTTGTGAATATATATAGGTAATTAAAGAGTTCACTAATAACTGACCATAAGTAAAACTATTATCTCAGCTGCAATAAAAAAATCTTTACAATTTAAAGACATAAACATAACTTTGTCAAGATAAAATATCAAAATATTGTCTGATATCATGAAATTTATTTTGTTACAAAAAAGGGCATTCATAAGTAAAATAAGTAGTATCTAAAATACATTTTTATGTTTATTATTAAATTTGTAAATTCTTATACCAGCTTTTATTGCTAAAACATAATATTTTACTCTTAATTTATAATTAAAATGAAAACCTAATCACTTTATTAAATCCAGAAAAGCATAATTAACTAATTTAAATAACAAAAAACCAAAATTATGTTAAGTGTACTTATTTGTCATTTAAATTGATCAGTTTTATAATTTGATTTGTGAATTATAATTTTATTTTATTTAGAACAAGATTATAAGTTCGGTCTCTTTTATTCTAAAAAGGTTTTATTTTTTTGCAGTCGTAAAATATATTATCATGACCTCGGAATTTTATTTATACATCGGTCATAATAGCGTAAAAAAATCCTCACAATATTTTAAAAAGCAATTATTAATTAAAGTAATTAATTTATCGGCATCTTAAATGTACTGTTTTATAATGCATTTTTGAATAATTTGCTATGATAATTTGTAATACACTTCTATTACTAACACGTGTTAAAAATAAAAGTTCATTCAAATACACACTGCCCGTCACTTTGATTTATTATATGGCTGTTAAAAAAAAGTTTTTTTCTTAGTGCTCCTTTTAAAGTTAATTTTTGTTGTACTTGTTTTGTTATAAGGCTTATAAATTTCATTCTTCAATTATGCTGTATTATCATGGAACTTGTATGCTAATGATTACTTATTTAATCATTCTTCAAATGATTTTAAAATTTTAATTAATTTATCTGGTACTTTAAAACGTCTAGATATTATTATGCAAAGCTCACTTTTTAAATAGTAAATAATAAAAAAGTTTTTTTTAATTTTATAAATATGTAGCTATAAGTATTATATAAAAATGCACTAATGCATAATAATTAATTACAAGCTGTTACTTGACAATACTGATAGAATTTATTTTGATATAAAAATATTTATAGTTTTAAAATTATCTTTTCTTATTAAACTTGTAGGTGTTTGACAATTTTCTGTTCAAAAAAACTCTTCTTCAGGAAATTTGAAACTTGAGTTCCATATGTTAGTTAAATAGAAACAATTATTGCTTAACACAATGCGGTTTTCTTTTAATTAAGGTTGTGTTAGCCGAGAAATTCAATTATCTAGTTTAGTTGAACTTCACATTTTCCATTGTTGAACCAATCTCCCTTCAGATACCTATTTTTTTATAGTTAAATAGAAACAATAATTAGCAAAAAACTTGCAAATCCTATCTCAAATAAGGTTTTGTTAGCCGAAAAACTGAATCAATTATTTTTGCTATGTTTTACATTATCCGTTTTTGAACCAATCTCACCTGAGATATCCAGAAAATTGAAATTATATTTTTATTTAATAGTTAAATAGTAACAATTATTAGCAAAAACATTGCGGATCCGTTCATAAAAAAGGTTGTGTCAGCCAAAAAACTGAATCATTAATGTTTGCAATATTTTACATTTTCCGTTTTTGAACCAATTTCCCCTGAGATATCCGAAAAATTGAATATATATTCCAATTTATTAGTTAAATAGAAACACTTATTAGCAAAAACATTGCGGATCCGTTTATAAATAAGGTTGTGTCAGCCAAAAAAAACTGAATCATTTATTTTTGCTATATTTTACATTTTCCGTTTTTAAACTAATTTCCCCCAAGATATCCGGAAAATTAAAATTGTATTCCTATTTGTTAGTTAAATAGAAACAATTATTAGCAAAAACATTGCGGATCCGTTCATAAATAAGGTTCTGTCAGCCAAAAAACTGAATCATTAATGTTTGCAATATTTTACATTTTCCGTTTTTGAACCAATTTCCCCTGAGATATCCGAAAAATTGAAAATATATTCCAATTTATTAGTTAAATAGAAACACTTATTAGCAAAAACATTGCGGATCCGTTTATAAATAAGGTTGTGTCAGCCAAAAAAAACTGAATCATTTATTTTAGCTATATTTTACATTTTTCGGTTTTAAACTAATTTCCCCCGAGATATCCGGAAAATTAAAATTGTATTCCCATTTGTTAGTTAAATAGAAACAATTATTAGCAAAAACATTGCGGATCCGTTTATAAATAAGGTTGTGTCAGCCAAAAAACTGAATCATTTATTTTTGCTATATTTTACATTTTCCGTTTTTAAACTAATTTTCCCCGAGATATCCGGAAAACTGCAACTATATTTTCGTTTAATAGTCAAATAGAAACAATTATTAGCAAAAACATTGCGGATCCCTTCATAAATAAGGTTGTGTCAGCCAAAAAACTGAATCATTTATTTTTGCAATATTTTACATTTTCCGTTTTTGAACCAATTTCCCCCGAGATATCAAAAAAATTGAATATGTATTCCCATTTATTAGTTAAATAGAAACAATTATTAGCAAAAACATTGCGGATCCCTTCATAAATAAGGTTGTGTCAGCCAAAAAACTGAATCATTTATTTTTGCTATATTTTACATTTTCCGTTTTTAAACTAATTTCCCCCGAGATATCCGAAAAATTGAATATGTATTCCCATTTATTATTTACATAGAAACACTTTTTAGCAAAAACATTGCGGATCCGTTCATAATTAAGGTTGTGTCAGCCAAAAAACTGAATCATTTATTTTTGCAATGTTTTCCATTTTTCGTTTTTGAACCAATTTCCCCTGAGATATCCGAAAAATTGAATATATATTCCAATTTATTAGTTAAATAGAAACACTTATTAGCAAAAACATTGCGGATCCGTTTATAAAAAAGGTTGTGTCAGCCAAAAAAAACTGAATCATTTATTTTTGCAATATTTTACATTTTCCGTTTTTGAACCAATTTCCCCCGAGATATCAAAAAAATTGAATATGTATTCCCATTTATTAGTTAAATAGAAACAATTATTAGCAAAAACATTGCGGATCCCTTCATAAATAAGGTTGTGTCAGCCAAAAAACTGAATCATTTATTTTTGCAATATTTTACATTTTCCGTTTTTGAACCAATTTCCCCCGAGATATCAAAAAAATTGAATATGTATTCCCATTTATTAGTTAAATAGAAACAATTATTAGCAAAAACATTGCGGATCCCTTCATAAATAAGGTTGTGTCAGCCAAAAAACTGAATCATTTATTTTTGCAATGTTTTCCATTTTTCGTTTTTGAACCAATTTCCCCTGAGATATCCGAAAAATTGAATATATATTCCAATTTATTAGTTAAATAGAAACACTTATTAGCAAAAACATTGCGGATCCGTTTATAAATAAGGTTGTGTCAGCCAAAAAAAACTGAATCATTTATTTTTGCAATATTTTACATTTTCCGTTTTTGAACCAATTTCCCCCGAGATATCAAAAAAATTGAATATGTATTCCCATTTATTAGTTAAATAGAAACAATTATTAGCAAAAACATTGCGGATCCCTTCATAAATAAGGTTGTGTCAGCCAAAAAACTGAATCATTTATTTTTGCTATATTTTACATTTTCCGTTTTTAAACTAATTTCCCCCGAGATATCCGGAAAACTGCAACTATATTTTCGTTTAATAGTCAAATAGAAACAATTAGTAGCAAAAACATTGCGGATCCCTTCATAAATAAGGTTGTGTCAGCCAAAAAACTGAATCATTTATTTTTGCAATATTTTACATTTTCCGTTTTTGAACCAATTTCCCCCGAGATATCAAAAAAATTGAATATGTATTCCCATTTATTAGTTAAATAGAAACAATTATTAGCAAAAACATTGCGGATCCCTTCATAAATAAGGTTGTGTCAGCCAAAAAACTGAATCATTTATTTTTGCTATATTTTACATTTTCCATTTTTGAACCAATTTCCCCCGAGATATCAAAAAAATTGAATATGTATTCCCATTTATTAGTTAAATAGAAACAATTATTAGCAAAAACATTGCGGATCCCTTCATAAATAAGGTTGTGTCAGCCAAAAAACTGAATCATTTATTTTTGCAATGTTTTCCATTTTTCGTTTTTGAACCAATTTCCCCTGAGATATCCGAAAAATTGAATATATATTCCAATTTATTAGTTAAATAGAAACACTTATTAGCAAAAACATTGCGGATCCGTTTATAAATAAGGTTGTGTCAGCCAAAAAAAACTGAATCATTTATTTTTGCAATATTTTACATTTTCCGTTTTTGAACCAATTTCCCCCGAGATATCAAAAAAATTGAATATGTATTCCCATTTATTAGTTAAATAGAAACAATTATTAGCAAAAACATTGCGGATCCCTTCATAAATAAGGTTGTGTCAGCCAAAAAACTGAATCATTTATTTTTGCAATATTTTACATTTTCCGTTTTTGAACCAATTTCCCCCGAGATATCAAAAAAATTGAATATGTATTCCCATTTATTAGTTAAATAGAAACAATTATTAGCAAAAACATTGCGGATCCCTTCATAAATAAGGTTGTGTCAGCCAAAAAACTGAATCATTTATTTTTGCAATGTTTTCCATTTTTCGTTTTTGAACCAATTTCCCCTGAGATATCCGAAAAATTGAATATATATTCCAATTTATTAGTTAAATAGAAACACTTATTAGCAAAAACATTGCGGATCCGTTTATAAATAAGGTTGTGTCAGCCAAAAAAAACTGAATCATTTATTTTTGCAATATTTTACATTTTCCGTTTTTGAACCAATTTCCCCCGAGATATCAAAAAAATTGAATATGTATTCCCATTTATTAGTTAAATAGAAACAATTATTAGCAAAAACATTGCGGATCCCTTCATAAATAAGGTTGTGTCAGCCAAAAAACTGAATCATTTATTTTTGCTATATTTTACATTTTCCGTTTTTAAACTAATTTCCCCCGAGATATCCGGAAAACTGCAACTATATTTTCGTTTAATAGTCAAATAGAAACAATTAGTAGCAAAAACATTGCGGATCCCTTCATAAATAAGGTTGTGTCAGCCAAAAAACTGAATCATTTATTTTTGCAATATTTTACATTTTCCGTTTTTGAACCAATTTCCCCCGAGATATCAGAAAAATTGAATATGTATTCCCATTTATTAGTTAAATAGAAACAATTATTAGCAAAAACATTGCGGATCCCTTCATAAATAAGGTTGTGTCAGCCAAAAAACTGAATCATTTATTTTTGCAATGTTTTCCATTTTTCGTTTTTGAACCATTTTCCCCTGAGATATCCGAAAAATTGAATATATATTCCAATTTATTAGTTAAATAGAAACACTTATTAGCAAAAACATTGCGGATCCGTTTATAAATAAGGTTGTGTCAGCCAAAAAAAACTGAATCATTTATTTTTGCAATATTTTACATTTTCCGTTTTTGAACCAATTTCCCCCGAGATATCAAAAAAATTGAATATGTATTCCCATTTATTAGTTAAATAGAAACAATTATTAGCAAAAACATTGCGGATCCCTTCATAAATAAGGTTGTGTCAGCCAAAAAACTGAATCATTTATTTTTGCTATATTTTACATTTTCCGTTTTTAAACTAATTTCCCCCGAGATATCCGAAAAATTGAATATGTATTCCCATTTATTATTTACATAGAAACACTTTTTAGCAAAAACATTGCGGATCCGTTCATAATTAAGGTTGTGTCAGCCAAAAAACTGAATCATTTATTTTTGCAATGTTTTCCATTTTTCGTTTTTGAACCAATTTCCCCTGAGATATCCGAAAAATTGAATATATATTCCAATTTATTAGTTAAATAGAAACACTTATTAGCAAAAACATTGCGGATCCGTTTATAAATAAGGTTGTGTCAGCCAAAAAAAACTGAATCATTTATTTTTGCAATATTTTACATTTTCCGTTTTTGAACCAATTTCCCCCGAGATATCAAAAAAATTGAATATGTATTCCCATTTATTAGTTAAATAGAAACAATTATTAGCAAAAACATTGCGGATCCCTTCATAAATAAGGTTGTGTCAGCCAAAAAACTGAATCATTTATTTTTGCAATATTTTACATTTTCCGTTTTTGAACCAATTTCCCCCGAGATATCAAAAAAATTGAATATGTATTCCCATTTATTAGTTAAACAGAAACAATTATTAGCAAAAACATTGCGGATCCCTTCATAAATAAGGTTGTGTCAGCCAAAAAACTGAATCATTTATTTTTGCAATGTTTTCCATTTTTCGTTTTTGAACCAATTTCCCCTGAGATATCCGAAAAATTGAATATATATTCCAATTTATTAGTTAAATAGAAACACTTATTAGCAAAAACATTGCGGATCCGTTTATAAATAAGGTCGTGTCAGCCAAAAAAAACTGAATCATTTATTTTTGCAATATTTTACATTTTCCGTTTTTGAACCAATTTCCCCCGAGATATCAAAAAAATTGAATATGTATTCCCATTTATTAGTTAAATAGAAACAATTATTAGCAAAAACATTGCGGATCCCTTCATAAATAAGGTTGTGTCAGCCAAAAAACTGAATCATTTATTTTTGCTATATTTTACATTTTCCGTTTTTAAACTAATTTCCCCCGAGATATCCGGAAAACTGCAACTATATTTTCGTTTAATAGTCAAATAGAAACAATTAGTAGCAAAAACATTGCGGATCCCTTCATAAATAAGGTTGTGTCAGCCAAAAAACTGAATCATTTATTTTTGCAATATTTTACATTTTCCGTTTTTGAACCAATTTCCCCCGAGATATCAAAAAAATTGAATATGTATTCCCATTTATTAGTTAAATAGAAACAATTATTAGCAAAAACATTGCGGATCCCTTCATAAATAAGGTTGTGTCAGCCAAAAAACTGAATCATTTATTTTTGCAATGTTTTCCATTTTTCGTTTTTGAACCAATTTCCCCTGAGATATCCGAAAAATTGAATATATATTCCAATTTATTAGTTAAATAGAAACACTTATTAGCAAAAACATTGCGGATCCGTTTATAAATAAGGTTGTGTCAGCCAAAAAAAACTGAATCATTTATTTTTGCAATATTTTACATTTTCCGTTTTTGAACCAATTTCCCCCGAGATATCAAAAAAATTGAATATGTATTCCCATTTATTAGTTAAATAGAAACAATTATTAGCAAAAACATTGCGGATCCCTTCATAAATAAGGTTGTGTCAGCCAAAAAACTGAATCATTTATTTTTGCTATATTTTACATTTTCCGTTTTTAAACTAATTTCCCCCGAGATATCCGGAAAACTGCAACTATATTTTCGTTTAATAGTCAAATAGAAACAATTAGTAGCAAAAACATTGCGGATCCCTTCATAAATAAGGTTGTGTCAGCCAAAAAACTGAATCATTTATTTTTGCAATATTTTACATTTTCCGTTTTTGAACCAATTTCCCCCGAGATATCAAAAAAATTGAATATGTATTCCCATTTATTAGTTAAATAGAAACAATTATTAGCAAAAACATTGCGGATCCCTTCATAAATAAGGTTGTGTCAGCCAAAAAACTGAATCATTTATTTTTGCAATGTTTTCCATTTTTCGTTTTTGAACCAATTTCCCCTGAGATATCCGAAAAATTGAATATATATTCCAATTTATTAGTTAAATAGAAACACTTATTAGCAAAAACATTGCGGATCCGTTTATAAATAAGGTTGTGTCAGCCAAAAAAAACTGAATCATTTATTTTTGCAATATTTTACATTTTCCGTTTTTGAACCAATTTCCCCCGAGATATCAAAAAAATTGAATATGTATTCCCATTTATTAGTTAAATAGAAACAATTATTAGCAAAAACATTGCGGATCCCTTCATAAATAAGGTTGTGTCAGCCAAAAAACTGAATCATTTATTTTTGCTATATTTTACATTTTCCGTTTTTAAACTAATTTCCCCCGAGATATCCGAAAAATTGAATATGTATTCCCATTTATTATTTACATAGAAACACTTTTTAGCAAAAACATTGCGGATCCGTTCATAATTAAGGTTGTGTCAGCCAAAAAACTGAATCATTTATTTTTGCAATGTTTTCCATTTTTCGTTTTTGAACCAATTTCCCCTGAGATATCCGAAAAATTGAATATATATTCCAATTTATTAGTTAAATAGAAACACTTATTAGCAAAAACATTGCGGATCCGTTTATAAATAAGGTTGTGTCAGCCAAAAAAAACTGAATCATTTATTTTTGCAATATTTTACATTTTCCGTTTTTGAACCAATTTCCCCCGAGATATCAAAAAAATTGAATATGTATTCCCATTTATTAGTTAAATAGAAACAATTATTAGCAAAAACATTGCGGATCCCTTCATAAATAAGGTTGTGTCAGCCAAAAAACTGAATCATTTATTTTTGCAATGTTTTCCATTTTTCGTTTTTGAACCAATTTCCCCTGAGATATCCGAAAAATTGAATATATATTCCAATTTATTAGTTAAATAGAAACACTTATTAGCAAAAACATTGCGGATCCGTTTATAAATAAGGTTGTGTCAGCCAAAAAAAACTGAATCATTTATTTTTGCAATATTTTACATTTTCCGTTTTTGAACCAATTTTCCCCGAGATATCAAAAAAATTGAATATGTATTCCCATTTATTAGTTAAATAGAAACAATTATTAGCAAAAACATTGCGGATCCCTTCATAAATAAGGTTGTGTCAGCCAAAAAACTGAATCATTTATTTTTGCTATATTTTACATTTTCCGTTTTTAAACTAATTTCCCCCGAGATATCCGAAAAATTGAATATGTATTCCCATTTATTATTTACATAGAAACACTTTTTAGCAAAAACATTGCGGATCCGTTCATAATTAAGGTTGTGTCAGCCAAAAAACTGAATCATTTATTTTTGCAATGTTTTCCATTTTTCGTTTTTGAACCAATTTCCCCTGAGATATCCGAAAAATTGAATATATATTCCAATTTATTAGTTAAATAGAAACACTTATTAGCAAAAACATTGCGGATCCGTTTATAAATAAGGTTGTGTCAGCCAAAAAAAACTGAATCATTTATTTTTGCAATATTTTACATTTTCCGTTTTTGAACCAATTTCCCCCGAGATATCAAAAAAATTGAATATGTATTCCCATTTATTAGTTAAATAGAAACAATTATTAGCAAAAACATTGCGGATCCCTTCATAAATAAGGTTGTGTCAGCCAAAAAACTGAATCATTTATTTTTGCAATATTTTACATTTTCCGTTTTTGAACCAATTTCCCCCGAGATATCAAAAAAATTGAATATGTATTCCCATTTATTAGTTAAATAGAAACAATTATTAGCAAAAACATTGCGGATCCCTTCATAAATAAGGTTGTGTCAGCCAAAAAACTGAATCATTTATTTTTGCAATGTTTTCCATTTTTCGTTTTTGAACCAATTTCCCCTGAGATATCCGAAAAATTGAATATATATTCCAATTTATTAGTTAAATAGAAACACTTATTAGCAAAAACATTGCGGATCCGTTTATATGTAAGATTGTGTCAGCCAAAAAAAACTGAATCATTTATTTTTGCAATATTTTACATTTTCCGTTTTTGAACCAATTTCCCCCGAGATATCAAAAAAATTGAATATGTATTCCCATTTATTAGTTAAATAGAAACAATTATTAGCAAAAACATTGCGGATCCCTTCATAAATAAGGTTGTGTCAGCCAAAAAACTGAATCATTTATTTTTGCTATATTTTACATTTTCCGTTTTTAAACTAATTTCCCCCGAGATATCCGAAAAATTGAATATGTATTCCCATTTATTATTTACATAGAAACACTTTTTAGCAAAAACATTGCGGATCCGTTCATAATTAAGGTTGTGTCAGCCAAAAAACTGAATCATTTATTTTTGCAATGTTTTCCATTTTTCGTTTTTGAACCAATTTCCCCTGAGATATCCGAAAAATTGAATATATATTCCAATTTATTAGTTAAATAGAAACACTTATTAGCAAAAACATTGCGGATCCGTTTATAAATAAGGTTGTGTCAGCCAAAAAAAACTGAATCATTTATTTTTGCAATATTTTACATTTTCCGTTTTTGAACCAATTTCCCCCGAGATATCAAAAAAATTGAATATGTATTCCCATTTATTAGTTAAATAGAAACAATTATTAGCAAAAACATTGCGGATCCCTTCATAAATAAGGTTGTGTCAGCCAAAAAACTGAATCATTTATTTTAGCTATATTTTACATTTTTCGGTTTTAAACTAATTTCCCCCGAGATATCCGGAAAATTAAAATTGTATTCCCATTTGTTAGTTAAATAGAAACAATTATTAGCAAAAACATTGCGGATCCGTTTATAAATAAGGTTGTGTCAGCCAAAAAACTGAATAATTTATTTTTCCTATATTTTACATTTTCCGTTTTTAAACAAATCTTTTTCGGATATCCAGAAGTTTAAGGTTTTATTATTATTGGTTAATTAAATATTTATTAGCTTAAGCAATGGCCATCCAACCTTAAATTAAATTATTAGTCAAATTAATTAGATTTTTGTTTCATAAATAAGTTTATTTCTATTTGTTAAATAATATGATGCAAATATATGTAAAAACGTTTAAAAGCTACAAATTATTTTTTATGTAAAAATATTGAACGCTGTTTTAATGTTATATTTATAATTTAATAACACCCATTTATATCTACATATTTTGTTGACAACGCAGTTGTTTTAAATTTATTATTTATTTAATTATTGCTAAATAATACTATTTAGTTAAACAACAGAGCAATTTGTTTAAATTATTAAGTTTTATATTGATCTAAAACAAATATAAGAGCGCCGCTAAATTCCAATACTGGTACGCATGTTAATGATTTAGCTGGGCGATGCTTGAGTGAGAGCGCGGATTTACAAATGTGTTTCTTAAACGAATCCGTAGCCGTAGCTAAGTTCAGCCACGTCTAAACAGTGTAGCCAGTATAATAGACAACTTAATATACACAAAAATATTGTTTGCTCAGTTGCACTCATACTTTTGCTCGTTTTAACATCTTTTTCTCGCGCTTACATTTCACCCATTCTATAGGCCAGCGTAAGATTACTACACGTCTGCAGCTACCAAGCTTATAGATGTTAACATCGCAGTAAATAAAAAGACCATACTCTCGTTTGCCCTACTTTAGGTGCCATTTGTTCTTTTAACAAGCAAAGGGTGTTCGCGATTTGTTGATAGAAAATTGCAAAAAGTGTTGTGTAGTTACAGTAGCTCCGCATAGTGGCCAAACTTCAAAAACAGCATTTTCTGAAATGTAGGCAACAAGAGAGATTTCTTCTGCTTGCTCACTTAATCCAGATAAGACAAATTTGTCGGTGGGTGTTAGAGTAGACTCAATAACAATGCGTACCTACAGTAATAATTATTCGCTTTTGTTATTAAAACCTCTTGCTCAACCTCAAACCATTACCAAGGTAAAATTAAGCCACGCTTCCGTAACTGTTTTCTGTACGCGGCTTAACAATCCCGGGCTTGCTGGAAGCAATAATCTTGATCAACATCTAAGTTTCGGTTTGCCGGTATGTCCCATTCCCCAAGTTGTTGCAATGCAGGTCTCTACTTAGCATCAGTCAGCGTTTGTTCTTCAGTTGATATGAAATCTAAAGCAGTTTGTCCGGTTCTTAAGTCAAGAGAATGGTATGTAGTCGTAGTATGATGTTGGCATTTCCAACAACGGATGACGTCTTTAAAGTACTTGCTGGAAAACTGTGAGTCGTCGTCGCTAAGCAGCATTCGGTATCAGTAAAACAAGTACTTATCCCTATTCCCTGCTATCTCAGTCAATAGAGCACAAAACTCTTAGTCTCAAGAACGTGGATTTGTACCCGAAGTTGGGCGCCGTTTTGTCTAAACGTCGCACCTGTAGTGCATCTAGTTCACAACAATAGTGTCAAGCTATTGTTGGATCCGACCAGACGCAGACTTCCTAGCCTCCAAAGTGGTTTAAGCTTTATCCACGTAAAACCTTGGATAGAAGCAATTCAGAGTCAGCAACCTTGAAGTAGTGATAGCGGCTCCCGTGCAATGATGCGGAGATTGAAGTGCCCCGCATTGAGAGTGCAATGCCGCAGCTGATGTGTAGGCGACAATAAAGTGGTAATTCGGAATCCGCTGTAAATGTAGTCTCGTGAAAATCGACTGTGTAGTAAAAAAGTTTCAACCATCATAATTTTTTAGAAAATGCAAATAACCCATTTCGGAAAGATAGTTATCTCTCCAAAACTAAATTAACAATCTAAAATCTACTATAAATTTTCAAATTACATTCTCTACTTCCTGTAAAAAATCACAAAATTCTATAGTGTCTGTTGGTCATGAAATAAAACAAAAAAAAACAAAGAAGAAGCAGATATCGATGCTACTTAAAGAAAAGAAAAAAGATTCTAAGATTGATGAGAATGCAGATCTCAATGCCGACTTTAACGCTGAATACATAATGGTATTAAAGTTTATGAATTGTAGGCGGGTACTTTCTATTGGTGTAATCCGCCCAAGTGTTAGTGATCTGTAGATTGGGTTACAAACACTTGAGCGGGTGGGGTAGTTTAAACTAGTTGTCAGTAACTACAAAGAACTGAGGGAGTGGGCCCACCTATCCTCTGTTTCGGCACCAAGAATCATTAACCGCTTATACCTCAAAAATTATGTAGAGAGAATGGTACGGAGCCACAACAATGACTCATCAAGCATTGCCGAAAAAACTTGACTAATATGAGTACCTACTGTATAGCAGAAGGTGTTTATCATTAGTACTTACTACGGAACACGGTTGTACCTCACGGCTGTATCCCATGAACAAGGTTTTGCCCAACCCCAAAATTTTGGGCAAAAAAAGAACCGCTTAAAATACACGATGTAAATCCCACGTGACGTTCGTCAATATTAGTACTGATGACAAGTTAGAGCTCCACCGGGTAGCTGCCGGTCAAAAAGTATGGATGAGTGCAGACCTAATTCGCAATGTAATGAGAACCCACTGCTCAAACGTCTAGTCTACCAAATAAACATGTGGATAAAGCTACTGCCACGCTAAGAAAAGTTGTATCATAAATTGGGGTATCCAGCCCTCTCACGCAAGAAGTAGTATGTATTCTATATATTAAATTGAAAACACTTAGGCGGGCAGGCAAGCACTTCAGTTTAAACCATTTGTCAGTAATCATGAATTAGAGTTCCCCACCTACTCGCCCAAATGTTAGTGATCTCTAGATTATGTCACTCTTTGATTTTTCAATTTAGCAATTATTGGCGTTTGCAAAATAAGATAATTGTCAGTAATCTTAAACTGGAGTTTATAGAATGAATTATTTAGAAGAGAATTAGTTAAGACGCCCTATAGGTTGTAGGGTACGCTACTTGTTACCAGTCTAGTGTATTTGAATAATTATTGAGACCTGTGTCTTGAGAAGAAAACATCCTGGCTCACTAAAACAATTTCCTATTCCAATTTCTTGTATAGCCTTCACTTGTTCGTCGTGATTGGTTAGAGAATTGCAAAAAAGCGTCATGTAGCTACAGTGGCGCCGCCTGGTGGCCACAATTTCCATCAATTTTTTTAACAGAGACTGCAACTTTGGAGATTTTTTCGCTTGTTTTCAGTGCCGGTTCCCCCTGTAGTATGATGTCGCATTTCCAACGTCGGATGGCGTCTTGGAAGTATTTGCTATAGAACTGTGAGCCGATGTCTCTAAACAGCACTCGTAGATGGCGTATGGATACAGTAACTGCTACAGAAGACTGACAGTAGATTCGCTTGTGATGAAAGGTAGTTGGCTAGATCAGTCAATAAAGCATAAGCTCTTAATCTCAGAGTCGTGGATTAGTGCCCCACGTTGGGCGCCAAATGTTACCAGCGTAGAATGAGTTTGGTTAGCGACAACGGTAGAGACCAGGTATTGAATGACCCGATTGAAGGTCAACGCTTTCAAAGTGGTTTGAGCTATATTCACACAGACCCATAAAAAGAAGCAGTTCAGGGTCCGCAAACTTAAAATAGAATAGTCTAGCGATTAAGATGGCCTGGGTATGTTATGAGTATGAAGAAAACCAAAATATGCAAACAAATAGCATACTGGATAATTGTAGTTGTGAGGAGCAGAGAACGGCCGAGAAAGAAGTGGAAAGACAACATAATGGAAGACTTACGCAAAATGAAGATCAGAAACTGGACAAAGATCACCAAAGATAGGACTGCCTGATGGAGGATAGCAATACTTCGGAGGTCTTCGCATCGGAAGAGCAATACCACAAACGTGTGTGGCCGGAAACTTTGCGCTAGTTCTCAGTGCAAACATCACGTCACAATTGCACCAATTGATTGAGTTTGGTCTCCCGTAGTTGATAAAGCTTTCAAGACAATAGTGACAATGATAACAAGGTGAAACAGCTGTAACACCTTGCCCCTTACCTGGTCAGCCAACATTGTACCAACGGTCTCCTAAAGCAAACTCCATAAATACGACCTAATGTAGCTGCTAACGTTAGCCGTCTCGACCCAACTTACAAAACTCCACAGCCAGCTTGATATCTTCAAATTTCTGCAAAAGGATAAATTAAACAAAAACTGAAACAAAAATCAATAAAAGAAATTTTGGGTTATATCTAAAGCAAATAAACTTAACATCCTACCAATTCTAGAATATATAGCATATATTTAATATAATAATATATAATTTACATGGATTACATAAAATACAATAGATAATAATAAAATCAATGTGCAATCACTACATCAGCTAATTTCAATAAAATCAAATATTCACAGCTTTTACACTGATGAGCATTACTCAATCAATGATAGAAAACAACTTTTCAGTCTACAAAAAAAATTGCACATATTTAAATAAAATGACACAGCAAATCTAAAATTCTTTTCAACATAATTAATTTATTTGATTAAAAATATAAAATGGAATCACGTATAGATAAACATAAATAAAAACTACCCCAAAAGCACCTCAAATCATGCTATTTTATATCATATTGAAGCAATATTTTTTGGGATTAATGATGGATTCATATACTTATTTCAAACAAAATGTCTACAAACTAACGTTAATTTGACGTTAACAGACGTCAATTTAACGTCCGTTATATGAGTAAATTAATCCACCAATAATTAAATTAAAATCAGTCTGCAAAAAAACATTCATTCCGGAGTTAATATTTTCCCAGTCAATAGACCATCGAAAACATCGCTTTTATTTGAACTCCGCTTATCGCATATAAAACTAGTTAATAAATCATCATCACTACTAAAATCATCAGCAGTTATATAAACAGCGCTCTTAACTTTAGTAGACTTCAACCGAGATGGTTGATCACTAAACACTAACCTCTTTAAAAAATCATCATCTGAGCCACAATCTTCTTGTTTTTGACTTGTTGCTGAAGAATCGCTAAAATTATTGCTGCTACCATTAATAATTTCCAATAGAGTGGCATTATCATCATTAGTTGATAGAGCGGCATTATCTTCTTTAGTTGATTCTAGTGAGTCATCATCAAGTATTTCGATAGTCTCAGTTGGAACCAACTCCTCACTTTCATCAATGATTAAATCATCTATTTTAGTTGATTCTAGAAAATCATCATCAATATCAAGTGATTTGGATAGAATAAGATCCTGAGTTTCTTCAATGATCAAATCATCTTCCATGCAAAAATCTTTAGAAAATTCTTTAAGAAAATGTTCATCAATATGTTCTTTCAGAAGGCAAGTATCGGATTTACTTCTAGTTTTCAATGAAGAAGTTTTTTTAGTTTCTTGTAAAAATTCTTTATTGAATTCGTTGATAACGTAATCATCAATAAAATCACATTTTGTAGAAGCGCCAATATCAGATTTGTATTTTGTCTTTAGTACTCTGGATGAGTTGTTCATTTCGGAAAGGACCGCATCACTTGGGCCAGCCACTTGACTAGTCCCAACGTTTTTAGCATTCTTTTCAATTGGTTCAAATAATATGCTCAAAATTGATTGATTTTTCTTATTACTTTGTTCCGCTCTAGTAATTTCTTCACCATTAAATAATTTATCAATATTATTCAAAATTGAGCCATTCGCTTTGTTATTTTCGCTAATTGAATGATTCAAATCGTTTTCCAACATGCTAAAATCTCTCCTGATTAAATCATCAATTTCGCTTTTAGATTTTTTTGGAAGATTGCGATTAACCCAAAAATCATCATCATCATCTATTAAATTCTGCTTGCGAATATACCAACCATTTCGCAAAGTCCTTTGCGAGGAACAAATAATTTTTGTAGGAGATCCGAATAAATTCTTTTTTGGTGATGTTTTAATCGGCGATGATTTTTTAAGTTTCATTTTATTAATTGGGGATTTTTTAATTGATTTTACTGGCGATTGTTCATCTGTGCTATCATAATCACTATCCCATGAATTGGGCATCCTAGGTGGTGATTCTAAACTGCTTAACGGTTCTACATACTCCTCATCAGTTGGTTGATTATCATCATCAGCAACTGATTGCTTTTTTGTTTTATTAGAAATGTTGGAATTGGCTTTGCGTTTTCTGGTTGGTTTGGTTGGGTTTGAGGAGGGTATTAGATCGCAGCCTTTAGCCCAATCTTTAATTTTATCTAAATATTCCTATAATAATAATAATAATGGCTTAGTTTTTAGTTGAAAGATATATAATGAAACTACCTTTCGCTCCTCTGGTGTGGGTTTATCAGTTGAATTTGAGCCAGTCCATGTTTGTCTCAACCAAACGTCGGAATAGGGATTGGCTAGACAATCTAAATGAGCTGTATCAAACCTAAAAATACAGTTGGGATTAATCTAAAAGTCATACAAGCAAAAACTAAAAATAAATTCTAAGACACTTCATGTACCATATAAAAACTAGAAGCAGGTTTTTTTCTACTTCTAAACATAATTTATATTTAATCTTAATTTTTGTATAGTTTTGCAAAAGCTATGGCATCAACTGTTACGGTCGATAGATCGCGCTATCCACCGTAGCACATGCTCCTTTCGCGATGCGGTCAGCCAACCAGGAACTAGGAAGAAGCATAAAAGAATCATTTCCCAAACTTTGAAGACACACAGCAATTTGACTGCCATCATCCAAAAAGACCAAATCGTAAAGGCCAGCTAACCAGCAAAGTTACGTCAGCAGTATTAAATGCAGTTTTAATTACAACCAAAATAATATTATTACAAATGGAGTTGGAATAAACCAACCTCCTTATCCGACGGAAGCTCATGTGACGTAGAAGACAAGAAGATACAGACATCGATGATAATTCCGAAGACTGCTAAGACAAAGCTACCTGAAGCAAAATCCTAAAGACGAAAACTTCACCACCAACCTCACCAAGAAGCAGCACAAAAAGCTAGATCAGTCCAAAAAACAAAAGAAGAAAAAGAGTAAGAAAATTTATATTCAGAATTTAATCATATAAAGCCCCTCATGCAACCATCTTCAGTTAAAAAAGTGGCTGCTTTGTTATCAACCTGCAAAAATCTCCTTGCAAGATTGATAATAGCCGGCAAAGAAGATACACAGATACAGGGTCGGTAAGCAAGTGATTGGTCAATTACAAACAAGGAGATAGGTAGAGCTTACGGTTGGCCACATAATCCTTTAAAAGGAATCAATTTTAGAATTTTTGTTTATAGTACCGACTAACAAAAAGTTCTTTGTATGTGGTATAGGAAAACAATCAATAGTATATGTATTGTGTGCCCGATTATCCAAAACCTTAGTGTAGTGTAAGTGATGTACATCCAAGGTTGGTAGAAAAACGCCTCTAAGGGCCACTTTTACAATCGTCGGTTAAACAAGGAGTAGCGCTATCTAAGGAGTATATAAAAATACGCTTTTACAATCCCTTATAACTTATCTCTAGTGTAGTAACTAAGTAACGCGCACAACAAATTAGCGTATGAACAACGTATACGTCAATTTATAAGTCAGTTCCAGAAACAGCCATCTTTGTAATAAATATTTTTTTAGAAAATGCAAAAACGCGTTACAACTAAAGTAGGATTTGTTGCTAAAATTTTTGCACAGAAAAAAATTGATAATTGTCGCATTATTTCCTTGATTGACCTAATCATTGGGATCTTTAAGGAGTTTGTCTTTATTTTTAGTTTTAATTTGGGATTCATTGAGTAGAGATTCTACTTGAGTATGTGGGTGATTGAAATATTACAATGGCTCCGATCACTTTAGGAGTCCTGGCAATTTTATAAAATTTTAATTGTATGTTTTAAGGAAAATAAACCAGAGATAACTTATCCGGTGCTTGGAGCAGTAGTTATCTTTAGTGTAGTAAACAAGTAACGCGCACAACAAATTTGTGTATAAATAGTTTATACGTCAGTTTATAAGTCATCATTGACGTTGTAATAGGTTATCTAGACTGCAACAAAGGCATAACTAATGCTACACCAGGTTTAAACTGAAGATAAATTTATTCTTGGTTTAAGTTATCTGACAATTGTAAAAGCGGCCCTAAATGATATAGGTGCGGGTAGTGGTGCGGAGTAATATTGTTTGATGACGTAGGGGGAGACCCAAGACTTGCTTTAGATATGTTCTTTTTACATAAATGATTGTTCTAAATAAAGTTAAGCTTAATAAAGCAAGCAAAATCTTTATTTCATTTTGTAGTTATAGAAGTACACCACTGCCTGCTAATATCCGCTAACTTATTATATGAATTGTGTAAAAAATAATGAATTAATTTAATTACATTTTTATATTTAAAGAACACATCTAATATTTAATAGCAATGTTTGTTTACTGTAACCAAGTAACATATTGTTCGGTTGTGTAAATAGGAGACCCGTACAAACGACTCCGCCCCTTTGCTAAAACCAGGCAACCTTCTAAATACAAATTTTCTACTAACCTTGATGTACATCAACCTGACCTCACAAACCGATAACAATGTTAATTGCCAGTCTATCGTTTTCTTTTTCTGCTCTGATTATCCTCTTTTTCCCGAAGGCCTAGCTGTTTTATGCGCGGCGGCTAGATGTATGAGCGCGCATGAAACACGTCCACTCCGAATCAAAGATGACGACCATAATGGAATAGTCACAACGAATGCTGAACATAGAACCAGCACCCCATAACCCAACACACAAAATAAGATAAAAAGTTCCTGCATGCACACTCCAGTAGAAACCTATTGGCCGAAACACCAATCTAAAGGACGGTAACAAAGCGTTTTTCAAAAAACACACTTATTGAAATTTTCGAAAACCTACAAAGCTTTTTACGTAGAATCAGCTTTTCGAATGCTACTCTGAAGGACTTTGATAGATCTTAATGACGTGATTTAGTTCTCAGTATCACGACATCTGTCAAGCAGTCAACTTCGTACCAATGAAGAAAAAACAGAATTTCTCGCCACTACAATTTCCTTTATATAAAAAAACTATAAACTAGCTAAAAATTGAAATAAATTAATATATATTTTTCAAAATATCCAAACTGAAAAATAATAATTTCACTTGAAACAAACGACTACCAACATGAGTCCATCCCAAAATTCTACTAGGACGATGCTAGAGCAACTGGTGGAACACAATATCGCATGAGAAAAGAGATTCAAGAAATTATAACCAAAAATCCAAATCACACAACTCCTGCAACTTCTTACATGCGCACCATGATGCAGGAAAATATGCAGCGCACAAAAATACCGCATGGCCGATTGTAATCGGCTGGGTGCCACATTTTTACCAACAACGAACTCTACTTGACAAAACCTTGTTAAAGCAACAAAAAATGCAAGAATGTCACCAAGCATATAAAGACCATCCACCATGACCCGACAGACTATCGAAAGAATAGCAAGATTGCCGATGACCTATTTAGAAATCGCAACGACAATAATGTAGAAAATACCAGAAATAAATCATCAGCAAACTCAACTACAAACTGAATCCAAACTCTGCAATAAACAAAACATCTAGAAAAACAAGTACTGAAACAACTAAAGATACAACAAAATATACGAAATCTTAACAATGTTACACAACCCTGTCAACAAACAGAAAATAATCATCAAAGTGAAGAGTAACCAGCCTCTAATAAAGTTAGGTGGTCACCCAGATGCTCATATAACTGCGACTATCAATCAAGAAAGCAAAAAAGCAGCAAAAAAAAAATACCAAACCGTCAAAAACCTGCCTGAAAGACCACCAGTCAGAACCAAAAATGGAAAAGATGAGAAGACATAAATTTCGACATGTCGCACTCGTTTATCGGTTTATCGGCACTCTGTCAATGTTATTTGTTTCGAAAATGTAGAAAGAAGGTAGAAGATTAAATTCTTTGATAACAAACAGTTTTGTGGGTGGGTGGAGAATTTCTAAAATGAAGAAAGAGAGTAAAAGATCAAACTCTTTGATAACAAACAGTTGGGTGGGTGGGCACTCAGTATAAATTTCTAGTCAGTAGTTTCAATTTGATTACATTTTGATTTGATACACTCTGCCAATATTATTTGTTTCTAAAATAAAGAAAGAGGGTAAAAGATCCAATATTTTGATAATAAGCAGTTGGGTGGGTGGCTGGAGCACTTCGTTTATAAACTGTAAGTTGGTAGTTTCAAATGGAATGACCCACTCACCCACCCAAGTGTTAGTGATCCAGAAACTTGATTTGTTACACTCTGCCAATGTTATTTGTTTCTAAAATTTTAAATTCTTTGATAACAAACAGGTGGGTAGGTTGGCAAAGCACTCAGTTCATAAATTATTAGTCAATAGTTTCAATTAGAGTGACCTACCCACCCACCCAAGTGTTATGAGTCCAGAAATTGGATTTGTTGTACTCTGTCAATGTTATTTGTTTCTAAAATAAAGAGTAATGGTAATAGTTTATAAATATAAGTAATCTGCCAATGTTATTTGTTTGTAAAATGATTAAAGAAGGTATAAGATCAAACCTTTGATAAACAGTTTGGTGGGTGGGCGGGGCACTTGGTTCATAAATTATTAGTCAGTAGTTTCAACTGGAGTGACCCACCCAAGTGTAAGAGGAATTGAGAAATTGGATTTGTTGCACTCTGTCAATGTTATTTGTTTCTAAAATAAAGAAAAATGGTAAAAGATCTAATCTTTTAATAATAAGCAGTTGGGTAAGTGGCTGGGGCACTAAGTTTTAAACTGCAAGTCGGTAATTTTAAATGAAGTGGCCCTTCCACAATTGGGCAACTAGCTCTGTTACAGCGTCAGCTAGTCAACATCAACATACACATCAACAACAACAAGCTCCAAACAAAAATCTACAGCAATCGACAACGAACACGGTGCAATTAACGACAAGCACCAGCGTTCAACAACCTGAGACTCATACAAAGTCTTTCGAGACTCTGTCAAACACCAAAGTCGATCAAAATCTTCGGTCCAATGCGTTTCTTTTGCCGTAAATGTGCCCACGAATTAAGAGAACGGGTTGAGAAAGCCGTAAACTAGAACTGAAAAAAAAAACAGAAATACAAGCAAACATTGTAGAAAAAAAAAACAATAACAACCGATCCAAGCCATAAACCTGCGTCAATATAAACTAGAACACAGATTGGTGCAACGTATCCCTTGTAAGCACCAGTCTCATGATAACAATACTGTAGCAAACCCTTCCACCGGCAGCCCATAATATATACCAGATCACCATACCTTAAGACAAAGCCAAACAAGTACAACAACCTTCATCTCCGACACACCTCACTACGAGTAATCCCAATCTGGTGAGCAACAATCCAGTCTATAACAGAACCTACCGGACCAAAAAATAAACAATTCCAACTACCATCCCACACCCGCCCATATTTGTGTCATCCGGTGAGAAATGTTTGACGACAATAATCTAGAGGTATCTTCCATGCTCGACTTGAAAAGAATTAAAAACCTAAAACTCAAGCTTAAGCTGGACTTGAACAAACCAAAAAAAGCAGAAAAAGAAAATCAGCTAAAGCAAACCAGAACAGAAGATCTGACCTCTTTAAATGTAAAAGCCCATAAAAGAAGTATCGCATCAAGATGTGTTCCTTGTCAAAAATAAAAACCGACAACTGCTAAAACACACCAGGACGGCCACTTCCCTAATGGTACAACTATTTGCAACCAACGTGAACCACCAAATCCTGCTCTCAAGCTACAAAACTCATGCTTAAACCTAGCTACTTCAATTAACCAAAAAATATAACACAATATTCAAAACCCAACCTGAAAAGAAAACGCCGACCCATTAAAAGGCAGAGTCAAGACCTTCGCTTCAAAAACCGCAACAACAAGCATTCATGTAAACCTGCACTTGGACAAAACCTCAACCACTAACAAATAAATCGATCGCTGGGGTCGTGTTCCCACGAAATATGAACATGCGACGCAAGCCGGGTCTCCGGATTTCTATTATCAAAATTGCAAACCTCGTTATCAAGCTATAGGAGGTAACAATTCCCAACATCAAACCGCACTCTCTCGGATTGCCTTGCGTAATATGACGTGTTCAAGTCCAAACCTAGACGTAATCCCCAGGTGGATCATTACGCATAACTGTATCAGATGCGACTTTGGATTATCTAGAAATAGATTAGAAAAACTATATGGCTAACTTCACACTAGCCCCAGATACCACTGTTCATATATTATTATCCTGACCCTAAGCCTGTACAACTTTCAACAAAAAATTTACTATTCACTATTCCCTATTGAGCAAAGAATAAAAATTCGCAAAATGTTCACATTAGCCCTAGATACCACTGTTCATATCCTGACCCTAAGCCTGTACAACTTTCAACAAAAAAATTACTGTTCACTATTCTCCACTGAGCAAAGAATAAAAGTTTGCAACGTGTTCCGTCCGCACAACACCCGTACTGTAAAGATTGTTTGCAACATTTACAATGACTCCTGCAAGACATCCAATCCTACCTTTCAGTTTCCATCGCCGAATCAAAAAACCTTACAACATATTCTAGCAATCCCCCCTTGACCCAGCACATCAGTCTGAGAAAGCCTAAGTCTATTGCACGTGGAAAGGACCTCATCCAAAAACACAACCCACAGTCAGACAGATCACTATACACCCCACCCCGCCCGGTATGTGGGAAGCACTTAGATCCCTCTCAAATTTCAAAAATTATAATAAACTAGATTAGTCAGAAGAGCAAGTATCTAAAACTAGCACCAGCAACCAACGATGCACAGAATCGACTGACAACATGCACCAGTGCTCGACAACTAACTCCAAAATGAGCACCAACAATTAACGGCAAGCAACAGCAATCGATAACAAGTCATTGGTAGTCTCTACGCAATTAGCTGAATTGTTGGTATTCAGATGAAAGATGACACGGATAGTGTTCTCGGACACTCACAAAAAAATGAAAAGTTGGGTCTATACCAAAAACCATTAATTCAATATAGCTATTCTTGGGCTGGATTGTATATTAAACAATTTGTCATACCTCAATCAATTTCTGATTCAAATTTAGTACCAAAATGTGAAGCAAGACTAAACCATTCTTTGAGTGCTTTTAATAATTTACCTAATAAATTTGATAAAAACAACCAGAGCAACCATCTTTAAATGTCATTACAATTGCACAAATATACATTTTATTTCAGATTAAATACATAATTTACATATTCAATTAACAATCACAAATTACTTCCAATAGAAGTGCTTAGTTTGCATTACTAAGCTAAAATAACTCAACCTAATATAACTTTAACCAGCAAAATAACTATAACTCACTTTTCAAACTGTCCAACCTTCCCAAACATTCCTGGATTTGCCCAATTCAGCATATTCCATAACAATTTTTGATCACGATTTTTCTAAAAACAAAATATCAGCTAAATCCATCAACATAACAAAATACTTACAAAAAAATTCCTATCAGTCAATCCGATATTAAAATCACCAACCAAATGGTTAAAAATCCTTTTCTTAACCATCAATTCAAGCTGATCGACAACAACCATAAAAAAATCAACATTTTTCCATTCTTGCAAAACTTTAAAATCCTTTTCTGTCGCCAACAACACAAACAAATCATTTTTTTCGAGTAAATGATCACTATCTAAATAAAAATTAATTAATAAAAATAATCAAATCAAATTAATAACTTACTGTGCTCATTTAGTCGAAACAGATCTATGCCGGAATATTTACGAATATGATAATGCCAGCTTATAATATTCTCCTCAGCACTTATAATTAAAATCGGATTCTTATTAATATTTACGCTTGAAATTGCATTTAACAAAGCTGCAATTTGCAGCTCGTTATTCATACCTACATCTTGATTGAGTATTGCACCTTGTAACTAAAATAAAATAATTTAGCAACATAATTAATTAATTATATTTATTTACCTTCTTCCTATAACACCCATACAAAAACCGTACACCATCAACATGACAATTCTTCATCAAATCAGCTACATTTTTAGGAATTGTTACGACTCGATCATCTTTCCAATGTGATAATATTAACCCATCATCCTTCTGCACCATTTTAATCACAACATGAGTTGATTGAATCGAGATAAAATATACAATGTCATCGCCAATATGTATAACACCTTTAGGTATAATATGGCAACAAATACAGAGAAGCTGGTTTTGTAGTGGTCACTTTCACCATCCAAATAGCCATTCATTTTCAACCATTTTAATTAAGCAGTTGTTTTGGTTGAACTCTTGAGAATGGAATCAGCTGATGTTTATTTGCTTGTAGGAATGTCAAGAAGTTGATTTTTTTTGTCTAGGATGTAGTTAAGACAAGAACCCATTAATTAGAAAGTTAAAGATTCCTAATATTTGCAATAATTGATATTAAATTGATGTTAATTATTCATTGTAAATGTATTTTGTGTCTGTATTATTGAATTTAATTAATAATTAGAATATCATGCAGTGAGTTAAGCAACCCAACATGCATTACATGCACAAATTAAATAAATAATTTTAACAAAATTACACTAAAAATAGATGTATAATAATAATATTATCTAAATATTAATAATTATCACATTAAGTATGTGTAATATAAGTAAATGATTGTATAAATATTAAATAAAAAACATTAAATAGTTAGGCAACTCTGTATGCATAACAACACCTTATACAGGGTACCCAAAAAAGATGTGGAGGAGGTTTTTTGTTTGTCTGCAGTGAACAGTTTGAAGTTACTTTTTAAGTACTAACTAAGCATTACGCATTTTGTTTGTTCGTCTAAACTTAACAAAACTAACATGAAATTTTGCGTTGATGACTTATCGTGAAGTAAAGTACATACTTAACAATTACATTACATTATTAAACAATTTTATTATTTATTATGCTCATTTTATTTTATTTTGAGATTTTTTTTTTAATTTTGTATTTTTCTTTCTTATTTTCTAACACTGTAAGGTTGATTACAACTTATTTAAAGATTATACATACTATTTATATTTATTTTTGTTATAATACAGAGTGCTGTGTCAGAACAATAAGTGTTAATGAGCGCGTACAGGAATTTTTAGCTTTTTTTACATTACTACCAACTATGTGAACTATCAATAAATAATATTTATATAATAATATTTAACTTGTAGTTGTAGGTAATTTTCTCTATTATCCATACAATTTAATAATATCATTTAATTTTTTTTGCAAAAAATTCATTTTGAAGTGACAATTAGTGTTGTCAATTTTAAAATAACATGGCCTTTTTCCGTCACAATTTGTCAGCGGTGAGGTGACATTTTGTTGTTTTTTACCGGGAGCAACAAGTACCGCTCTCGCGTTCCTGTACGCAGCCATTAAATTATTAAATAAGATCATTTTTTTAGAAATCTTTTATACGTAATTATGATATTTGTTTGTATTGTGTTTTTTGAAATTTTACTGAATACTTTTTCACAGTCGTATACGCTATGTTGTTACGTAATGGCTCAGATACAACGCGGCAATACTGCATTGCCGCAGAGTAATTTTGCTTACCTGGAACACGCGTCAAGCACGCTTTGAACCATTTGAACTAGCAAATATACGTAGCAAACTGTTCAAGGTACGCTGTATTGCTGACCATGCCAAACGATCAAACACTACTCGAATTCTGTCGCAGCACGGCCGCGTTGCAGCCACTGCGCGCTCGTCTATCTCACTATACAAGGTAAAAAATTGGACCGTTGTATAATAAGCTCAAACTCACAAGTCTATCTAAAAAATCTCTACTACAAAAAATCTACAACAAATCCAAGTTTTAACCCAAATGGTACCATTAATTAGTAAATGTATTCTAACACTCCTAATCTTTAACCTCCCCACACTTACATAATTAGTGTGAGATAAGAATAAATATTTATTGCATTTACCACTACGTCAGAACGCCCAAACTTCATGCGTATACATATAGTTGCCTACGTTAAAGACTCATATTTACTTTATTTGTTATAGAAAATTAACTAACAGTAATCACAATATTACAAACTCTAGCTTAACTCCAGCAAGAAAAACTCTAAATGATTTTTTTTTTCAAAAAAAAGAACGAAGAATAAATCAGCGCAAAGCCTCCGCAGCCTCTAAACTATGCAACACTTAAGGAGGTAAACCGTAGCCCGCACCCAATCCGTTAGCTTATAGACTTTTTTAACACTTTTTTTTTTTGGTCGGCAAATAAAAAAGAAACATTTGTCACCGGCGTCGGTTCTAGAGGTGGTTGAGAAGCGGCGTCGGCGGTCCAAAAGGGGTTTGAGAGCCCCTCGAAGGCCGTTGTGATTTCCTTAAAAGAGTAGCTGTGAACAGCCTGTGTAGATAGTGTTTATTGGGGTGGCTTCCCGATGCAATGACGATTGGCATGGATGCGCCAAGCGTCCGGAGTGCAATGCCATGTTTCGTCCAGGATCTGATGTGACCATGAAGAAAGTGCCGAGAGCAGGTGGTTGGCTCGCAGTGCAGACGTCGAGGTGTCTTGGTGATCAGTGGGGTTAGCCGGGGGCGTTGCAGTGGTTGTCGTACAATTGTTCTAGTCGTAGCGTTGTCTAAAGTTCATCTTGGAATGTGTAATGATACTTGTCGTTCGATGTGACGTTGTCAAGAGATCGGTGTAGACTAAAGATTGCCAAAATTTGGTCAATCTTTATACCTGACTATGCCCCGCCTACTGGTTGTGTTGTAAGCAAAGGCATGTCACGTGACGCCGTCTGGTAGCCGTGACAATACACTCCCCATTTTCTTAGGCGTTAGTCATATCAGGCCTTAAAACTATTTTTAGGCAGTTTTCACCCGCTCCGGTAATTAGGGTTTGGGGTCCATCCATTTGTTGCTAAAACCCAGGGCTTGCCATCGCACCATGATTTTGTCACCCGGTTTGTAGTTGTGGATTACATCAGTTTTCCGGGAGTACCGACAGTCTCTATATGTTGCTTGCCGATGTTTAGCCTGTTGTAGGCGTCGGTCTAGGTTATGCTTTTTGGTTGTAGTGGTATTTCAACCTTCCGGTTGGTTTAAGTCCTGTCCTAACAACATATAGTGGCTGCGTTTGTCCTTCTATTATTATGATACACTGCTAATGATAATATTTTATTCCAGGCGTGCTGGGGGCGTTGGTCAGTGAGTGTTCTCAAGCTCTTTTTCAGTTCAGCATGCCTTCTTTTGACTGGATTAGCCTGGTGATGGTAAGTGGCTGTTGTGTGGTGTGCGCATTTCTAGCGCAGAGTCGCATCGGCGAATATTTTTCCAGTGAATTAGGACCCATTGTCAGATAATATTGTCTTCGGGTATCCAAATTTGTGGAATAGCTTTTCTTCTAAGATGATTTGATTCGAGCGCAAGTAACGCACTCTTCTACAAACGTGCAAATGTCCTTTTTCACTCCGGGCCAGTGGTATTGGCGTAGAAGGGTAGTTACCGTCTCATCTTGACCTGGGTGGCCGGCCGTTTCCGACAAGTGATAGTGTTTGGGAATCGCTCTCTGAGCGCTCAGCGTCACGCCCATCTGGTTCCATCCTGCTTCCGTTCTATACAGTTTGCCCTGTTGGCCTATCCGATAGCCCACGTCAATGTCTGCGGGGTTCTCGAGATCGGTCACCGTTTCCTGGTATTTCCGGATAATGTTTTGTGTTTGCTTGCATTCCCGTTGCAAACGCATAACCATTTCTGCTATCGTCTGCCCAGGCAATCGTACAGCGTTTGTATTAAAATTCCTTCAATACAGTGCGAGTACTCAAGTGGCAGTAATCGGTCTACATCTTCAATATCATCGCCCACTTTTTTGTCGTTTAAATTTTGAGATAAGGCATCCGGTAAGTAAATTGCTCCGGGGTGTGTTCAACAAAAGAAAAAAAAAGAGAAAATAAAGTAAAAAAAAACAACAGTATTTATTACTCAAATCTATACTCGCATCCAAATTGTAGACCAACAAAACCTACGTCTAGTGCTAACGTTGTCATAAATAAAGTCAGAGCTATCATGGCTCTCCCTATACATCCTCACCCAAAAATAAATTTGAGTCTCCTCGACCAGAAACAAACATTTACAGAGACATATACATGTTTCTAGCAATAAGCCGACAAAATGTTATTTGCAACACTAAAGTCAATATAAAAACTCTTACTACACGCAGTATTACAAATGCCCTATTCTTCTGCTGGGCTTGGCTCATACTATAAAAATTAGCATCACCTACTGCACGTTTTAGGTTTTTTATGTTCCACACTTTTTTTAATTTGCCACTCTCATTTCTCAACTCATACGTCCACAAAAAAACTTTACTTTTAACATAAAAAAAGCTTAGAAACTTAAGTGCAAATTTAGCGGTACGAAATTAATGAGTGTTCAACAATGTCTAATTGCGCCTCCAAACTAACTGATTAGGTAATAACGCAACATATCAACGTCGTAGTTTGTAAACTTTTTTAAACTTTTCAGCTGCCACATTTAGTTTCTTATAGACATCTTTAAACAACAACAACGTTAAAAGGGCAGATCTTTTACCATAATCTACATATTTGAAGAGTACTTTCTCAATTTTCTAAGCGCGACGTGACAAAATTATTTCTCTACCAAAATTAGTAAACAAAAGCATTTTGTTGCTTTGTGCTTTGTAATCTTTATGGCATAAGCAACATTAGTCAAGAAGTTGCCCCACAGTCAATAATTTTTACTCACAAAAGAAGCCTTCAAGATACGGATAACTTGTTTTGCAGAGTTAGCTTGTGTATGATAGTAGACATAAATAACACAATAAAAATTTTAAAATGTTGTGGTGAAAACTTTTTTTTTTTTTAATTATAATATATTTACATATTTACAATTTTTTATTGGTCATATAAATAAGTTTCTGTAAGTCGTTTGCAGAAGCAAACCTACCAGGTTGGTTAATACTACCTAAAGTCATACCAGTATCTGGTCAGTCGACATAAAGCCATGCGGCCGTTGGTTGTTGCTCTTAAATACAAATCGTACAACGCAAATAGAATTTTTTGTTTTTTTGGTTTTATACACCTTTCTATGTTCAGAAATCGAGATATTGTAAACTTGCCGCACAATTTCCGGCCATTCTATCTTACATATAATACGCTTCCAAGAAAGTAGTAGCCTCCAATATTCCAGAAAAAAATACTAAAATGAATTTAAACAGTTTTCCACCTTCCACACGTCAAGCCGCGTATTGTAAAAAAATTTATAACACCAATCTAACTATCTCACAAACCATCGTTGGATCTAACAGCCACCTCAAAACACACAACATAATCCAATACAGATACAGACTGGGACAGTAGATCAGGTACCACATAGAGTAAGCACAAAGTCATACTATTTTAACAGCCCAGCGAGCTAAAAGTTTGAACTAACTTTAAATCAGTAATGACCCGAAACGGTACAATTTCCAAATACGGACAATGCTTCTCAATTGCCCACAAGACGGCTAAACACTCTTGTTCCGTAGTAGCGTATTTTTGTTTAGCCTTTCTCATACATAGAAGTAACTGAGCACTTTATCTTTGCTATCGATGGTTTGCGCTTTGAGGCTAAATATCAATCTTTGCACTCAACTGTCTACAGAAATTATGCATTCTTGCTTTCTTACGAGTCAGATTAGTTAGTAAAGTCTTTAGCATAAAAAAGTTTTGTACAAACTTTTACCCTAAAACACTTTTCTGTTGTTCAAACAGATTCACAATATTTTTTATCCAAACGGTTTCTTTCAATATCGGTTAGTCCTTTCACTTTTACTTCATAGACCACATTATATAGTATTTGTCTGATCTTTGTTTAAGAACTATTTTCATAGACCTCCAAGATGAGCAAGCGAAGAAGTTCGGGACAATCAACAGTTCTATTACATTAAGCCTATTTCGTAAGACATAACACCTAAACATCCACATAATTTCTTTTTGGAATTAATACACCTAATCTTAAGTCACTCAAATAGACTGACAATTCAAGATCCTTTACTAGGTTCCACCTTTAACGTCCAGAAATAATTCCAAAAATAATATTCCAAGAATATCCTCATATAGATAGAAACGCAAACCTCCCGTGGCGTGAGCTAAGATAACGTCGAGTAAGACTGGGCTGGTTGTCCGCAGCCAAAACAGTATTTTTAAAGTGATTCCTTGCAATACCTAGAGATGTGTCATAATTTTCTACAGTTGTAAGACGTATTTGTGTTCACGATGTTTACGACGTAAACTTAATCGGACTTCAGATCAAAATTGAGCTTGTGCTTGTACAATACAATTATCAACAGTCATTTTTTGCGACTCAATGAAGTTCAACCCCAAACAAACCTGTAACTTCAAGTTTAGGTTGAAATCTCAATTTCAAACGTTTATACGCTTCCAACTCCACAACTCGCTTTGTCAACGTGGAGTTTTACAGCTAAAATTCTTCTCTGGTTCAAAGTAGATTAATAATCTCTCCAGTGGTCTGGAAACTACTAAAAATTATAGGTCCACCCGTAGTTTAAGTTACCAGCATTACAAGCAGAAAAATCTACCCAAAGCCGTGCATGTCAAAGCTAGTTGCACTTTACCAGTTGACTAAATAAGCATATTGCAAAAAGTTTGACCATTATTTGTATTCCTCTGTAACAAAACTGTAACGCGTTTGGCGTTAGGAGCATACTCCAGTAGATGCTCTAAAGTTTGGTAATCACGGAAAATTTAAGTAGATCCAAGCAATATCCAAAATTAAATTTAACTTTTTGTCGAAAGATACCCTACGCAAAATTGATCACAATAACCCTATGGCAAACCAAACAAATTTTTTTTTAAAATACTAGAACGCAATTTTTCTCACTTTTAGGTCCCGGCCCTAATCCACTAACACCAGCCTCTAGAAGCCAACTAAAACACAGCCAATTGCTTTTTAAACATACAAAAAATATCTGAAGTGTCATGCAAAGATTTCAAAAAAGAAAGTTAACTCAGCACAGGTCGCTAAGGAACCGTCGGAGAGACAATCAAAGCGTTTTGGTTAAAAAAACTTTGTACAAGAGGGTTTTCCCGCACCACAGCAAAAGATTGCATCTAAAATTTTAAATGTTTCTAGACGGCGTCCTGCTAGCATCATTCATCAATAACAAAGCTAACCCGAACCTACTTTAAACCATCCAATCGTCACTGTAGCAGATCAGTGAATGCAATTCTAAATTTCGGCCAATGCTTCCATATAAGGAAAAGACTTAAGACCGACCAAAACGACTACAACCAAAAGCACCATGCGTAACAAATTAAAAAAAAAATTAAAAGCTGATAACAGTTTTCATCCCACTCTTTGCCGAGTCGTCCACGCCAAGATATACGGAGACCATACTACACTACATTCAGCTGAAAGTCTAAATGTACACCCTCGACAAACAGAGCCCCCTACGGAAGAGACCAACTATTAGCAGGCGGCACAAACAAGCCCAGTACTGCGTGCCAATAGTACTTGTAAAAAAAAAACAATTCTGCGTAAACTACTAAAAACTGAACAAAGCCACAAAACAAGTTTGCCCTGTTGCCTAAGATGCACAAAACTCTCCAGGACTTTGGAGAAGGAAGCGTCTTTACCAGATAGACTTAAAGACTAAGTACTGGCAGTTTTCCATGCAAGAAAGACCTAAACAACTGACCGCGTTTGCCACTATCGACGGCAAAACGTTCCAGTTCCCGGTGATGATGTAATGTGATGACGTGTAAAATAGGCAGTTTCAATAGAACAAAAAGATAAAAGCCTAAAGCTTGTGCTGCAGACTGATGGAAGCTACTTGAAACTAGGAATTATTTTCTTCCAAAAAAACAAAAATAAAGATTGGTAGTTTTCTTCGTAAGCTGCCGCCTAAACCAACAGCAGCAACGGTTAACCGAGCCCTAGTTTAGCTCAACTCATCATCTGATTCCAAACTAACTAAAATACTTTCTAGATAGAACACGTTCTAAGAAAGACCAAATGATGCTTCCCCGACGCAAAAAAGTAGTCACACGCCTGCCTTTTAAGCTCTTAACAGCCAACTGAAAACAATAAAAACAGAAACTTTACTTTTACAGCGCGGCTAGAAAACCAGCGCACAGATGCAAAAAAACATTCCGCCGCTTTAAAAATTTCGGACACGGAAGCAAATACCTGTAAAAACTCCAAAGCCGCTAGGTACTTCAAAATCTTCATCAGAAGTGGACCCGAGACAGTTGTCAGACATGCTTTAGTAAAACAATTTTAGTTGTTTATACTCAACAATAATTGATTTTATTGCGATTGTTCTGTCACAAGCTTTTACATAACCTACAAATGTTTTGACCGTTAATCTGAAGTGTTTGCTTTTTGTACCTTATAAATTTGTAAACTGAAACAGAGTAAGCTAGTGGTTAACGTGCTTAGCTCATATGAAAGAAAAAAAATTCACAAATATCATCTCACTTCCTTCGCCTTTCATACTAAGAAGGCTTGCTTGAATTTTTAAACAAACAAAAAAATGTTTTTCTGCAGTGAAATAAAGCGACGCATGAATTGGCAGCTGACGACGGTTGATAGGATTTGGCAACAAGCAGAATTGGTCGTTGCAAAGTAAATGTGTTTCATTAAATAATATACGATGTAGATGTTCGGTAGAGCATTTCGTTGGGCCCAACATACGATTTAAAACAAAATCAATGAATGTTCCTGAAGTTTAGAAATTAATGTATCTGTAATGCTAAAGAAATAGACTAGAGCCTTCTACAGACTTGTGATAAAATACGCAGTAAATTATTTTATTATTTCATATACATTAATTAAATTTAGAATTGAAAAGTAGTTATTAGATATTAAAACACTCCTACAAAACTTACCTTCTCTTAGCTACTACACTTGCAAGTCAATTCTAAAAATGCTGGTAAATTAGTTTATTAAAAAATCAACAATATACATTGATATATAAACACTATCCCTCCTTTATTCATATAAATTTCCTTCAAGGAATCTTCGAAATAAGCCTGTTTTTGAAACCATTTACATTATTAATTACAGATTATTATTTATACAATAATACACAATATCTTCTATTTTACATCTCCCTTTGTTTTAAGAATTATCACAGATAATCAGTAGAAAGTGCACAAGAATAACAAAAAATATATACCCCTTAAAAAAAACAAAAATCCCGAATAAATTAAGATTATAATTAATCTAAATAAATAGAAAACTAAGATTCATTTTTGTTATCTCAATAAATATTCGTGCAAATAAATAAATAAGCCTCATCTTATTATACCTACACACTCGGTGTTTTATTGAGTGAACATGAATATAATCTCCCATTTTTGCAGCAACCCCATTTCTAGTAATATCAATGCGTAGGTATTCAACAGTAATTGTCAAAGATCGTCGTGCCATTGTCTCATCTGGTCTTTAACTACTTTGAATAGTACCGATTTTAGACTAGATTTACTGAGTTTTTCAAAATGTTTTCCTATTGTGTTTTGGTTGTATGGTGATAGCGCCAGTTCAAGATGTAGGCTTCGTAATTGTTGGAGTTTGCGTAGGATTCGTTGCTTGGTGCGGAGGTCGGCCATCCGCCATTCCTTCAACGTTTGCTCAATGACTGCCAAGTTTTCAACGCGTAATGAACTTATGCAAGTTGCTTTATCTTCATCGTGCTGCAAGAAGAAACATTACTTACCAAATCATTATGTTTTTGCTAAAATGTTTTGCCCATAACAAACCAATGTTGGTGATATGATAAGAATTCTAACATCACAACATATCGGGCTATATGCAAAAATTATGTTTTGTTAATTAATTATGTGCAGAGATCGTTGACGCAGCAGAAAGAACAGTAACGTAGTAAAACGATGCGGTCAAATTGAAGAGCAGCTGATGAAAATTGCAATAATTTGAGAGCAAACGGCATTGACCGTTAAAGTGATTACTTTTAAGGTAAGTGCAGTAATTATCAACACCGAAGATGCTCAGTGTGGTGGTTGGGAGACAGAACTTTTCGTTACGTCTGTTGTTTTAAAAAATAAATTTAAACATATGTGATCGACATCATTTGAAACACAAAATGTAGCTACTATGAGCCACAAGTATATGAATTAAAATGTACGTAATATACTTACCACAGTATGATTGCAGATGGACCACATAACATTTAATTTTAAAGTAGGCTCTAAATTGGTCAGTATAAAACTAATAATATTTGATACTGTTATAGGTAAGTCTTGTGGAAATGCACGACTTTCAGATTTCCTATTAAAAAAAACAAATTAATAAACATCCACTGAATCATATTATTTATCTTTCTTACCTTCTGGAAGGGAACAAGAGTATTGTAGGATATGTTTCCATGGTATATTCCCACGGTAAAATATTGAGATCGCCATCGATCCTTGTAAACTTAATGCTCTTTACGAATGACAGCACCTTAGCGGCCATTAAAAATGTGTAGGAAATGCCATTACAAAATGAACACTGTTTGGAATGATAAAAGACTATCACCACCTAAAAAACAACATCAATTCTACATCCTTAACAATTGTTGATAAAGTCCCAAACTAATTATGTGTCAATATAATATACTCAATTCAATTGTAAAATAGAGCATGAAAAAACTAACATTAAGACGTAATCAACTGCGCGATATAAATGCTATCATGTTTATTGTAACTGTAATGTATTTGTTTTCCAGCGCTCTTAAATCTTAAAATTGAATAGACTATAATTACATGCAAAATTTAAAACATACTTTATTATCCTCCATTATTGTAGGCATGAATGTGTTCGAATCCAACTCATCCACGCATACTTTGTCACCTGTACTGCAGTCTTTTTTAATAGGATACACGTGAGTGTATTTCAGTTTAGTGGAACTAGAATGTAAGGCACGAGGTAAATTACTCTCGGTAAAATTTATTATAAATTGTTTTAGTGCGCCGTCGGTTATGTGACCGTTGTAGACGTGATGGACCTCCTCCTAAAACAAAATTAAAAAAAAAGTTATCCTTGATTCATATTTAAGCTTTGAGAATATAAAATTTGCAAAGATTTAACAATCAAGCTTACGTACCCTCTCATTGACGATCAGCAAAACAGTTTTATTCTTCTGTTTCAACACATTGACACCAAATCGTTCAGCAAAATGATGATATCTTAAACTATCCATCGCAATAAACGACAACGTCCTATTGGTTTTACACGCCAAACCTGTAATGTTAATTTTCGGCGCTTCGTCTAAAGAAAACTGCAACGGCATAAAACTCCTAGTCAACTGATTAAATTTACAAATCTTTTCTTTGAATCGTTTCAACAATTCCTGAGCGGACTTAATATCGGTCGGATCTAAAATCATCAACAATAGTAGAAGCCCATAGATCATGAAATTTGTTCAGGTCATCTCACCATTGACCATAGATGTCTTAAACCGATTTAATTCGTTCCTGTCTAGACATTCTTCGACATTATTGACAATAGGTTTTTTGACTACGTTATCATAATAGACTTTGATATTGTCGTATTTTCCGATCCAATGATCAGCGACCATCGCCTCCTCGGTGTTGTAACATTTGGAATTCTTGTCTCGAAAACAGGCAGAATTGTTTTGCCAAAACGTTGGAGAGTAGGTTACAGTTTGCGGCAACTTCTCCGGATGATCCTTCATCATTTTTTTGGCACACACTTCCGATATTTTATTAAATTTCAACATATTTACTGAAATAAAATAGTAGGTAAACTCAAGTAGTCGGTGTAACTATAACACCCAAATTCCTTCTTTGTTTACACATGCGAACAAGCTTCCCCTCTCCTCCCCCAAACACCTTATAAGTCGGTACTCGCAATATTATAATGAGGCTAACTCAGCCCAAAGATAAATATTGAAGAACTAAATATATAAATATCAGCACTTACATCTCCGATGCCAGTAGATGCTCATTTTAATTGCACTCTGCTTGATCTCGTTGTCGCAATTAAAGTAGTCCATGGCTACCTCCCGAAACTGAAATTTGAATTTTGGTTACTTTTCCATAATATACTAATTGTGGTTTTTAGTTACCAGACCATAGTAGTCCATCATTTCTGCAAGTGGGTTGAAAGGAGTGAATAGAATCAACGCAGGACCTTGTAAATAAAGAGAAAGTTGTTGGCTTTTGGTGCCTGTTGGCGAAACCCATGCAGAAACCTGATGAATGCTTCTCGTTAACCAGTTAACAACTGTTTCGGTGTTGAATTCTTCATCTTGAGGATAAATCTGAAATGTAAAATAACAAGTTTTTAATTGTATGTATTAGATTGTTGCAAAATGCAAAACTGCTGATTTTAATAACCTAGGTCAACGTCCAGCAATCGATACACTGACTTGACTGCTGAACTTGTGTCGGTCGGGATCTTCTCTAACGAACTCCCATGCCGATAACAGATGTAGTTTAGTCGCAACACACAACCAACGTTTACTATAAATAGTCGCATTTTCCAAGAGTCAGTCGAGTGAACACAGAGGTTCGTTAAAATACAAGAGGTATCGTAGAAACACACGAAAGATCTACAATCCAAAAACAAGATTATAGAAAAGCACTAGAGATCAAAAGAGCTAAAATAAAATATCCTCAAAACCATTACAGTCCACTGACGAGCAAGCCCATCAGCGGCACCACTCGTGAACCTTATCGAGAAAAACCATAAAGAGAATTAAAAAAACTATAGAAAAAAAAAGAATCAAACCAACACCACCAACGACCTACAACAGTACCTGCAGAATCTGTCTTGGAAGTTGGGAAATCTGCGCGACTTCCAGAAAGGATAAGGAAAACGTTTCTGAAGCGCTCTTCTTAAGAGACGTTTTGCTATTATATTTTTGTTGCCGCGTCTGCCATCATAGCACAGCGCAACCAGTCATTTTGCTGTTTTGTCGACTATACAGTCAATAGCCTTGACCGTCCTGACCTCAAGTTCCAACTGGTGAAAGTTTTCTCTCTCTAACACTAACAAAAAAATAACTATTGAGTAATTTTTATGTCGTCGAGGTTGGCAACACTGATTCTGAACCCAAACGTCGAAGCAGCAACATCCCAGAAAAGAACCAAAAAGAAAGTCTCCACCAGCCACGGCTACACACGACAGACTTAGACCAGTGCCTTAACCAAACCTCTTGCTTTGATCGATTCCAAGCCAGCTAACACCTTTGTGTCACCTCCACTAACGCAACAACCCGGAAGCAGCAACCCCCACTTAATCAAGAGATGCGGACCGAGAATTGGCGCCTAAAGCGTGAGGCATTCGGAAAACAAAAAAAAAACAAAAAATATTTTTCTAATTTTAGACTTCAAAATGGAAAACAACTTATCAATGACCATCCCCCGCCACAAATAGAAAAACGCTTACCGGCTTTTCCTATTTCAGCTGAACTCAAGTCTTCGCACCAATCAAGAGACGTATGAAACCGCCAAAAAATACCAGATATTCGATGGTGCAATCCCTTAAGGAACAGTTGCTACCATAACCAAAAACAATCACAAACGCTTTTCCACGGTAGCAGAGTTAGCAAGATCTCATCATCCTAGAATGCTGCATGAAATAAGCCAGCCAGACTCCACAAAACATACTAAAGGTTAGGATGTACCAAGCCAAAAAACCACACAAGACCGCAAAAGAGTTCCTGCTGAATAACGCAGTCTACCCAAAGATGACCGAGATATACATCGCATAATCACTCCGATACGTGCTCCCAAAAGCGACAAAGGAAGCAATAAAAGAGATAGATCTATCCACGGTGAGAGACCCAAATACGAAAACCAACCAATGAAACCGATCTACGCAAACTATAGCGTGGATAGGATCCATAGGATTAGCAACGCTTCAAACAAGAATAAAATACAAACCAGGAAAAATACAAAAAAACAGATACGAGAACTGCAACACCTGCCAAGGAATGGAAAAAACCCCAGACAACGAAAACCTATCCAAAAGTTGCTGGATAAAATTGAAAATGCAAAGCCAACTCAAACCCGGAGAAAAACTCCAGCAAATGCCGATGACCAACAGACAAGTGACAGAAAAGAATCGTTAATCGACACGGAACGAGATACAGGAGAAGAAACGGAAGACTGCCCAATCCATTTCAGACCGATCCAATCGTCCAACGCCACTTAGTTTCTCTAGACAAGCGTCCCAAAAGGAGCATCGCAACTCCAATCTCAGCGACTAAAGAAAGACGCAAGCCGACCAAACTGAGCCAACAATCAACAAAGGATTCCTCGCAAGTTAGGTCACACACAATTGACCAAGCAAAAGGAAACTAGTCAAATCCAACAAAGCCCAAAAGAAGGAAAGAAAAAGAAAGGTGCCAACCAACCAGACCGAACCAGCAACTAATATTGGAATCCTGGCAGGCACGTTCACCTACAAAAACCGCAGGCCGGCACTATGAAAAAAAAAATCGGGTATAGCCAGGACGCTTAAAAAAACAAAAGCTGAAGCCATCATCAAGGCTACCAAGATTGACGTGCCACCTGCCAAAAGAAGGATCTTTTAGGCAGAAATTGCAAACGCTCAACCACCACCTCGGATAGCAAAACCCACCACGCCACCAGGTGGCGCCACTTGACGTTACACACGTCCATTCAGAGATGTAAGTCGGTAGTATAAAGTAAATCAATTCAGAAATTTCTGGTCAGTCAATTGCCACCTTCGCACCATATAATAAATCGTCATCTGACCTAGATAATAAATCGTCATCCCAACAATTACTTCTATGCCAACCTTCACTACGTCCTCTGTACACTCTTCTGGAACCCCAATGACGACTTCCGTTATGCCGAGACGATGCCGACCCACGCTAAGACCAATGACTATTCTTACAATATTACTTTTAATCCCTACGGATACCCCATGATGACAACCCCGCACCGCCCCCAGCTTATGCTAATGTATCAACTCCATTTACTTCGACGTCACCGGGAGCACTAACTACCTACACGGGAAGGTGATTATTCGTTACATGCCTCCATGACCTGGGGGTATCAATAGGTATAGCGGATATGGCCACACGTATAATTCACGAACTGCACTGACCCAGGACCCAAGCAGTGGCTCGAATAATGGTTTTATTTTATTTCCGTCAAGGTCGAACAGCTGTTTATACGCACAACTTCATGCGCATCATGCCATGAATGCCGGAATAACGGGCATAACCTATTTGCGTTCACTTTGATGTTTCCATAGTTTTTAGTTATTATTGTTATTAGTTTTGTAGAAGTTTAAGGATTGCCTCAAAGGCAATGTCACTACCAGGTATTTGCAAATATAAATTAAAAGTGTCATTTTGTAATAATATATATATATTATAGTTCTATAACTGATAGCAGTTATAGGACTATAATATGTATTATTATTTATTTTTACAGAATTTTTATTTTGTTTATTTTAAAGAATTATTATTTATTTTACTAGAATTTTTATTTATTTGCAAATTCTGTGTGGATTTGCCATTTTTAACTCTGCCGTTGTCAGTTCCCAGCCCGAAAATAAAGAGGGAAAATGGCAAGTTTTAAAAATAGCGCCTTTTATTGACGCAAACGTAATTCAGCGCCGCTAGGCGTCCGTTTTACAAACTTAATGTTTCTTCCCAGGAGCGAAGAGGCGCTAAAACTCGTGGCGAAATATTTATAGGGAATTGACTTATCTTCTATTGTATGATCTGTGTCCATGACCACATATAGGGAAGCCCTGAACCCTGGGAGATATACATTGACACCTGATGTTGGAGATGTTGAGACAACTATACCAAAAGCAAAACACACCAGCAATCAATATTATATGTGCAAACAGCATCACAAACATTGTCCGGCCCCCCTCTATCCAGTTTGAGTGAGAAACCGGTAACAAATGTAGCCCAACTAGAAGGCAGAATCTGAAGCTGAGAAGAGGACAGATTATTATAGCCCACCTTGAACATAACGTGAGAAAACGTTTAAAGCACATAATATGCATTACACCATCAATAAACCCCAAACAAAAATAGCAAAATCAAGGCATCCACAAAACGTGTATCAAGTCACAAACATCTTAAACGGTCAATGTCGGAATCATACCGAATTATAACCAATAATGTGACAAGCGCAAACTTTGCTGAACCACTGTACGACATAAACTTTGGAAATTAACCAAAGCTTAATCATCCGTACGTGAGCCAAACACCAGCTCCCTTCATAGCAAGCGATAGAACCGAAAATGGGACAAACATTGGCAGCATCTGTAAATCACTATATATGACGTTTGCGACGATAAACGAAAAGATCCGTAAGTTCTCTGGGTTACGTCACAAATATCCAGTTAAATACTTGAGAGATTGAAATACTTTATAAGCAAACGCCAACTGCCGGCAAGACCGCATTACCTCACGCTGCAAAAAAAGCTAAAAAGCGATGCAAAAGCATATGAGAACCAGTTTCATTATAACCTCCCAAATGACTATAAACAGTCAAAGAGGAGATTGTTGCAGATGTACGGGGTTCCGCGCTAAGTTACCCAGCTGGCCGGAATGCTCGTAATGACAATTCACGGCCCGCTATAGAAATTCCTATGAAAGAAGGCGGCTCATGGCCTGATCACCATGGTGGAGACTCCAACAGTCACTGGGACTCCATTTGATAGAGCGGCCATGTTGGAACATAACATGAAAAAAAGAAAAGTCGGACAATGGGAGAAGAAGTAAGCTCCGTCCCGGCCCACACGCATCCACCAACTCGTCCGTACCAGCAACGACAAAAACGCCCAAAGAAAAGCAATTCTTGACAGACTAGAAGTTGCAAAGAACCACTACCCCCTCCCAAAACTAAAAATACCCATTGGAGGAATACAGAGACAATCCTTGATTGACAGAAGAACCAATCAAAACTTTACTCGTTTAAAGCTTTGAACCCGAGCCCTCAGAAGTCAGCCAAGCAGACCCCAGTGCCGCCCAGAAAATTGCAGGCAAAGTCACTGCAAACGTCGACATCGGAGAAACGACACAGGAAGTGCAATTCCTAGTGCTAGTGTACCGGTGCTTGCCAGCGGCATTATCGAACAGAGTACCAGCGGTACTAGTGAAAAACAAACAAGTCACCGCGCTTCTGCATAGACTAGCGGAAACTAAAAACAAAAATAAATAAGAAATTAATGGACTGGCGCGGCGAGATTTTTACAAAAATGGACCTCAAAGCGGGATATTGGCAGATCCCTATGGAAGAGGCGCACAAACACTACACTTCTTTCGCGGCACCTATCGTGGGCGTGAAACACATCAATCAAATCACTTATTTGGCAGCCCCCAAGCATCGGTTAACGTACCTTAACTAAGACGCGGTCGGGATTATTCCTTTTAGATCGATTCCGAGCCAACTAACAAAGTACGCAAAACTGAACAACTATTAAACATTATCTTGGAGCCAACAGGCAAACCCAAAAGCGGTCGCCCCTGCGTAAACAACAGAAGTGAACCAACAACACTTCCACCACAAGTCAAGTCGGAGATCTACAACTATAGTGGATAATTTAAAGGAAAATATTTTGAGACATTAAGTGCAAATACCGTAGAAATACAGAAAATACCATAGTATAGCAATAAGATTTTAGAAGAACACAGAAGGCTCATACAATAACGACAATACCAACAGCATATAAGCGACCAACAAGACAGTGATACCCAATCCCTTGGACAAACAAGTAGTTTAAACTGGATTGCACCATCCACTCCACCCTTGCAAACGCCAATTACTAATGTTAGATAAAAGAACTTAACGCTGACGGGATTAAAATCGGTGGCCCGGTACGGCAATTGAGATTGACGAATAACTTATTGCAGAGTTCTTTACTTCGGCACATTTTTCGCGAGATAGTCTTAACAGTGGCATGTTATGCTAAGAGTGGTAGAGCTAACAGCACACTTGATTTAACTTCATTCCTCCAGTAACAAAAATTGTCGCAAAAATGGTGTTAATTGGTTATAGTATCTGATTTATATGCAGTTACGCTACATAAGTGTTGTCAGACTGGATAACCTATACTAATATTAACAAATATCATTTTAAAAATGGTTTTACAAAATAAAATAATTCAATTATGTTCAATGAGATCATTCATACCTGTGGGTATTGCCATTAATAATTAATAAATTATTAATGGCAATAAATCTTTACAGTAACATGACGCCAACACAAAACATGAAAAAAACGGCCAACTACACATACTATGTGTAGTTGGCCGTTTTTTTTATGAGCTAGGTAACGCATAGGATGACGTAATTAGTTAGTATCTCGCAAAAAATCGCATAAGTCTTCAAATAGTAAATTTGTGTACAAATAGTTGCATAATAAAAGCATACATCTATATTTTAGACAAAAGCAGCAATAGTTGCATAAATTTTTTTTCTTCTATTCAAATTAAATATTACAAGCAAATCAGAATTAATTAAAAAATTATTTAATTATAACCAGTAATGTAGACAGAAAAAGAAAATAACCCTCTAAATGTACAACCCCCCTCATATATTTTAATGTAATTGAAACCACCCTGTATAATAAAAACAAATTAAAATCTAATTACTCACTAAAGTTTCATTCCACATATGGAGACTCAAAAACGGTTCTTGGTCCCTTGATTTTGCCATCATGGCAAATGCAATATCACCAAATGGATCTTTTTCAAGATATTTCAATGCAATACTGTAAAAAATAGCAAAATCTAAACTCCCTGGACTTGCATCAACAGCCGCAACCACAACAGCCTAAAAAATTAAAAAAAAACATATGTTGACAATATTCAAATTATATTAATTAAAAATAAGTCTTACATCATGTTCAGCAAGAAGGGAATAAATTTCCATCGTTGAATTAATACGTACAAAAGGATTCATTACGTTATTAAGAAATTTCATCATATGAGGAGCAGTTTTAGGACCGTTATACTGTATCACTCTACCGTGCGTTGTATAAGCTAACAAAACCGGCCAAGTAAATACCTTCAAAATAAACACAATAAGTTTAAATAAAATTAAAAATAATTGAAACAAACCTTGCCATATTTAATTCTACATTCACTATATGGTTGCCAACAATTAACCGCGCTGAATGCAACCATTTTATGCATATGCAATGCAGCCAATTCCATTTCAGACCTTACTTCCTGACTCTCCGCATCCCATGGTGCGTAAAACATCATAAAACCTATATCCGAATCAGTAATTGCATTAACAGCAGCTGATGTTTCACCCCTATACCAATCCGTTACCAACGAACCCTTTGGAAAGAAAGGATACGCCGGTGGACTCTTACTAATTTTCGGTGGGCTGTAATTATTATTAAATCAGTTTAACGTATTTAATTAAGTTGCTAATTCAACTTACTCATGTGTAAGTGCTGCATATGTTACAAACATCAATAACATAACAGCAAGCTCTTTAAATATGTGGCACATTTTTGCATAGAACGTTCTTAATGTATTTGTTTGCCTGATATTTGAATCTTTGCTGGAAGCACTGCTATCTGAATCAACATTGTTGTCGGATCCGTTGCCGGCATCCGGTGGCGGCGGCAACAAGACTCCAGACCCTGTCTCCAGCTCTGACATACCAAATCTTCATAACATCTGATTTAGAGGTTAAGTGTAGGAGAACTGTTCCGTTAAGAATAGGTCAATACATAAATAAAATAATTATTGTTTATACCTGTTAGGAAATTGTATTTAATCTAATTTAATTAATAGGATTTTCATTATTTCTAATCACACAGTCTGACGTTTACAGAGCATTGTTGTCAGAATATTGTCAACTGTCAATGTCACGGATTTTCCAGACCAATCAGATCGTTTTGAAAATGATCTGGCTTATGTGGATTGGTGGTAGATAACTTTTTGCTTAGAAACAATACTAATTAGTTCAAGTATTAGATAATGTTATCAGTACAGTTATTTGTAAAAAATATTGTAAATATAAATAAATTATAAAATGTTGATGGTGGCGCACTCTATAGATTTATGTGAGAAGTTAAAGCTTTGCTGAATCAGAAACAGATGGCGCATGCTGTTAGTTTTTATTGTATGCAGCAAAGTTTACATGTTATGTTATACAGTGTGATGGTTTAATATTATTGGAAAATCATTCTGCAGCATCCATAATGTTCTCTAACTGTGCAATGATAAAATATTGGTTGTTTGCAGTCAGGGACCAGTCAAAATAACCTTACCCGGTAAGTAAATTTAAAAAAAATCTACTGCAGTTAGTAATTTATGTATATATATAAATAAACATTTACTCGATTGACCCCATAATTGACATCTTTATTGCATTGATTGTTCATAGTGTCAAAAACCTCTAAAAGTCATAATTTGGTCAACGTGGTCCATGACAAATGAGGTTATGTGATGACTATGTGTAAGTAATTAATTAAATAATACGTGAATAAATATAAAATTGACATAACAGTAACACTAATGTAATTTTAATTTATATTTCTTGAATAAATTTTGCTAACTTGTAAATGCTAATTTAATTTAATATACTAGGGGAGTTTATTATGTTATCTACTTATTCTACTTAGCTATGAAAACAAGAAGTTACAGGACAATCAACGTTTTATTTATTAACGTAAGAATCAATAACACAACACACGTATTTCAAAGTTTTTCTAGTAGTACGTCTTGGAAAAACTGTTTTTTGAGCTTTCTTCTTCTTCTTTAGGTGCCTTCTCCGCTCCGGAGATAGGGAATCATTATGGTAATGCTGATTTTTGAGATAACTGCTTTAAATAGTTAGTTTGTGTTACAGTTGAATCAATCTTGCAGGATCTTCAGCCATGAGTGGAGTTTTCTACCAATGCTTCTTTTTTCTTTGGAGACGTGATATTTTCCCCTCTTGGTCTAGGTATTCTAGTTTTTGTGTTTTGATGGTGTTTATTATTTTTTTTTCTTTTATTCATTTTTCTGCTTACTTCTACGTATACATTGGTTACCCGGTCCGTCCATGGGATTTGTAGTATTTGTCTGTACGTCCATAGTTTGAAAGCTTTTAACCTTTTGATGTTTCCTTTCTTTAGCGCTCATGCTTCTGCTTAATATGATAGTGTGATATGTACGAAGCAACTTGTTGGTTTCATTTTCAGTTCTAGACTTGTCTTTTCTACATAGTGAGTGTTTTTTTAATTTTTTTTAAGGTTGTTCTCGCTTTTGCTATTCTTGTTCTCATTTTTATTGAACTAACGTTATTTTGGTTAATGATTGTTCCTAGGTAGTTTAATTTTGTTACTTTTTTATGGGTTTGTTGTGTACATAGATGTTCTTGTTGTTTTGTGTTGTCTTTGTCATTACTATAAATTTAGTCTTTTTTGTGTTTAGGGACAGTTCCCATTTTTTGCTGGCTTCTGTTACTTTTTTGATTTATTTCTGCAGGTTTTCCGGGTTGTTTGTAATTATAGCTGTATCGTGGGCATATCTATGTTGTTGACAGCTATGCCATTTATTTTTACTTTTATTGTTTTGTCTTCTAGTGTTTTCTTTATGATTTCTTCTACATATAGGTTTAAAAGCATTGCTGATAACACACACCCTTGTTTGACTCCTTTTCTTATTTCAATCTTTTCTAATGTGTTGCCATCTATTTGTATGGCTGATTTTTGATTATAGTATAGGTTAGGTTAGGTAAGGTTAGGTTAGGATTATAGTATAGGTTAGTTAAGATTCTCATGTCTTTGGTGTCAAGCTTTTTTTCTTGGATGAGTTGAATAAGGCGGTCGTGTTTTATTTTGTTAAAAGCTTTAGAAAAGGATATTAGTCACAGGGGGCAAAGTCGATACTGTAAGGTGGATGTTGCAATTTTTTAAAGTTGCATTTATCGAATACTTTATACACTCTGTGTTGCCGGCGCAGTGGTAGAGTTAGGATTTTTGGGTCCTACTGCAAAATAATGAAAAAAAATTTTAATTTTGTTATTAACTTTTATTTTGTAAGTTCTGGCGGCCCCAAATTTTGTAATAAACGTTGCTCCCCCCAACCCTCATCTATGTTTGTAGGCCCTTTTGCATAGCAGACCCTTGCTTACAGGTAGATCCGCCTCTGTGCCGGCATTGTTCCCCATGGTAGTGAGGACTGCGTTGTTGTGCGTTGATAGGGGTTGATGGACTCTGCGGACTCAGGATTATTTGTGTTTTGTGTGGGGTTTGGTGGAAGAGTTCTCCAAGTAGGCATGGCGACAACTGAAGGGGTTACTTTCTGTGTTTGTGGGCTGCCGTTGGCTGCAAGACAAAAGTACAATGTCTTGCAGCGGAACAGCGGAAGAGGTGGTGTGGTCCTTCATTGACAAAGAAGCTGTTGTTTCTACGATGCGGTAGAAATGGTTTTTCACTGTGACTCTTTGTTGGTGGCGGAACATTATGTTTGTGCCGGGGTCATCTACATTTTTTTCTTTATTTCGATCGACTCCTTTCTCTCTAATTTTTTTAAGAAAACGAGTCTTTCTAAAGACTTGCAAAGAGTCGGATTAACTACTTTCACGAGCGCATACCGACCAAACCTTTTTCAATAATGATTGCCGGAAGTTTGTCACCTATTGTGTGAATAAATCTTCCTGTCTAATTGAAAAATTGTGGGCATAGCTATTGCGGCTAGCTTTCAGTTTAACATAATCCGGCAGCCCTTGTAATTTACGGTGTGCTACCCACTACATGCCTCGACTCTTTATAAAGATGCACGCGGCGCTTTGATGAGCTTTGGCGCATTTGATGGCCGCCATATGCGTGCATAGCATTGGCAACGATGGCATTGTACAATGTCTGCGGTTTTATGCTTGTACTCTGCAGTAACGCGAAGCCCGTACAACTCAGTAGAGACATGGTTTCTTGACTTTTTAATGAGTTCAGATTGCACCACGTCTGTCGTGTTGCAATTGGGAGTGCTTCTGATAACACATTTTAGGTTTTTTTTTGCCCGTACGTGATAGTTATAGTGTACTACGTTGTTCTGAGTACAGTGCTCAATTACAGCACGAAAGTCCGCATGCGAAACTTCCTTTGCGGATACCATCGACTACGTTTACTGTGCGGTTGATGGTGCCAAATGTCTTTAGAAGACAGATATGTCCCAAATAGTTATGGGCGGGTCCAAACGTTTTGGCCTTGGTGGTTGAAGTTTTTTTTTACGCTGAATGCACTTGACGTGTCGGGTCGGCTGATGGCTTAGTAGTGCAAGAAATTAAAGGGAACTCATTCGTATCTTTTTTAGACTTTTTTGTTTTTTTTTTTTGGTTCTTGCTGATGGCAATCTTTGCATTCTTTGTGTCGCATGTTATCTTCTTGACTTGCTTTTTGTGTTTTCTGAGCTTTTTTGCTTGTCTCTCCACTAGGGTCAAGATGTATTTATTGCAATTATCCGGTCGTTGCAGTAAGTATTGTCTTGTCGGCTGCTTTTCAAAGACTTTCTAATCTCTCGAAACTTTTGATTCTTTTTTAAAAATTGTTTTTTTTTTATAATTGCGATTTTTGTTTGAACTGCTCTCATTGGTGGACTTTTTTTGGTCGAGTATTAGCTTAATGGGCTTAATCAGATATTGATGGCGCCCGAACATTGTTGACTGCTTGGTCTTCTATCCAATAACAATGAGTCCCTGTCTATGTAATAATTTTTTTGGGCCAATCTACTTGTTGGCCAGTCTTTTTTAGCAACCGCGCACTATCATCAGGTTGCTCTGTTGGTATTCGGTGATAACTTTTCTTTGGAGTCAGTGGCGTTGTGGGTAGACGGTTTGTTGCTGTTTAGCTTGCTGTAACTTCTGGTCTGTATCTTTGATTTCTTCTTTTGGAGCATTCCAGTAGCTAAGTTTGCGCAGGCTTTGCCATAGCAATAGTTGGTTTGACGTGCATCTTATTTCCAGTGTCAGTAATTTGTTCCATTGTTTTTGGGGGTTTTTAATTGTCTAGAATGTTGACATGCATTTGAGCTTATTTGAATGGTATTTCTTCTGGCAGTTTTTCAGTCTTGGAACGTAGTAGATTATGTGTTATTTACTGCACTAAATTCTTGTATAATCTAGTGCAGTGCCGAGTCATTTGTTTGGCGGATGTGTGTTTTTTAGTGTATGGTAGGTTTGTCTTTTTTGCTAAAGTGAATGCAGCGGTGTGCGTTGTCCAGATTAGGATAATTTTTCTTTAGCCAAAGGCGGCTTAGTATTAGGTCTTTTGCACATGGCTCTTCCATTAGTTATTTTTAGCGTTGGCTTTGTCAACCCTGTTCTTGTTGTGTCGTTTTTTTACTTCCGGGTTAATGCTTTGGTGTATTTTTGGTATTCTCTAGCTGCTGGATTTTGTCTGGTTTTGGGCGTTTGGTCTTTGGCTTTTGTTTTTCTTATACATTAAGTTGTTTTTGTAGGATTTTTTTTTCTAAGAAGTTAGTTCTAAGGTAAGGGAAAGCTCCATGCTCTAGATTGTTCAGCGTTGGACTTTGGGGTTGATGGATCCTGCGAACGGAGATGAAGTGAAAGTTTGGTTTCTTTGTGTTTTGAGTGGTTACTGGTTGAGGAGTTTTTCAGGTGTGTGTGGACATTACTTTGTCTTACGAAGGTGTAATGTCTATGCGGTAGTGATGGTATTTTACTGTGACTTTTAGGTGGTGGCGGAGCATTATGTTTGTTTCGGAGTTATTTGCATTTTCTTCTCAATTACTATCTTCTTTGCTGCTAATTGTTTTGTTTTTTACTGCTGTAAATATAGTTTAGGCGGTTTTATAACTAACCAGCTGAACGGATGCTTACTGTGGTTGCGCTGCCTAACATTTTTGTTTGGAGTGTTGTTATTGCTGGATTCTTTTTTAGTCGAGTAATGCTTGCTGCTGGGCCTGGATTGGTTGCAACGCCCAGTGAAGCATTACTTGTAGTTGCCGTGCAAAAACAAAGTTTATTCAGCATTATTGTGGTTTTTTGTGTTTGGCTACCTTCAAGTTTTTATATGTGTTTTTGTAAAAATTTCATGTCTTTTTTGATTCATTTAAGAGAATCTTCTAGGCGTCCTAATAAACTATGGCCATTATTTTGTGTGCAAAAAATTGCGTCTGCTTGTTGGGTGGTGGAAAGTCTCTGTAGACTCATTAGATCGATTCTTGTTTTGTGGGAAGATCCTATGTGGTATACCCAGATTTTATCTTAGTTACAATTCTATAGAAGAAGTAAAGTTTTTTTTGCAAGTTTGTCATCTACACAGTTATTGTTCTGGACTGTGCAGTTTGCAAATGTATTGTGCCGACATTTTGCTCTTGTCCAAATTTGTATGTAGAATTTTTTTCAGTATGAATAGATTTTCTGCTCTATTAGAAATACTTGCACCAATATTTAACTTAAAAATAAGACGGAATATATTTCCCTACACTGCATCCTTCAATCTAGTGACGAAGTTATCATATAGATAGCTGCTGTAAAACGGCAAGGCAACCAAATCTACGGGAGCTCTTCTACGCATACCCGGCTTTGCGTTCTAATTTTTTCTAACGGGGTTAAACATTCTAGTTACACTATTGCTAAGGACGTACTAAAGTTATGACAAAAACAATGCAGAAGCATGGTACAAGCATTTGCAAACAGGCTTAGTCTTCTATTGTCAACAGCTAGTACGCAATGCAACTATAAGACCAAGTTATAGTGAAAAGACAACAAAAAAGCTTGTCAAAGATGTGATTGAGTTGGAGATTATTAACCGCGGTTGGAAAACAGTGCATTTTAATAAGTATTTGGAAAAGAAAACAAACCAACCAAACGCCGACTGATATTCCGTAGAGGGGCTAATGTTACTTTGTGAATACGCCAGAATGTATGGTGATACAATCATACTGTCACAGTATGTTTTGCTAAGGTTGTTACGGTGGTGGCAACATTGGTTCCAGCGGTGGTAGTTTTTGTTAGGATTTGATGGTTCTTCTGTTGTTGTTTTTTTAGAGAGACGACTTGCGGGAGCTTTTGTTTTGGGTAATTACTTGGTTGCATACTTTAATGTGTTTACTTTGGTCAACGTTGGTAGACTGACCCGCCCAGGTTAGCAAGCGTACCTGCAACAATTTTTCCAGTTTTCTTTGATTTAGTTTCCGGGCCTTGTTGACGCAAAATATCGTACGTTAAAGTTGTGGCACAGAGGTAATAAAAGAGAATAAAAAAGTCAATTTTTTTGGGATCTTGGTAGATTTGATGCTGTAGCGGTCTATTAGTGAATGCGCCTAGGTTTAAGTCGCACACGAGCACCTTATTCACATTTGGTGGTTACATGCTAAGTTACTGAGTGTGTGATTGTTGCGATTGATACTTTTTGGGAAATACATTTAGGTTTTAAAGTTGCGGTCACTACTGCAATCGGTAGTCGATGGTCTCTTTTAAAAACTTGTTATGCTGTTTGGGTGGTTCTAGTGATACTGCTGGTTGTGAATGTCGTTCACGTGGATTTTTGTAGGAGGTTAATAGAGATGGTTTGAGGACGTGATTAACCGCTTGGGGCCCATCTAATTGGTTACTTATCCTCTTTCTCTGGTTTGCACCAAGACTTGCCACTACAGAGTTTTGTTGAATGGGATAGCGATGCTGGTGGTATGCAACTTGGTGTTGCCGGATTTGGCGGTTTTTTGTTTTGGCTTTGGTATTGGTATTAGGCCTTAGAGCTTCTTACTTTTTGGTTTTGGTGGCTGTTTTAAAGTTAAAATGCAGTAGTTGATAATAGATTATCCCAAGGTGTTTGTGGGCTGGTCCTTGAGACAGCGCAGGATCTTCTTTAACTTTTTGTGCCGTCTATTTACCGTTTTTTTTTTGGGAGTGTTACATGGCGGTTGTGTGATGGTTTACAAATTGAGGGCAGTTATCCAATAGCAAGATTTTTGGGTATTTAAATCTACTAAATACTTGCTATTCCGTTTTATTGTTGGGGTGGTATTTGCCACGATTATATAGCAGGGTGTGGTCTAGTCTCAGCCGGCTTTTGTTTTTGTCTGTATACCCGATTTGGTACCATGCCTTGCTATCTGACAATAATGGCGCACGTAGCCTGGCTTGTCTTAACAGTTAATGTTAGGGTTTTGACTTTAAACAGATGGATTTTCTTTGTTTTACTGGCTTGTTTTTTTTTTATTGGCAGTCAGCTACACTTCTTCTTCTTCTTCTGTTGAGATTTATTTTTGCTAACTTTTTTGATAGTTTATTGGTTTTTGAAATTGATGTATTGGTAGTGTTTGACGATTAGAACGGCTTAGTCTAAATTGAAAAACTTATAGCAGTATTAAGGCCATGTATTCTAGAAAAGGTGTTGTGATGCAGATAGTTTTTTTTTTATCTTACCGCAAAAAAAGGAACCGGTTTAGAAAAAAACGTTATTTTTTTACTTTACTTTGTAATTATACCTTTTTGCATTTTTGCATGAGGTTAACAGGTCCCAAAACATTTTTGCCTCTCCCCCTCCTTTATGGGAACTAACTACAAATTTTATGAGCCACACTGTACTGGGACAACTATACCTTGTTGAACAATATGCTATTACTTATTTTTTTTTAATAAAAATCTAATTAAGAAGAATTATAATAATTATTTAATAATTTGATTAGGTATGATCAAATTTAATTATTATCTCTGTCAGATCTATTATTAATTTGTAAGCAAGTTTTTTACTTTATTATACAAACCTTGCTTCTTAAAACTCATATATTCTATTTATTTTTGCAAATGTGAAAGCTATAATTCTCATGCACACGCTAGTTGTTTGATTTTTTTCTTCAATGCGCGGTGTGTATTATCAATTTGCCAACAGATGGTCGGAACGCACTTTTCAAGGATAAACCTCGCATTAATTTTATATTTCGCGAACCGAAATAAAATATCGGATGATATATTTAGAATATAACGCGATATCGAGAGGCCGCAACGCTGCGCTCAACGACCCCGTCATATAATGTCACTCGGTTATATAGATATAATAGTCGACCGACATCCAAAAATAACAGATTTTGGAGAATCGTTTTATTTTGTTTTAGATTTTATTGATGCAATTAGGTCAGTAGATAATATAGATGCAAGTGAAATGTTGTATTTATTATTGATGTTTGTAATATTTTGTTTTTTTTTTTGGTGTATCAGCATTATTTATTTAGATATTTACAATTTATAGAAAGTCACATATAATTAGTAAAATTAAGAAAATAGAACCTGTAAAAATAAAAATAAAATGAATTAAGGAGCATATCAATAAAAAAACATTTCTATATAACAGTGGTCATCAGTTTTTTTTTGTCAAAAGGGGATTCTACTAGAGTTTTACTGCTTATACGTCACAATCATATTTACTTTTATTGGTGGTGATAGTTTTATATTGACCTTTTGTTTTTATATGTGAAGACTGCATGCAAGGTTAGTCTTATTGTTACTTGAAAATGTTTTAAAGATAAACACAGTTCACGCTTTAGGACTAACAGAGCAGAGTTTGTGTTTTGTCCGGTGTTGCGTCGATGTACAGCCAGACACGAATAGTGTGGCCTCTATAATAGGCAACTCAGTATACACAAAAATTATGTTAAATGTGGTTAAACTAATGCCTTTGCCCGTTTTAGCATTTTTCATTTGCGCTTACATTTTAAACATTCCATGGGCGACGTTGTTTTGGGATTGAAAGATGTTAAAACGGGCAAAGGCATAAGTTTAACCACTTTCAACATAATTTTTGTGTATACTAAGTTGTCTATTATAGAGGCCACTCTATTTGTGCCTGGCTGTAGTCTTGCAATTTTGGTTTAGTTGTTTACTGGTTAGATTTTGCTTTTTGGCTGACATCAATAAAGTTTTTGGTACTAATTTTTTTGACTGTTTTTGTTGTGTTTGCAAAAAGGGATGCTTTGACGATTGAGATGAATCTTGGATTTTACAACTAAATTAGCACGGGAGGCCTTTTTAGAATTAAAATTGGTCATATATGACCAACCCTTTATTTTGTATGATTTGTCTTAAAATTAGTAGTATATGCATTGGCAAAAAATACGGAAAAAGAGTCGAAATTACATATAAACCGTTACGCAGTTTTGTCATGTATTAGATCTACGTATAGGGCTGCACGTTGAATATTAGAGTTTTGCCAGCCTGTGCAGTTATTTGCTGATAGCCTAGAACTTTAATGCTTCCCATCAATGACCACCAAGAAATCAATGACTTCTTAAAAGACACTAAAGACGACGCATAACGTTTGATCTTTTCGAATTAAAGAAATGATCTTTAAATTGAAAACTTGATCTGCTTTTGGACATAATCCAAGACCACACAAAATCTAACAATTTTTTCCTTGTTCACCAATGTAGGTTTTGACGGGACTGAAAAAAACCTTTGGCAAGGTCTGACACAAAAATTTACTTTTGAAACTGCACATACTAAAATTTTCTCTGCGTCGTATAGAGGTGATAGCTTCATAACTAAACCGCCGTACTCTGGTGTTAAACTTATAAACAACGTTCCAAATCTGTGGTCTAATGCTGGCAAATATGTGGGAACTATCTTTGATAAAGGACTTACAAAGCCAGGTTGGCAAAACAACTGTTAATTTCAATTCTTTGGCGCAATAGTTGCATGTCGCTTTAGAACAAAATCCGAATATACACGACTATCACCAAATCAGATCAAAAATAACTTCTTTTATCTAGAGAACAGCTGCAAACATGTACTTCAATCGTCTCTGGGCTTTCCAAAATCTTACTTTACAATGGCTTGTTGGAGCTCCATGGTAAGTTCTAAACAAAGAAACTTGTAACAATTTTGGTATCTCCGCTGCGCTAACACATTATAACGTTGGCCAAGAAGTACCTCGTGCTTTATCCCAACCTGGATCTAGCCAGACTTGCTGAGCCAGACAAATATGAATACACCTATAAGAAACCGATCAATATCATTATTTTCTAAAGTGGTTTACCGCGCAGCCTAATAGAGTGCCATAACCAATCTTCTTCTAAAATACAATTTTTAAACGGAAGGTATATAAGCATTATGGTCTCAAATTTGTAGGTATAATCTGGAAAAAGTTTAGTCTGTAGGCATTCTTTATCAGAGGGTAAATCAGACAGTCTTTGCAAGATTATTTTTCCAAACCATAAACAAAAATCGGTATAGTTGAACCAGCCAAGACATCAACCAAACCAGAGCAAGAACCAGATAATATCCAGATTTAGAAAAGTTTATTACCAATGCGCATATTGGTTGCATCGGTAGGCAAACTTCAAAGAAGCCCTGCCAATATGGCAACTGGACTAAGCAACATCTGCCTTGCAGTTAAGAAATTAAGTTGTACCTGCGGAATTATCACACGGAAACCCCGCTATCCTCTAGCGCATACAAATGGATTTTGGCGCATGGCTTAGTGCAGGTGGAAAAAACGGGATGACAGACAGACCACTAGTCAGTCACAATCACGGAAGCAGCTCCGTAAAAGAAATGTAAATAAAGTTTCAATTGAAAATTAACTAAATTGTAAAGCAACAGATTAAATCTGCAATACAGCAATCACTCAGGATCACCACAACTACCCTTGGACTGGCTAACAAGAGAAATGAAATGCTTTGGAGACGCTGTCTTTGGACTACTTGGTCGGATTTTGCTCCGTTTTAAATCCTTAAAACAAAGAGCCATCATAACAACTCCAAGGCTTTTCTACACCTGGAGGACAACTTCAGGAAGTTGCGCAAAACCTGGTAGACGACAAAACACAACAAATCCGAAAAATCTGGGATTTATCGGCCAAATTTAGTGTAACAAAGTAAATTGTTTCTTATATCTTGTTATTCATAGTAATATTATAATTCTTTAATTTTATTAATTAAAAAAAATTACAATAATATAATGCAAATTTGAATTGCAGTCCGCGGCGCTCTTAACGTATTGCGCCGCAAAGCGGTGCTTACCTTGTTTACCGCCTAGCGCCGTCCCTGGTCTAAGATTTTTTTTGGCGTAAATTAGTGCATTAATTACGATTTTGGGGTGTCTATTCTGAGTAAGGTTATGTGGGTTTTGTGCATCAATCTTAGTGGCTCAACAAAATTTTAATAAAGAATTGATTTAGTCCAGCGGCAAATGAAGCATAAAGTAGTTTTTGTGTACACGGCAGGGTGAAGTCCTACTTAGTGCAATCATATTATGTAGCTTGCTATGCTTATTTTTTTGTGTTGGTGGATTTTTTGTACAGCTTTATTTTCTGTTGTTTTGAATTAATCTTAGATTTGGTATTTTTTGGCAATTACGATAAATAAAGTTTGGTTGTGTTTATTATTTTGGTAGTCAAAAATAATGGAAAATTTTCTGAGCATGGTTAATTAAATGTTTTTTAAAATAGAGTTTGAGAAATCGTGTTTTTTTTAATACACTAAGCAGAAATGATTACTGCTACGGAACCAGTCTAAGTTGATGTGGAGATGAGGTTGATGTTGACTAACAATGATTTCTTCAGCCGATTCTTAAGTGCACCAAACAAGAATACAATCGATTTTGTGGGAGTTGTTTGTGTTTTTGCGTCAGAAGAAACCCGCTTTAAAGTTTTGTGTATTCTTTTTTTTTTGACATTTGAAAACAGTGACATATGCTAAGTGGTTGTCTTTAAAAGCTTAGTCTATTGATATAACAGTACTCTTCCATTGTTGATGATCTTCTTTTTTATGTTGCTTTTATTGTTTTTTTAGTTTGAAGCGGCCAAGAAATGTCTACTCTAGATCTACTGTGTTGTCGGAATTTTTCAACGTTTTGTGTATTTTTTGTTGTGGGGCGTTTTCAGACTGTAGTACAACGTTTGGGATTGTGAGTCGTGAGTCGTTGCAACGTAAACATTAAGTCAGGAACAGTTTTCTGTAGACTGGTAGTAGATGTAGTGCGTTGTTAGGTTTGCACTACAGCGGCCGTCGTTGTCCTTGATTCTAGGGTTGAAGCTTCCGTTGTAAAAAGGTTAAGTTGGTTACTGGGTTGTCGTTAACTGTATTGTTATCTTTTATTTCTTTGTTTTTCCTTGTTGTTTAACTTATTTTTCTTGACCTTTTTTTCGTTTTTATTTTTATGATAATTTATGAAATCTTTTTTAGAGCTAGTTTTAGGTTTAGTAAAGACACCGTATTTTTAGGTATTGTACGTCGGGCGCCATTTGTTGCCGATACGTTCTCGGAAAATGTCGGTAGAAAGAGACAATGCGTGGGACATTTCGTCTTAAAGTTTTGAGTTTTTTTTATGAGGGTTAAATTTTTTATGGCACTACTGCTTTTGCTATTTAGACATTTAGTGCTGGGACTAAAAGTGATTCAATGAATCTGTTGCTGCACGATATCAGGTATCATGGTTTGACTGTTAAGGTTTATGTTTAGGTTTTCAGCCGAACTGTATTATGAAGTGGTTTGCACTAGGTAGGGTTTCTTTTGATATACTAGGAGTTGTGTGGTAATTTGGGGCAGTAGACACATGTACAGTTGTAGAGTTGCCTGGACTTGTCTATGGCCTAACCTTGGTCGGCGTACCTCTATTTTAGGTTGCTTTGAAGTTGGCAAGATGGCTACACGTAGAACTTGTTTAGGGTCTAGACGAACTTGTTAGGAATGGTGGCAACCGGTTACAACATTGGTTGCTTAGGTGATATCTACCTAGCGAGTAGCCGTTGCCTTAGACTGCTGGTTACTGCCCGTGGTTGAATATGAACTCTGTACGAGCCTGTCGGTGAACTGCTTGCGGAAATTTTGAAAATAAAGTTTTATGGTTTTTGCCAGCTTGGGATTTGTTGAGAGCTTTGTGGATTTACGGCGGATAACGCTACCTAGCAGTCATAAGTTATAACAACTTTTACTTAGGAGTATAAAGTTCCATTGCAAAAAATTGAGGATGACACCAATGTTTGTCTCGTTTAGCGTCCACACTACGATGTGAATTTCTCAGTCTCATCTTTGCAGTTCACCATGTAGGACTTTGTTTTGTGTGGAATGAGTTCCTGCTTAGTGCTAATTAAAAATGAAAGAACGCAAATACGTAAACGTTGGTGGACGCGCGCAGTGTACGCAGAAGGAAGCAAGTTTGGTAATGTATTATTAAATAAATTAAGACTAAAAGACGCTAAAGTTTTTTGGAATGTTACCCGGCTGACGCCTACTGATTTTGAAGATTTGCTTCTGATGTCTGTGTTTACTTTGTGTATCATCTAAGATTGTGTTTTGGCTGCCCTTTGACTCGTTCGCTGATAGCAGAAATTGCAAATACTTGTAAGCAAACCATGTAGACTTTTTGGAAGAAGTCCCACTTGTTGGAGTATTTTTGTTGCTCCCGTTTGAATGATGTTTTTTTAATTATGGATTTTCTTTTTTATCTTCGCCACTGTTACTTTGTGCTTTGCAGCCAGAGAGCACTTTTGTTTTATCTGGTTTTTGTAGTCGGGACTCGTAACATCCTACAATGACCACATGTTTTCAAAAGAAGTGTAAAATTTTGGAAAGTAATTTTAAACAGCCAAACCACACTACTTGGTAGCTGGAGATAAACATGTTTTGCCTCAAGACGCCAAGTGACGTTCACACTTTTAAAATGTTGCGCACACATTTCTAACGTTGCATGCGGTCTCCCATTCCGATCGGGAGACTTTAGACCTGCAATTTTTGGTTTTGCAACAGGTTTTGCCCCGTAGACGGGGATTGGTCTATAGGCATGTCTACGTAGACAACCAAAGACCAAAATCGCGCAACTTGTATACTAGTGTGTGCTAGGCTTTGAGAGACCGCTGCTTAACGGTTTTTTTGCAATGATTTGCAATAATTTGAGTTAATGCTTAACTGGTACAGTCAAATCTTTTAACACTTGTAGACTTTGGACGTATTACCCAGGACAGCAACCCCAAATGTTATTATGAACAGTTACTAACTTATTAACAAAAGTTAGGCTGCAACACTGCCTTGACTGAGTGGTAATAAAAAGATGCATTTTTTTATAACAACTTGTAAGAGCCTCTTTTTCTTCTGATTAACTAAATTCAATGGTTAATGGGGACGCTTTTGTGCACTATTACTTTAAGCCATATTAGTCAGTCTATTCACATTATTTAAGATGGTAAAAGCTCCAAACCAGCAAAAATCTTGATACTACAACAAATTTTTGAGACAGAGCAAAACGAAAAAAGAAAGTGACTTTTTTGCCGACAATTCTTTTTGTTTTAGCACCACTGAAAGCACATAAATCAATCCTACTTTGTCCTGAGTCAATTGATTGAAATCTTAGTGACTTACCAACTGCACCAACATGGTTTTTCTCTGTAAAGAAGATAACATATTTTAACATGATATAGGATTTTTTTTACCAAAGAGACCTAGCTCACTCTAGATCCTTTACACCGGTTAAACTCCAGCATCTTGGTTACTTTAGTTGAACTCCTGTTAGCATCTACACAACCCTAGCAGCAAGGTTTTTTTAGATTTTAACATGTTCAAAAATAGTTTCTACCGCAGAGACAATTAACTCTGGCGCTGAGTTGCTGCGTAAATTTTTTATTCAAAATCTATATTAACATGAGTTTTCTATTATGGCAAATTTTGCTGTTTTTTGTTTAGACAAATGACCAGTTGACCTGCTCAAGGTTTTGAGCTATTTTAATGTTGACGTTTTTGCGTCACTAGATACAGAAGATTAGTGAAGTAAGGAGAAAACTCTTATTGAATAAAAAAATGACCAAGCAACACCAAGAACACAACTATTGTCAAGTGTGTTGGAACGGCTAATTAATGCTTGAGAATTATCCACTTCCTGACACAATATGAGGTGGATTGGAAACTTTTAAGAAAACTGTGTCAGTAACTAACTGGTTCTGTTTGCTCTATAATAGACAGAACTAAGTGTATTGGAATACAATCTATTCGTCAGCTAAGCGTGATAGCGCAATTAACAACTTTTGCAATCATCTTTTCCGAAAACACTGTCACTTATTGCACAAGCGCATGTAATTGACTGGGTATAGATTGATATCATTTATGACCCAACTATTTTCTTTTTAGGTTCTTTCTTTGTTTCTGATGTGCTGCACTCAAGAAATTGTATCGATCGTTGAAGTGTCACATCTTGAAAGCTTCAAGTTTGTTTATGGTATTGACCTTCAGTGTCTAACGCCTCAACACCATAAAGCAGTACGAATTGAACCTAAAGTTTTAAAAAACAATATCTAAAGGCTTTGTTTGAATAATATTTTTCTTATTTTGAGGAAGGTTGTTTTGGCTATTTTTAATTATTATCTTACTTCTATGTCTTGATCTAGGTCTTTAGTTATCCAGCGGCTAAAGAATTTAAATTTAGCAACTTGTTCTTTATGGTTATTGTATACACGAAGAAATGTGAGCGCGCACACAATATTTTTGAACATATTAAGTTTAATTAAGTTATTGGTGTTTGGTGTAGTATAGTATGAAAAGTTGTGGTTCTATTGATCACCATGACTTTAGTTTTAGCAGTGTTTAATTTTAAAACGACAGTTCAAATGTTAACAATTTTATTTTAGGTAGTTTTAACAGAAATGTGCGATGCAATTATTTTATTCCGAATTGTAAATAAAAATCCGGTTTGAAGAACCAGAAAATGTTTTAACAGACATTTGCTAAACTGAAGCGATGTATTCATTTGAAAGTTTTTTTTTTTAATTTGAAGTTGTAAAAATGAATTATAATTATTAGTTTATTAACTAATCTGAAGCAAAGCTTACTATATTAATATTTTACAAAATAACTTTTTAATTAAAGAATGAATTGCAAAAGGTAACACAAAATTGCAAAGCTAGATTGAGTATCAAGTAACTATTTTTAGGCTATGTGCGTGCTGTTACACAATTACCAATTGAAAAATGACAGATTAAACGTCATTCAAATATTGCAACAGAATTTATTTTATTCAGAAGTTGTAAAATTTAAAATCCGGTTCGAAGGACCAATAAATGTTCTAACAGAAATATTATTTTATATTATTTTTTAAACTTTTTGTCATAATTACCAAAAGCAACAGTTACTATTTTAATGTTGTACAAAATAACACTAACATTATAAAATGAATCACAAAAGGTTACATAATAATTGCAAAGCTGGATTGAGTGTCAACAACTTTTAGGTTATGTGAGTGCTGTCACGCAATTGTCAATTTTTTAGGTTATGTATGTATGGTGACGCAAAAATTGCAATCATCAGTATTTTACAGGTTATATGGATGTCGTGACGCATCTGTTATATTAAAACTTTCAATTGAATTGCTTAGAGCTTTTCTTGGTTTTAGTTCTGAGGAAGGCCACATCCTTGCTATAAACAAATAATAGTTTCATAATAAATATCCTCTCTCCAAACTACATAATTAATTTTCATAACAAATTGATTGGCAATGTAACAACTCGGTTGTTTTTTTTTTTGAGGGTCACTGAAGCAAACTAAAGTTTAAAACTCAAATGTCTTTACAAGTTTATTTAGTTTAATGTAACTTTTTTACGACGTTACAAATAACTTATTATAATGCAAATAAATAAAAAAAAATTAGGGGTGGAAACTTTTGCAGTAGACTTGAAAGCGTGGAATCCTCGATTGACCAAAAGCTTCTTTTGTTTTAATTTAATAATCAAGATATTATATTTGATAAAATATTAAATTAAGTTTTGTATTAAGATATTTTAAGCATTACATAATTAGAAGCATAAGTATTCCAATGACAAATTACAAAGTTGCAATTTAATTCCAGAAACATCAACAAGGTGTGAGTAAAATGCAATTGGAATACATCTAAAAATATCCATAATATAAATGTTTGGTAGTTGAATCACGTTATGCATAATAATGCATTTTAACAGTCATAAACGATAAAATCAAATTTTTTTCTAGACTAATAAGACTTAAATTTTGTTTAGTTTTTTTATATGAAAATCTTTTCAATCGTTCGTAGGCCGTTAATTTATAGTAAAATATAACACAAGTGATCTGGAAACGTCGGTTTCACAGCTATCTGGCCAAAATCCAAAGCGACGACGATTGTTGAGCGTATCCTCGCGTCGGACACCAGTTTCACAAGGGACGCCGCGACGCCCGCACCCATACGCACATCTTCCACGAAACTCATCATTTTATAAATCAAACGTGCAAATTCTGTTAGTGTTTTAATAACCCAAAAACCGTGCGCGTTTAAGTTAACAATGGCGGAAGGACCTTGGAGGTAAGTTTTTTTTTAAATTTAATTAAATTAAATTTTTAAATTAAGTGCAATGATTCATGTGAGAAATATCATCGGATTTTGGGCAATATTCCTCCTGTTGGTCATTTGGGATACGAAATGTGTGTGCGTTTCCTAATATAACTGGATATAACTGTGCCAAATACACAGGCCGGCTAATTTTAGAGTTGAGAGCGGGCCCAATTCATGTGGGTTTCTGCTTTTTTGTATAATAATTGTATATATTAATTTTGATATATTTGGATTTATTTGCGAAATGGATTTTGTAAATGTTATATAAATAGTATGCCATAATTTCATATATTGTCGACAGATAATTTTGGTATTAGTGCAACAATTTGGAAATGTATGTCCGAATAAGGTTAATTTTAATAAAATAATAAATTATATTTTTTGCAAATGGTTTTAAAGTCAATAGAAAAAGAAAAAGAAAAATTCTTAAATTAAATTAAGTATTAAATTTATAAATTCTGGTTTCAAATATTGTATTGTATTAGTTTTTTGATTATTGTACAATGATTGAAATTTTTTACTTTTATAATAAAGTGTTATTTCTGCTTACCATGATGTGTTTGTATTGAATCTATCAACGCTTTCGACAATTGCTAATAACTGAGACTATGCCAAAGCAAATATATTATTTTCTTTGGTTCAAGTAAAGTTAATTTTTTTTTAAATCTAAATATTGTAGTTTTAAATTAACTATTTCTTTTTTATAAAGCAAGAATGTAATATTGCATAGAAAAGTTTTCTATATACTAAAGAAAAATATAAATCTGTTCTATACTAATCAATATGTGATTTGTATAAAAAAAAAAAGTTTGTTACAATTAACACTAAACAGGTGTATCAATTCAAAAAGTGTTTATAAAAATTACAAATAATGGGTTATTTAATAAATTATTTGCGTTCTAAGTATTGGTTGTTTATTATTAATATTCTATGAATTTCCAATAACTGATTAAAAATACTATTAAGGTATTTTCCAAAACGAACTGATATAAACTAAATTATAAATAGATAATGTATTTTTATACATGCAATTACCATAAAGTCATAAATCTTAATTATAATGATAGATGATTCTACAGTTTTTATTATCTTAGGTCACGGCAAATTCTCAGATTTGGAATAAGCTTTGATTGTTTGCAAATTTTGTTGAATATTGTCTGATAGTTTATAGTCTTTTGATTGTATTGTGTATAAATTTATAAATTATTAGTATTAGTAAAATTAATTGTTTATAAATGCTAGTTTAAGGAAAGGTAGGTCGAAAAAAAATTTTACAACTGAAATTTATTAGTACGCAATATTTGACCGCTTACAAAGCCAACAAATGCATACTTTGCCGACAGTTTTCCATATCCACACTGTCATCTTAACTTGTCAGCTGGTATCAACTATATCTTCAACTGACACTAAATGCTATCTCCTAGATTATCCCAACACACAACATTTAGAAGCAACAAAGTATTAATTTGTGTTTTTTGACAAATTTTCATGCATGTGTGTGAAGAGGTCAACCAACTAAAGTATTTTTTAAGTGATCTGTGTAATTTATCTGCCTTGTAAATTTGATTTGATAAAATGTCAAATGAATAGACGTTTACTCATAGCTATTTTATTAGTAACGCTATTGAGCACTTTACTAAAAGGTGAATAAGTTATTATAATTTTTGTGACACTAAGAGCCGGTCTATTCATCTGTTTGGTAAGTTATTAATTAGTTATGTGTTCAATAAACTTATGGGTCTCTTGTAAAAAAATTAGGTGTATTCATTCTAGTTTATATGTGAAGTAATTACTAAACGTTTACAATGTTTTACCGGATAGTCAAAAGAACTAAAGACCCTTTTTTTGGGCTGGTGGATGAAAGTGTCACTCCAAAACATGAGTACGGACGGATACTTTAAACCAGAATTCAAAAAATTAGAAGTTTCTTATTTCTGCAATTGTTAAAAATCTCTGTCAAAGAAGGCGATGGTGACATCTAATCTCTTGATGATTGACATTTGGTGGGTAAGTGGGGCACTCTAGAGTTTGATTACAAACAAGCAATTTAATGTGATATTTTCACTCAGCCACCCAAGTGTTTGTCATCAAGAGATTCAGAGTTACTTATTTTTGCAAAGGTTTGAAGTCTCTATACTCAAATGATGACTAAAAATTGGGTGCGAGGGCTACTCTAATTTACAATCACCATCGAGTAGATTAAACTGAAATGCACACCACCCAAGTATTTGTTAGCAAGAGATTTGATGTTATTTTTTTTCTGCAACCGTTAAAAGTCTATATGAGAGTTGGCAATGGTGATACCAAACTTTTGATGACCAAAACTTGGGTGGGTGAGTGGAACACTCTAATTTATGATTACGGGAGTAGTTTAAACTAGAGTGCTCACCTACCTTCCAAAGTATTAGTCATTAAGTTTTGGTATCACCACTTCTTCTTTGAATAGAGAAACTTCTAACGCTAGTAGAAAAAAGTAAGTAACTTTTTTGATTATTAAAACTTGGGCGGGTATGCAATCTTTCTTTATTGAACTAATTTTAATATTTATAATAATTTAGCCGGATTTTAGTATTTTGCATTACAATTTTGGAGTTTTTTGTCTGAATTATAGTGTTTTTGACATTTTTTGGTCGGATTTTATATGTATATTTTATGTTTTGTAGACGGATTTTAATATTTTTTACATTTTATAGCTGGATTTATTATTTTTTACAGTTTTTAAGTTTTTTTACTGAATTTTTAACATTTTTATTATTCTATGGTGTTGTTTTATACTTAAAAACATTTTCTAGCTGGTTTTTGGTAATTTTTTACGAGATTCTTAAGTTTTGTTGCCGGATTTGAGTGTTTTTGACATTTCATAGCCGGATTTGGTACTTTGCTTTACAATTTTTGATTTTTTTGTCTGAATTGTTGTGTTTCTGACATTTTCGGCCGGATTTTATATGTACATCTTATGTTTTGTGGCCGGATTTTAATATTTTTTACTTTTTATAGCAGGCTTGATTGTTTTTTGCAGTTTTTAAGCGGATTTTTGACATTCTTATTATTCTATATTGCTGTTTTATACTTAAAGACATTTTTAGCCGGGTTTTAGAAGTCTTTTAAGTGATTCTTAAGTTTTGTTGTCGGATTTGAGTGTTTTCGGCATCTTATGGCCGCATTTGGTGCTTTGCTTTACAGTTTTTCAATTTTTTGATTGAAACATAGTGTTTTTGAAATTTTCGGACAGATTTTGTATGTAAATCTTATTTTTGGTAACCGGATTTTATTATTTTTAACATTTTAAGGCCGGATTTATTGTTTTTTTAGTTATTTTTTTTGATCAAATTTTTAACATTTTTTTTATTATATATTGCTGATTTATACCTAAAGACATTTTCTAGATGGTGTTTGGTTGTTTTTTACGAGATTTTTTAATTTTGCAGCCGGATTTGATAAATTTTTACATCTTATGGCCATAAGATTTGGCACTTTCTGATATTTTTTGGCCGGGTTTTGTATGTATATCTTATGTTTTGTAGCCGGATTTTAATATTTTTTACATTATATAACCGGATTTATTGTTTTTATGCAGTTTTTAAGTTTTTTGACTGGATTTTTAACATTTTTATTATTTTATGTTGTTGTTTTATACTTAAAAACGTTTTTTACTTAGTTTTTAGTATTTTTTTACGTGATTTTTAAGTTTTGTGTCCGGATTTGAGTGTTTTTGACATCTTATGGCCGGAATTGGTACTTTGCTTTACAATTTTTTAGTTTTTGACTGAATTATAGTATTATTGACAGTTTTTGGCCGGATTTTGTATGTATATCGTATGTTTTGTAGTAGGGTTTTAATATTTTTGACATTTTATAGCCGGATTTATTGTTTTTTTACAGTTTTTAAGTTTTCTGTACTTGTTTTTAACATTTTTATTATTATATATTGCTGTTTTATACCTGAAGACATTTTTAGTCAGTTTTTGGTAGTTTTTATTTCGTGATTCTTAAATTTTGTGGCCGGATTTGGGTGTTTTTAACATTGTATGCTCGTGTTTGGTACTTTGCTTCACAATTTTTGAGGTTTGTGACTGAATATAGTGTTTCTGGCTTTTCTGGCCGAGTTTTTTTATGTATATCTTATAATTTAAAACAAAATTTTAATATTTTTGAATTTTTATAGCCGGTTTTTAAATTCTTTGACCGGATTTTTAACATTTTATTATTCTATGTTACTGTTTTAATCCTAAAGACACTTTTTAGTCGGTTTTTTGTAGTTTTTTACGTGATTCTTAAGTTTTGAGATTGGATTTTACAATTTTTGACATCTTATGGCCGGATTTGGTACTTTGCTTTACAATTTTTAAAATTTGTGACTGAATTATAGCGTTTCTGACATTTTTGGCCGGACTTTGAATGTATTGTAGCCGGATTTTAATATTTTTAATATTTTATAACCGGATTTATTGTTTTTTGTAGTTTTTAAGTTTTCTTACCGCATTTTTAACATTTTTATTATTTTATGTCAATGTTTTATACTTAGTGACATTTTTTAGACGGCTTTTGGTAGTTTTTTTTACGTGATTCATAAGTTTAGTGGTTGGATTTAAGTGTTTTTGACATCTTATGGCTAGATTTTCTACTTTACTTTACAATTTTTGAGTTTTTTGACTGAGTTATAGTGTTTCTGATATTTTTCCGCCGGATTTTGTATGTATATCTTATGTTTTGCAGCCGGATTTTAATATTTTTGAAATTTTATACCCGGTTTTATTGTTTTTTTCACAGTTCTTAAGTTTTTTGACCGGATTTTTAACATTTCTTTTATTATATGTTGTTGTTTAATATTTAAAAACATATTCTAGCCGGTTTTTGGTAATTTTTTACGTGATTTTTAAATTTTGTGGCCGGATTTGATTGTTTTTGATATTTTATGGTACTTTAATTTACAATTTTTGAGTTTTTTGACTGAATTGTAATATTTCTGACATTTTTTGGCAGGATTTTGTATGTATATTTTATATTTTTTAGCCGGATTTTAATATTTTTTATATTTTATAGCCGGATTTATTGCTTTTTGCAATTTTTAAATTATTTGACTAAAATTTAATGTTGCTGTTTTATACTTAAAGACATTTTTAGCCGGTTTTTGGTAATCTTTTACATGAATCTTGGGTTTTGCGGCCGGATTTGAGTGATTTTGATGTCTAATTTCCGGATTTGGTATTTTCTTTTACAATTTTTTGATTGAATTATAGTGTTTTTAACATTTTTGTCCAGATTTTGTATGTATATCTTATGTTTTGTAGCCGGATTTTAATATTTATGACATTTTATAGCCGGGTTTATTGTTTTTTTGCAGTTTTCAAGTATTTTGACCGGATTTTGATTATCTATGTTGCTGTTTTATACCTAACGACATTTGTAAGCTGGTCTTTTGTAGTTTATTTACGTGATTCTTAAGTTTTGTGACCGGATTTGACTATTTTTGACATCTTTGGGCCAGATTTGGCAGTTTGCTTTACAATTTTTGAGTTTTTTTGTCTGAATTATAATGTTTCTGACGTTTTTGGATGGATTTTGTATGTATATCTTATGTATTGTAGCCGGATTTTAATATTTTTTACATTTTATAGCTGGATTTATTGTTTTTTGCAGTTTTTAAGATTTCTGATCAGATTCTTAACATTTTTATAAATTTTTTTGCTGTTTTATACTTAAAACATTTTTTAGCCGATTTTTGGTAGTTTTTTTACATGATTCTTAAAGTTTGTGGCCGGATTTGAGTGTTTTTGACATCTTAGGTGGATTTGGTACTTTGCTTTGCAATTGTTGTCTTAGAAAAACACTGAATTATAATGTTTCTGACATTTTTTTGCCGGATTTTCTATGTATATTTTATGCTTTTCTGGATTTTAATATTTTTGGCATTTTATAACCGGATTTATTGTTTTTTGCAGTTTTTAATTTTTTTGACCGATCACATTTTTATTATTCTATGTTGCTGATTTATACTTAAAGACATTTTTTAACCAGTTTTTAAACGTTTTTTTACGCGATTTTTAAATTTTGTGGCCGGATTTAAGTATTTTGACACTTTATATCCGCATTTGGTACTTTGCTTTACAATTTTTGAGTTTTTTTGACTAAATTATAGTGTTTCTAACATTTTTTGGCCGAGTTTTGTATGTATATCGTGTTTTGTAGCCGGATTTTAATATTTTTGACATTTTATAGCCGGATTTATTTTTTTTACAGTTTTTAAATTTTCTGACCAGGTTTTTAACTTTTTTATTATACTTTATAGACATTTTTTAGTCGGTTTTTGTTATTTTTTTACGCAATTCTTAAGTTTTGCTGCCGGATTTGAGTATTTTTGACATTTCTTGGCCGGATTTGGTACTTTGTTTTACAATTTTTGAATTTATTGAATGAATTATAATATCTTTGTTGTTTTTGAAAGGATTTTGTATGTATATCTTATTTTTTGTAGCAGGATTTTAATAATTTTTACATTTTATAGCCGGATTTATTGTTCTTTTTGCAGTTTTTAAGTTTTCTGACCGGTTTTTTAACATTTTTATTATATTATGTTGCTGTTTTATACCTTTTTTTAGTTGGTTTTTGGTAGTTTTTACGTAGTTTTTAAGTTTTGTAGCCGGATTTGAGTGTTTTTGACATTTTACAGCCGGATTTTTTTTACAGTTTTTAAGTTTTTTTACCGGATTTTTAACATTATTATTATTTTATGTTGCTGTTTTAAACTTAAAGACATTTTCTAGCCGGTTTTTGGTAGTTTTTCTTACGTGATTATTAAGTTTTATGGCCGAATTTGAGTATTTTTGACATCTTATGGCCGGATTTGAAACTTTGCTTTACAAGTTTTGAGTTTTTTGACTGAATTATAGTGTTTCTGACATTTTTGGCTGGATTTTGTATATATTTATATATATCTTATATTTTCTAGCCGGATTTTAATATTTTTGACGTTTTTTAGCCGGATTTATTGTTCTTTTTAAAGTTTTTAAGTTTTTTGGATTTTTAACATTTTTATTGTTATATATTACTGTTTTATACCTAAAAACATTTTCTAGCCGGTTTTGTAACTGAATTATAGTGTTTCTGGCCGGATTTTATCTTATATCTTATATTTTGTAGCCCGATTTTAATATTTTTGACATTTTATAGCCGGATTTATTATTTTTTGCAGTTTTCAAATTTTCTGACCGGATTTTTAACATTTATATTATTTTATGTTGCCATTTTATACCTAAAGACACTTTTTAACCGTTTTTTTTTTTTAATTTTTTTACGTGAATCTTAAATTTTGTAGCAGGATTTGTTTGTTTTTGACATCTTATGGTACTCTGCCTTGCAATTTTTGAGTTTTTTTTTTATTGAATTTTAATGTTTTTGATACTTTTGGCCGGATTTTGTATGTATATCTTATGATTTTAATATTTTTGACATTTTATAGCCGGATTTATTCTTTTTTTGCAATTTTTTAGTTTTCTGACCGGTTTTTTAATTTTATTATTATTCTATGTTGTTTTTTAATACTTAAAAACTGTTTTTAGCCGGTTTTTGCAGTTTTTTTACGTAATTCTTAAGTTTTGTAGCCGGATTTGAGTGTTTTTGACATTTTGTGGCCGGATTTGGTCATTTTTTTACAGTTTTTGAGTTTCAAAGTCAAATTTTTGACATTTTATTATAGGATTTTAGTTTTTTATATTTGATTTTTGTTGTTTTTAACATTTTATAGTTGGATTTTGATGTTTTTTAAGTATTGCTTAAAATTATTAGCTGGATTTTAATAAATTTACACTTAGTATTTTTGGTTATTTTATGGCCAAATTTCTACATTATTAATTCTTAATGAACAGATTTTGGAACTTAAAATTGATATTTTGATAGTTTTGTTATTAACTAGTCGGATTTTTTAAATTTGTATTACTTCATAGTTAGATTTTAAATATGTTGACAGGAATTTGATATTTTTGGCTTTTTATAGCCGAATTTTAAATTTGATTAATTAATTTTAAGTTTTGTGGCCGGATTTTAGTATTTTTAACATTTATTGGCCGGATTTTAGTACTGTTTTGCTATTTTATAGCTTTGAATCGAAATTTTGATGATTTTGACAGAAATTTGATAGTTTTGTAGGCGGGTTTGAGTATTTTTAACATTTATTGGCCAGTTTTATGTACTGTTTTGCTATTTTGTAGCTGGATTTTTACATTGTTGACATTCAATGAACTAATTTTAATACTTATAGTAAAGTTTTTGTTGTTTATTGGCCGAGTTGTTTAAATTTTCATTATTTTATAATTAGATTTTGATATTTTTTGACAGGAATTTGTAATATTTTTAGCATTTAATTGTCAGATTTTAGTATTGATTAACTTTTATGGCCGGATTTTTAAATTTTTGACTTTTAATTTATATAATTTTGATATTTACTGGCCGGATTTTGGTTGCTTAATTTTTGATCGCTAAATTTAAATATTGTTTGCTATATTATGGCCGGACTTTTTTGTACGGTATTAAATATTACCACTATTTTTTTCCAAATCTACGCACATCTACGGTTGCTTTGCAATTAACAAATTGCATTAGCGTGATGACTTTCGGATGCCTTGAAGAGTGTACTCTTTACAGTGCCAAACGGGTGGGCATTAAGCTTAAATTGTGGGCGGGTAGTTTCTTCTACTGTTACCCACTCACTCACCCAAGTGTTCCTCATTAAAAGATTTAATGCTTTTCACACCGCTTGTGTCTTGTAGCTATTATACACAAAAGAATGAATGTCAAATGTTATTTAAGACATTAGAGAATCGTTTAACCATAAATAACTGGATAACTAACGCTTGGGCTGGCGGGTGGGCACTAAGTTTAATTTGTGGGCGGGTAACTTCTTTTACTGTGACCCACCCAGGATTTAATGTTTTTCCCACTGCCTGTGTTCTTGTAGCTATTATACAAAAGAATGAATTTCAAATGTCATTTAAAACATCAAAAATTTGCTCAACTATAAATCAATAGATAACTAACGTTTGAGGGGGTGGGTGGTCATCAAGTTTAAACTGTGAGCGGGTTATTCTTCTACTGTGATCCATCCACCCTTCCAAAGGATTGAACGTTTTCCCCACTGCTTCTGTTTTTGTAGATATTATACATAAAATAATGAATGTTAAATGTAACTTACACATCAGAGAATTGTTTAACCATAAATCACTGGATAACTAATGCTTGGGCGGGCGGGTGGGCACCTAGTTTAAATTGTGGGTTGGTTACTTCTTCTACTGTGATCCACTCACTCATCCAAGTGTTACTCATTGAAGGTTTTAATGTTATTTCTACCGTTTGTGTTCTTTTAGTTACTATACACAAAACAATTGAAATGTCATTTAAGATATCAGATAACCATAAATCACTGGATACTACCGCTTGGGCGGGTGGGTGGGTACCAGGTTCAAATTGTGGGCGGGTAGTTTCTTCTACTGTGCGTATTTACTTGTTCCACCGTTTGAAAGTTTGAGCTTTATTGGAAGCGACCGGCATTGGTAGTGTTTTGATTGGCTGGCTGATGACCTATCCACAAAGCAGCATCAATTCTCGTTAATTTTCTGAACTGCAGTTTTATCTTTTGGTGTTGGCATGGGATTATGCGTAAATTGTCTAAATGGACAGGTGGTTTGTGGGTGTTATCTTTTACCTATTAACTGTTAGTTTTTGCTTTGGTGATTACTTGTTAAGTACTAATTACTTCTTGCTTAGTCTATTTGTTCACAAATCACAAAGTTTGTAGTTTTGAACGTTGTTCCCGGTAAGCCGCTTGTTGTTGTCGGGCTTATTGCAGATAGAGGTGTTGGTCTTTGGGTGTTTTTTATGGTATGTCCCTGGCTTTGCCAAGTTGTGTCTTAACAGGTGCTTGTTTGGGGTTTGGCTAATGGCTGTGTTTATCCTGCGGCTGCAGTTGAACACTGCTAATGGTAAAACTTTGTTTTATTGTTTGTAGGGTTGATTTTTCTAAAACGTCTTTGTGCTCTTTTTGACCTCAGCGTTTTATTGGATTGGCTTAGGGGTAGTACATTAAGGTCGTGTGATTGTTATACGGTTTTCTGAAAATGTTGGCTTGTAAACTAGGGCTTGTCCAAGAGGTAGAACAGTTGCTGCTCATCATAGTAAGTCCGTATTTATTTTTAGCTTGTGAAGTATTTATGGAATGAACAACGGTGCTCATGTACTTATTCACGTTTGGCCAATGTTAGGCACGGAGGATGGTAGCAGCTGTGTGTGTCTCATCTTTTTCTGGACGCTCAGTGGTACTGACAGTTTGTCGTGGCCAGCGTTTGTCATTTTGGGGTTATTGAACATTTCTTGTTGTTGTCAAATAATATGTTGAATTTGTTCACATTCTTCTTGTGCTTACCGGACTAGGTTCACTAGAATCTTGCTTATCATTAGCCTGTTTTGAAATAGTCCGGCAGATACTCTCGGAGCCATGTACAGGAGCTTAAGAAACTCTGGAGTTGTTTCTTGTTTTGTGGGGTGTTCTGCTTTTTAATGAGCTTTAGGTAGTAGTATTCAATAGACTCTGTGTTCTAAACTTGAACTTTTTTGGGTGGCAACGCTTTTTAAACTCCTGCAGTCAACACTAATTGTAATATATCATTGAAATACTCTAGGACGATGCTTTATAGTAAGCTTGCTAATACTTTTGACATTAATTTTTGGAACGTTGCCGGTGTATTCTTCAGTAAATGGTGGTTGCATCTAAACCACATTCTATCTATTTTCTTTGGTTTTTTAAGATAATGCGGATTGATACTACCAACTTTTTCGGAATTTTTTACAATTTGTCATGCATTCAAAACTACGAGCAGAATCAGTTAAATAGACAATTAAAAGTTTTGGATTTTTATATATTTTATTAGAGTGGAAATTTAATTCTCTACACCTTGCAAAAAACCGATTTTAATAAGGAGTTAATTTTTTTATGACACTCCCTAAACCGCGCCCTTAATTTTACTGTATAAAGTTTTTTGCTAATAAAATATCAATAATTTGATTTTTTATATTAATGTAATTAACATTTTTTGCACAGTTTAGTTACTGTTTTGCTAGTAATTATTAGAAACAAATAGCATGGAGTGAATAAACTGTAGCTTTAGCAACAGCCAAAGCATTTGAAATGACAAATTTGCAATATAAACTAGACACGTGTGCATATATTGAAGGCCGTTGTGTCCGCCAAAACATATCAATTTAATTAAATCATAAATCCATTTTCTACATCAAAACAAAAAATCAATTTGAATTATAAATACGTGTTGACCATTTAATACTTGTGATTTAAAATATAATTATACCACTTTGAAGTTAAAGTAACTAACAACTTTATATTATTAAAATAATATCTTGCCAACTTTTCCCCTTCTTGAAACCGTCAATTTAATACGTGTAATGTTTATTATCATTTTTATTGTTATTTTTGCACACAGATGCTATAACAAAACAAACTTTTAGTTAGAGGAAGCGTACTTTAATAATAGAACAGATTTGCCGCAATTTCCGTGTTGAAAAAGAAATAAAACATGGCAGCCGACAGTTACAAGTAGACTGCGAATAAATTTAAAATATATGTCTAGCGAGTGTGCTACTAGTATCTTAAAATATCGTCTCTTACAAAACACAGTTTAATGATCCTTGTAATAAAATAACGAAAATACTAATAAAAAAATCAAAAGATTTGGTTTAACTATGTTTGATTAACGACGGTCATGGCTGAACATTAAATAATATTTCAAGTCGAATAAAATATCAAATTAAAATTAAATTAAAAATTGATTCAATAATATTGATTAATTTACTTCAAAGTAAGCGGAAGAGAAAAGAGGCTGGTGGTTAGCATGCTTGCTTTTATACAGATGGAATTTCTATGCTCTGATTTAATTTTTGAATTTGACTCATGTTCTATTGCTATGGTAATTAAATATAAATGTTTGTTAAGATTTTATTAGAAGTAAACCAACTAAAATATCAAATTAAAATTAAATTATAAAATAATTTAGTAATTCACTTCAAACTAAACGGAAGAGTAGGTTAGTGGTTGGCGTGCTTGGCTCTCATATGGAGTTTATGACTGCTCTGGTGTTAGCTTGTGGATTTGTTTACCTAAACTTTTGGATTTGTTTTAAGCTTTAATGCTATGGTAAATGCACTTATAATATTTTATATTTTAATTTAAAAAGTGAACTAAATTATTAAACATTGATGGTTAATTCACTTTAAATTAAGCGGAAGGGAATAGTTGGTTAGTAGTTAGCGTGCTTGGCTCTCATACAGAGAGTATGATTATGCTATGCTTTCGGCTTGTGAACTTGGATTTGGTTCAATAAATAATGTTTAAAAATGAACGGTTTTTTAATTAATTGTACGTATATTTAACGAGGAAAAAAGAAAAAAAATTTGCTAGTCTATTCTATTTTGTAGTAACGTTGTATTAAGTGCTGCGGATAATCTGTACGTTTATACGGTTTATAAATTAAATAAACATTAAATAAAACTTGAGCGGGGACATAATACACACAATACTGATACAAAAATGTGAGTTAACAAATGCCGATTAATAGCATCTTTTTAACCTGTTTATGTCAAATTACTTAATGCTAAAGAAATCACGTTTAGATAAGTATAAAAAAAATTACTTCAACTTTGTTGGCATGCTGTAAAATACGTGTAGAAGAAAAGTGTTACGCATAACCTGTCCGTTTATACGGTATATAAAACAAATTGGGTAAAATTTGAGCTGGGACATGAATATTGATACAAAAATGTGAACTTACAAATGCCGATTAATAACATCTTTTTGATCTGTTCATAGATGACGATCATCTCAAATGTCTACTTACTTAATAAAAAATATACGTTTAAAAGAAATTTAAAAAAAATTATTTCAAACTGGTTTGCATGCTGTAAAATACTTTAGTAGAAAAGTGTTGTGCATAATCTGTACGATTATATGGTATATAAAATAACTAGTCATTGCGTAAAACTCAAGCTGGGACATGAATACCAATTAAGCCAATTTAAAAACTATCATGTTAAAACTAAAAAGCTTGTTTTTTATTTGTCTATCTGACGTTATTTCTTCTTTCAATTTTACATGATAAATTCTGCTAAGTCACAAATCAATCTATAAATTACAGAAAATAATGAAAAAAATTGATAACCAAGCTAAATGATATTATTATTTGAAATATTTCAATTCACAACTTTATATTTGTTGCATGATAAGATTATAAGTTTCACAAATAATATTGATGTTGGCAAAGCATACCTATTTTGATTTTAATATTTACCTCACGATCTATATTTTTGGCATTTTACAACAAAATATAAACAAGTCCGTTGCATTCTATGTGCAAATTTGTATTTTTAGAAACAATTTCAAATTATTTTTAATAATGTAAACATTGAAAATTATTTTTGTTTTAATTAATAATTATTTTAAATAAAAAGTATAATAAAAGAAAATATAATTCAAAACGTACCTAGTTTTAATAGTTGCTAATGGCTTAACAAGTTATTTGTTTATACTCAATTTAACTACTACAGCGGCCAAGAGTCAAGCACAGATAATGGTTTTAGTTATTTTTATTTATGTTAACTGAATTTAATGTATCAATGTCAAAACTAGTGTTATTAAGAACAAAAATGACAATAAAACTAATATTTTGTTATGATTTACGGAATACTACAGTTAATGGCGCGGTTTAGGGAGCAGAACTGACACAATTTAAGTTCTTTTTAAAGTCGGTTTTTTCTAACGTGTAAAGAATAAAATTTATAAAAATCCAAAACCTTTAACTGTCTATTAAATTTTGAAAATAAATTGTAATTTTTTTGTCAAAATATTTGTTTAAACTTTAAGAGTCATACTTTATTGAACATCAAATTTAGTAGACTTTTTGTTGCTGCTTGTTGTTGTAAATGTATGATAAAATTTGAAATTTGAAATTTTTGCTTGTATTAATTTTTATAATGCCAGCCTGGATGCAGTTGGGTATGTTCTTTATCACATAATTTAACGACTTTTCAGTGCCGATTTGGAAAGTGTAGTAAAATATATTGCTATGTCACTAACTACGTTTACGGCGCGGTTATGGTTAATGACTTAAACGTAACAGACAGCTCCTTATTTACAATTGGGCTTGTTGGATCTAAGGGGTTAGTTTACAAGCCATCTACTGAGCCTTAGGAGCCGGCCGAATTAAGGATCTTCTGGCCTTAATGGAGTTTAAGGACGCTTGACGTAAAAAAATGAAGAAAGTTTGCTTGGTTTAATTTTTGATTTGCTACGGTATATTTTTTTCTAGGGCTAGAGCTACAGATTTGGCTATGTTGATAGGATCTTGTTGGATTTTTATCACATTTTTATTTTGACCGTTTGGTTTGGTTTTTGAAATTTGTTGTTGATGTTTTGCCTTATCGCGTGTTGTATTTTTTCTTAGTCTTAGTCTTAGAATCCTATTTTTTTTCTTTTTTGGCCTGATTTTGTCTACTCCTGAACATAGGCTTCTTCCATACGCTTTCATGTCGATCTTTGTTGGGCAGTCTGTATCCAGTTCCTGCCCGCGTGCCTCTGTATAATCGTCCTTCCATCTCATTTGGGAGCGGCTAACGCTTCTCCTAAATAATTGAGGTCTCTTCATTGCAATATTGTCTTGGACTATTTGCCATTTTCTTTTGCCACCTTTTCCACCCATTGTCATTTAAGATGTGCCATTTGTTCTATGACATCTGTGATTTCAGTTCTTTGCCTATTTTTTTGATTGGGATTTTATGTCGTAAGCTTAATCCCTAATATTGCGCACTTTATTGCTTGTTGGCAGGCTAAAAGTTTATTTGCTCCGTTTCTTGTGATGGCCATAGTTTCTAGCTCGTATGTAGTTTCAGGTAAGATACATGTATTATAAACTTTCTTTTTTAGGTTTATTAGAATTTTAGGTTCTTGTAGGATGTATCCTAATTTGCAAAAGCTGCCCATGTCGTTGTTTGGTTGGCCTTTTCTAATTTGATGCTATGCCTTAAGTACATATACTCTTCGACTTTTTCTAGAGTGTGATTCTTGATGGTGACCATTTTGTTACTCGGATTCATGATTTTTGTTTTGTGCATGTTCATTTGCAGGCCCACAGTTTGTGAGGCTTTGTCGAGTTTGCGTAGCATTTCTTCCAGTTTTTCTGGGTCATTGGCGAAGCAAAGATGATTTAGGCGGATACCATTGATGCTTACTTCCTTTCTCTCTCTCTTTTTGAACATGTCTTCCAGCGCTAAATTGAATAATTTTGGAGAGATAATGTCGCTCTGCTGGGCGGCTTTTTTGATGGGTACTTTTCTTGTCGTCCAATCTTTTATCATCTTGACGTGTAGGGTTGCGTGTTTGTAGATGTATTTAAGCAAGTTTGTGTACTTGGAGTCAATTTGGGCATTGTTTATTGACTGGAGTACTGCTCATGTTTTGATGGAGTCAAAGATCTTCTAATATTCCACAAATGTCATGTGGAGGTGGATATTGTACTTTGTACATTTATCGATCAGTATACACAATGTTTGAATGTGATCGGTTGTGTTGTTGCCTCGCCTGAAACCTGCTTGTTCAGCCGGTTAATTAAAGCCGAATTTTTGAGTTAGTTGATTTATTATTATTTTTGTTAGTAACTTATAAAATGTGGACAGTAGACTGATTAGTATGTTGTTCTTTAAATTTGTATTATCTTTTTTCTTAAAAAGAATAATTACCTCTGCGTTTTGCCATGAGTCAGGAATTTTGTTCTCTTCAAGGCATTTGTTCAAGAGTATCAGGATTGCTTTTTCCAGGGCCTCTCTTCCAGTCTTTAGCATTTTGCTAGTTATTTGATCTTTGTTCGGTGTTTAGTTGTTTTTCAGATGGTGTAATGCTGCTCTTAGTTCTGCTTTATCAATCTTTTGAAGTTTTTTGGATTCTACATTTAGGAATTTGTTGCATAGGTTTGCTTAAAATTTAAATAAATTAATTATTTAAAACTTTTTAATTCAAAATAAATAATCATTTTAATAAACTGCCAGTTAATTAAAATTAATAATTGAACAAATTAATTTGACTTTGTTTAAATATTGAACTCAACCACAATTAATAAAGCTGCTTGCAATCAAAACTGTGTTTGAATGATCTGCATCAATTGCTTGTTTTTTTTCAACAAAATTCACTGCCGCTTGGCTTAAACTGTTTGTAGTAGCGACCACGTACGTTTTCTCTATCAAAAAAGGAACTTGCTAGAAGTGTTTTATTGGTGGTCCGTGCACTTTTACATAGTTAAGTACTGATACATATTTTATTCAGGCAAATAGCAACGTTAGATTAAGGTAGTACCATAGATCTTGACTTGAAGCATCTCTACTTATTGTAGAATAAAAACATAATTTGTTGTGATGTTGCTGCATTCTCTTCATTTGTTTGGTCAACGCAAAATGTTGCAGGAATTCAGTAACAATGTAGCGGCCATGCACTTTTTACTGTCACATAGGTAGACATATATCTGTTTTGGCCGCATGATAAACACGTTTTGTTTTGATTTAATAAATTAATGAAAAGTGTCTCTAGACGATCAATATTATCATCAATAATCAATATCGATCAATTTATTGCACAATATATTATTGCACCTAGACGTGCAATATAATTGCACAAACTTTTTGTTAATTACTGACACTTCTGCAGTCAACATAGAATAAAATAAAGCAAGTTGTGTGACTATTGCTTTAGTTATTAAGATATATTTAAGTAAGAAGAAAAAAGGCGCAAATAGATGAAGAAATGGTTAAAAAACAATAAAATAAATACTTTCAGGTTAGTTTGTGCAATAAAATGAATTGACTAATTATATTATGCAATCTTCTAGGGGCCGCTTTAGACATTTTTGGGTTGCTTTGTTTTTTGCTGCGGATCAATTTTTTTTCTTACTTTTAATTAAGGTTTATTGTATGGCAGTCTGGTTTTTAATAAAACAGAAATTCGTATGTCAAAAATAATTGTTTAGTCAAAGATTCTTCCTTCTTTTCTTCCTTTTTGGCTGGAGCAGCAGCAGCAGGAGCTGCAGCGATAGCTGGGGCCGCAGCAGCAACAAACTTGCTTTTAACAAACACTTTGATAGTTTTTGCTTTTTTGAATTCTATCTCGGTGACGGCTGAAACAGCCAACAAATTTTTGAAACCATTGGCAATGTTGTAAGGAACGGAAGCTGTAGTTGGGTATCCAATACTCAAACAAACAACAGCCAAATTAGCAACACCAGCCAAGTAATTGGCCTTCAAATCCTCAGGCTTGATATCCAAAATTTTAGGAGCAAAAATAGTACCAAAATTGTAAACTTGTTCAACAATTAAACCATATGAGAAAATCAACATGTTAAGAAGTGTAGCTTCTGAAGCACTGACTTATCACTAGGCTTCAAAATATGTACATCGTTGATGATTTTAATTGTATTCTAAGAAATCTTGGTTGAAATAGACAAAACTTGGAAGAAAGATGTTTTGGGTTGAGATTGAAGCACAAATTTTGTTTTCTAATAGCTTATCGTGTATTTTGACAAGGTCTTTACAGGTAAAGACAAAGCCAACGTTGCCACGGATGTGCGGTAAGAGTTATTCGAATGCGTTCAAGGTGACTCTTGATTGCTTTACGCATCATTGAGGTTAAGTCTAACATTTTTATTTTAGGTTATACAACTTTTTGTTATTATTGGGGTGGTGTTTTGATTTTTTTAATTTTAACTCTACATACTTAGAAGAACTTGTTAGCTTGGGGTTTTTGTTGTAAGACGTAGTTGCAATCAAATCTGACGTACAAGTGTTCATAGAGATAATATTGTTTTTTTTTTACTTTTTTGATTGGGAGAGATTTTTTTTTTATGGCAACATATGGCAATTCATATGTCCAATAATGACTAAAATATCATACTTTTATACCTTTAACGCAGTTTGCTTACCGCCCTTTCCTCTGAGAGTTGGTTTTATAGTGTACTTTTTTAGCATATTTTTTTAAGGAAAACCTTCAGCTTCTTTTTTGATTAGGTTACGTTTGCCAAAAGAGGTTGTGCGTTGCTGATTATAAACTTTGCGTTCACACAAAAAGTGTAGCAGAGTCTAGGTATTCAACTGCTGCACCAAAGATCGTTGGTTCAAATTTCACAACTTAAACTATTTTCAAAAGTTTATATGCTTTTCTACTTCTCAACTTGTCTTGTGTGTGGGATTTTATGACTACGATCTTTCTTTTGTTTGGAGTAGATTAATAATTTTTTTAGTGGTATGGAATCTACTTAGAACTGTAGATTTATCTCTAATGTAAGTTGCCAGCATCAATCATAAAAAAAAAATTGGGCATAAAAAGTCAAAATCGATATTTTGTCTTTGCAAGTATCACGCTAGCGTTTTTTATTAGGTTGTCTGGGCTGGTGCCTCAAATTTAGTAGAAAGAATTGTTAAAATGATCTTAGTATGAGGTTGTGATAGTCACGCTTAAAATTTGTTTAATGGCGGCAACAATGGTCCTACTTTTAAATGGTGTTGGTAGACTGTAGGACAGATTTAAAAAAGGTTTTTGGTTATTGTTTTCAAATAGATGTGAGGTTACGCCAAATCTTATAGTCTTAGCAGCCTTCATAAATAGTTGTGTTGGTTGGTCTCTCCTGAGATATGTCTTTAGGCATTTGGGACTGTTATGTTTTGTCTAGCTTTTTGTTGATAATTTTGGCATTTAAGCATTTAGATGTGTTAAAGCTGTAGAGTCAGTCAAAGCGCTGTTCAAACAGTGCTGGAGATTTGGTGTTGGAGATCTGGTACTGGAGATTTGATCTTTTTGTTTAAAATGAGGTTAGTGGTGCTTTGAAAATTTGTTGTTTAGTTTTGTCTTCTCTAAGAAAGAAGTTTGGTCGTGTTACAGGTTACGGAAAAACGTTGTTGGCGTTGTTTAGGTATTGCTGAAGTTTCAGTTCCGATCTTATTGGAAACTGTTATTATTATGCGGATTTTGTTGACTGCTGCCTTTTGTATTAAATTGAATATTCTTAGTGCATTACTGTTTTTCCCACTTCTCAAATTGCCTTGTCTGCGTAGGATTTTATGACAAAAATGTTTCTTTGGTTTGAAGCTGATAATGATGGGGTCTATCTTTGTTCCCATTTTAGGCATTTTTTTGATAAGACCACATTGTTTTGTTATCAGTTTTGTAACTCTTTGCAGTTTGATTCAACTCATTTGTGTTAGCAAAGTTTTGGTATTAAGTGATGAATAGCTTTGAGTGTGTAATTTTCTTACAGTTTTTTCACAGATTGCTGTATTTTGCACCAAGCTTGCAACGAGTTGTTTGCAGATTTGAGTATAGTAATCTTTTTTTGTTTGTTTTCTATTTGGCGAGTTGATTAGCTATAAGGTTTCCATTTATTCTTTGGTTCTTTGATATCCAGACCAGGCATACTCTGCAGGTTGTGAGCAGTGCTTTTGAACTACTTATATAGGCTATAACCAGTTTGGTGACTGCAATGCTTGCAATTTTGCTTGACTATTTGACATGATAGTTATTGGTCTGTTGGATTATAGTCCCGTCTCAACCATGTTTTTGGCACACCACTCAATGACAATCTTTTTTGCTTGAAAACCTGAGTCATGTTTACATAGTGGTAGTAAAGTTTGCTTTTTCTGAAGTTTGACTTTGTAGATTTCGGCTTTTCTTCTATTTTGGTTTTTGGCCACATCTATGTACCAGATAGTTCTTTTGACTGTACGTACGCAGGTACTTAATATTAAAGTTTTTCCTTATGCAACAAATTTGTTATATTAAGTCTGTCGGTACTGAGGTTTACAATGTGTTAATGTGTTCATTTATCTATAGTATGCACCTTGTTTGTTTTGCTTCTGCTATTACAATTAAATAAAGTAGTGATAACGATGAACTTTATTTATCTATTTATCTAGTCATATTAGGTGTCAGTCTCTATGTGCGTCTGTTTATTATTTTAGTTACAAAGAGCACCTGAGTGGCTTTAGTAGTTATATTATTCAGATAAGTGTAGAAGTTTAGGCTGGTGTCAAGCTTGAGATCCTTCTTTGGTTCGGAGTAGATTAATAGTCTCTCTTTTCTTCTTTGGTTTTCTCTTGGCAGAGGAGTTGTGGTCATGTTTTGCTATTGAGTAGGAGCAGTGGCTTTGCAAACTATATCACGCCAGCGGTTCTTATGTTTGGCGTCCTTGGTAACCTTATTTAGAGTGGAGTTTGTTAAATTTTTTATTTGATTCGACCATCTTTTTGGGAAACGTCTTCTTGGTCTTGTGCCTTCCATTTTTTTCTGGACTATCAATCTTTTGAAGTTGTTGTCGTCTTTCTTTGTTACGTGCCCAAAGTATCTCAGAATTTGAGAGTATACTTTTTGTGAGAGTCGCTACGTTTCTTTGATCTCGTTGAGGATACACACGTTTGTTGTTTGGCCGTCTAGGAACTCAAAGTATGCGCTTCCAACACTACATTTTGCAGGCATCGATTTTCTTCCTGTCTAATACTTTAAGTGTCCAAGCTTCTGCACCATATAGTACAACGGGGAATATAAGTGTTTTAATTATTTGCTTCTTCAAATTATGCTACTATCTACCCATGTTCTTTGTAGCTCTCGTACGGTTTTTTTTGCAATCTCACACCTTTGTTGTATTTCTACAAAACATCCACCCTCATTCGTAATTACTGCACTCAAATATATAAATTGATTAACGACTTGCGATTGTCCAATATGTGTAATGTCGGGCCAGTTGTTATCTTTTTAGTGGTTCGGAATCTACTTAAAACTGTTGGTTTACCTGTGTTACCAAAGTTTTGGTATTATGTGATGAATAGCTTTGAGTGTGTAATTTCCTTACAGTTTTTCTACAATTTGCTGTATTTTTCATCAAGTCTGCTATAAATTGTTTCTTTTCCGGTCTTGTATGGGATTTTAGGTTTAGTAAATGTTTTTTTTTGTTTCTTATTTGGCGAGCTGAATTGGCATGAGGTTTTTTTAAATTTTCTATTTCTTTCATATCTAGACCTGGCAAACTCTGCAGATTGTGGGCAATGTTTTCAGACTGTTTACGCAATCTATAACCAGTTTGGATTTTATAACTGGTCACTGCAATACTTGCAATGCCATTTGACTATTTGATATAATGGTTATTGGTCTGTTAGCAAACCACTCGAAGACAGTTTTTTCTGCCAGGAAACATGAGGCATGTTTGCCCAGAAGTTTGCTTTTTCTGATTTTTGTCTTTGTAGATTCTAGTGTCATTTTGGTCTTTGCCCCTTTCTGTGTAGCAGATAGTTTTCTTGACTATGCCCAAGTATATTTTTGTTGTTTATTTGTCTTGCTGCAGTATTATTACATTAATTTTTTTTTATTGCAATATTAGTTTACTAAGATAAACTGTAATAATGCGGTAGACATTATTACAGCTTTTCCGCATTCAACACATTTGTTATATTAGGTCTGTGGGTTTTTAGGTTTACAATGTGTACATTTATCTATAGTTGGTAATCTGTTTATCTTGCCTCTGTCATTAGAATTCAATGAAATAGTGGAAACAGAAGTAGAAGTTTCATAGTTGCTGCGAGCGTTGTTTTTATTGCCCCCATTATCGGCAGACATGCTAACCTCTAAATTTTACAATTACTAGTTTGTTGGCCGTACTTTTGAGGGTGGTTTCATCTTTCATACAAGCGTTTTATATGTAATGATGGGTCTTACCACCACTGTATATAACCATCTGGTCATCTTAGGTTCTAGTCTCCAAATTATGCTTGGGTTTACTGATAGTTTTTAATGAATCACTTGTCTGTGGTGTTTAGTGTATTTTGTATCATGTTTAATACAGTTTCCCCAAAACTTTTCGTGTACGAAACTTGATAGATCATTGACGTAGCTTAAAGCAAAAACTCTTATGTTGTTGACTGTTTGTAGTAGGCTATCCATTCTTACTTCTAGGAAGTCTTTGAAGGCTTTTTTTGGTTTTAGTTACCACTGGACTGTGTTAACTGCAGGAGTAGTTATCAAGTTACCGTTAGTACTACTCTAATGTTAGCTTCTAGTTGACTTGAGTCATTTTTGATTATTTGGTTTTAATTACAATCTTTTAATTGCCGTAAAGTCAGAAACTGCGAGGTCGTGGAGAGTTTTATATATCTTGGCGCAACAATCTACAGATTCGGCTTCTGCGAGTTTGAGATAAGAAGGCGTGTTGAAATAGCACGTTTTGCAATGATTCAACTTACTTAGCAATGGAAAGACCGGAATATAACCAAAACAACCAAAATTGTGTTAACTAGAGCTTTAGTATTTCCTGTCTTTACGTATGCTTCCGAAACATGGGTCATTAAAGCTGCCGAAAGATGGCGAATTGATGCCTTTGAGATGTGGGTATGGTGGTGTAGGATGCTAAGGATACTCTGAACGGCCAGACGCACAAATATTTTGGTTTTGGCCAAAATTAAACCAAAGCAGCAACTTTCAAATATGACGTATGCGCGTATTCTGAAATTTTTTGACATATCACACGCCACGACAACATAGAAAAGCTTATCATTTAAGGCCCACTCAATGGACCGGTATAATATCACAAGTGACGGACCTGAAGTTGGGAACAGCAATTCGCAGAGCAAACAACCGACAAAACTGGCGCGGTACCATAAAGAGAGTCATGCACAACCTGGAAGAGGATTCGTCAATATAACCACCACACATCACACGGTGTTAGACGAAAAAGATGAAAGTCAAAAGCAGTGTTTTTTGTTACGATCCACCAGTTTGCACAGTGGATGGTTACTACTAGGATTGTTGTGTACATACGTTTAAAAAAAAAAGTTATTTAATCTACTAATTCAAGAATTGCAGGGGGTGTTTAAAATAGGATATTACGTTTACCTACCCAAGTGTTTGTTATCAACGGGTACGATATTTGTCACATTGCGATGTCTGTTGTCAAAAGCTTGAAGCATACAGATTCTATAACGAATTTTAATAAAAGAACAGTTGGGTACTTTGCGCACCTAAGTGTTTCTAAAGGTTCTAACTCTAATCTTACTCACTGCAAGGTTATTTCAACTTTGAAATATGAGTGAATAAATGTATACTATTAAAAGTAGAAAGCATAAGGATTCTATAAAGTTTCTTTTTTGATAACAAACAGTTGCATGGTTGAGCGCGGCACTTAATTCTTAAATAGTGGACGGGTCTTCTTCTTCAGGTGCATATCCGATTTCGGATGTTTACAATAAGCTTTAAGATTCTGCAATCATGATATTCTCCTTTGTCCTGGACTTTGCTTCTCGTGTATCTTGCCTTAAATTATGGCTTGTAATCGGGAGTACCTGTTTTTGTTCTTTATAATGTGGCCTAGATATTGAAGTTTGCGGGTTTTGATAATGTCTATGATCTCCGTCTTTTTCTTCATTCTGCGGAAGACTTTTATGTTTGTTACTCTGTCTTTTTAGAACACCTGCAGGATGCGTTGATATAGCCACATTTTAAAGGCTTTTAGCTTTTTTGTTGTTGCTTTATTGAGTGTCCAGGATTCGAGTCCGTATAGTAGTATTGAGAATATGTTGCACTTCAACATACGTATTTTGGTATCAAGATGGAGTTTGTGGTTTTTGAAGAGGTTATTCATTGTATTGAAAGCGGCTTGAGCTTTTCCAATTCTATTCTTTATCTTTTGACTATTGTCCCAGTTTTTGTTCACAATTGTGCCTAAGTATGTTGTTTGCCTCACTTTTTCTATTTATTGATTGTAAGCTTATAGATTTACATTAGGTATCTTTTCTTTGTTTATGACCATGGAGTTTGTCTTGTTGTTATTGATATTACGTCCAAATTTTTCACTAGCCTACTTACAATTTTGTTTAATTCACGAAGTTTTTCAAGTCAGCAAATATTATTGTATCGTTGGCGTATCTGATGTTGTTCAGCCTAGCTCCGTTCAGTAAGATGCCTTCTTCTGTGTCTTCTAGGGCTTCTTTAATGATTTGTTTAGAGTATACATTGAACAGAATCGGCAAAAGTCTTACCCTTTTTGCTATTTTGATGTTTTCTACTTGTTCTTCAATTTTTAGAGATGCGGTCTAGTTTTAGTACAAGTTGGTAATGATTTGGAGATCTTTGGCGTCGATCCTTACTTGTTTTTAGATTTTTATCATTTTGTGATGTTGCACCCAATCAAAAGCTTTCTGGTAGTCAATTAAGCATACGTAGATATTGCAGTTTACGTCTCTGCTTTTTTGGAAGAGCACTTGTACTGAGAAAGTGCTATTCTTGTGTCTACAGCGTTGATAAGGCCAAATTGGTTTACTGAGATTTGTTTTTTGCATTTGTTGTAAATTTTCTTGTGTAATATTTTGAGAAGATGACTTATGAGGCTGATACTTCTATATTCCTCACATCTTTTGGCTCCCACTTTCTTTGGTAATACGATGAATTCCGACTTCAACCATTCTTTTGGTATGCTACCCAAGTTGTATATTCTATTAAATATGTTGGTGAGACTTTTGATTTGCTTTTCATTTAGTAGTTTCAGGATTTCAACTTGTATGTCGTCAGGTCCCGTTGCTTTCTCCTTTTAAATTATTTTATTGCTAGATCCACGTCCTCTTCTAGGATGTGCGGACTTGTTTCTTCTTTGATGATTGGTGTAGCTATTCTTTCAAAAAGTTTGTTGAGATATTTTTTCCACGTTTTTTTCTTGTCTTTTAAGTTTATGATAATCTTTCTCTCATTGTTCACTAGTTTCCCAAGGTTTTTTGTTTGTTTTGCCAGTCAATTCTCTAATTCTTCGGTGTACATTAGAAACGTCATATCTTTTCTGCAGTACTTCTATTTCTTGGCATGTTTCCATTCTTTCTCTTTTTTTGGCTTTCTTGATTTTTTGTCTAATTGTCTTGTCAATTTTTCTATATTTTTCATTGTTGTTTTTTTGACTTCTTTTTTGCTCTATTAAATTTATTGTTTTATTTGCCATCCATGATTTTTTCTTTTTTCCTGTCTTCTTGGTATTTTGGATGATTTTATTCAAAACTGTTGTTTATTTTTTTACTGACTTGGTTTTGTCTATTTCTTTACGGGGCGGGTAGACTAAATAATAATTTCTACAAATTTTTTGACTCAGACGTACCATTTTCAACGCCCGAAAATACATTGTTTGGCTTGTTATATTTTTCTTCTAGTGTGCATCATAGTGGCAAACCTTAATTTAATTTTGCTTTTCTAAACGTAAAAAAAATTACATTATTGTTATATGAGTTTCTTTGGCTCTACCGTGGGTTTGAGTTTTGGTAGACGCAGTAACTTCAGTCGATTGTCAGGAACATCTTTTTAGTTGTGTGGTTCTTAAGTTTAATGCCGATTGGGATCTTGATAAATTGAAGACTATTAGGGTTGTGGCGTTTCTGCATTTTTTGACTTTGAAGAAGAGCTTGGGTTTCAAATTGTGTTTTTTAGATTAGGAAAGAATCAAATTTTAAACACTTTAGTGGTTGACAAGGATCTTGACAGTTGAGTTTTGGTTAAGTACATTTAGAAGCTTCTGATCTGGGTTTTATCTTGGTATTAAACTTAGTTTGTAACATAAATTTTTTTCAAAAATTAAAAAAATATTTTTTGGGCATATAAAATTAAAATCAAAATTTTGGCTTTAGAAGTAGGTGTTTCTGATTAGGTTGTCTGTGCTGTTAGCTCAAACTTAGTAGGAATTTGTAAAGTAATTGTTAAAATGATCTAGTTCTTGGTATAGGGTTGTGATAGTCACGCTTAACATTTTTTGTTTGGGGCGGCAACAATGTTCTTACTTTTAGATTATGATAGTAGACTGTAAGACAAATTTAAGAACAAGTTTTTGGTTACTGTTGTTAAAAAGATGTAAAGCTACGCTAAATCCAATAGCCACAATCGCCTCTAGAAATAGTTGTGTTTGGTTTTTTTGCTGGATATTTGATCTGTTGTTTAGTGTTGTTATAACTTTGGTGCTGATCTTGTTAGTGCCGTTGTGGCACTATGGAAAAATGTGTTGGTGTTTAGGTATTGCTGAGGTTAAGGTTCCGCTCTTATCGGAGATTGGAAATCTTCATTTCATTTTATTTTCTTGTTAACTGCTGTCCTGAATAGCTTGACGTATGTGCATCTAAACCAGTCTTTCAGGTTGCGAAGCCACGATATTCTTCTTTTTTTAATCGATCTTTTTTATTTTATTTTTTTTTATTATTAATTTAAGTATGTTATATCTGTCTTGGGGTGAGAGTGGTGCAGTAGTCTAGTCATCCGACTACTGAACTAAACATTGTGGGTTTAAACCTCACAATTGAAAATTGCTAATTTTAAACGTATATACGCTTTCCTACTCCAGCGTGGGGTTTTATGACTAAAATTCTTTTCTAGTTTGGAGTACACAAATAAACACTTTAATGGTTTGGAATTTACTCAAAACAGTAGGTCCAGTTTTATTTCAATTTGGCAGCACTGCGGGCAGAGTAGAACCTATATATTTATAAGGTTAAATTAATCATATCTGTCGTTTCTTTATTGTGGTAATAATTTTTTTGGTTTTACTCATTCAGTGCATTACTATTTTATTGGTGACTCTGTCAATCCTTAAAATTCTAAGCATTCACTGATATTGGCACTATCAAACCAGTAATGCACCAAATGGGTAAAACCAGAGAAATCACTACCACAATTGGGTTAAAGATGATATTGGAGATGTTTTATTGAAGAAAAGACGTCATTTCATTGGTGGTGAGTCAAAATATTGACTGACCAAAATCTATTGTAGATTGTTTGGCAAAGTAGGCGAGGAAAGTGCTTGCTTTCTTTCTTATATTGACTAATTGATGGCTTGAGAATTGTGTTTACTTGTTTGTCGCTTAGGAACTGAGCGACAGTTTTTGGCTCTAATTAGTGAAAGTGCACAAACCGCTGCTAGAAAGCCCAAAAATGTACAGTTTTGGCGCTGCATTGGACATGTGTACGCATCAGTTGGTTGACATTTATGCATCTTGCATGTGAATTAAAGACAATTTTAAGAAATAAATAAACTTTTCTTTTAAATTTCACTGTTTTATATGCAAACAAGCATTGAAACGTTTCCTATTTAAAAAAAAACATATCTAATTTTGATTAATAATGACTAACATTTGTTTTCTATTTTGATATCAAGCGGAAAAACTATAAAAATAATAGTACACTTGACCTAACACGCATATTGACGCCATTTTCAAATCCGGCTTATTTATTCCCTACATCTGCCTCTATAAAATCGTTTATATTTTATATAAAAGAAAAATATATAAATTTTGAAGGTCGTACCAATGAACTTTTTATCGGTTGCGTGGGTCTTCGCGAATTTATTAGATTTGTATTTTTATTTTCCTTTTTTTTGCAGTGAAGGTTAAAGTCATTGGATTATGTGTATTTTTGTGATTGCGAATTGATTCAATTTGGCAGAGAAGATGGTAGTGTAATGGAAATTTAATTTAATTAAAATTTATCTACAAAAGACAATAATGGTTTGATTGAAGATTTTTTTATATTTTGGCATCAAGAAATAATAATTGTAACAAGGTTTGTTTTTGTAAAGTTTTGAGGCTATGTTGGATTATGTTACTATTGAAAAGTGGAATTGGCTCCAAAATTGTTAATCTTTGACAACTATAACCTTGGTTATATTAATAAGTGTTTGTATTGTGCTTGAAAAATATTAAGTTTAGAGGAAATTGTATGCAAAACTATATATAATCAATATAGCCAGAAAGGAGGCCATAATTCATTTTCAACAACAATAGTATTATGTTGCAAAATTTTATATACATTTTTTAAAATGAATAGAATCACTATTGATCTGAAATAATTAATTCTAGCCCAAAAATAATTAAAATGCAAATTAGTCAATTAATAAAAAACTCGACTTATTAAATAAATAAAAAAAGTAAAACATTATTTGAGTATAAAATAATAACACAATTTTTACCCACAATGCATCAATAAAATGATAAATATAGAAACACGCGTCCCATTTGCATATAAACATTCATTATCCAACAATTTCCTAGTAATATCCACGCATTCACTTAGAAAAACACATAACATAAGTCGTCTGAGTCACAACCAATAAATAACACAATTAAGAAATCGGAAGTAGAAACTAGTTGGCAATGACGTCACCGTTTATTCATGCGGTCTTAGTAGGAGACAGAACGACCATAGCTGAGCGCATTTGGCTTTCCGACAAATTCCTAAGATAAGCGGCTTAAGTCGGCTCCTTGGAATCGATCGGATCATCCGATAAATTCGCATTCTTGTCATTCCAGAAATCATATTGGGCGGAAGGAAATGTTTAAAATGTAATAAATGTTGGGAATAATTTTCTCTTTTTGGGTTGTTTAGATTATTGATTGATTAGAGATTGTGTAAATTTGTTGTTTGGTTTAATTGATTAAGGATATCTTTGAATTGATCAATAGTATTAGTAGGGTTAATATTGCTTTATTTTATTATTGTATATTGTAGCAAATATGTCAATAATTGATGAAATTTATATTTTTACTGATAATAGTATAGTTTAAAAACTAATTCCAGGCTTTCATATACGTTTGATAAATACAATAAAAATGAAAGCCATTAATCGCACCCAATATCTTTATTTTGTTTTGGATTTAAGGAGACTTATTATTACTTTAATTTATGAAAAGTAACAAGCAATACATTTCAATTAATTCTTCTCATGAGCACTTGAAATCTCTTCCTGTCAAATACTTTTTTTAAATAAAAAAGCTTTTTCAATTTTTTTTCTAATAATAAACAAAAATAAAAAAAAAATGATATAAATTTAAAACAATTTATTTAAACAAGAACTAAACAGAATCAACAATTAAAAACTACAAAAACTTAATGATGTTTGGAATGATGGTCGTGCTTGTGTCCATGATGATGTTCATGCTTGTGACCATGTTTATGATCATGCTTGTGACCGTGATGATGATCATGCTTATGATCATGATGTTGATCGTGTTTATGTCCATGGTGTTCATCATGTTTGTGGCTGTGATCATGACCGTGTTTATGTCCATGATGATGATCGTGCTTATGTTCTTGATTATGTTTGTGTCCGTGATGATGATCGTGCTTGTGTTCTTGACTATGTTTATGATCATGTCCGTGCTTATGGTTTTCATGATGACTATGTATGTGACTCTGTTTATGTTCATGTCCATGTTTATGTTCTTCATGGTGACTATGTTTATGTTCCTGTTTATGTTCGTGGCCGTGCTTATGAGCCTCTTTATGTTCATGCTTATGTTCTTGCTTATGTTGATGACCATGCTTATGACCTTCTTCGTGGGAATGCTTATGCTCTTGCTTATGTTTATGTACATGCTCCTGTTTATGCGCATGCTTATGAACATGTTTATGCTTATGATAATGCACTTCTTTACCTTTATGTCCTTTATGGGATGCTTCATGTGTAAAATCAGCTGTATCAAACTTAGGTACTTCCTTATGATAACTTTTAGTTTCAATCTTTTCTATTTGATGAGGCCCTACCACATTGACATTTGATGTAGATTTGTAATGAGTGTAACCTTCATTATCTCTAAACTCTTCATCCTCAAAATCATCACCTTCATCTGCTTTATAGGAGTTGTGTGTATTAGGATCATAGCCATCACCATTATAATCATTTTGAGAAATCGGTTCTGAATATTGATTACCGTATTTACTAAAAATATTAGTTGCACTTTCTTGAGGTTCAATTTTTACGGCCGCTGGTGTGTAATCGTTTATAGGTTCGTATTGCGAATAAGCTATGGCGCTATGTGCCGCATTTGGATTTGATTGTGTTAATTCTTGATTATTAACATAATCTATTCTAAAACCTTCTGTTAAGATGAAAGTGATCGCTAACAAACTCGCCGTTGCCTGTAATTAATTTGATTAATTATTTTTATATTAAATAATTTGAATTAACTTACCGATACTCCCATGTTGGATTACTGGATTGTTTACCAACTAAGCTGAGAATGATTTTTGTTTCTGCAGAAAACTCTTTATATATAACTACTTTCGACTAAATTTTCTGCATGAGATACCGATACCGTTAATATTATTCATTTTTGTTGTTGATAATTGCATTATAAATTCAGTTTTAAATTTTACGTCACTCTTGAGCAAATTTAATAAATATATTTAACATTTTTATGCAAATTTTGGAAAATAATTATTACCGTACATTTACTATAGAAAACCCCTACGTAACTTCACAAATTTTAATATGCAAGTTTGGTTAGGTCATAAGTAAAATTATTGTTTTGCAGATCAATGGATTTGAACATAATTTTTAAAATTATTGTAATTTTGAATGAGGTTAGTTAAGTTTTTAGAAATCTACAAATTATTGACTGTTTAATTATTTTAAAGCAATATTGCTAATAAATATGATTATAGCATTTATCACTTGTTGATCTAATTTAAAACTCATGAGACAAATTATTGTGAATTATTGATAGACAAAATTACTGAAAATTAAAATTATGTGATGCGTTTTGTTTCTCTCACACATGATGACGTAACTGAGTGACCGCATTTATACAGGCGACACAATTACAAGCATGATACTAGGAATAGAAGCTATCTTCCTAACTCATTCTTCCAATGACGTCACAGGGTTTGTAAGTTGTATATGCCAGTAGCGCTTTCAGTGTTGCATGGGTTTTTATAAATTGTTTATCAATTTTAAAATGATTTGGTGCATTGTATACGAAAGAAACATAATGCAAAATTGGAAAAAATGCGATTTTATACTTTTCCGAATATTCCGCATATTAATTTGAAACATCAAAATTTCAAAATTTTGTTTATAAAATGCTAAAACTTGCAAAATCTGGTCTTGAAACATTAAAATATTGTTAGAAAGCACTTATTCGGCTGTAAACTGCTAAAAATGTAAAATTCAATTCATAAAATGTAAAAAATAGCAAATTCCGTCTTTGAAACATCAAAATATTATTAGAAACTATCAAAATCTTGCTATAAACTGTTAAAAAGTGCAATTTTTTTTTCATAAAAAGTCAAAAATACCAAAATCTAGCTATGAAATATTAAAATGTTGTTACAAAAGCCCAAATTTAATAATAAATTGTTACAAATGCAAAAATTTGTTTATAACAAATTTAAAAAATATTTTTTAAATTTGTTTATAAAATGTTAAAAATAGCAAAATTTTGCTATGAAATATCAAAATATTTCCAAAAAGATTCAAAACTCGGTCATAAACTGTCAAAAATTTTATTGATGGAATAAAAGTATAAAAAATATGTAAGAGAATACCAAAATTTATATATAAATAGCAACATTCTATTTATAAAAAGACCAAAATGGCAAAATTTGGTTACAAAATATTAAAATATTTTCAAAAACAACCAAAATATGGCAAAAACGGTTAAAATGCATTTTTTTTTTCATAAAATGTTCAAAATAGCAGGATCCGGTCTTGAAATTTTAAACAATTATTAGAAAGTGCTAAAATCCGGCCATAAACTATCGATGAAGTGTACAATTTAAGTATCAAAATTTAGCATAAACTGTTGAAAGTGCTTTTTTTATAAAATATAGAAAATGGTAAAATTTGTATATAAAATATCAACAAATTAAAAAAAAAAACTAAATTACGGTCTTGAAACATCAAAATATTGTCAGAAAGCACCAAAATTCGGCCATAAACTGTTGAAAAATGCATTTTTTTTTTTAATAAAATGTCAAAAATTGAAATATTATACTGTCAGAAAGCACCAAAATTTGTTAAAAAGTTAAATATAGCTAAATCCGGTCATAAAACATTAAAATATTTTTAGATAGATTCAAAATCCGGCTATAAACGGGTAAAAAGTTTAAATTTTTATTTATAAAATATCAAATTCTAGTTTCTGTTGATAAGAACTAAAATTGTTTTATAAAAAGTCAAAAATAGCAAAATCCGGCTATAATATATTAAAATATTGACACAAGAAACCAAAATTTGAGCATAAACTGTTAAAAATGCAAAAATCTAATTGTAAAAAGTAAAAAATGGCAAAATCTAAAACTGAAAAATGTACGAAAAAACTTTATCCCAAAAATAGCAAAATCTGGCTTTGAAATATTAAAATATTGTCAAAAAGATTTTAAATCCGGTCTGTTAAAATGTGCAAAATTCTATTCATAAATTGTAAAAAATAGCAAAATCTGACCATAAAGCATAAACATATTGTCAGAAAGCAACTAGTTTTGGCTCTACTAGAGTCTTCTACAGATATAATAGGTTAAATGAGTTAAAAAAAAAAGAAGCATGAATTATCACGGAGTAGAGGTCACAATCATCAATTTAACCCAAAATTGTATTAAAAAATGTCAAAAATAGCAAGTTTCACAATATTTGATCTTGAACTTTTAAAAATGTAACCCAAAATAACAATATCTGTCTATGAAATATCAAAATATTGTAGAAACAATCAAAAACCGGTATAAACTGTCGAAAAGTGTAAATTTTTATTTATAAAATGTCAAAAATTGCAAAATCAGGTTATATTATATAAAATAATTGTCTGGAAGTACCAAAATTTACCATAAATTGTTAAAAAATGTACAAAAACTACATTCTATATATGAAAAGTCAAAAATGGAAAATTTTATCATAAAATATTAAAATATTTTCAAAAAATTTGGCCAAAAACGGTTTATTCTGTTAAAAAATATTAGAATGAATTAATATCTATTATAAAAAGTGCAACATTTTATTTATGAAATGACAAAAATAACAAAGTCTGGCTTAAAGCATGTTTGTGGGCTTTTTAGCATTGCAAACCATTGCTTACAGCTATGCTACTGGGTTAATGTATCAAAATCCATCCAAAGGGTTCTAGAAGAACTTATTAATAGATATTAAAACTAAGTTTAAAGAATCAGAATCTACCTTAGACTTTACTGATGCACATTAGAACTCAATGAATATTTTTTAAATTTTTTGACGTGTTTTAGAACTACATTAACAAGTTATAGAACTCCTAGATTTCTACAACTTATTTATAAAATCTAAATTTTATTTTTAGTTTTTTATAATTTATTTAAATTTAAAGATCAAAATTGAGAATTTCATATTTTTTGTGGAATTGGGTGGAGAATCTTCCTAAAGACTTGCTAAAGTGCCAGATTCACTCTCACGTGTGTGTGCGGAAGGGCACATAAGCATAGCGGGCTCTCCTTTGATTATTTCAAAACCTGGGGTTCTTCAAAATTTACAAAATAAATGACAAAACTGTACTTTTTTCAAAACTGTCTATGGGTGGGTCCTTTTTAATGTTTTGCAGTGGCCCAAAAATCCTAGTTCCGCTACTGTCTCCTAGTTTGTTTTTTCTAGAAATTTGCAATTTTGATTGTTTAGACTTTCTGCTTTACTTAGTAAGAGTATTAAGAATGCACATAGAGAGCCAGCCGCATAAGCGTTGCATAGTGTTTGTATAGAACTTATTGCTTGTGCTAGGATTGTACTTTGCGGGTGTTAGTGACAACTTTTATAACTTGCGGTGTGTGGTCTATTGCAAGCGGCGCATATAGCCATATGACCCGGTTTCTTTATATATTTTTACGTGTAGATGGGATAGGCGTCTCTGGATACCTTGTGACCACAACGCTGACAACTATGCCATTGTACAGTATTCCCGGATTTGCATTTGTACTCAACGTTAACTGTGAAGGGGCAGGAGCAGAAACTGAAAGAGACTTACCGTATTTTTTTGTTTTGTTTTTTGGTCTTCTTTTTGTTGTTGGCCACTACGGTGAACTCTTTCTTTGGGGCAGCGACGTAGCTGTTGAGTTGGACTTCCATTTGTTCATGGTATTTGAAGGGTCTGGACCGAGTCTTAGTGGGCTAGGGCTAGACTACTTCAGCTAGAGAAAACGCTAACGTCGTCTTTGGGATCTTATTGGAATAGGTCTGGGCCCTAACTTTTTGTAGCGTGGGTGGTTGAGTGGCCTGCTTGGCAACAAAGGACATCATTGTCGCAATGGACGCGGTTTTGATCTTCTTTATTTCCTGAGAAATGTTTTATTGCAGGTTAAAAAGGATCTTGTAGTGGTTCATCCTGTTCTTCTTAAGTTTGTTGGCTTAGATGTCAATCCGCTGTTGATTCATTGTCAAACAGGCTGGTCACGTACTTCTCTAGTTAGTTTAGCTTCTTGTTTTATTTCTTAAAAAAGTTTTTTAGCTTCTATCTTTTATAGTTTATTACATGGGGTTTTAACCTTGATGGCCTAATTTATATTTTTTAACAAGTTTTAGAAGTTACCGAAAATGTATATTCAAAAATTTTAAAAGTTTTAGAACTCTTCAACTACTTCTTGGATAAAATGATAAAATTTACTAAAAATGTCCAATTAGTTTTACTTAAGCTCTTACAATGTATCTATAACTACAAGATTTGCCTGTTTCTAAACCTTGTTTACAAATTTCAGTGTAACAGATGTGAGACCTAACAACAAGTTTTAAAAAGCGCTTGGCAGCTTTTGTAACTAATTGATTCAAATTGTAAAACTTGCTATTGTACTTTAGAATAGTATAAGGTATGCTAGACCAAAGTTTGAAATTTTGAAATGTGTCAGAATTCTCCAAAAGGTTAAAGAAATTCATAGATTTTAAACCCAATCTTCAAATAAGATTTGTCTATCTACTAATTTTAAAAGTAGTTGTCTGTTTTGAAACTGACTACTTCTCTCTGGATTTTAGAACTCAATGACACATTTTTAAAACATTAATTGGTATAATCTAGATTTTACTAATTAACTTTAAAATTACCTAGAGGTTACTAACACACTTTAAAATTGTATTTACTTTATAACTGGTTTTGACTCTATTTTTCTCTCAATTTTAGAAGGTACTGACAAATTTCTTAAAATGTATTTTTTACTACAGTTTTTGATTTTTTCTAGATTTTAGAACACACTAACGAGTTCTTTGATAAAACTTAAACAAAAGTAGTTTTAAAATCATTTAAAAGCTTTAACTGACAAATTCTTAAACTGTATTTATTGTGCAACAGTTTTTGACTTTTCTTTTTTTTAGATTTGAGAATACGCTGACCAGTTCTTAAGATTTTGACTAGTAAAACTGAAGATTTTACTAAGTAGTTCTTTAAAGTTTCATAACAAGTTTTAAAATTGTTTTTACTTTACGAAAGGTTTTGAATCTATGTCTCTATATTTTTATTTAATTAATTAACTTACTAAGCAATTTTAGAATTTCTTATAGTTTTTAAAATATAAGTTCTAAAACTGTATAAATTTTAGAACTCACAAGCATTGACTTGTGAAATCTAACTTAATTAATTACTCAGTAATTCTGGAATCACCTAGAGGTTCTAGAGCTTACTAACAACACACAGGCGTAGTAAAATCTAAAATTGTATTTATTTTATGGAAAATGAGAAAACTACCATTTTATTGAAAATCTTTGATTCCGCTACACCTGGAGACTTAAAATTTGAATATGATACTCTTGAAACATAGTACTTTTGATCGATTTTACTAATTTTTCGGCCTTTTTCACGATGGTTTTAAAAAACAAACATAAAGATTGCGTTCTATGAAAAAAATTCTTTTGATTACACTAACTCAATTTTTTTTTTTTTGATCTTTTTTAGCGTGTCATTTTCTGACTTTACTTTTTTTAGTTTCTAGAACCTACTAATCATTTCTTAAGGCATTTAATAAAATTTAAAATTTACTATGTCATTCTAAAGCTTTGGTGCTCACTCACATGTCTTAAAACTGTCCTGCATGACAGGTTTTACCTTACTAATTCTTGGAATACCAAAAACTTACAAACAAGTTTTAAAATTATATTTACTTTACAACCAGTCTTGAGTCTGTATCTTTTTTTTAAGAGGCTACCTATTTTGGTTATTTTGTACTTCTTTATTTGCTGATACGCATAGATTCCTTATCAGGCCAATCCCTGCCTGGTTTTTTTTTATGTATTCTGTAGCCTGGTGTGATTGGGTGTATCTCACTTTGTTACAGTATTTGCTCCGACCACTCTCCACTATGTTCATCTTTTTCAGGTAGGCTCGAAATCAGCCGTGACCTGTCAGGATTTGGGTGAGGTGATATTCAATTTCCCCGTGTTTCCTCGTAACCCATGGAATCACTTTTGGGATTAGCTTCTTTGTTCATCTTCTCGTGTCACCTTCTACGTTCGATTTAGCTTCTTACTTTAACAAAGTTTCAGTTCTGGTCACTATCTTCTGCGCATTCTGGTTTGTACCAGCCGTGTATTTCCTTTCCAGAACCATCAGGTGTATAAGGATGGCTACTGCTATAACCTGTATGACTCTGGTAGACACGGTTTGGTACGCGCTTGCCACACGTATTGCCATTTTTTGCTCTATTCCTTCTAACTTTTGTCTGTACCTTGGGATCTGTGCACAGTCGCTCCACGTGGGTGCTCTGTATAGTACGATGAAGTTGGCCACCAAGCTAATAGTTAGTCTTCTGCCTGTTTTGGCTTCTCCAATATTGGGCATTAGTCGCTCAAGTGCTGCTACCGCTTTTCAGCCTTTCTGGTAGTCTCTGCAATGTGGGCTCCATGTAGATTTTTGCCAAGGTATTTGGAGCTATTTTTGCTGGTGATAATGACATCCCCTACTTTTATGAACACAGATTTGAATGTGTTACGTCCGACCAGTACAACCGTTTCAGTTTTGTGCAAGAAAAGGATTGGAACTGGCCCCCAGATGCTTTTAATAAGCTTTTCTATAGTCCATAGAATTTTGATAGTACTCAAGAATGCTTTAAAATTTTAGGTTTTAATCAGCTTAAAGTTTGAGCTTTAAAAAAAATTAATGTTTTTTTGGAGAGCTTTTAATTTGTTTGATAAATTTTTACATTATTAGCTAAAGTGGTTTTGAATAAGTTTTTATTGAGTTTTTTGCTTTAACCCATAAAACTTTAATTCAAACTTTAATCTGCTTTTGGAGAACTTTCAAATAATTAGTTTTATAAATTTATATGTTTTTTTAGGTTTTATGTTTTATGGTATTCATTAAGCTCATATTCAGGTATTCAGTTTTTATTGAGACTCTGATCAAGTCTCTAATTGATAAACAAAAGACGTTCCGGAGGCAGCTTGTGCTTGGTCAATTACAAGTCTAAAAAAAAGTTGATTTGTTCAATTGATTCTCAATTTTTTTGCATTCTCACATCTTTTAAGAATTGGTAGAGCAAAGAAAATTACTGCCGACAGGTGTCTTTTTTGTTTTGACTTTGGAGGAATTAAACTAGAGCTAAAACTAGAAACTCAAAAAATGTGTAGAACTATTTGGAGGCCACATTTATTGGACTTAGAATCAGATTACGTTAAGATTTCTAGGTGCACGCTTCTAAGCTCGAAGTCCGCTTAAGTCGGGTGGGTCACGTTTGAAGTTTTACTTTGGCTTTTGGTGGTGGTGCGTGTTAGCACATTTGTTAAGATTTTATTGGAATCTTTATAATTCTATATGGTCATATTGTGTTTGGCAAATCGAGTTATCTGCAGTGTTATTTTGAGAAGGCTACTAGTCGGTAAATTTTATATATAATAATGTCTCTTGGTCATTTTTTGTGTGTGTTTTTGAGGAGGTTGGATTTAGCTGCAAGAGTATTTGAGGGTGCTTTCTCTTATTGTTGGATTAGAATAGCAGGTTGTAGAGTTGTTTTCTATGTTTAAGTCTGAAACAGAAGCCTGATTTTTAGTAAAGTTTGGTCTATATTCAAAACCCAAAAGAACAAAAGGTATGTGGGTAAGTTCAATTTGGTGCAATTAAGCAGTGCTGTACTGCAATTCTGAAGCACTTGGTTAAATAAGGAAAGGAGTATTGATTTTTATGAAGTTGAAAGAGATAAATAGAATAATAGAATAAAATGCAAGTACATGGAAGTCACTGATCAGTATTTAAAGCTCTAAAAATTGATTCTAAAAAAAGTTCAAAACTATCTTATTATTTGTGGACATTTTTCTAAATTTTTTGTTGGATACAAATAAATATAGCCAATAAACTATAATTTTGTTATTCTACAAAACATTTAGAAATATTTCTACAAATAAATAAAGTAAACAATATTATTTTATTATTACTACGAGTTATTTCATTTGTTTGAATAAAGAATATGTTTTATAATTCAAACTATCAATAAATTTCTCGTTCTTACTAAAATCTTTTATATCTTCTTGTATAATTTTAGGTTTATGTGACGTTAAATCACTAATGCAGAAAGAAGTCAACAATTGTTAACTCATAACCCAAAACATGTTTTTATTCCGGCCTTAATTAAAGCTTAATTAATTACAGCTCAACACTGCTTTGAATATTCAATGCCATTGATTAAGTGGCCAACAATTTGGCACAGATCGAAGTATTATAAATAAACAAATTTTAAGAATAGAGAGCATAAAGATAACAAATTAATACTAATTTGTATTAAATTACTTTTGTTAATTAATGCAAAATTAATAATCCTTAAAATCGCAATCATTAATTTAATTAATTAGCATAAAATCTCGGTCAGTGGGTAACAACATAAGCGTTAAAACGTTTTGTATAAAAAACTTACATAATTACAAGTATGATTAAAAGAATATTAAACATAATTTCTTTGTCTCCCTTTGTTTGTGCTCATCGGAATTTCCGAAAAGCAGTTACATAAACCCGGTTTGTTATGCCTAGCAGAGCACCGAATTTGTCTTCGTATGTGACTTTCACAGTGCGAACAGCCCCGAAATAACAATAAAAAAAAAGAAATCCCAGGTAATAATCCGATTTTACTGGCAACTCGCGGCGAAATACGAATAATGTCCATTATGTGATCCCCACCTAATCCGATAAATGTGTATCTCCATCGTAAATACCGGCGTGCCCAAGCCGGTTTCCATAGTCATTGTTGGTGTCCGTTGCGAGTGCGACATGCAAAACATCGTGTGCGTCCCATCCAACATGAGTGTCCGCTCAAAATATAGGGATTATAGTGACTACCTCGAAAATCAACACGATAATAACAAAGATGATCAAGAAAGTATTTCATCTTCAGATAGCGGATTTGCAAGCAATAACACGGAGAAACCAAGCTATTCATCATATAATCAATTCCTTAATAGTTATTGGAAAAAATCATATCGTCCTGTAAAGGGACCCAGCAATAAAGTCAAAACTGAGTTATTAATACAAGTCAATCAGGATGAAACTGATACACCTAAATTTCAAATTGATAATCAAATCAATTTAGTTATTGATGTTGCAAATAAACCTACAATTAAACAACCCAAGCCTGTAATCGCAACTAAAGTTAATGAAGCTGAAATGACCACAATTAAACCATCAATGGTTAAGCCGAATTTTATACCACCACCACCTAAAATGCCTGATGTTACTAATAACAGTAAGAATCACGTTGCGTGCAATTATATCAAGGACAAACCTGCTGCTTATCATCATCATAATAATAATAATCGAATCGTATCGCGGCCCAGTTTTAACGCGCCTACAAAACCCTTCGGTCATAATACGCCCGCATATAGTACAATACCGAAAGCTTGGAAGCCACAGGAAAAGAAAAGCATTGTTAGAACTATGAGTAACAGGTTAGCGAATGCTGAGGCTCATACTGTCACCAAGGTGCCTGTTGCAGAGGAAAATGCAAATGTAGATAAAAATGATCCACAGGTGAAAAAGCTTGTTTATAAAACCTATATGGGTATGCTGGGTGCTTACCATAATAAAGAAAATGATGCCAATGAAGACAGTCGCATTTCTAAATTGCTGAATGATATAAGGTAAGTTAATGATTAAAAACTGGAATCTATTATTTTATCATGCTAATACTTTTTGGTAGACAATATTGTTTACTTCTTAATATGATTCATATGTGATTCATAATTTGCAATAAGGAAAATTTTATTAGATAATTTATTGTTATATTAGTAAGATTGTTTTTATCTTTAATGATTCATGCGTTGTTCAATAATTAAAATGAAGTCATTTCACAATTCTAAGTAATGTTATTTGTTTTGTGATTAACATTATAATTTAACAAGTAAAACTCGTTAAAGCAAATCAATATTTTTTATTGATTAATCATTTGCAACTTAAATTGGTTTAATTTTAGAACATTTCAAAATCGTAATCAATTTAATCTGAATTGCAATTAAGATTAATATTTAATCGCTTTGATAAGTTGTGCAAATCAAATTGGTTCTAATTATACTTTCACGCATATATTAGAACTGACTAAAATATTTTACTAATGCCAATTTTTTTAATAGATAAGTTGTTACTAAAGATTTTGTTAAATTTGGTACTAAAATGTTCTACATTATTTTAACAATTTCTAATATTATGTCTATCTGTTTAAACTTTTTAGAATTTCTATTCAGGTTTTTGAACTTCATTTAAAATTTTTGGGTTTGGGTCAATGCGAGTTTTGCATCTACTCTTGAAACTCTAATGCAATTTCTAGAAATTAAAAATATTCTAAAGCATCTAAGTAAATCCTGTAATACTTTAGATGTCTATGTTTATTTTCAAACAAATTTTACATCTCTGTGATGTATAGGTTCTAAAAGTTATCGAGACTTTGTAGAACTCAACTAAAATATTTTTAAGAGGTTTTGGTATCCGTTAAATTTTTTTTTTAATTTTTTTCTACATTCTTCATTTTTGATCTAACTTTCCAACACTATTAGATTATGGAACATAAAATAGTTTAAGAATTTTTTGATATTATCTAGTATATATTTTTGCAGCATAACATAACATAATTCGCTTTATATTTGGAAACTATGAAAAGCTGTTTAGGATTTTAATTTTGTAAACATATCTTATTACTAATGTGTGTACATTTTAGCAGAAAATTGCTTTATATTTTGTAAATTTAAAAAAGCTGTTTAAGATTTTTGAAAACGTTTAAAGTTTTACAAATCTATTACAAAACTTATTTCCAAAGTCTATTTTAGTGTAAAACATACTTTGCTGGTGGCTCCAACAAAGTGATGCATAGCATAGCGTTCTTTCCAAAAGGATTCGTTGCCTTGTATGTACGGTGGGATAGCTCAGTTATAGAGCGTTAGCGTAGCACGTTAACAGTCCGGGGTTTGATCTTCGGATATGACAAAAATAATAACTTGTTTTTTATTCACCGGGTTGATTCGGAAGTCAGCTAATAAGCCGTTGGTCCAATCAACCCTCTTCAAACAAGTCGGATGACTTCTAGAGCGATGTAAAATAGCTGCAAAAAGCTCAATAAAGAAGATATTTGCATCCAAACATACCATACACATGTCTTCTCTGTGGCTCGGTGGGCCCGACGCCTTGATTGCCTACCCCGAAAGGGAACAGCGTGACTAGGTATTCAATAAGATTGTTTTGTAAGTTGTAAGTGATATTGATAGCAGGCTGATGTGAACAGTTTTGACGTTTTCTCCGTTTTTTAGATGTTAAAAAAACATAAAAACTTGCGTATATCTTTTAAAGTATGAGGAAAATAGTTATTTTTTTTGTACGAATGTGTCGTTCGTTATGTTCTGGACTAGGTCTAAGAAAGTAAGAATTTTTTGGCTATTGTTACTTCCTGTAATAGGGAGTGGGAACGTTTACTATGTTGACTCTCTCCAGGAAATTGGGTCCTGGAGATGGAGCAGCGGTTACTTCTCTTACACTCCAGGATTAGGTGGGTCTTGGCCCATTATAACTTAAAGATTTTTTTAGTGGTTGACTGGTGATGCAGAATTGAATGTGTGGCCTAGAAGCTGGCAGTGGAACTGACTGTAGAGTTCTGCTACAAAGGGGTTTTGTTTTATTTAGATTTATGGCAAGGTTTTGTTGAAGAAGATTCCGACCGTTAAAAGTTCATCAGTAGACCTCTATGAGATCAGGGTTGCTACTGCATACAGCTTACTGTAATTTATTTGACGCTTCAATGTGCTAGAAAGTTGTGTGCATCAGTTTGACAACGTCAGGTGTCATCTGAGATGATTTGGCAGGTAATGTTGATACTTGAGACAATTTTTCTATGGTGTGATTTTGACCCGCGCGATTCTTAGTGTCAAGATTCTGTTGACGTAGCGGGGTTGGGTACAGACTTCTAATCTATAACAACAATGTGAGCCGTCGCGGAGTGGAGATGTTTCATAGATGTAAGCGGCTACCTCACTTTTGGAATCTGTGCTTGCAACAATCTTCTTACTTTTAAAGCTCACCAACTAAGGTATTACAGGTTGTGCGTCTTTATGGCGCTTAATAATGGTTTACATTTTTTGGTAAATAATAGAAAATAACTAAATTCAAGCTTCCTCAAAACTTACGTCTTTGAATGGATTATGTGATGAGCTCAGTTTTGATTAATCACATTAATGTTATGTCTAAGAGTCATTTTTTGTATTGTTACTATTGGAATATTACAAAAATTACAATCACTGGGCCTAAGTGTTGGTGTTGACAACTGCTCGGTTTTGTTTTGGTTTTTGCTGACGGCGTTTGTTGGTTTGAAGAACATTTTTTACCTGAGTCTTGGTCAAAGTAATGTTATCCTGGTGCTGTTTTATAAGTATTGTTCTATAGCGTTCTAAGTCCGCGTCTAGAAATAGGAGAACCATGTTGGCCAGTTGTGGGCGTGGTTGACTTTTGTTAAGTTTGGGTGCTTTTATGGGTTTTCTACTCGATTAGATCAAACATATCAGATACAGCACAAGCTGACAATTTTTATAGGTATAGATTTTATGCTCAAGAGTTTTCCTTCCTTTACAAAACTTATGTAGTTTATTTCTTCTTAATTAAAAGTTTTATAGAATAAGTTAATCTTGTTTTGACTTGAACAATTACCAAATTGTACATATTACAATTTGGTAATTGTTAACTTTTGGACAAGTTTTCTAGATTGAGAAGCGTATGGAGATTATCCCGGTGGGGTAGGACGGGACGGTTTAATTTTTGTCTAAAAGTTTGTTCGAAAAAATTAAGATCATATGCTCTTATTGGCTATTTTTAGATTTTTTAGATATTTTTTTGATTTGCTTAAGCCAATTTTTAATATTTTATCAGATTTTTGCAGTCTAATTTAGATTGAATTAAGTCTACTTAGTATTTTTTTGTAAATCAAATGGCTGCTGTAGACCTTTCTATGTTATGATAAGAGGTCTTAAGCTTACTAAGGTTTTTTAAAAGTCTTGGAATTTATTAGTCTGATTAGTTTAGTTGCCAATGTACTTTGACGCACTTATAATGTTCAATAGGCTTGCCAATGATTTAAAAGGTTATTATAGCTTTGACTTTATTTTCATATGTGGTTGTAAACTTTTCTAAGCTTACCAAAGCTCAACGTCTGACGTCGTCCCATGTTTATTTAATCTCAAAAGTTTTCATAATTGAACTGTTTTCAAATTCTCAAAAACTCAAATCAAAATTTTTGAAATATCTTGTGGAGTCTCAGAAATTATTTTGTTTAATTTAATCACTTTTTACTTTTTCTAAATCTTTTTCAATATTTCTAGTTTTCTTAAATCATTCTGATAGTTTTCTAGTACTTACTAATATTTGTTACAATTTTGAGTTTCATTTTATTTTTGAGTACCCAAATTCTGTTCAGAATATCATTTTAAACCTCACAAAGTGTTTTGACTATTTCAAAAACTTTTTAGTTTTTCTGAATTTTGTTTAATACCCCAAATCAAAATGTTTGAAGAATGTTTTTGGTATCTTACAAGTGTTTTGTTTGTTTTAAATACTTGTTAGTTTTTATAAATTTATTTGAATGTTTCTTAGTACTTACCAAGTTTTGACAATATTCTCTCTAATGGTTTTGAAGCTTGTATCTGCAAATTTTTCAGATTTTCTTGAGTATCTAAATCAAAATTTCATCAGACAATCTTTTGGAGTTTTACAAAGTGTTTTGATCTTTTCAAACTCTTTCTAGTTTTTCTAAGTTTTTTTGAAGTTTTGCGATTTTTCCAAACTAATTAAATCAAAATTTTCAAAATATTATATTGAAGTCATACAAAGTATTTTATCTACTTTAAACACTTTTTAGTTATCTTTATTACTTCTGAAAGTTTTTTCTTTCTTACTCACTAAGATTTACAAAGTTTTGTCAAAATTGTTTTTAGGCTTTTTTATCTTCCAGGTACTTTAAGACTATATTATGCTCTACTAGGCTATATTTAGATTTTTTAGTTTTATCTAAATATTGTTCAATGGTTTTTTATATTTTAGGTTTTTTAATTTTTTTTTATACTATATTTTGCTATTGTTGGCATAAAAAGGCATGCTTAGAGCCAAGTTACTCTACCAAGGTAGCGCTGGGCACATTTAGTAGTTACTCTAGTTTTTCCTAAATTATTCTAAGATTTCTTAACCCTATTCAAGTTTTTGAGATAATCAACGTAAGACGTTTAATATTGTTAGAATTGCTTAGAATAGGCTTATTTTGGTTTTTTTTAAGCACTAATTAGTTTTTTACTTCTGAAGTTTTTGAATAATTCTCAGTAGTTTTTTGTCTAATTTTTTATTTTAATTTTTTTTAAGTTCCAGTAGAATTCTACAGTATTCTATAAAACTATACTTTGCACTCTTAGGCTGTTTGTAGTTTTTTTTAAATTTTTGTGCGATTTTCCAACTTCATCAAGGTTTACTTGTTTACTTTATTAGACTTTTCTAGACCTAACATAGACCTAATCTAGATATCTTAGTCTTTTTAATCTTTTCTACTCTATGGTATCTTAAGTTTTTGTAATTTTATTCAAAATATTTAACTTTTATATGAGGTTCAATATTTTTAGTAAACTTTATGGGTTCAATTAATTTCAACTATGTTCTATTAATACAGTTGCAATGGTACTTCAAGTTTATTATAGGCTTTAATACACTTATATAAGCTCTTCTAAGCTTAACCAAAGCTTTCTATCTAATGACTTCCTATGTTTAAATCAAAGTGTTTTGATTCTTACAAAGTGCTCACAGACATTCAGTGTTTTCTAAAGGTACTTATAAGTTTTTCTTGCCTTCAATACTTTCTACTTTTTTCAAATCTTTTTGAATACTTACAAAATTTTACGCAGGCTTGTTCAAATCTTGCCCAACCAGGTTTTATCATTTTTAATACTAATAGTTTTGATGTTTTTTGTCACTAATGTGTTTATAAGTTAGGTTAAGACTATATTGTGTTTTAGTAGGCTATTTTTAATTTTTAGTTTGTCTTGTCCAATCTTGACCAAATCTTTTCCAAATCTTGTCCAAATCATGTTCAAATTTTGTTCTAATCTTGTTCAAGATTTGTCCAAATTTTGTCTGAATCGTGTCCAAATTTAGTTAGAAAATTCTTCAAACATTATCCAAAACTTGTCAAAATCTTGTTCAAATTTTGTTCTAATCTTGTCCAAGATTTGTCTAAATTTTGTCCAAATTGTTTCCAAATTTTGTCAGAAATTTCTTCAAATATTGTCTAAAACTTGTCAAAATTTTGTCTAAATTTTGTCTAAATTTTGTTCAAATGTTGGCTAGATTTTGTCCAAATTTTGTCTAAATTTTTCCCAAATTTTGTTCTAATCTTATTCAAATCTTTTTTAAACTTTATCCAAATCTTGTTTCATGATTTTTAAAGTTTACATATATTTTTAAAGCCATACTTGTTTCTAATAGGCTCTTCAATAGCCTATTAGGTTTTTGAAGACAATTTTGCCATACATTTATAGGCTATTTCAAGCTTTTTAAAGTTTTATCTCCTCACTAAAGCTTTTATAGACAGTTCTAGGTTAATTGAAGTTTTTAAATTAAGAGTTTTCATACACTTTTAGACCAATGAAATGCTTTTCTTTGCAAGTCTAATGACTTGAATTTCTAAAGTTTTTAAATGTTAAACAAGTTTTACAAAGTTTTATTTAGTTTAAGGCCTTTCAAAGGTTTCTACACATTTGGGACTAAACTTTTTTTTAATTTTTTTTTATTGTGGTATGCGGAAGCTCTATCAGCCTGTGTGTGGAGCTCTCATCTACTAAACCTCTTATCCACTTGGCGTGGTCTTTGTATTCTCGGAATTGCAAACCATACCTTTAAGAATACACGCCCGGACGTTATCTCTTTTGCTCTAGTTTTTCATTTTGACTTTGCTATCTCTCTCCTTCTTCTCCTTTGCGGAGACCACTTCTTAACGGTGTTGTGTCTCATTTTTCATCTTTTCTTATAAGCAGTTCTCTGCTGTGGAAGTAGCTTTACTTTAATAAGCCTCTTGCTCACTCCCATTTTAATTAGTGTTTGTACCACCCCTTCACACGGAACAGTAACAAAGGCGTTTTTGATGTCCACCGTGGTAAACATACACGTTTTCCTGTTTTTGTAGGCTTTTTTTATAATGTCCTCTACCGTGTTTATCAGCTTTCGCATAGCATCGATGGTAGACCTTCTTTTTTGGAACCCAAACTGGCTGTCGGATATTTGGTTCTCTATTTCCTCTCTCAATCTACTTGCAATTAGCTGTTTGTATATTTTTCCCAAGGTATTTATTACGCAGATCGGCCTTTACTTTGGAGCTTCGTTTGTCTCTTTCTGTTGTTTTTGAAGAAGAACCAGTTTTGACTGCTTCCATACCTTGGGAAATCTGCCATTCTTAAATTCCTGATTCATCACCCTTGGGATGATATTAGGTACGGCCTTTACTACTTCTTTATCAATCTTGGGAGGTATCCGGTCTGGTCCCGGCGCTTTCTTGTTCTTTAGCTTTGCTGACGCTTCCTGTACTTTCTGCAGAGTAAAGGGTACAGTCACCTTCTTCTCCACAACTGTTGGCCATCTCACTAGCGGGTGTTTTGGAAACAGCTGTTCGGCCACTTCCATCTGCCTCTCATCTGATCATATCGGGACCTAACCTAACCTAACCTAATACACGCAGCACATGGGTGACATCTACTAATATTTTTGTTGTTTACATTTTTTTATCATCTACGGATGGTGCTTGATTTTTCTCACGTAATAAAACAATTTTTTCAAAAATTTTGTGATTACTAATATTTTTCTGAAAAAATACAACGTTCGACTCACCTGCACCTTACGGAATTTTTTGATTATTCATACACTTTTGAAAGTATATATTAACCCAAAACCAACACTAGCTAATTAACAATTGAGCTATTTAGTGATCTAATCATACCATTCCCAAGTTACATGAGTTTTTTTGGTTTTTAAGAACAGTTTTTTCCTAACTTAAAGAATTGGTTAGAGCTTTTTTTTATAATTTTTTTGAAACAATTGCAAGATTCTTACTGAGCTTTGCGTACATATTTTTATTGTTGTAATGAATACGAATTAATTTAAATAAATTCCTTTCTCAATTTGTTAAATGTATTAAAGCACATTGCAACGCATAAATGCAATCGGATCCATCTGTTACTTATTAATAGAACATTTATACACAGAATCACGCCTTCCAGCCTATTATATATTTATTATTATTGAAACTCCGGCATTTACATCTCGCCAAAGAGATGAATGCGTCTCTTTGTGGCGTCAGTTGGTTGTGTCTCGAGGGTTAGAAAGTCCGCGATGAGATAAAATCGAAGATTTAACAAAGCCATATAAATAATATAATCCAACTAAATATATATTTGTCCTGAAACCGATTATTGTCGGACATTTGCATAACACAGGCGAAGAATGTAAAGCACCACTTTCATTTCTGATTGTATAAGGTTGCTTTTACTCCTCTTCTTGTGTGTGTGGATGTGTGGGAACTGGGCGCATTAAACTTGGAAAGAAAGTGGCGTATTTATTTTTTTGTTTATTTTGATGTTGAGATCGGATGATTAAATTGATTGAAGACATATGCGATTGGAGCGAAAATATGTTAATGTTATTGGATCATTCAGGTCAGATCAATTGATGCCAATAAAGATATGTTTGGGCAATTTATTAAATTGGTAACAAATTTGACATAAATTATTTTTTTGGATGTTTGAAAAGAAATTGACATTGAATTTCTATTTTTGGGTTATAATTTAATCAAGTGGAAGTGATGTCAATTCTTTATCACACCACAGAAAGATTTGATAATAAAATTATTTTGTTAATGTTACTATCATTTATAATTACAAAATAAATCTAAAACTGTTGTTAACATTGATTAAATTTAATAGATTCCAGTGTTTATATAATAATTGTTACATAAAACATGTGTTATTTATTTGTTGTTTTATTTTAGGATGCACGGTGGCATTGAGCATTTGAACGGGCGAACGAATCCAAAGGAAGCTGATAAATGATAATATTTACATGCATTTCGTAATTTCTGATTTGAGTCCGGAAAGCTGCATAACTTTTTTTAAATATGTAATATGTATATTGTGATACCATTTATATTAAGTTAATTAATAAATAGTGATAAGATTTTCTAATATTTTTTTGTGTTTTATTTAAATATAATAATAAATTTCAGGAATGTTTAAGTTTTTTGAATAACTTAATATTTTCATCAAGCTTAATTTATTGCAACAAAAGATGAGTGTTTTATTCTGTGTTGTGATGTATTTGACTAAGTAATAACAAAAGCAATAATATCAATAAATAAATTTACATACATCAATCATCTAACATCATCAATTATTTTATATTTTTATCAGTGCTAGATTAAATTATTTTAGTACAAATACATTTTTGTTTATTAAATAATAAAAAAGATATGTTTTTTATCACATTCTTCCAACCAAATACATTACTAGTTTCGGCTCGACTAGAGTCTTCTAAAGATGTAATAAGTTAACCGATTGACGGAGTAGTATAGGTCACAACCATCAAATACATTTTTATTTATTAATATAATTATGGTAAGTTGTAGTATTATTTTAAATTTCTAAATTAATAATATTTTATTCAACTGTTTATAAAGTTTACAAAAGCGTTTTTAAGCAACCTAGTTAGGAGCTGTTGAGCTATAAATGTGCATAGAATAGAATAAGCAATATTGGTTTTGTTCGGGAAACCGTCAGGTCCTGGCGCGGATCAAGTTTTAAGATTAGAAATGATGTCTTTTATACTGTTTATTAGTCTCCAAGAAGTTTCTGATCTCTTGGTGGACCCTTTCGATGAGCTTTAGATCCGTGTCTCTGTAAAAGAGAGGGGAGCATTGGAGTTCTAGGCTATTGGCAAATGCTTTGGCCTTTTAAGCAAGCTGGTTAGGAGCTGTTGAGCTATAAATTTGTGCCGTATCGTCGGCGTATTAAGCCATTTTGTCCTCGACGAAAAGGCGATAGAAGAAAGCCTTGATCTGCCATGTGGTGGAGATATGGTTTTAGAGTTTACCTGAAAGTGTTTTTTATTTTAGGTAGTAAGCTAGCAGCTTTAGTTGACGCACTGGAAAGTTTTGTTTATGCAGTTTTTAGTAGTAAACTGTAGTGCCAAACTTTATCGAAGGCTTTTTTGACGTCAAGAAAGATCACTTCTATGGGTTTTCTTAGAGTAAAACTCTCTATAATGTGATTTGACACGCGGTTTAGCTGGTGAAAAACAGAGTATTTACTCCGGAATCCGTGTTGATGGTTGGGTAGAAAAGAGTTAACCTCGGCGTGCTCTCGGATGATGTTCAGAATTAGTTTTTTTACGACCTTGCTCAAGGTGCATAGGAGCTGATTGTCCGATAGTTTTAGGGAAACTTTTGGTTTTTCCTAGATTTTGGGATGGTGATGCCCTGTACATAGAATAGAATTAGCAATATTGGTCAGTGCCACTGTTGCTTTATATAAAAAAAATGTCAGCTTTTTGTTCGGGATACCGTCAGGTCCTGGCGCGAATCGAGATTTAAGATTAGAAATGATGTCTTTTATACTAATAATTGGTCTCCAAGAAGCTTCTGATCTTTTGGTGGACCCTTTCGATGAGCTTTAGATCCGTGTTTCTGTAATAGAGAGGGGAGCATTGGAGTTCTAGGCTATTGGCTTTGGCCTTTTAAGCAACCTGGTTAGGAGCTGTTGAGCTATAAATTTGTGCTGTATCGTTGGCGTATTGGGCCATTTTGTCCTCGACGAAAAGGCGATAGAAGAAAGTCTTGATCTGCCATGTGGTGGAGATATGGTTTTAGAGTTTACCTGAAAGTGTTCTTCATTTTAGGTAGTAAGCCAGCAGCTTTAATAGACGCACTGAAAAGTTTTGTCTATGCAGTTTTTAGTAGTAAACCTTATCGAAGGCTTTTTTGACGTCAAGAAAGATCACTTCTATGGGTTTTCTTAGAGTAAAACTCTCGATAATGTGATTTGACACGCGGTTTAGCTGGTGAAAGACAGAGTATTTACTCCGGAATCCGTGTTGATGGTTGGGTAGAAAAGAGTTAACCTCGGCGTGCTCTCGGATGATGTTCAGAATTAGTTTTTCTACGACCTTGCTCAAGGTGCATAGGAGCTGATTGTCCGATAGTTTTGGGGAAACTTTTGTTCTTTCCTAGATTTTGGGATGTTGATGCTCTGTACATAGAATAGAATTAGCAATATTGGTCAGTGCCACTGTTGCTTTATATGAAAAGAATGTTAGCGTTTTGTTTGGGATACCGTCGAGTCCTGGCGCGGATTTAGATTTAAGATTAGAAATGATGTCTCTTATACTGTTTATTGGTCTCCAAGAAGCTTCTGACTTCTTGGTGGACCCTTTCGATGAGCTCTAGATCCGTGTCTCTGTAAAATAAAGGGGAGCATTGGAGTTTTAGGCTGTCGGCAAATATTAGAGCCCATTCTCACTATGAATGACTGGTATTGGGATTTTCCTATTTTGCAAGGCTATGGAGATAATTCACATTAGATTTACATCTTCTTTGGACGATTTCAATGTTTTTTGTCAACAATGATTTTTGTGCAGCCTTATAGTGGACCTAACTTCCCTATTAAGTTTGTTGAGTATTTTACGATCTATTGGGTTGTGATTTTTTTGTTATTGATATCTGGCGGCATTTCATTTTTAAATCAATGTCTTTTGATCGCGTGATAGTTTAAGTGGATTATCAGCCTGAACCTGAAAGGTTTTAGCCTTTTCTCTAGTTTTGTAAATTAGTTTTGTAAACAGTTAGACGGCTTCTTCTAGTTTTGCAACCGTCCGTTCTTCCTGAGAAATGGGCCCAATTTGTTTAGGAAACGAACTGCCTTCCCCGGTGGATCCTCTTCCATAGAGTTCTAGAATTACCGGCGTTTGGTAGGAGCTTAGGTCATTGATTGTCCTAATTTTGATTTGAGAGTTGACGTTATTTTGATTGCTACATCCAGGACGTCCTCTTGGTGACCAGCGAAGCTGTAGTGAGTGGGTTTTACAGAATTTGATATCTTTTTCTGTCAACGTAGTCTAACAATGCACAATATTTACGTTGGTTGCCAAACTATTCTACGACGGGTGTTGAAATTTTCAGCTAAGATGGTGGAAAGTTTTGATGAGAAAACCTTCCGCAATTTTGATTTGGTTTGTTGGGTTGACGTACCCAGATGTAATCTTCAGTGTGCCCAACCCCGATTGCATTTGTTTCCATAGTCAAGGTGTATGGGGAGTTCACTTCAGAGTAGTCTAGCGATCTTTTGAGCCTGAGCCGTTGCCGGTCTGGTGGCTTTTGGCTTTTTTGTTTGGAGGCGTGCCTATGGCACTGGCATCTCTGACATTCAGGAATGCTACCGCCCCTATTTTTTGGCTTGACTGAAACTGTGAGATGTAAAAGTTGTTTCAGATCCTTGACTTTTAGTTAACTTTGGGAGTTGTACTGATACTAATGGGAAGCGAACAAATTTATTTTCTATTTTGTGGATGTTGGACGGTGCAAATCCAAGATTTACGAGCGCCTGGCCGATGTCTGCTTCAGTGAAATTTTGAGGGACATTACAGATCACTACCTTTAATCAGCGTTCTTTAGGGGTGGTCCAGGTGTGGAAGTCTGTCCCGTTAGAGTTTTTAGAAATGCGGTAGCATACGAATATTGTTGCAGGTGTTATTTGAGGATATTATTTTGATGTTGTTTTCTTGGAAGTATTGGGAATAGCCCTGAAACTTGGTCTTGTCATGACGAGGCGGCAGGTTTGAACTTCTCTTTGGTGAAGTTTTTTTTGGACGTTTCCTTTTGAGCGGGGGTGGCATCTTTTTGGGTGGATTTTGCTCTTTGGCTGATGGGTACGCAGCTTCTCTTTCTTCTTGTTTTTGCAAGGGTGTACTCCTTGTTGTTTAGTTTTCCGTTGGGCCTTTCATCTCGTTGTTGTCGGGGGAGGTGGCCTTTTTGGCGTGCGTTGCTGTTGTCGCTCTCTTTTTCCGAGAGGGAGTTAGGAGTTTGGAATTTTATCTTGACTAAACATTAAAAAAACAAACGATTATTGACGGATATTTTATTACAAAAAACGATGTTTTAACAAGAATTTATTACAAAACTTCATTATTGGCCGAGAATTTTCTACAAAGAATAATTATTGACAGAGAATTTTCTAAAAAACAATATTTTACCAAGACTTTTAAGAAACAATTTTATTTTAAGTTTTTTTTTTATAAAAAACGACATTTGGTTAATAAATTCTTACTAGAACGACATTTGACCGGCAATTTCTTAGAAAAAACTATATTTGACCTAGAATTTTTTACAAAAAAGCAATTATTGATTCAAAATTTATTAAAAAAAAAACGATATTTGACCGAGAGTTAGAATTAACGGCAGAGAATTTTCTAAAAAATAATATTTTATTAAGCTTTTTTAGAAAATCCATTATTTAACCAAAATTTTGTTACAAAAGAACAATATTAGACTATTTTTTTAGAAAAAAATTACATCTAGCCAAAAAGTTCTTACTAAAACGACATTTGACCGACAATTTCTTAAAAAAAACTATATTTTACTGAGAATTTTTTACAAAAAAATCAATTATTGACTGAGAATTTACTCAAAAAAACTATATTTGACTGAGAATTTTTTACAAAGAATAAATATTGACCGAGAATTTTCTAAAAGAACATTGTTTGACTAAAAATATGTTACAAAGAAACAATATTTATTAGAAAAAACGACATTTGGCCAAAGAGTTCCCACTAAATCGACATTTGATTGATAATTTTTAGAAAAAAAACTATTTTTGACTAAGAATTTCTTTAAAAAATAGTGTTTTACCAAGAATTTCTTAAAATTAAACAATTTGACCAATTGAGAATTTCTAAGAAAAAAACAACATTTGACTTAGAAATAACGGCATATGATTATTGGCTAAAAATTATTTATACAAAATTATTATTGACCAAGAATTTCTTAGGTTTTTGTCTAATGTTATCAATAGGCATATGGTTCCGGTTGTCTGAAAAGGGTTGTAGAAGCTGTAGAATTAAATGAAGTACAAAGATTTTGGCTATCTAAGCAGGGGTGGGGTAGCTGCAAATTTGTACTTTTGGTTCTGTTTAAATTTAGGCGCTACTTAGAAGTGTTAATTTAGTCTTTGTTCTAAGTAACGTACTAAATGAATATAAAAATTACGTTTGATAGTTACGTACAGTAAAAGTTTAGTATTATACTAGAACAGGTTGAAGTGTTACTTGCAGATTTGGATGATGCACTTTTATTGGATTTTCTGGATTGGACAAAAATTTTTGAGAATTTTTGTGACAAAGTTGGGTTTTTTCTTACAAAAACGATCATGTTGTTGAGTATCTGTAGTCTATTCTTACTTCTTACTTTTGAGAGAGTCAGCTTGCGGTTAACTCTGGAAGTGGTCATTAAGTTACCGTTAGTAGTACTCTAATGTTAGCTTGTAGTTTATGTGATTTCTTGGTATTAGTTCAATTGCCTTAAAATCTTTGTGGATTTCAGTTTCAGTTGACGCAGGTCGATTGTTATTGATCAAGTACATCTTTATAATTTTTGTTTGATAAAGTGCTTTTTAAGTTTAATGCCAACAGGGTTTTTGATGAATTAAAGAGTCTAAGGTTTGGATTTTAAATGAGCGCTTTTAAATTGGGTTTTAAATTCTTTTTCTCAGATTGGGAAAAGAATAGATTTTAGACACTTTGGTGGTTGACAAGCATCTTAACAGACGAGTTTTGGTCAAGTACATTCAGGTTTTATGCTGGCATGTTACCCGTATTGGTATTGGCTTAGATTTGTTTGATTTTTATTGTCTATATTTTGTTTTTAAGTTTCCAAGGTTTGGGAATGAATTTAGAGTGTAAACTATCAACATTTAAAAAAAAAAAAATTAAATGTTTTGGACATAAAAAATCAAAATCAAAATTTTGTTTGGTTTTTGGAAGTATTACGTTGGCGTTTCTGATTTGGTTGTTTGCGCTGTTAGCTCAAAATTTGTGGGAATTTGTAAAGGAATTGTCAAAATGATCTAGTTCTTGGCATAAGGTAGTGATAGTCACGATTAACATTTGTTTGGTGGTGGCAACAATGGTCTTACTGTTGGATGATGGTAGTAGACTGTAGGGCAAATAAAAAAAAAAGTTTTTGGTTATTGTTTTTAAAAGGATGTGAAGCTACGCCAAATTTTAAGCCACAACTGTTTTCATAAATAGTTGTGTTGGTTGGTTTCTTTTAAGATATGTCTTTGCCCTCTTGGAACTGTTATGGTTTTGTCTAGTTTTTTGTTGATTGTTTTGAGTTTTGAGTAGTTAGATGTAATAGAATAGCTGCCAAGTCAGTTGAAACGCTGTTGGTGACTTAGTGTTGCAGATCTGGTTCTGGAGATTTGATCTTGTAGTTTTGAATGAGGTTGGAGGTGCTGGGGCTGTTTTAAAGCTGGTCGTTTAGTATTGTTTTGTTTTTGATGTGGCAGTTAAAACTGTGAAAGAGGTTTGGTCGTGTTGCAGCTCAACAAACTCACAAAATCCGACTTGAAACAAAAGAAATTTAGCCAAAAAGTACATATTATTTTTATAACTGACTAAAATCTAATTAAAACAAACTAAATCTGGCTTAAGATTGGAGTAATATGGCAAAAAATCTATAACTAAAATTGTCATAATTTAGCTTAATATATTATTCTTTATCTGCTTTAAAACTAACAAAATAGTTTGGTAATAAATTTATTAACTAGTTAATGCAATAATAAGTTGGTTTATCAAACTAGTGCAATAATAAATTCATTGCTTACACGTTTTGAGGTATTAATAATGTTTTGAAAAGTATATAGAGCGGTAATAAATTTATTAACAATCTCATAATCTCATGCGGTAATAAAATTATTAACAAACTAGTGCGGTAATAAATTTATTAACAAATTAATGCGTCAATAATTTAATTAACAAACTAGTGCAATAATAAATTCATTAACAAATTAGAGTGGTAATGAATTTAACGCCTAAATGTTTGGAACTATCAATAATGCCTTGAAAATTATATGAATAAACGGATTTTTTTTTAAATTTTATTACCGAACTAGTGCGGTAATAAATTCATTAATAAAGTAATGCGGTAATAAATTTATTAACGAAATATTGCGGTTATTAATTTGTTAACAAACTAGTGTAGCATTAAATTTATTAACTAACTATTGCGGTAATAAATTAATTAACACATTAGTGCGTCAATAAATTGATTAATAATTTAGAACAATAATCATTTTTTTAACAATTTTGTGCGGCAATGACTTCATTGTCTAAATGTTTGGAGGTATCAATAACGCTTAGAAAATTATATGAACAAATGGGTTTTTAAGAATGTTGTCTTCATATTTTACTAATTAGTGCGATAATAAATTTATTAACTAATTAGTGCGGTAAAAATTGATTAACTAACTAGTACGATAATTTATTTTTAATAAATTAGTGGGGTAATAAATGTTTTTAAAAGTCTTCATATTTTATTACATAACTAATGCAATAATAAATCATTAATAAACAAGTATGGCAATTTAAAAACGAACTAGTGCAGAAATGAATTTAATAATAAATTAGTGCTATAATAAGTTGATTAACAAACTAGTACAATAATAACTTATTAATAACCTAGTGTGGTAAATAAACTATTAACAAAGTCGTGCGGTAATACATTAATAAAGTATTAGTGCGGTAATAAATTAATTATCAAATAGCTACAAATATAAATTTATTATTAAACTAGTTTTGACAATTACATAAATGTTAAATTTAATAGTATAGAAAGAAAATGCAGGTTGAATAGGGCAAGAAAGAAAACAGAAAAACTCGGAGCCAGATTATTAAGATGGAAGTGTAGCACTGCATAATTATAACACCAAATTTTGGGGATATTAAAAAAGGTTAAGTGGAAGAACAGGCTAACATTTTCCATTTTCTTTGTATATTAACAAGAATTAAAGACATACTATTATAAAAAAATATTTTCTAAACATTTGAAGGTATCAATAATGTCTTGAAAAATATATAAATATAATAAAATTATTATCAAACTAGTACAGTAATAAATTTATTTTTGGATTAGTTCGGTAATAAATTTAATAACGGTTTAATGCGATAATATATCTATTAACAAATTTAGTATGGTAATAAATTTATTGCATAAACATTTAGAGGAGGCAATAACGTTTTAAAAAGTGTAATATTAAATGGTTTTCTAAGTTTCATTAATAATAAATTAATATGTCAATAAATTTATTAACAAACTGGTGTGGTAATATTATTTTAATATATTAGTGCGGTAATAAATTGATTAACAAACTAGTACAATAATAAATTATTAATAAACTAGTGCGTTGAGAAATATACTACGAACTGGTGCGCTAATCAGCAACATTTGTAGGTATCAATAATATCTTAAAAAGTATATGAATTAATTTTTTAAGTAAATTGTTTTTTTATATTAATTTACAGAGTTAGTGCGGTAATAAACCATTAAAGGACTAGAACAGTATTACCTTGAGTTGTTGGGACCAACGGCTTATTAGGTGACTTTCGAATCACCCCGGTGGATAAAAAGCAAAGTTATTATTTTTAGTCATATTTGGGGATCGAGCCCACTACTGTTAGCTTGCTACGCTAACGCTTTATAACTGAGCTATCTCACCGTTGATTAACAAACTAGTACGATAATAAATGATTAATAAACTAAGAAGTTAAGAAGTTTATAATAAACTGGTGCGGTAATAAATTGATTAACAAACTAGTTCATTAAAATTTTAACGATCTTAAGTAATAAATGTATTCCATAAACATTGGAGAAATTAATAATGTTTTTTAAACGTATAAAAATAATGTTTTTTTTCAATGTATGTCTTCATATTTTTTTACAAAATGAATGCGGTAATCAATTCATTAACAAACTGGTGTGGTAACAAATTTATTAATTTATTAGTGCGGTAATTAATAAATAAATTGATCAACAAAGTAGTACGACAATAAATTATTATCTAACTAGTGCGTTAAGAAGTTTATAGCAAACTAGTGCGGTAATAAATTTATTGAATTTTTTATGTGTACAATTTACAAATTTGTAATTAACTATTTGTTGCTTACTTTCATATTTTTCTCTTGGCAGAATTAAAAAATCATTTTTTTTGTGACGTGTTTATAGACCACAGGTCTTCAAATCTCTCATTTTCTAACTTTGAATTAAAACTTTTTATGATTATATTTACATCTTGTTGTTTTGTAAGTTGGAGCATATCTTTTATTCTCTATTGACCATTAGAGTGTTTACCTTTTTTATGGAGGAAAGGGAAAATCTTCTAAAAAACTTTGTGCCGGATTTATCTAAAACGCTGTATCATGTACAACCGCCAGACGCCTACCGACTAAAACATTCTTTTCTATACTAATGTAGGTCACTGTGGAATCATCGTTAAGTATTTTGTCGCAGCGGCAACCCGTTTTCTTTATTTATTACTTTATTGTCTTTGGCTTGTCGGTTCTTTTCTTTTTGTTCTTTTTTTATGGTTTTTGTAGTCTGATTCTCTATCAGCATCCATGTGTCCTTGCCTTTAAGCATATACTCTGTCATATTTTTGGCTATCAGAGCTAAGCCTCCAGTCGTCCTCTGTCTTGTGCGCTGCTACCTATTGCATTGGAACATGGTGTGTTCGGATATATCCACTTTGTCACAGTATACGCATTGAAAACTCTTCAATATGTTTGTTGTGAAAGCAACCGTGACCTAAGATCTGGGTGAGGTTGAATCTATGGAATCACTTTTGGGATTAGCTTCTTTGTCCATCTTTCCGTGTTACCTTCCACGTCCCATTCAGCTTTCCACTTCAACAGAGTTTCTGCTTTGATCACCGTCTTTTGCGCGTTTTGGTTTGTACCAGCCGTGTATCTCTTTTCTAGAACCATCAGGTGTATGGGGATGGCTCCTGCTACCACCTGTATTATCCTGGTGGACACGGTCCGGTTGTCACACGTATTGTTGTACCCCTTCTAACATTTTTCTGTATTTTTGGATCTGTGCACAGTTGCTCTACGTTAGTGATCTGTATAGTACGATGGAGTTGGCCACCAAACTAATAGCCAGTTTTTTGCCTCCAATATTAGGCATCAGTCGCTCAAGTGCTGCTACCAGGTATTTGGGGCTATTTTTGCTGGTGACGATGACATTCTCTACTCTTACGGACACAGATTTGAGTCTGTTACGTCCAGTTTTGTGCGGGGATAGTTTCAGTTTTTTCTTTGCCATCTACATTTCAACGTAGTTTGCGGCGTACTCAGTATTCTCTTTGATTGTTGCTTTACAAGCCGGCACACTATCATAGCAAGATTATCCGCATACTTTACTAAAGTTGTATTCTTTGGCATGGTTTTTCTGAGCACCCCGTTGTAGTAAGTGTTTTATAACGTGGGACCAAGAACTGAGCCCTGTGGTACCTCGCAGGTCATCTCCAACTTGTCGTTGCCAACCTGAATTACCTTGTTGTAGAGGTAGTTGCAAATCTGTTTGACAAGATACCACTTGCTTTCTCTCCAGTTCCATAATAATGCTTTTCCACGGAGCCAAGTTGAAGCCTTGGTTTGCGGTGTACTTAGTATTCTCTTTGATTGTTGCTTTGCAAGCCCGCACACTACCATAGCAAGATTATCCGCATACTTTACTAAAGTTCTATTCTTTGGCATGGTTTCTCTGAGCACCTCGTTGTAGCGGGTGTTTTATAACGTGGGGCCAAGAACTGAGCTCTGTGGTACCCCGCAGGTCATCTCCAACTTGCCGCTGTCAACCTGAATTACCTTGTTGTAGAGGTAGTCGTAAATCTGTTTGACAAGATACTTGCCTCCTCTCCAGTTCCATAATAATGCCCTTCCACGGAGTTGAAGGCATACTTGATGTCTAGCGTCAACTCCACTGCAAACTTGGAGATTGTAGTTTTGAACTAACCGTGGATTCGTCTCAACTTAGCATCATCAGCGTCATTACGTAAAGGCATGAACATAATCATTTGATACTTGGGTATATTTACTGCTGCTCATAAATGTTTTCTTTCCAGTTTTGAACTAGACTTTACTAAATTTAGGTCTAGCGGAGTCATTACAAGGTTCTAATGGCTCTTGAGTGGGTAATTTAAGGTTATGTCAAATTGGTCGTATGGAATTTGATTAAACTTTTACTATTGATGATACTAATATTGAAGTATACTATCACTAATTTGCATCAAAATTTAATGTATGGTTTAAGAGTTATGATTTAATTAATTAACTGCACCAGTCAGAATTAAGTTATATGATGTTAGGTAATTTAAGGTTATGTCAAATTGGTCGCATGGAATTTAATAAAATTTATGCTGTTGATGAAACTAATATTGAAGTAGACTATCACTAAATTGCATCAAAATTTAATATATAGTTTAGGAATTATGAGTTTATTAAATAACTGCACCAATCAGAAACAATATATTTGATGTTAGGTAATTAGAAGTTATGTCATATTGATTGTATGGAATTTGATAAAATTTATGCTGTTGATGATACTAATATTGAAGTACACTATTACTTAATTGCTTCAAATTTCAATGTATGGTTTAGGAGTTATGAGTTCATTAAATAACTGCACCAATCAGAAACAAGTTATATGATGTTGGGTAATTTTAGTTTATGTCAAATTGGTCGTATAGAATTTGATTAAACTTTTATTATTGATGATACTAATATTGAAGTATACTATCACTAATTTGCATCAAAATTTAATGTATGGTTTAAGAGTTATGATTTAATTAATTAACTGCACCAATCAGAATTAAGTTATATGATGTTAGGTAATTTAAGGTTATGTCAAATTGGTCGTATGGAATTTAATAAAATTTATGCTGTTGATGATACTATTATTGAAGTATACTATCACTAATTTGCATTAAAATTTAATGTATAGTTTAGGAATTATGAGTTTATTAAATAACTGCACCAATCAGAAACAATATATTTGATGTTAGGTAATTAGAAGTAATTGCAAATTGATTGTATGGAATTTGATAAAATTTATGCTGTTGTTGATACTTATATTGAAGTACACTATCACTTAATTGCTTCAAATTTCAATGTATGGTTTAGGAGTTGTGAGTTTATTAAATAACTGCACCAATCAGAAACAAGTTATATGATGTTGGGTAATTTAAGGTTATGCCAAATTGGTCGTATGGAATTTGATTAAACTTTTACTATTGATGATACTAATATTGAAGTATACTATCACTAATTTGCATCAAAATTTAATGTATGGTTTAGGAGTTATAATTTAGTTAATTAACTGCACCAATCAGAATTAAGTTATATGATGTTAGGTAATTTAAGGTTATGTCAAATTGGTCGTATGGAATTTAATAAAATTTATGCTGTTGATGATACTATTATTAAAGTATACTATCACTAATTTGCATTAAAATTTAATGTATAGTTTAGGAATTATGAGTTTATTAAATAACTGCACCAATCAGAAACAATATATTTGATGTTAGGTAATTTGAAGTTACGTCAAATTGATCGTATGGAATTTGATAAAATTTATGCTGTTGATGATACTAATATTGAAGTACACTATCACTAATTTACATCAAAATTCAATGTATGGTTAAGGAGTTATAAGTTTATTAAATAACTGCACCAATCAGAAACAAGTTATATGATGTTAGGTAATTTAAGGTTATGTCAAATTAGTTGATGGAATTTGATAAAATTTATGCTATTGATGATACTGATATTGAAGTATACTATCACTAATTTGCATCAAAATTTAATGTATGGCTTAGGAGCTATACAAAGTATTTTTTTTTTTGGTACATAGTTGCTATTTTTTTGTATTGAGTATAATCTGTAAACGGTTGCTTAGGTGTGGTGTAAACGTATTTTTTTTTTGCTGAAATCCTGAGCTATTAAAACTATTTTTACAATACAGAGTACCGTGATCTCATTCACAAAGAGAAGGAAATAATATTCTTTAATAATTATGTAACACCAGTTTTCAGTCTCATGGTCGTATAACCAACTTTTGACTCTACTAACCAAAGTATCTATCATTTTTGTTACAAAATAATACAAACTTATTTCTTAATTTTTGCCCAAAATTGCATTTATAATTTTTAATTTTTGTTGAAGACATTGCTGTCTTAAGAAGAAATGTTGTAGATGTTGATTAAAATTGATTGACCCAAACAAACCAAAATGTTTACAAAATAGAATTTATATTTTTATGAATTTCTTTAATCTTGAGTTTATGTACATTTTTATGTAGAATTTGGTTTTACATAAGATATGAACCGGAAACTTGGTGTTGAAGTTATCAAAAAACCAATTTGATATCAATTTTAAAGAACGTCATACAAAAATCAAATTATAACATAAAAATTATCTCAATTAATTTTAGTATGATAAATTGTGAAATCAATATGTTTCATGCGTAAACGTGTGATGCATGTTACAAGTAATTAATCGACGCTGTAATATAGCCGTTGAAAAATGTATTCATCCGCATCCAAATTTAGCCTGCGGATATTTGGGAACATACGTATTTTCGAACATATTTCCATGCGAATTTTCTTTGGGCGTTTTTTAGATAAATAAATATTGAATATTTTGATAAGTATTTATATAACATTTGTTGAATAATTATTTACAATATTATTATAACATAAAATTGCTCTCAAATTTGAATTTGAGCTTCTTTAATTTTTGATTAAATTTCTTGCGGAAATTACAAACATAAACAAAAATTTGTAATTATACAATATAACAATAGCAAACTTGTGCTTGTTTGTTTAGTTGTTTAATACAAAGTGTTTGTTATTCTTAATCGTGCGGTGGCGTGATTTCATGTTTACAACAAATTAATAACACATTTTTTGTGGCTTACGCAACTATGACTCAGGTTACCGATTAGCAAATCAAATAAAAATATTACTGCAGTTTAAACATTCATAAAATAAATTTAAAGACTGTTTTGGATTCCACAATTGATATATAGTTTTCAAGAGTAAAAAAAAAGCTTTGTATTAAGACTATATAAATCATTTGTAATGGTAATAATTTGTTCTTTGATAAGATTTCTTTAGAAATTATTTTTTATATTTAAGCTTGCATGAATAAATCAAGCTTGTTTATTATTATCTAGAAGATATCAATAATTAATAAATGTCCTTCACAATAGTTTCTAATACTATACTATAGATTTTTATAGATTTACAATTTTATTTCCTACAACAAAACAATTCGATTTGATCTTAATTAGTTTTATTTTTTACACAATAAATTAATTATAACAATGAATACTAGCGACGAATTGTGGGAAATGGTGTGCGATAACAAAGCAGGAAATTGCAAGGTTGAATTACGCTGACATTGTAGTTAGACCCTCACATGAAGTCACTACTATTTCTTGTTACAAGAAAAAAATTATATGCAACTTTAATTATAGTAATTACACCAAATATTTGTGATTAATTAGAACAATATTGAAACTGATAAAGCTAACGAAAATTGTCAATATTTAACTTTGTCAAATATACAAAATCCACTTCAATGTGCAACAATATGGCGATAATATTATTCTGCAAAAATATTTAAACAGTGATTGCTTCAAATATTATCAGATGATTGATGAGCCTTGAAGTTGATGTTAAATTATATTTTATTCGTGATGTTTGAGTCGTTCGTCGTTTGTTTAATAAACACGAGCAACCTTTGAAAAATGACCCGAACGAAGGTAAAACAATACTTAAACTATACACGGTATTCACTTCAATGTCAAGTTTTTATGCTTGTGTATGTTATGCCTACGACATGAGAATGACAATTTATGAAAATATATGCGATGCGTAATTTATGTTGTTTGGATTGATAGAAATTATATTAGTAGCAAAAAATCGATATAATATAATAAATATTGGTCGTTTCTAGTTCTTAGTGTTTCCTGTTTACTCTGACTGTGTAACTTTACTTTTATTCTAATATTTGCTTTATTTGTTTTATTCTTGTAACTTAACTAAATTTTGCTGTCAGTTCTGAGAGTTGTGAATTTTTGAGGTACAATGAATTATCTCAAGTAGTTTGTTTGAATTTGTGCGTTTTTTGTTTTCTCTTTAAAAAGCAAATGAGGTTCCAGGTAATAATGGTTTTCTTGGAGGTTGCGGTGTTATTGTGAGTCTATTTTTAAGGTTCATTTTAAGCTTTTTTTGTAACCTTTCACAGCTTTTGGGAGTTGGAGTTCTGTTTTATTAGAATAAAAGCTAGTTCTTGATTGTTGTATGAATGCTAGCGTTTTGAAGTTAGGAATGAGTTGATTTGTTTTAGCCGTACATACTCTACTCTACCCGTAATGCTAGGAACTTACTTTACGGGTGGACCTACAGTCTTGAGTGGTTTCCAAAACATTGTAGAGATTAATAATCTACTTTTGATTTTTGGTGCAGCAGTTGGATGCCTAGACTACTGCTACAAGATTCCTTTATGAGTTCATTAAAGTTTAATAAATGATATATTTTATGTAAATTGCTTTTTCACCCAGCGTGAGACTAGTGTTTTACCGTAGGCACCGAGAGACAATTTACATAAATTTACAAAAGCTTGTCACTGGGCGATTTTAAGTCCAATTATTCAAATCAGTTGCTATTTGTTCGAAATTGTTAGGTCCCGAGTTTAAGCGGCGATTTTTGATTGTCATAATTTTGGTGGTGCACTTTTTTAAGATACAGAACACTAAGCACTGCAGCAAGTTGTTTGAAAGCACGGCAGCGTCGATTGGTAATGTATCCAAGGTTTGTTTAAGGCGTGACGTAATCTTTCTTAGATCAATGTTGGAGGTTTTATCCATAGAAGGTTTAGATCTGGTCTTTAGGTTTTTTGGCTCATTTCAGGTAATCACGCTGTGGCCAACTTTTTTGTCTGTCTTGTTTGTGGTTGTTACTTTATCTGTAAAGTAGTTTTTATTGAGGTGACTAACTACTAACACACTTGGGGTCTGAGCTAAAGTCTACAGTTTTTTTGTAGTTCTTGCATCTGTTGTTGTCACAAAGAGTGCGCATTCACCAAGAGTGTTTTTACCGCACGCAAACTCACACAGAGTGCAAGTTTTTAAGAAAACTTAGTGATGTTTGGATTGTACGACTATAAGTTTAAAGCAGTGGCCTGAATGTTATCTTTAACTATACGTGCAACACCAAAGAACACGTCTTCACAGTGGTTGCTAATTTGGGGTCTAATAGAGGGCAAATTGTTTGTGTTACTTAAAGTTAGAAAAAATTTTATTGCATTCTAAAAACCTACTTATATCTTTATTTTAAAGTTTTTTAAAATAAAAATTTGATTTTGAGTGGTGTTTAGGTTTAGATTCTTTATTGGTTGATAATGTTTTCAACAATGTTTTATGGTGTTGAGGACGGTACAGCTCTGTCGGCTTTAATATGTGCTCAATATTAAGATTCAAAGTATGGAATTTTTAGTAGTTAGTGACTAGATTTTTTAAATTTACTGTTATTTCTTTGTACAGAGTTTAGTTAACTTGCAAAATTAGGAGATAGCTCTTAGCAGACAAAACAATTTTTTTTACTATTTGGGCCTAAAATAGCGTATGTAGTTTGTACACTTTTAATAAAACTTGGCCGTTAAGGTTTTAGATGATCACTGAGAGAAACAAACTTTTGAAACTCACCTCAGATTATTAGTTGGAGACCAATAACATGTGCTTACTACCTCGAAAAATTACAACATTTTATTAGATTTGCATTTGGTTACGGAAATATGTTCTTTAATTTGTTGGTATGAATGCTGCACTGACAAAGCTCACAAAACCAATTTGCTGGATCCTTGATGGAAAAATGTGTTTCACCCTGGAAAAAAACCTTGCAAATCTATCAATCAAAGTCTGGTTTATTGTTTTTTTTTTCAGACCGATGTACTTTATTAGGAACAAAACGAGTTTTTGTTTCAACGCTTAGCAGCAATGTTACTTTATTAACAAATTGCAGTTTTGAGATGGTATAGGTGCCGTAAAACGGCACTGAAAGTAGTTATAAAATGAATGGTAAAGGACAACAAGGCACTGATGTGGTTCTATAAAGAAGTTGATGCAAAACTGAAGTTTACCTCCTGGTCGATGTTTTTTTTTTTTTTAATAAAAACATGTTTTTGGAAACATTTGTTTTTTGGACAACAGCTCTAGGCATTCTACAAAAGACAAAACCAGTTGCTTTTCATAAGCATAAGACCTGCCCAAAACTAGTCTACATATCTTTGTATAACAGGATTTTCATAAGGAAATTGATGCAAAAATGAAGTTTAGCTTCTTATTTTTATGTAAAACATGTTTTTTGAAAAATTTGTTTCTCTGGTATACGGTCCGGGCACTTCAGAGAAGACATGCCCAAAACCAGTTTATACTCTGAAGACTTTGTACGACGGATTTACAAAATAACCAATCTGCTTATAAGTGTTTCTAGTGCACTGCAATCAAAACGTCTGTCTTCAACTAAAAGAGGTTATTTGGGGTGTTGAGAAGCTTTAGTTAAAAAATCATGATAAATTGGGCATAGGCGACAGCATATATATTAGGATGATGTCTTGACTTAGTCTGGGAAAGATTAGTTGGTGGGCTCCTAATCCATGCAGCAAATTTTATTAAGCATTTTTACGGCGTGGAAAATGCAGGACACTTTGGTTGTTGGAGATCATTTATCTTGCAAGCTTACTTGTTTGACGGGACGAGCAAAGATTGCTTGGTTTCTATAATGTTACAAAAGAAGGCAATTTGTTTTAACTAATGTTTATACTATCAAAGTCTTTTTGGTGCTTGTCGCAACTGGGGACCAAACTTGCCAAGTGAACGAAGAAATTTTGCTACATCTGTTGAGCAAGTGCGAGGTTAAATAAACCCACCTAGAGCCTTCTTTGTAAAGCTAATTAAAGAACAGTTTAAGACAGTTTCTTAACAAATGTTTCTGGTTTTTCTTGAAGAAATGGAACTAATAGAAGAGTAACAAACTGTAATGCACAGTAAGACTAAGAAATTGCAGTGCAAGGACGCTAGACGCACCACCTTAAGTTAAGAGAAATTGAAATTCAAATTTGTTACGTTATAGGAAATGTTTCTACTATACGACCGCAATATATCACTTTTAATCCAACTTAAAAAGAATTTGAGGAAATTGATTGGCATGAATTTCTAGAAAGATTGAGGCAAACTATTTTCCTGCTTAACTTTAAGCAAAGAAGCCGCCAAAGCATGAAGAACAACAAAGAAATCACGTTTCCAAGGAGCAAAGTTTTTTGTAAATTGTGTTTTTTTTTTTGGTTTAACTACAAACGAGGAATCAATTTTGCTGCAACAAACACTTGGAACGATTCTATAGAAACAAAATACAACGAACTAAGAAGAGGAAAGACAAACATTCAATAAGCAAAGATTGGGAAAACTACTACTACTGACGACCACAAGCAAAGAAACAACTTTAATACACTAAACTTTTGGCCAGCTTAGTAAGAAAATTACGGAGAACAAACTAAGGAAAGGAAAGACGAACGCTTTCAAAGAGTCTTGTTTGTCTTTTCTTTTGTTAATTGTTAATCTATGTATTAAAGAAAACGGTACTACGGAAAAAGAACTCTACTGTTAATTACTAGGAACAAAGTTTCTAGGAAAGAAATCAAAGATTAAGTAAAAGGCAATTGCTACTGCTCAAAAGAGCATATAAAATGATGAAAAACCAAACTATTAGACATGAGCCCTTCCAACTTTAGGCTACATAGTCAAGGTGGTAACAGTGCAAAAACTGACAGATTTGACAAGAAAGATATCAAATGCTTTTAAAAATAGTGCTTTTCAAATGCTCTAAATGAAAGAAATCAATGCGTTTAGTGCGGTACTTTTAAATAAAGTTTACAATAAATCCGATTGGTACATTGACTCAGGCGCAAGTGTTCAGCTCACAACGGAAAAAATATTATTTGCAAGTGAAAACCAAAACTTTACACTAAGTAAAGTTATAACGGCAAACTAAACCAAAGTTCAAGCTTGTAGTTCGGGAGATCAGTATATAAGAACATACGTTAATGGTCAAGTGTTTGATGTTAAGGTACACAATGTTCTGTGTGTGCCAGAGCTATCGACAAACTTACTATGGTTAGTGAAATTAAGTTAATTAGTTAATTAAACATGGTAATAGTGTAGAGTTTGAGTAACATGGTTGTGAGATAATAAATAGTTAAAATGTTACTGCAAATTTTGTGAACGATGCTTATAGATTAAACTTAAATAAGCCTGATATTTACTAAAAGTGCAAGCCAACATGGATACATGACACTAAAGATTTGAATATCTCAACAGTGCTGATTTGAACAATTAGAACAATAGATTAGTGGATGCTTTATCATTCAATAAAAAGGCAAGAGCTGAAAAAGCAAACTGAATAGTTTGCTGTGAAAGGAAACAAACAAGGTTGCCGTTTAAGCACTAATGAAGGAGGGCTTCAAATCCGTTAGAAGTAATACATACAGATGTCTGCGTTCCATTAGAACAAAAATCGATTGGTGGTTCAAAATATTTTGTTGTTTCAGGATGACTATACCAGAATGTGTCGTTTACTTTATGGAATACAAATGTGAAGTGTATAATCATTTCAAGAATTTCAAAGCAATAGTTAAAATATAATTAGATTGCAAAATTAAGATGTTGAGATCCAACAACGGAAAAGAATTTTGTAACAAAGTCCTTGACAGGTTTCTAATGGAAAAAAGGACAAACTTGTATACTAAAAAGCAGAATGGTATGTCGAAAAGGTTAAATCGAACTGTAGTTGAGAGAGCCAAAAGTTTGCTGTTTGATAGTGATTTGCACAACAAATTTTGAGCAAAAGCTGTAAACACAATTGTATTCTTAAAAAATAGAAGTTAGTTTTTGGGCATTGCAAAACTCCGTATGAGCTATGGTGGAATATAAAACCTGACGTTAATCACCTACAAATTTTTGGAAATACAGTAATGATACATATTCCAAAACGTAAGCATTGGAACAAAAAATTGCACATACAAATTTTTGTTGGGTAGTAGTACCACAAAAGGGTATAGAGTGTACAATAATTTTATAAACTCTATTACATGTACTAGAGATGTTATAGTAATAGAAAATATGCAAGTAGATTGGATGACAAAATTTCCTAACAAAGCCAAGACTACAGTTGAAACCTTAACAATAGATGAGCAGCTAAAAGATTAACCAAAAACATTATCAATGAAGACATTGTTGTTAACCAGAAAACAAAAGTTTTGCAAGACAAAAACGGCCCAGATACAACACCAAATGATCAAGTTAGTGTTGAAGTACGAAAATCTGCAAGACCAGTGCAAAAAAACTATTTATGTGTTGTAATGAAGGATTTGCACTAGAAAACCCTTTTATTGGTTTTTTGTCTACATAAACAATTTGAAAACGTCGCTGCAAACAGTAACTCATAGTTCTGCCGAATAAGAAAAAGACAGCAGCTTTTAAGAAACACATTTAATATTTTTACCAAAATCTTTGCTCCTACGGTTCATGTTAATAAAATTAGGCTGCTTTAACAAACGTTACCTCAGTTTCAGAAAAGTATTTAACGTGACCACATTGCAGCATCAAATTATTTGATAACTACTAAAAGAAGAAGCATTTTACTAACAATATTTGGTAAACTCTTTCCAATATTTTTTTTGATATTTTTGTAGTGCAATAAAGGACCAACGTGATAATTTACTAAGAGTTTTTAAAATTCTCTGGCTAGAGGAAATTAAGGTACAAAAGGAGATGAATTTCTGTAAAAGTGTCTTCTTAGTTTGAGGAATATTCAGTTTTGTAGAAACTTTTTACAGAACCACATTGCACCAACATATTTATTGACAGTTTGTTTGACGACTACTAAAATACGAAGCTGTTGATACACTTTTGCTAACAATACTTGGCACACTTTTGCCAGCATTGTTTTTAAAAGTTTTTTGATATTTACGTAGTGTAGTAAAGCGCCCAAGTAATGTTGTTCAGATCAAATTTACAGAACTCTCAGGTTGGAGGAATTTAATGTGCAAAGGGAGGTATTTTTTTAGCAATTTTTGTTTCTATAGTTAGAGGAACTTGCGGAAAAAATAATATTGAATTTTTAGACAATACAAGGGTTTTTAGTGGTGCTGTTGAAAGTAAGCTTGAAAGTTATACTGTCACTGAAGTTTATCAACATAGATTTATTGCAAAAAACAAACAAGAATTGGAACTGGATTTACTAAAAGTCTTTAGATGACAGATTGCTGCGACAAGGTTGCCGTAGAGCCAAATTTGGTTACTTTTTTCATAATTTTTGTTGCTTTTTTAAAACGGCAATTTTTGCGTTTAACTTTTTGGAAAACTTTAGAAAATGTTGATTTTTAAATTGAGGACTATTACCTAAGAAAATTATTTTGGGGTATTTAAATCTACGGTAGATAACGTTGAAATGCTTTGGTTTAAGTTATATTATGGCTAGAAATTTTCTATGTGATTGGCAGACCAAATTAGATTTGCAAGTTTTTTGTTTTGCTTTATGGAATGAAGACGTAGATATTAAAACAATTTTGCCGCAAAATTGGTAGTTGATGACGTTTCTGATGATGTAATCTAGGGATTTTGCGGCAACGAATCAAACGTAAACGTAAAATTGTTCCAATTGTGAAGATAAATTGTCTTATTTTTGCAGTTTCTTAAGACAAATTATGTCACTTTTGAGGCAAGAATCAAGTTCTCTAGTTTGTCGTAACTGTTATTAAAAAAATCTTAGTCTACTTGATGCAGAAGTCTATGACAGTATAAAGTAGTAGGTAATTTGTTTTTAATTTGTTTGGGATGGTAGCTGCTATTACTACCAAAATAATTTCTTTAACCTCAAGCCCACATAATTTTGATGACGTTCTTAAGGGAAACTTTAAGGATCCTTTGGAGTTTTTGTAAATCAGGCCAGAGAAACCCTTGATTTTGTGTCAACAAATCAGATGAAAACTGTTGCAGTTGTGAAGATAAGTTGATAAATGTATGTAGTTTTTTTTTAAGTAGCGTCTTATTTTTATTGTTTCCTGAGGCAAATTAGATTACTTTTGAAGTATTGTAAAGATTAAGTCTTTTAGTTGGTGGCCACTTCTATTGAAAAGGCTTAGTCTACTTGATGCAGAAGTCCATGACCGTAAATGCGGTTTAACTTATTTTTGAGGTATACCGCAAAGTTGGTTTGCGGCGTAGCTACTGTTACTACTAAAATAGTTTTTTAACCATTAAGTTCGCAAAGGGTGCGTTTTTGCTTCTTGAAGGCGTAGACGACGTCTATGGCAGTTACGTTTTTACGCTTGGCACGTTTGGTGTAAGTGACGGTATTTTTGATGACGTTTTTTAGATCATTTTAATCAGACCGAAAGTCTGACGTCTTTTAGCCAATTTAGCGATGCTTTGAATGTTATCACGAGAACTTTGCGATAACGATTGGCGCCATTTTTTTTTTCAAACCTTTACCTTGTTGCGACCAGTCATCTTTGCTATTGTTCTGTCAAAAGCAGAAAATTTTTTGGGCGGCACCTTCTTTAACTTTAGCTATAGTAAGGCACTTTTGGACAAATGTTTGTACGTCTTTCTTCACATTTTGTTAATAGTACGCTGCCAATTTAACTTTGAGGGTCTTTTTACGCACTGGTTATTGGTCTGCTTTTTTTTGTTAAATTAATTTGAAATAGTTAGTTGGAAATTACTTAAATACACTTGAGAATACTTGAGGTGTAACTGAGAACACACAACTCAAATTGAAACGCAAAGAAATAGCAGATAGGAATAGTTAACGTGCAACTTTAAACACTTTAAAGCAACTCAAATTGCACTGGAATAGATTAACATTAATTGAAAGTACTTTATTACACTTGGGAGCAGCTTGGAACACTTCAGGTATAGTTGAGAAGAGTTTAGGTGTAAATGAGAACTTTTAAGAACAACTTATAATACAATAAAATGCTTAATATTACAGGTACAATTTAAATAAGTTTTGGCTTAATTAGCTCATTGCACTCAGAAACGGCTTGAATTTTATTGGATGCAGTTTTGGTACACTTTGCAACACTTTGGAGCAATTCATGATGCATAGTAAGAGTTTGGAATTAGTTGGAGTTGGCTCTCTTAATTTGGAAAATTTAAAACAGATTTATTTTGACCTAAAATTCACTTGGAATAGCCAGATAGAGTTTGGAACACTTTGAGTGCAGTTGGAAACAGTTTCTATACACTTTGGAACAGTTTGTAATTTGTTGGAAGTTCGGATTCGTGTTTTTAGTTCATTTTGCAATAATAAAAAAAAAATAGAGAAATAAACTTAAAGATGCACTTTATTGCCGGCATTAGAAAATTTATCCACTGCAATGTAATTTCTAGCAAATAGTCAATTAACTTTGTCCTGATTTATACATTTCTACATGATTCATTATGAGATAGAGTCACATCAGTATTTCTACTTGAAAAACAGAACAAAATAATCCTTTATAACATCAAATAATTTTAATATATTTTTTAATTCCAAATAAATTAAATAATATTCAAATCACACTTATTGCGTAAAACATTAACAGTATTGTTTATTTATTATAAAAAATCACATCCGCAATTCTACATAAGTATGCATATATTATCATTAGCAGTAATTAAGTTCCATAATTTTATAATAATAATAATTTCCAGTCTGCCGCCACTACAGACTACAATTAATTTACTAAACATGCAGAAGAAAGGAGTGTACCATAAGAATGTAAGGTTCTTAGACAATATCCACGCATTATTATAATTCACAATTAAATAGCTTTGTAACTGACATAAAATGTGAAACCATTAACTTGAAATGCGTAACATATACAGTTTGCATAACAATAATAGCCACCATCGGCGTCAAAATTTATACATTCCAAGAAATGGTGGGTGCCTTGATGAGTCATTCTTCTTGTCACGTTCATGCATGCATCACTATGCCCACAGGTATAGACCATCCAGACGATCTAATAACATGTGTTGAATGCATTACACGGGGAGAATCTTAATGAATGAATCATCCGATGGGATGTTAATGCCTCGACTTTATTATATACCTACAATTAAATTAGAAAACCTTGAAGTTGATTGTTAAAATCGCGCGCATATTTCAAGCAGTGCTGTAAATCACGCATAAGTTATGAATGCAGTTTTTTTTCGCGTGTGTGTATGGGAAATGTGGGTAGGGTTCTTAGATTATTTATAAATTGCGTTTGTATTAAGCAATAAGTAATTTATAGTATAGCTCAAGTTTGGTTATATTTAGATTTTATTAATAAAATTACAATTGTTTGAATATTTGATGAAAATGTTTCAATTCTTAAATATGTTTATAATTTGCATGATTTATGGTGTAAGTATGTACTTATGGAATAAATTTTCATTTGTTTGTAAACAGTTGTGTTAATAGCTGAGGTGTCAGACAGAATGGCAAATATAAACAGTCTGTGCTTGACATAAGGATTAAGACGTGCATAAAGCACTGCATTTATAAGAAATTCTAATTGTCCAGATGATAATAGTTTCTTGGCTCAAAAGATAGGCAAATGGGTAGTGTGGACTATTTGACTCACAACATTATCTTTGCTAATCGTAACAGTTTCATTATCGCAGCTCTCGTAGAGAGAAATATTTAATTTCTAGTCTCTTTAGATGATTTTATGATCTAGTGTAGTATTAATACAAATTTATTTTAGGCAAGTTCTTGAAAAAGTTGATAAAATAACCAGAATGTTTCTGCTTAGTTTATTCTTCAACCAATACTGCTCACAACTTCATTTTTTTTAAAGGACTATAAAACCGTTTTGAGGCTTCTTATATACAAAAAAATATTTTTTGAACAATAGCATCAATAACTAAATTTTCAAAAAGAAAAAGTCAATCCAACTCACTACTCAACACTTTCAGTCCACACTAGATGGCTTTTACTAGAACGACATTTTTCTATATCAAGAAGAATAATGATCAATCAACACCAAAACCATCTAACAATCTAACTACTTCAGCAACAAGTAGATACTTTTAAATCTAAAGCACCGTCTTAAATATCGGGTCTCACAAAATCAAGCACTAATCAACAAAATGTAATCTAAGTTATTTGGGCGCTAGTCCGGTTTGTATTCTGAAACGTTTATGCATTTATTATGGTTTAGAAATAAAGAAATATTACTGAATTTACAAATGATAATGTTTTTAATTCAGTGACTTCTGACGTTCTTGATGGAATCCACTATGCCATAAATCCGATCACATTTCAATATTTTTATATTTATTCTGTCTATCAACGTATCATAATCGACTACTTTTTCAAATTGTTTGATTTTTAGTTTTAGAAATTGGATATAATTAAAAAATTTAATGTGTACTAATAATAATTTATTTCAATAACTTAGTTACCTTCATCAAAACTTGTTATTAAATATATTATTCTATTCTCTAAAATTTATCTCACTATGTTATAAGCGATGGTTGTGAACTTGAATTCTTTGCCAAACATTGCCGATACACACACAATTTGCACACGGAACCCTCCCGTTTATTGCTCTAAATATAGCTTCAAATAAACTTTATATTTTTTCTCTCTCTCTTACACCGATTGCCACTTACGTCACTTCCAATATAATCTTTGCGATTATTTTGGTAACTCACACGATTTTATGCTTAGAAGCAAGGGTAAACGAACCTCTCTGGTACGAAACAGCTCGCTTCATTTGTTATAATAATGAATTACTCGAATGAGAGAGAAGATAGTGGGAAGCGACTGCAAGCATTGCCAAAAAAATCTGTCTGATTATATGAATTGTTAATTGTACTCGAAGCTTGGTTGATATATTAAATGGTTTTGTTGTGACGTTTTGATTGATTCTTATTTATTTTTGAAAATTAGTAATTTGATAGTTTTTTTGGATGACCTTGATGATGCTATTTATATAGCAGCTTCCTAGGAACATTTCCTACATTGAAAACTTAGCTTAAAATTTAATTTCAATTTATTATAAAAGCCGTCAAATCGTGAAGCACAAACAAATTAATTAAGTAATTCAGTTCAATAAGGAAGGAATGCAAGGCGCGACCTAAATTATTTTGTTTGGGGGAATCTAAAGGTCAGATTTGATTCGGGAATGGAATATTACATGCATCGAAATTGACATTGCAATTCTGTAAATATCAGTATTTTTTTATATTGTGGGAACTATTTTTAATTCATGGCCGAATGACTAATTAAATCATTTTATTTATTTTAATGAGGTAAAGAAGAAATATCTTAATGTAGTCTGCATATTTGTACTTAGTTTTTAAATTGCTCAAATTAATAACCTTAACTATTTGAAATTAAATATGCTGTGCTTAATAGTATATTAAAGAACAGTTTTTATAAAACATATTTTTATGCTTGCGTTCAAGTTTAAAACACATAAGCCGTAGGCAAGTTTTTTGAAGTACAATACTACTATTTTGCGTTTTTTATTTATTAATATCAATATACAAACGTTGTATTAAGTAATTAATTTAGTCTTCAAAACATAACTTAAAAATAATTGTGCATATCTGGATGCGCCATTAGGTACTAATATATTAAATAGTACTATTTAATGCTACAATTATTCTCACATCATTGCCAGTTTAACGTATGATGTTTGTAAAATGACCTAACTGCAAAAAATTAATTATTTCTTTTTTTTTTGTTTCAGGTAAGCTTCTAATATCTTTAGATTATAATCAAAAATTACAAAACACAACACAAATGTAAGGTAAATATTGCTTAGTGAAATATAAATCAAACTAATATATATTCACATTTAATTTAATTTATTTAGATTAATGCAACTACTTAAAGTACTAACATAAATAACAATTTAATTCTTGGTTCAATTGAATTAATATTTACTATATCTTTCTACCAGGAGACGTTTTTTATAAAATTAACTATATTATTTATATACAAGATGTTCTTTTATACAATTGAACACGTGTTTTAAGTTTTTGTTTAGATTTAGATACACTGATGAAGGTTAAATAACTTAAAACACACTTTAGTTCAAACTGCATGCTATTAATCATGATTTGGAGTGACCCACTCACTCGCACAAATGCTGATCATTAAACGTTTTTATATCACCTTCTTTATCTTGGACAAAAAATGCTTTTAACGCTTCCAGATTTTTTAATAAAAATTCTTAGGCGGGTGGGTTTTTTCCTCCATTTTAACCTACTCTATAGTAATTATAATTTGGAGAACCTACCCAGTTTCAAAAGATTGGATATCATATTTTCTTCATTTTACTAAGAAACTTCTAACACTTGCAGAGAAAATAAACTTCTAACTCTTTAATAACAAGCACTCAGGCGAGTAGATTGGCATTTAGTTCAAACTACTAACAGGTAATTATAATCTGAACTGACCGACCACCCACCCATCTAAGTCTTGGCTTTTAATAGATTAGATTCATTATTTATTTTTTTAAATTAGAGACTTCTAACGCTTGCAAAGAATAGAAACTTTCACTTTCTTCTTAACAAACTTTTGGGTAAGTGGCAGGGTACTCCAATCCATACTACTTAATGGTAATCATGATTTGGAGTGACTCATTCACCTATCTTGAATATCACCTTTTTTTTTACTAAGGAACTTCTAACACATGCAGAGAAGAGAAACTTTTAATTTTTTTATAAACAAACTTAGTGTGAGGATGGGTATGCATTTCAGTTTAAACTACTTGATGTTAATTATGATTAAGAGTAACCCGTTTACCTGTTCAAGTGTTGGTTACTAAGAGAATGGATCATCATCTTCTCCTTCTCTGACTAAGAAACTTTTAACATTTGCAGAGAGGAGACATTTATCATTATTTGATAACAAACACTTGGGTAGGATGGTAGGCACTCTAGTTGAAAATATTTGCTGATAATTATGATCTGGAGAGTGGAATGACACATCCACTTGACCAAGTGTTGCCCAAAATTTTGTTCTCTTTCTTAAACAAACTTTTAGTTTTTTATAACAATCTGTTAGACAGGTAAGTATGCACTTCAGTTCAAACAATTTGATTTCGAGTGACCCACTTACCCGTTAAAGTATTGGTTATCAAAAGATTGAATATCACCTGTACCACCTCATACTAAAGAACTTCTAGCACTTGCAGATAAAAGAAACTTCTAATTTTTTTATAACAAACACTCGGATGGGTTGATGGGCTCAATTTAAATTACTCAATTGTAATTATGATTTGAAATGTTTCTTTCTGTGTTGGTCATCAAGAGATTAGATATAACCACTTTCTCCTCCTTTAACTAACGAATTTCTAACACTTGCAGAAAGAATTTTTAATGCTTTGAGTTTGAGGCAGTTTTTTGGAGATTGAGATGACGTCAGAAAGGTGGTTGTTTGTATTTTTTGTGGCAGTGATGGTCCGATTGTTTGCTGAGATTTTGAGGCAAAGAAAGATTAGTTAGATAGGTCTGGTTACTTTAAAGATGGTTCTATTATTTTTTTTTATGGTGATGGGAGTCTGCCCAGGAATTATTTCTTTTGGCTGTATACTTTTATGACCTAATAGCCTAGACAACATATTGGTCTATTCAGACAATCACGACGATCACGTGAATCTCCTTTGACGCGTATTGGAAAGTATCCAAAAACTTGGACTGTGTAAACTATGCGCCAGTTTAAGAAAGACTTGGTGGAATATCATGGTTATTGGGTTACGGCAGATGGAAATTTACCGCTGCAATATCAGATGACATTGATAAAAACACGTGGTACGTTGTGTTTTTATCAATGTCATCTGATGACTAAGAAACTTTTCCAAAGTTTTTTTTTGTATTCTGCACAAATTCGTATTTAATTTTTTCATTGTTGTTGGGCCGCTAATGTATCTTCAAGGACCATAAGTTGTTTTTTGCTAGAATGCAATTGCAGACAAGGCATTTAAAGTAGTTAAAAATCTGCTAGATAAACTAATGCAACACAGGACTGGGTGCCGTACTCTACCAAAAAGAAAGTAAAACTAAACACGTTATTTTATACAGCAGCGACAGATGACCGAATGTCAAAAAAAGTTTTAGTTGAACTAACTATAATGTATGGCAATAATATGAGGTGTGAAAATGGACCTAGATCTAGAGGATGCCTCATTTAACCTGAGAAGCTAGAAAAGTTGACCGATGCAAACGCCAAAATCACCAAGTGGTTGTTACTTTTACAAGAGTTTAATCCTATGGCAGACCCTGTAAACCACTTGCCTGGCTTGGTGTCCAACTTGGAATTATATTAGAATGACAACATAGAAGATATAGGGCAGTTGTTATTTTCAAAGGGTAAAGCGTCAGAAAGATTTCTTGTTAACAAACGTTAGTTTGTCTATTATTAACCAAACTCAAAATAATAGTTATAAATGATAACATTTGTTATCGAACTTGGCCAGGCCTTCTCTTGCACTATTTTGAGAAGAAAGCTTTTGAGCATATTTGACTAAATAAACAGTCAATTTATCTAAAAATTAGGCTTGCAGTAATAGACTCTTTAACTTATTTTTGCAAACCTAATGTGTAATCATTTAATAGTTAAATCCGGTTTGCTGACTTTGAACAGTTATTGTTACTTTACCTTAGTTCTCTGCTCGTGTGTCTCTATTTAAGTTTTTGGCGGAATTGTGGTTGGCAACTTTTTTTCCGGTGGCAGTGGTTTTGCAGGTAGCAAGTTTGTATATGGCTTGGTTTCTTGGTCTTGTGATGCAAAGGAGATCGCAGGAATTGAGAAGCATTGAAAGAGAGATTTTTGTTAAATCCTCTTGATAAAAATGCAGCGTTTTAAAGCTAGTTAAGTTTTTTTTTGCGCTGCTGGTCTTGCCTAATATTTGTTTAAGTTTGGATCTTTAACTTTTTTTGGATCAATCAAAGTTTGCTAGGTCCGACACTTTAAGCTCCGGTGTCAAAACAGCGGTATTGCCGTTTAGACTGGTGGTGGTGATACTGCACGATCAAGAGTTTTTTGTCTCTAGACAAATTTTGCTTTAATCATTGTTAGCATCATTTTTTTTTGGCTTTAGCCTCAAACGCTGACAAGTTTTAAAACTCGACAAAACACTTTGGTAAGGTCTAATCAGACAACAACCTTTAAACCGTGGTGGTTGGTTTACCGCCATAGCTTCTGTTGGAAGTTATATGGGACCTATTGTGTTTTGCTGTGACTTTTTTAATAGATATGACGTAATGTTAGTAAAATGAGACTTAAATTTTACTGAAATGATGTAATTTCTAAAACAAATTTTACCGATGACAAAAGTTTTTGAAGTCAGAATCGAGTTTCTGATTTTTTATGCTAAGATTTTTTACGCCCTAATAGGATTCCGATCAATTGTGTTGTGCAGTGTTGGTCGGGTTTTTGGCGGGATAAAATCGCGTGGTTTTTTGAGCTTTGCTTTGTAACCTTATAAATGTTCAAACGCTTACTTTTCAAAATTGTTAAGATAAGATTCTACACTGTTTGGTTTTTGTTTCTCAACCGTTGACAAGTGTTGATTGTCTTCATGGTCATGCGTAGTGTTTGTGTTTTTGAGTTTTTTCAGTCAAGATACGTTTTTAAGGTTTCTTGTTCTGGGTTGCACTAACGGTTGATCTTACGGCAGAAAGTTTTGTGTTCTGCTGGCTTTGGATACTTTATTTTCTGTCTCTGCTTTACGTTTAGAGTCTAAGTATAATTTTTCTTATTACAAGTTGCTACGTTTTTTGTTAACTTAAACATTGTTTGAACAATATTAGTTGAAACCAAAATTTATAAAAATTTGTTTATTAAGGAAGGTTATTGTAGTCGATGGTTAGATTTTTAGCAACAAATCATTTTGTTTTTCCGGAAAAGTCTTCTAGGTGTTGGAGAGTTGGTGTCTTGTTGTTGTTTGATCCCCAAAGTATGACTAAAATAAAAACTTTTTATCCACTAGGGTGACACGGAAGGCACCTGAAGGCACCGTTGGTTTTATAAACCTCCTTAAAACAAGTTCTAAGATTTTTGTGGCAACATAAAATAGCTGTAAACGCACATTAAAAAATATAAGATTGGCCTGTTTTTATTTTAAGTAGTCTTAAGTTGGGCGCCAGTTGTTGTAGTTTAATTTACTCTGTGATTAAGAATTAAAAGATTTTGGTTACGCGTGTTGCTTCTGTTGTTAAATAATCTTTTTGCAATTTTTGATGCTGATTGGGGCTGTCTTTTTCAGAGAGTTGTTTCTTGAGTGTAGGAAATTGTTGGCGCGGGGTTTTTTACGTCTTGTTACAATGTTAGGCTAATCTCTAAGATCTTTAGCTGCGTATTATACGACTGAAATTTATTTTTGATCACGTGGAACTACTTTATTTAGATGCACAATGACACTAGGTGATCCTACTTTAAGTAATTTAGTCCTGGAGGATGTAGTAACGTTTTTGACCCTTAAGTAACAAATGTTATTTTTACATCAGTTGAGAACACACAGAGATCTGCAACCCCAAACATTTATTACCAAGCAAGTTGTTGCACTTGTTTTTTTTTTCTAATCATCGACTTCTTTCTTCTCACTATGTAGGATGAGAGCCGGTAACATATAATACGATGTCAAACTTAGTTTGATTCTATGATATATAGCACTATTGTATGAGGAAGGAAGCTGATTGATATTAAAAGTAGTTTATTGTTTTTTTTTTTTAATTTATTTTTTGTGGACCTGTGACGTTGGGAATTGCCGAGCGTTTATGGTTACGGGCTATCTGGACTTTTAAAGTTTAAATTTTGGTGGAAGCTTTAGCAACTAATTCTAACCCATTAGTACAGTTTTTTAAAAGACAAAATATTGCTTGCTATTCGTTGAGCGTAAGTTACTATGTGCATGGTTTTAGGTTAAAAATAGTTTGACTTTTGATTTGATGGTGTTCAGTTGGTGTCATCAAGATGTCTGAAGTTTTCATATTTAGGACTTATCTTTTTTATATCTATGAAACATACAATTTGATTGAAGTCTTTAACATAAATGGTCAAAATTTCGCAAATTACTTTGTAGATCACCTAGCTAGAACTTTTTAAATGTTACGATGGTATGTTCTATTGTGTTGTTGCTGTTATGCTGAGTTATGCAGTTACCTACATTTTAGGCTAGACTGCAGATACAGTTACAAGTAGAGTTACTCAGTGGCCTAGCCAGTAATGTTACAGCTTTTTGCTTAATGTATTTTGCCGGAGGCTACTTGACAATGTTATGACTTATTGTTTTGTGGGTGTTGGGGATTTGGAGTCTTTGCGTTGTGACTTTGTATGTCTAAGGGAGTAACTTGTGTTTTACTTTAAGCGGACCAGATGATGTTGGTGGGTGAGATCGCTCATTGAAGATCTATCTGTGTAAATCCTTTCAGAGTGATTATCTAGGGTAAGTTTGAAGTTTTAGTAGAATTGATGTATCGAGACAATCAATGAGGTTATTTCTTCTGCAATTGACTGTTGCGTGTTGCTTGCGTTTATGTTTTTGGTTTGTGGTAGACTCACTGGCGTTTACTGTCGGTTGTCAGTGCGCGGACCGCTAACTGAACAAAATTCCGCTAGGCCCCGCAATTTGTAAATAAAATCAATTATCTCCGCTTTACTCTGCTTTACTTCTTTGACTGCTCATCATTAATACTTTTTTCTATCCATGTTTTTTTTTCTGTTACGATAGGTGTATGTCAATTTTTGGTGTGTTATACTCAGCATATGGGTCCTTTCTGGGTGATGCTTTCAAGTTTTTGCTCTAGCATTTTTGTTAGACGATGGCTGGATTGTCTGGGGTAACGCCTCTGTCTATAATTGGCTTGACTCTGTCTTGCTCTTTGCAATTGCTTATCTCTGGTATTGATGTAGTTTTGTATCCGGAGTTGTTGTATTTTCTAAGCACCAAGTTTTGCAAGATTTGCACTTTGCAGAGTTTTAGTTGGTGTGAAGTCGGTTGCAGCGTTGGTTTGGCGTTGCAATTAGAAGTTAGTTAAGGGCACCTTAAGACTTTCTTCAGTTCTGTGCGGCGTTTCTTAGGGTTGGCTTAAGTTGGTATGTGGCCGTAGTATGGGGTTCCATTTCCACCTGGCAATGGCGTCTTGGAATTGTTTTCTAATGAATTGGGGACCGTTGATGTTGAGTGCAACCTTTAAGTACTGATTTGGGGTGGCATTAGTGGTCAAATACTTTTGAACTTAGTTTTTGACTAAGAGTCCGTGATATCTTTTTACTATGGCTTGGTAGGTTTTGTCTTGGCTTTTTTCAGTTGTTTGTCTTTTCCGATTTGATATTCTTGTTTTGTTTCCTTGAAGACGTCGGTTTTGGATGCAGCTTTTTGCAGACAATTATTTATTATGCAAATCTGCTCGCAATTTAATTGGCATTGTTTTACTGCTGCGGCCAATTTTTGTTTGTCAACAACAGTGGTTACAACAGGTTAATTAATTGGAGTTTGAACCAAAATGTATATTAAAAATGTTGAGTTTTGGAGATGTTTTTTAGGTAGTAAAAGGGTCAAGAAGTTTGGTTACGGGTTTGTAGGGTTTGGAGCGTTTCATTTAGAAATACTTTGTACAATTGTTAGGATTGATTAATTGTCTCTACCAGCCAGTTAATATTTCCAATGAGAACTTTCATCTATTTTTTGGCGTATGCGTGTTGTAGAGCAATGCGCTTGTGCTTCTGAACTAGTAGACTAGTTGGAGCTTGCTGCTTGTTGACCAAAGCAGCGTGCACGGACCGCCGACTGAACAAAACCACACAGGGCCTTGCATTCTTTGCAATTTGTTACTAGCCACACAAATTTAAAAATATAAACTAGTTTTGGTGCACCTAACTTAAAAATGTTGCATATAATCTATTATTTTGGATATGTCTGTTGTATTACTGGTAAATTTTTTGTCAATTTTTTTGTTTTTTTGTTTGTTTCGATAGTGTCATAGTAAGCAAAAGCTTTATTTAACTTTTGGTTTTGCTTTGGAGTTGAATAGTTGATACATAACCTAAAAATGTTGCATATAATATAGTTATATATTGATTTGCTCTGTTCTTAATAATAATTAATAAAGTTTTTAGTTCTTTAGTATTGATAGGATTTGTTTAGTTTTCTGTATTAAAAGATAAACTCCAGCTAGGATTTTTGTTTAATACAGAAAATTAACTAAATTTTATAAATATACTATTTTTTGTGTTAAAACATTTGAACACAATTAAATGATTTGTCATATCTGCAAAATTGTATATATTATGTCACATTTAATACATTATAACTATAATTAGTTTTAATTGCATTTGTATCTTATCAACTTTAGTATCATTTCATGTTTTCTATATCATAACAACTTGTACAATACTACACAATGCAATTACGTTAAATTTGCGGGCATCCAACAAATCGTCGTGCCAAATTAGGCGTCTCGCAATTAACGAAACATTTCAGACACGTATGTACGAAGCGCCTCGTCTAAATATACTCAAACCCACATCTGTTTCATTCTTACAAGATTTTAATAAGAAATTTCATCCGGATTAATCCAATTAATTAAATTCTCACAACTTCTGTAAAAATATCTAACGTATTTCCGGTTTATTTATTTTAACAACTTTCCAATTGATGAGAATATTTTTATATATTTTACTTTATATGTGCACAAATAAAATTGATTTAACATTTAAACAATACTATCCTCCAACACACTCTATTTCAAACAACTCCACAAAACTATGCTAATTTCCATTTCAAACGAACCTGGCGACTACGACGACGGTCTCGTTGTTGACATTCGATGCACCAAATAAGGCAGACCTGGATTCAACTGAAGGTCTTCAGGAGATGTATGCGATTGTTGCACATGTCGATATTAGTCCTGTTTAATGTTCAGCACGCTCCGACTGTAATTTATCAAACGGGCGTGTGATAATCCGTGTTAATTGTGCTTGTAATCAATATGTAAGTTGTGCACGACGTGCATTATTAATTATTTTTAATTATTAGTTCAGCAAGTGACAAATTTGCATGTGAAAGTTTTTAGTTTAATTGGATTTATTTGATTGTGCAAGTGTTATATTGAGTTTTATTAATTCTGCAGTTGCAAGTCTATAAATGGATTTGAATAGCAGTAAATTAAATTATTGAGAGCGAGAAACGTTAGTATTCATTGTATATCTTTAAATACACACAAGGCTCTAATTTTGATTGCAAGTAACCTAACTCTAACGCCTTTGGTTGCGTCATGTACACATCCAACATTAAATAACCATTTAGGAATGCCGTAGTTATATCTAAATCATTAACCCGTTAACCTAATTCTACAGTTAAACTTGTCAGTAGTCTTAATGTTAAATGTCTTACAACTGGCGAGAAAGTCTCTTTATAATCTACGTCTTCTATTTGCGTGAAACCTTATACTTGCAGATCTTTGTACTTTAGCACTAACTGGTTCATCTGGTGTTGTATCTAGGCTGTTTTTGTCGTGCTTTTGTACTTTTGGTTGATCTTTTAGCTGCTCATCTGTTGTTAAGGTCCTCCTTCTGAAACTGTGGTTTTGGCTTTGTTAGGAAATTTTGTCATTCGATTTACTTGCATCTATCTTCCATTACAGTAACATCTCTAGTATTTGTAATAAAGTATACCCTTCTGTGGTATCATTATACCTAACTAAAAATTTTTAATTCAATTTTTTGTCCCATTTTTTGCCCAAAATTTTTTGTGCAATTCAATATCAAATAGCAAACATTTGGCTCTCTTAACTACAGTTTGGTTTAGCCTTTCCGACATACCATTCTCCTCTGGAGTATACTGGTTTACCTTTTGATACACAATTCTTTTTTCCATTAGAAACCTATTAAGGGCTTTGTTACAATTTTTTTCCGTTGTTGAATCTCAACATCTTAATTAGTTAATAATTGCTTTGAAATCATTATACACTTTACATTTGTTTTCCTTGGAGTAAACGAAACACATTCTGGTAAAGTCATCCTGACTTACTTCTAATGGATTTGAAGCTTTTCTCTTTTGGTGTTTGAGCGGCAACCTTGTTTGTTTTCTTTCCCAACAAATTATTTAGTTTGCTTTTTTAGCTCTTGCTTTTTTATTAAATGATAGTTCATTAACGTCTGTTCTTATATACAGATCCCCTGAACTACAATCTTGAACTTTGGTTTGGTTTGCCGTTATAATTTTACTTGGTGTAAAGTTTGGGTTTTCACTTGCAAATAATGTTTTGACCTTTGTTAGATAAGTCAATGTACCAATCGGATTTATTGTAAGCTCCATTTAAAAATACCTTACTAAACGAATTTCTAACTTTTTGATTTCTTTCATTTAAAGCATTTGAAGAGCTCTTATTTTTAAAATGTCCAATCTGTTTACATTTATAGCATTTGACATCTTTCTTGTCAAATCTGTCAGTTTTTGCACTGTTACCACCTTGACTCTGTAGCCTGAAGTTGTTGTTAGCGCTCTCTTCTTTACCGGCATTGACGTTACTTTCCTTGTCCACTAGTTTGGTCTAATAATTAGAATGCTCAAGCTTTTAATTAAAATTTTTAGTAAAAAATATTTTTTTAAATCCATGAACAATAAACAAATTTGTTTAAAATAAAAGTTTTATTTCCTATATTAAATAATTCGACCTCATTACGTCTGGCAAAATTACAACAAAGTTTATTGAACACCCTGCAGAGCTATGAATATATAAAATAAATGTTTATATTCTTACTGTTTACTCAACATCCTTGAAATTAATTAATTTAAAAACCTTGAACTAATAACTTCATCTTTGATCGATCGATTGCAAATAATTGTTTAATGTATTAAAAATAATAGTAATTAACAATTTTATCATTTAATAATTAATCTTATCAATTTTTTTTTTTAAATAATTACCAAATTAATAGTAATAGCTGTTATTTTACATCCTAATAGATAAGCATTAAATTTATTACCAGTTAATCTCCAAACATAAAAATAATGTATATTTTTACATTAACCTGGTGGCCCATATAGTTGCACGGCTGTTCGTTTGAAAATAAAAATAGTATTTACTCTCTAGGACGTGTTTATTTTTCCTCAAATTATTCAACTACTAAAAAAATATTGTAGAGGCACCTTAAAATTAATACAGACGATTGTGTAAATCCCGTCTGTCGTAGATTTGTTAAATGGATTACGCACATAAACACCTATTCTTTCACTACAAAGGATAATGAATTACCTGCTCATCCGTATACATTTAAATATAAATAGATTCTTTTTGTTAAAAAGTATAATGAATATATTTTTAAAAATCTACATTTATAATTTGCATAAATTAAAACTATGATTCATCTTTTTAATTTAAATACAATTATATATAAAATATGGAAAGAATTAGAACTCAAATATATTCTTGTTAGTTTTGCTGTTTTGAATTTTGTAATATCACAAATTAATGATAAACTATTGGATGATTTTACAATCTGCACTCGACATGTTTTTAATTACTACAAGGAGCTATTCATCAATAGAAACATTATGAATAAATTGCCCGAGACTTAATGCATTAAGTGGAACCAGTCGTCCAATTACTAAAACACACTTGTTTTCATTTACATACATATTAATTCTTGGAAAATTAATAAATGGATTACTAAGCGACAAAATTGAGTATGATTAGATGTTCAGTAGACTGTTTAATAACAACAATTTATATTTTATAGTATAACTTGTATTGCTATTATATAATTTTAGATTTATTATACAAAATATATATGTTTTTTTAGGTTTTATTTTAACTGCATTGTCAAAATGTTTTAGAATCTTTTATCATTACAAAAAAAAACTCTCCTAATTGGAGGGTTATACCCTAATTTTTGATCAATGACTTTACATCGGATGGTTTGACGTAGTTTCTTCATGTTTGTTTTACATTTATAAGACAATTCTAAATATAAATTCACCTATTTGTATTATTTAAATGACTTTAATCTTAATTTATTAAATTTAACAATAATTTAGATTAAAGTTGATTCAGATCCAATTTTCTTAAAATTTATTCAAATGACATTTTTTCATATATATCATATAAAACGTTTAAAAAAAAACAATTCTACATATAAACCTATTGTTTTAGATATTTCTTATCTCTGCAAACGTTAGTAATTCTTATGGCACAAAAGGAAGAAGTGATATCCAATCTATTGATGATTGAAACATTGGTGGATAGACGGGACTTGAATTCAAACTACTTGTTTGTTAACATGGTTTTTAGTTCTTGCCCACTCAGTGTTTGTTATCAAATAATTAGAGGTTTTTTTTGCAAGTTACAATAGAGGAAAAGGTGATATTTAATCTTTTGATGACCACTTGGTTAGGTGCATGGGTTACTCTAGATCAGGGCTTCTTAAACTATGAGTCGCAAGATTTAATTTTTTTATTCATATGTATGAATATTGTTACTTTATGTATATGGGGTTGCTCAAACACTCACTATCATAAATGGGCTTGTAAATGAAAAAAGTTTAAAAAGTTTTGCTCTAGATCATGTTTACTATTAAGTAGTTTGAACTAGAATGCCTTCCCACATAGCCAAAAGTTTATTTATAAGAAACTGGAAGTTTTGTTTTTTTGCAAGCATTGGAAGTCTTTTTGTTCAAGAAGGATTTCTAGTCATTTCAGATTATGATTATAATTTGTTATCAGCAAATTAGAAGATTCTTCTCTTAAATGTACCTTTATCTAAAGAGGAAGAGATGAAATCCAATATTTTGCTGATCAACACTTGAGCGGGTAGGTGGGTCACTTTAGATCACGATCTAAAGACGTTTGAATTGGACTGTCCATTCATCCCTCTGAGTGTTTTTTATCAAAACATTAAAATATTTTCCTTTTTGTCTTAGAAGTTCCTTAGTCAAAAAAAGAAAACGTGATATCTAATCTTTAAAAGACCAACACTTGGGCGTGTGAGTGGGTCACTTTAGATCATGATTATCAGTAGGTAGTTTAAACTTGAGTGCTACCCTTTTTGCCCAAGTGTTTGTTATCAAAGAATTTAAAATTTTAAAATACTTGCCCAAAAAAAATTGATTATCAATTTTTAGATGACCAGTACTTGGGCAGGTGGTTGGGTCACTCCAGATCATGATTATTAGCGACTTGTTTGAATTGGAGTGAGCAACTACTTGTCCGCGTGTTTTTATCAAATTAATTGTTTCTTTTCTCTGTTAAAAGTTGCTCAGTTAAAAGAAAAAGAAGTGATATTTAATTTTTTTTTGGTGACCAACACTTGAGCGAGTGGGAGGGTGATTCCAGATAATAATTGTTGTTGAATAGTTTAATTTAGACTAGCTATCCTATTCCTGAAAAATTTGTTAACAAGATATTAAAAGTTTTTCTTCTTTGCAAGCGTTAGAAGTCTCTTAGTCAGAGGAGGAGGAGGTAATATCTAATCTATTGTTGATTTACACTTAGTGTGGTGGCTGGGTTACTTCAGAACATAATTACTAGCAAGGAGTTAGAACTAGAGTGTGCACTTACTCGCTTAAAAATTTGTTAACAAGGAATTGGAAGTTTCTTCTCTTTGCAAGCATTATAAGTCTGCTTCTCTAAGAAGGAGGAATTGATATTTAATCTTTTGATGATTACCACTTGGCTGGCTGGGTGTGTTACTTTATATCATAATTACCGTTGATTAGTTTGAAGTAGATGGTTTAGAAACTTGTCCATCCAAAAATTTGTTAAAAAGAAATTGAAAATTTTTCCTCTCTGCAAATGTTAGTAGTCATTTAGTAAGAGGAATCTTTTGATGATTACATTTGGGCGGGCGAGTGAGTAGGTGGCTTATTCTTTATTGTGATTACCAGCCAGTAGTTTGAGTTGGAGTGTTTAACCACCCCAAGAGTTTGTAAGCAAAAAATTTTTTGATAACTTGTACTTTAGTAAGTGTGTGTGATATTTTACATTATAATCCTTATTGAGTAGTTTATACTGGAGTGCCTATTTACTTGCCCAAAAGTTTGTTAACAAAAACTTTAAAGTTTCTTTTCTTTTCAAGCTTTAAAAGTTTTTTGTTTAAAAAAGGGAGGTAATATGCAATCTTTTGTGAGCACTTGGGTTCTAAAGCATAATTACTATCATATAGTTTAAACTGAAGTGTTAAAAATCTTTTAATCAGAGGAGGAGGTGATCATATCCAATCTGTTGATGACCAACATTAAATCATGATTATTATTGAGTAGTTTGAACTGCAGTGCCAACTTACTTTCTTAAAAGTTTGTTATCAAGAAATTGGTAGTTTTTCCTCATTGCAAAAGTCAAAAGTGTTTTTGTTTAAGCAGGAGGAGTTGATATCTAGTTTTTCTTACTCACCCGCCTAAGAGTTTGTTAAAATGAAATTGAAAATTTTTCCACTTTGCAATCTTTTGATGATTAACACTTAGGTGAGTTACTTTAGATCATGATTGCTATAGAGTAGTTTGAACTGGTGTGCTTTGCCTACTTGCTTTGTTTGTTATCAAGAGATTGGAAGATTTTTGTATGCGTGAGAAGTCTCCAAGTCAGAATCTAATATTTTTATAACCAACTATTGGGTGGTTGGCTGGATCATTCTATTTTATAGTAACTAACTAATATTGCTATTAGTAATACTAGCATCAATTTCAACAACAAAAGCCATTGTTGCTTTGCACAATGCAAATTTTAAAGTTCTTATGAGATGCGGTTTTAAAGTTCTACAATAATCAAAAAAATGTTTAGCCACACGTGAAGTTTGCGTTTCTTGAAACTCAGGACTCAGATCATTATGTGCTAATAGTAATTGGTTATTTTCTTTTTTCTTGGTTAGTAATTGAAGGCGCAAGTGGATAAAGGGTTCATGTCGCATAGACTTTATTCGGAGATATTGCCGTTTAAAGTTTTTTTTTATCCGCAGTGTTTTGGGGTTAGATTTACTAAAACAAGTTTGGTGGAGTTAAATAAACAATTATTGTAGAATTATATCTAGATACTTAAAATAGGAAACAAACTTATGCATAAAAAAAAAACAATTATTTTATCTTATTCATTAAGAGAAATAGTTCTCTATACACCTTTTAGCAACTTCTAACTTCTATATTTCTTACAATAGACGAACGAGACATAGCCCAAAACAATTCCAGTGACTTAAAACCTTTATGAACAATCTCATTTTTTAAGATATTGTTACATGAACCCTTCATCCACTTGCGTCTTCAATTGTATACATTTGAAAGTGCATTGGTAAACTACATTAAAATCATTCAGCTACATTATCTGTTATGTTTGTTTCATTCTGGTTGAATTGTTTAATTTATAAGAAATTCTCACTAAAATTACTTCAAAACACATACAAAATGTGCTACATAGTAAAAAGGAAAGAAATGGCAAGAAAGAATAAAGGCCTGATTGTCATTAGTACAAAATAGATGCACTAAACCAGGTAAAGTTATATGCAATATGACTATAAATAAAATATTGACAAAAAAAGCGATAAGCAATGTAAAGAAGAAAGGATCAATTTCCTTTCAAATTTGGAAAAAGTGACAAATTTAATTTAAAATTCAAAAATACGCTGCACATTATTAGCGTAATGAGAATTAAAAAAAAAACAAACTTAGCTTTATAACACACAAAAGCGCAAACAAATTAGCTTAACACATACCCAGAATAAAAATCCTAACCTAAACATGGAGCTAAATACTAAAACTATTAAGCACATAAAACGTACGTACATACAAAGGGAGTACCAGTGGTCAAAATAAATTAAGTTAGTAAAAATTATGTATTTTTTTTTTAATTGGATAACATTTTTTAGTAAATTGTTTCACCTGCAACTATAGAGAAACTGACTGATATTTTAGGCAGGAAAGGAAAAATTCTTAGGCTATTGGATATTGACTAGTCAACACAGCTAGAACAAATATACCCGGCGCCGTAGAATAAAGCTTAAACATAGCCAAGCACGCGTTTCTTACAAAAAAACATGGTTCACTTACTAAGCTCTAATAATAGGTAAAAGCTATAGAAAGTCGGAAAAGTGGAAGCCACAAAAATGTTGCATACGCAAGAAAGTAAGACTCCTAGTAAAGGTATATAAATGTATCTTTCCTGCTCATACAAATTATAACGATTATTTACTATTTTTTACTTAATTTATTGATTGTTGGGCAATTGTTTTAATTTGAGTACCCCGTCCACCCACCCAAATGTTAGTAATCTAGAAATTGAATATTTCTTTTCTTTGCGATTGCAATTTGTCATTAAGTTAGGGGAGGAAGTTAATAAATACAACTTTTTGATTGGGTAGTTAGGGTACTTAGTTTATTGATTGTAGTGCAGTAGTTTTAATTGGAGTGCAACGCATATCTACCTAAGTGTTAGTGATCTAGAAATTAGATATTTCTTTTTTCTGCGAGTTTAATTTGTTATTAAATTAAGGAAAGAGATTGATAAATCACTTTATTGATTGTGGTTTAATATAAATATATAAAGAAGAGACGCAATGTCCTCAAATGAGACAGTTGTAAAAGCAATAATTTCTTTATATATTTATATATGTTCTGATATACACGAAATTGTATAATAGTAATTATAATTTATGCAAAAAAATTTATTCTATTTTTAATTCTCAAATTTCTGTTTTAATTCTTTCATGTCATTACCATCAGCTTAATATCCCGAAATAATTAGTTTATTTGTTCGTTCTCAGAATGCTATTAACCATAGCCATTAAATAAAGTCATTAAGTCAGTTAGTATAAATAGTCAATACACCCTTTAAAATATTCACTTTGAATTGTGGTGGTGAACAATGTTGACGAAGTAAGTTAAAAATCAATTAGTTTAAATAAATAAAGCCATACTGATGAGAGGTAAACCTCGAAACGCGTCTATGGATGTTTTTTAGTTTAGAATATTTTTTCATAAATTTAATTTTTTAATGTGATTGTGGTTTAATAGTTTTTACCAAAGTGATCCAGATGTTTCTTTTTTTTGGCAATTTAATTTTTTTATTAAATTAGTAGAGGATGTTAATAAATCAGTTTTTTTATTACCAAACAGTTGGGTTTATTGATTTTGGCCCAGTAGTTTTAATTGGAGTTCCTCAATCACTTTTGTTAGTTATCCAGAGATTAGATGTTTTTTTGCCTGTAAATGTCAATGGATACTTAATTATAAGAGGAAAATGGTGACAAATTTAGTGGTGGTGGGTCATAAAGTACAAGTGCTCTGCTCACCCACTCAAGTGTTAGTTATTTAATCTGTTTTTTTTATTTTAGCACTGCAGACCTTGTGTCTACGGCAACAGGTCTGCTGGGTTTGAGTTATTGATATTGCAGAACGGGTACATTTAAGATCGGTTTTCTCCAAGACGGAGCCTCGGGGTAAAACATTTTTGGGGGTTTGGTCATTATCATTCTTAGCCATCATTTCGTTCCGTCTACTGTTGGGCATAGGTCTCTTCCATAGTATTGTCTTTTGCTTTGGGTTTCTTGGATCCAGTTTGTTGCAAACTTTTTTAGGTTGTTGGTCCAGGACATTGGTGGTTTTTTTTTGCGTTTGTTAGTTTTTGGTCTTTACTCTAATAGTTTAGTGGTCCTCAGTTTTTTATTTGACTTACGTCGCCAGCCTATCTTTATTTTAAAGTTTTGTTATTTGTTCAACTACATTTACTACTTTGGTTTTTCTCCGTAGGTTTTTATTGGTAATTTGGTATTGTAGGGTTACTTACTACTGCCGAGTTGGTGGTTAGGTTTAAGTTTCCCGCTCCATGTGTATGTAAGGACAAGTAAAATACAATTATTATTTACTTTTTTTTAGACTTATTGGGATTTTACTTTTAATGATGTAACTGAGCTTTCTATACACACATGTCTAACTGTCTTTGGTTATTCTGATTACATGATCAAAGTATAATCATTCATTTGTAGATTAGATCTACGTTTGCGTTTTTGATATCGAACTTGGTATTAAATTTGTTATTATTTTTGTTTTTTGATTTTCAAACTAACTTTCAACCATATATTATGAAGTTTTTATAGCATATTTCTTAGTGTTTCTAGGTTGTTATATATGAGGATTATGTCGTCCGTAAAACGAAGACGGTTGAGAAGTGTAGATTAGTTTTGTATTTATAATCTATGCAACATTGTCATAGCCATCATGATGGCATTTAACTCAACTGTGTCAAAACTTTTATGGAAGTTTATGAATGCAAGAGCCATTGGTATGTTGTACTTTTCTGCACTCCCCTTGACTACGATAGATACATTTATTGGAGCGACATTTGTTTTTCTCAGTCATTGTTTGTCCACTTCTGGACGTAAGCTTTCTTTATTTTTTTTTTATTCTTTTGGTTTTGGGCGCTCCGGCGCTCGTGTTTTGGCAACGTCCTTTACATCATCCGTTTATCTTCTCATTTGTCGTCGTTTGTTTTTTTCTTTTGTTTATTTTGGAGGTTATTCTATCCATTGTCTTGTTTATTGTGTTGAGTTTTCTTGGCATGTCTTAGCCAGTTCAATTTGAGTTTTCATATGCGTCTGTCATGCCGGTTCTTCTCTGTGTTGCTTATAGGATCTCTCAAACTTATGTTGAGCATTATACGTTTTATTGATTGCTGCGTGGTTCTTAACTTTTCTTTGCTATGTGCTGTGAGGATTTGTGTTTAGGCTATAAGTTGTGACTTGCAGAACGCAATTGTTATTTGTCTTTTTAGTATTGTAAATGTAACTAACTAGTCTTATCCAGTGTCCGTTCAATATTATTCTTCAAGCTTTTTTAGTCGGTAACCGAAATCCAGATTAATTAATTAAATGTTTCATTTAAAACTTTTACTAAAATACGATCTAGTTCTAAGCATCAATTTTCTCACATAATGATAATTTCAAAACTAATTTCAAATTTAAATTTTAACTGTAAAGCTAAATATGAATTCTTTCATCAACATAGATAAAAAAGGTGCCTGGGCCAAACGGAATACTTGCAGAGTTAATATAAATGAATGTGAAACAGTAACTAAAATGTATTTTAGAGGTCCTAAATGGATTGAAAAACTTGTTAAGCGAGTTATACAAAACTTTGATACGACGAGAAAGATTGATGCTAGAAATTGAGATCTGAAGAGCATGCTATTTTAATAAATAAATGGCAATAGAGGAAGCTGTTTTAACTGGTACAAAGCGGCACTACTACTGACATGAAACATGAACTGATTGCCAAAGCAATACGCGAACAGAACCGAATCAAATAGTGTTCATGACGGCTTATTGTTTATAAAAAATCTATCCAGTAAGATATTCTTTATAAAACTCTTAAAGCACTACAAAGAAATAACCTGGTTAAAATACATTAATTCATTTCTAACAAAATACCTGGAGCGGGAGGTGGAGAAAGTGTTGCATCATTTAGAACAAATGTTGAATTTCTTTCTTTCATATGGAGTCAAGGGTCTACTCCTCCAACAGTTATTGAACTTGGGATTGTGGCAGTTTTTTAAAGAAATTATTATCTTATCAATATGGATAAAATAAAAAAAAAACACGAAGAAAAAAACCACACTCAACTTGTCAAAGAATGCAGATCGTAAAGAGCTATCATCACATGACGCTTTTAGAAAAAGAAATGTAGTGCATGCAGAAGTAATTACAAGTAACTACGGTGTAGACCATATCTTTACGAATAAAACCAGAATATACAGGTTTTGGTTCATATAGTCCAGTCAGTTGAAAAAATTCAAAAGTTTTAAATCTTTTTACACTAATTTATTGGTACATAGTGAAGAATATACTAAACTAAAAGTCTTAACGAATATAACACGAGCTCTAGCGGCAATGACCGAAAACAGGGCACATTTTTTGTTTTTTGTTAATATCTTTAAAATTGTAAGTTGGAGGTAAAAGTTGATTATATACATAATGAAATCTTACATTTGCAATAAAAATGATCATATTTATTTTTCTTGTAGTCTCCTAAAAGTTGCGTTTTTCCAAAACAAATGAAAAGTTAGCACGGCACAGTATGTAATTTATTGAAGATGCCAAAGGAAGGTTGGATACTTGTAAATCAATATTCGACAATGTTGTACATATGTACGGGTCTCTCCAAAATCTTCATGCTGTTCACTTGTAGAAAACAGAATTTATGTAAACGCTTTAAGTGATGTACTAACATGAGTTGCAGTCATTCCTAGTACCTATCTTTTTAAAACACTGTCCGTAATGCCGCGTCTTTGTGTCAAACTACCTACTTTCGTTCATTTCTCATATCCGACTAAAGTCTAAAATTTAATAGTTTTTTGCATTGTCAAAAACCAAGGTTTACAAATTTTTGAAATTCTGATAGGGTCATAACAGAGAGTTTATCATGTCTTGCACGTTCAAGTAACTCGATTTGCCATAATGGAAATGTTCACATGCGAGAAAATAGAGAATCATAATCCTCACGCAGCTCAAATGACATTCCCAATCACCTCTGCATTAATGTAACACTTCAGCAGAGTAATCATATTGAATAACTGGATCCAAAGGGTTGTTGTTGGTTTATTTTCTTTTAGCTTGTTTAGTTGAAAATGGAACTTTTTTGTCAGATTAACTAAAATGACAGTTTTACACAATGACGGAGGTTTTTTCAATATACTTGTTATGAACTGATTAATAACTTCATGCTTTACTTGATTTATGTGTACAGAGAAAAGAGCGTTGATTATATTGCAAATTTTATCAGCTTTTATTAAATATATAGTCAACTTTTACCTCCAACTTACAGTTCTTGAGATATTAACTAAAAACCAAAAAAAAGTGCCCTGTTTTTGGTCATTGCCGCTAGAGCTTGTGTCATATTTGTACTTTTAGTATATTCTTTATTAGGTACCTATAAATCAGTGTAAAAAGTTTCAAAACTTTTGTTTTTTTTCAGGGGTGAGATCAATTTTTGAGCATATTTGACTGGACGGCTGCATTCTCAGTGTGCTAAAGCATTTGTTCTGAGAACATAAAGATTGCGTTGGCTTACCCGCCAGAACAGAAAATACTTCAAAATACCAGTTTACCTAGAGCCTTTCCCAAACTTTTTCTTCAACAAAACTTTTTACAAAACCTCTAGTTTAAACTGTTTCTTTGTAACTATGAATTGGAGTACACTAACTACCAATTTATGTATTAGTGATCCGTAGATTGGTTGTCATTTTCTTTTGATTTAATTTATTTATTATTGACATTTGATAAGAAGTGAAACATTCAATGCAAACTTTTGGGTAGGGGGGCGGGGCACTCCAATTCAAATTAATTGCTTGGAGTACTTCACCCACCCGTCTAAGTACTAGTGATCCGTAGATTGAATGTCACTTCCATTTTTACTTTAGTGATTATTGGCGTTTTCTAAGAGGAGAAATTTGATTTCAAACATTTGGGTTGGTGGGCGGAGCACAACAGTTTAAAGTATTTGTCCGTAATCAAGAACTGAGGAGTAGCTTATCAGTTTTAACTATTACTTCGGCTATCTGGCCAAGTATTGGTGGTTTGTAGATTAGACTACAAACACTTGAGGGGGGGAAACGGGGTACTACAGTTTAAAGTATGTGTCCGTAATCAAGAACTAAGGAGTACCTTATCAGTTTTAACTATTACTTAAGTATTAGCGGTTTGTAGATTAGATTACAAACACTTGAGGGGGGGGGGGGGGGGGGTACTACAGTTTAAAGTCTTTGTCCATAATCAAGAACTGAAGAGTACCTTATCAGTTTTAACTATTACTTTGGCCACTTGGCCAAGTATTGGCGGTTTGTAGATTAGATTACATACACTTGAGGGGGAGGAAACGGGGTACTACAGTTTAAAGTATTTGTTTTTAATCATGAACTCATAGATTTTATGTTTTTTTGTTAGTGCAACCAACCAGTCTTATTCAGTGGCGGTTCAATATTACTCTTTCTACTTTTTTAGTTAGTAAACTTGATCCAGATTAGAAATGTACTGTCCTTAATAGCTTAAAAGGTTGTAGATTCGGCGATTTATCAGCAAGTTAATTGTGAAGAAATATGTATGGTTATCTTTAAAAATATTTGAAACTAAATATTTTTTACAAAGCATTTATTTACACTTTGTAGTGCTTCCGGAATTCAGTTCGGAATACCCTGACTGTCCCGGGGCAAATATCAATACAACAAATTAAAAAAAATCGTATTGATAATCCTGAAACTAATTCCAAAATGCTATAATATGATATTTATCTCGAAACTAATTCCAAAACGCTTTAAATTGCAGCAGCAAAGCTAAAAATCCAATAGTTTTTGCATTCTACTTAAAAATGTTGTACTGTAAGATGGTTTACGTTATTACTACGTAAATCTTCATTAAATTACTCATCATTATCTTCTAAGCAATCAGTATAACAATAATTACATAAATTTGCATCAATTTGCATATTTCTAGGCTATTTTATTCCAGAAAATTAAATAATAAATAACTGTTTTGCTTTATGCATTTAGATGTTATATTCCTTATTTACCTTTATTAAAGATTGTTTTAAATTAAAACAATCATTTAAAACTATTCAAGAATTTAATGAACAATTTTTTAACAATCTCACAAAACTGAGAATAGATTCAATTAAATCATACATTCGATCATAACATCTGTAAAATCCATAGTTAAATTTCATATCATATTATACAAACTAAATTATTTTGTTCCATATATCTTAATATCAATAAAAATAACATCTGTGAAACCAATAAAACATTTAACACACTTTCCATTTAGCAATATAAATATTTTTCTCTTACTATTTTTTTTTTAAATAAATTATTTATCACCACAGTGAAAAGCACAAACAGTGTTAAGTGGAGTATTTAATACACACTCGACTTTATAAGCGAGACCTTGGCGCCAGTTCAAGTATAACACAACTTGCTCATTTCTCAGACCATTAACCATATACGGTCGAAACATTCAAATATATTATTGTATAAATATCAACTGTGAGATTGTATTTGCAGACACAATGTGATTATAGTTTGATTTTACTTTCAGCAATTGAGTATAGTTAGTTGCATACAGTAATATTAGAAACAAAATAAATTATTATATAAATTTGATACTAATAAATTTATTAATTTAAATGTTATTGTAACAAATTTATTATAATTTAATTTAGTTTTTTTTATTTAACTATATGCAACTTGTAATACATTATGAAGGTGTAGTGTTGGTTGCATATAGTAGAACGAGTAAAATACATTTAAAATATAGACCAGTTCAATGCGGTTTCTTAGTTTTGTATTGCCATCTTCTGGCTGATATAAAAATCAATAAATGTAAAAAAATCTTCATTATTTTATATATAAGATTATTTAAAATTCTCATAGCATCCCAAAAGATTTAAAGTTCTAGAATCTTTCTTGCAAAAATTGCTGCAAATTTATTTTACAATCTTGTCGATTTTAAGCGGACATACACGATTTCAATTAGAAAACATTAATTATTTTTTTTATGCTAACTTTAAAAATAATGTACAATGTACTAATTTTGATCCAGTGGCATCACGCCAAATTGCAAATAAATCTTTTACTATTATTCGATTAAAAAATTGTAATTTTAGTACAACTTTTTAATAATAATTGATCAAACTTGCAAAATTATGATTATCTATCTCAATAGGCCTTTTTTGAGACCAAGCATGATTGTATTTTTTTTTTCAAACTTGTTTATTTTTAATTTGTTATCAATAGAAATCACTTTGTAGCTCAACCTCCCGTCCTTGTGTTTGTTATCTATGGATTGGTGTTTGAATGTCTTCATGTGTTTTAACGACAAACTGACATTGCTTCTTTTATATGTCATAGCTGCAGGAGATTATCTGACCTAATATAAGGCAAACTTTACATCCTATAGTTTAGATAATATTAGTTCAAAACAATATAAATAACAACTTTTATTAACAAACAATAACAATTAACAAAAAATATTAACAATCAATTAAATTATTTAATTTAATGATGTTTGGAATGGTGTTCATGTTTGTGGCCATGCTTATGTCCATGCTTGTTGTCATGCTTATGTCCATGTTTGTGCCCATGATGGTGTTTATGTCCGTGGTCGTGATGTTGGCTATGCTTATGACCATGATGATGATCATGTTTGTGTCCATGATCATGACCATGTTTATGGCCGTGGTGATGATCATGCTTATGATCTTGGTGATGTTTGTGCCCGTGATGATGATCATGTTTATGTTCTTGCAGATGCTTATGGTCATGTCCGTGTTTGTGCCCATGGTGATGTCCATGCTTATGTTCCTGTTTATGCTCATGACCATGTTTATGTTCTTCTTTATGTCCATGCTTATGTTCTTGCTTATGTTCATGGCCATGTTTATGTTCATGTTTATGTCCATGTTTATGACCATGCTTGTGGCCATGCTTATGCCCATGATGCGATTCATGAGCATGTTTATGTTCCTGCTTATGTTTATGAACATGATCCTGTTTATGAGCATGTTTATGCACATGTTTGTGTTGATGATAATGAACTTCCTTACCTTTATGTTTATGCCCATGTTCATGCTTAAATTCAGAAACATCATATTTAGGAACTTCTTTATGATAACTTTGCGTATCTATTTGTTCAACCTGATTAGGACCAGTAAAATGCATCGATTGTTTCCTGGTATAATCACCATGATCTTTACCAAATTCCTCTTCTTCAAAATCTTCAGTTTCCATTTTATTGTTGTAAGTTTCAGACGATTCCATTGATGTTTGCGCATCATTATCTCCTCCAAAATATAACATTTTTGGGCCATCACTTTCGAAATCCAAGGGCGATTCAAAACTTTCGTAGGCATTAGCGCTATGCGCCGAATTGTCTTCGGCTGGTTCTTCGCTGACTGCATAGTTCAGACTAGTTTCTGAATTAGTTGGATTTTGATCGATGTTGTCGTTTCTGTTTTGCAATTTGAAACCGTCAGCTAATAGCAGATGGACAGCTAACAAACTCGCTATTGCCTAAAATAAACAAAAAAGTTAATCAAAAATATTTTAAAATAAAATAATTTTAATAATAAATAATTTATTATAAACTTTGCAGCTCACCACTACTCCCATGTTGGATTGATTCAAGTTCACCAACTAAGCTGAGAATGATTCTGCTGAATGCACTTGCAGCTTATATAGTAGTTAACAATAAAGTGGAGAGATTAATTATTATTACTAATTATTGTAATAATGTCGATCACAAATGCACATTTTTGCATGCGGATTTATGATTAATTAAAATGCACTAGTTAATTACATACCACAAAATCTTTGGATAACCAATTAGTTATGCGTTGACGCTTTGTGGTATCAAGCATGAAACATGTAAACTATAAAATTTAATTACAGGAAATTGTTTTTAATCAATTAATTATATAATTTTGGTTGTATGTTAACAATAAATAAAATTGAGTTTGGTGCACAACTATTTAATTTACAGTCTTATAAATAATATTTGTTTTAGATGTGAAGAATTAAGAAATATTGATTTGTACAATCGCTCACTTATAACAATTGCCGCGCTGAATATGCATACACGCGCACATATTTAAATTAAAAAGTGTTGCATATTTGTACTTTAAAATTTAAATGTGCACTCAGTGTAATGCGTTTCTAAAAATAATTCTACAATTAAATAATTGTACGACAAAATAATTTTACAATTAAATAATGTTTGACTATATAATTTTATAGTTAAATAATTGTATGATTAACTTATTGACTAAATAATCATCTACATTTTATGCTCATACTTCAAAAAATGAGTAAAAATTATAAGATTTTATTTGAAAATAAAATATTATTCTAGAGAGTTGAGTTTAGTCTCAAAGAATGCACAATTTATTATATATTTACGTGGTTTAATGGTTTATAAAGACCCAGTGCAAAGCTGTTGTGTAAAATGTGAAAAAAGTTGAAGTTAGTCATAAAAGATGTGTAATTTAATGTAGATTCAAAGGATTAAATTGGTTTAATAGGCCCAGATTACAATTTTTGAGTAAAATGCAAAAAACTATCAGAAACTCACGTTTTTGTAGCAAGTTTTGTTTTGTCTCTTGTGTTTGAAAATAAATTATTATCCAAAAAAGTTGAAACTAGTCTAAAATTGTTTACAATTTTACGTGATTAGGTTGACTTGTATAGGCCTAGCCTAAAGTTTTTGAGTAAAATGCAATGCGAAGTTTGAAAATAAATTTATATTATTTAAGAAAGTTGAAAATAGTTTCAAAAGATTTACAATTTAATGTAGAATTACATGGTAAAGTTGGTTTACATAGGTTTGGTTTTAAGTTTTTGAGTAAAATGCGAAAAACTGTCAGAAAATTGCATTTTCACAGCTTGGGTTGGTCTTTTGAATTCAGAAATAAATTACTATAAACATTACTTTAAAGAGTTAAAATACTCTCAAACAATACTCAATTTAATTTATTTTTACTTGGAAATGCATCAGTATACTGCATTTTGTTGCAAGTTGTTTGTGTTTTGCAAAATTTTGTTTCAGGAAGTTGAAACGAATCTTAAAATATACACAATTTGTTGTACATTGACGTGGTTAGGTTGGCTTACATAAGTTCATTATAAAGTTTTAGAGTAAAATGTAAAAATCTGACAGAAAGTTGCATTTTGTTGCAAGTTTTGTGTTTGTTTCTTGCGCTTGGAAATAAAATATTATTCTAGAATGTTAAAACTATTTCCAAAAGTAGTGTTTGACAAAGAGATTTATTCTTGGAATTTAATATGTGTTACTTTCTGGGGGTTTTAGTGGTCATAAATGTTTGGACATTCAAAACTTTTTATTTTTTGAGCAGGTTTTGGTTTTCTTCTATGGGGTACTAAGTTAGCAGTATCTATCGGTGGCACACGTTACCCTTCTAGATTGCATATAGCCTTTGTCCTCTGTTTTGTCTTATTTTTTTTCTGTGTTTTTTTACTGTTTGTTATAAATAAAAACACGAAATGTTTCAAATCAGGTTATTTTGCCATTTTGTTAAGTTTTTTTATGATAATCACTGTTTTAATTTTGAAATTAAGTTTTCAAAAATATAGCAGATACAAAATGTGCCAATAGTTGTTAAGACGGTTGCTAATCCTTTTTAGGCTTCTGACGATGTTGAGGTAGTTTTGTAAGTCAAGTAGTGATAATGATTTCTTAATGCTGAATAGTAAATACTAGAATGAAAGTTTAGATTTTGGTCAATTTTGTGAGTCGTGGTTTGTCCCAGTTTTGGAGTTTGTTTTTGTATTGATTAACTTTCTCTTAAACAGGACAAATAAAGTTTCATAGCCATAAAAGATATTTAGATGTAAAAAAGGGCTTAGATATAAAACAAATTCAAATATAAAAGAGCAAAACTATTTCAAGTTTTTTGTTTAATTTGTTTTTCTGATCTGATGAGTTTAGATATAGAAAAAAGCTTAAATATAGACGAAAATTCAGATATACGAGGGACACTGCCAAAGTTTGCGAAAAATGTAAAGCAAAACACAAATTACGTTATGTAAATCGCTTTATTGCTTCTCAAAATATTTTCCTTTAAAATGTATACACTTTTGCATCCGATGAAACCAATCGTTTTGCCACTCTGAGCAAGGTACCTCCAAAACAAGTGATTTAAATGCTTTAACGGCCTCTTCAGGCGATGAAAAACGCTTGCCACGCATTTTATTTTTAATATGTTGAAATAGGAAGAAGTCATTGGTCGATAAATCAGGCAGATATGAGCAATGAGTCATTAATTGGATGTTGTTGCTGGTCAAATACTCGACAGTTTGCCGTGCTGTGTGAGCGCTTGCATTGTCATGATGAACAATGATTTGCCGGGTTATGTTGTTCCTTTTGATTTCAGCGATAACTTCTGGCAAACAAATTGAAGTATACCAGTCAGCATTAACTGTCCTTCGATCTTCTAATGCAACAGTTGCAAGATGACCCGTTTTTCCGAAGAAACAAGCAATCATCGATGTTATATACCAAATTTGAATGACTCCCTTCGATTTTTTTTAGCATTTTCACCACTTGACACGTGCCTGTTTTTGTTCTTCTTTCAAATTGTGTGAGATCAATGACATACAAAATTGTATGTATTTGTTTTGCTGCAATGCCTAAGGATGCCTCTATCTCACTATAGGTCACATGCCAATCTGACAAAATCATTTCACGCACAGCATCAATATTTTTTGCAACATCAGAGGTGCATGGACGATCTTCGCAAAAATTGTCATCAAACGTTGGTCTTCTACGCTTGAATTCTGCGAACCATTTGTAAACCATAGTTTTGGATGGTGCTTCATCTCCAAATAACGAACTAAGTTTTTCTACACATTGCTGCGGTGTTAAACTGTATCGAAAACCATAAAAAATTATCACCGGAAGTCACGATTCGAAATTTCTATTTTTCACACAATTATTACTCTCGTTAAATTTTGTTGAAACAAAACCTAGCATTTTGAAATCAAACTGTCAACTGAATTATAGGTGAAAAACGTCAAATTTTACGAATATGACAATCGCAGAACGCTGGCAATACAGGCAGTACTTGATTCCGCAAACTTTAGCAGTGCTGCTCGTAGAAGATCAAAATCACTTAAAGTACTATTTCAGTCTGTTTATCTAAGAGAGTCTAAAGATATTGATGTAATATTTAAAAAAAAAATTGAGCATGGTAGAGAATTAAAAAAAACAGTTTAAAAAAAAATTATAACATTAGTCTACGGTTACAAGAAAAGTTTTTCTGAGATCAGCTGCAAAATAGTTTTCTAAGAAGGCTTAAGAACGGCAGAAAAACATTTTTCTAAGAAGACATAAAGGTGTAAATCTAATGTCCTAAAATAATTTTCTAAAACCGGTAGAGAATGGAAATAAAACAGTTTCTTAATAAAATTTAAAAAAATGTCAAGTGTCATTCTAATCTAAAAAAATTTTTATCTGAAGTTTTAATTTAAGATTTTGTTGTAATATTTTTTGTAGAGTAGAAAATAGAATGAAATCAGTTTATAAAAAAGAAGTGTTGATATAAAGTTTTTTTTTTCTTAAGAACGATAGAAGAACAGTTGTGTCAATTTAATCTAAAAAAATCTTGATCTAAAGTTTTAGAAAAAAAATTTGATAAACGTTAGAAAAACAGTTTTTAAGAAAACCAAAAGATTCCAATGTTATATTTAATTTTTTTTTTAACGCTAGAGGATAAAAAGAAAACAATTTTTTACAAATGCCCAGTGTTTTATTTTTTGTTGTACGCTCCAGAAAAAAGTCTTATAACTTGTTTGAAAAAGGTTGATGGACTAATAGCTTATTAAGTAACTTTTAAATTACGGACTGGTAGCTTTTTAAACTATCACTTTACTTTTGTTGGCCGGTGAAAAATTAAATCTCAAAAATATCTTAGAGAAATTACGGGTGTCAAATAGAAATTTTTTTGAGGATGGTAAAAGATAATAAATCAGTTTATAAAGAAAACCCAAAAGTATATTGTTGGAATGCTGGAAAAAATTCTCTTAAAGATGGTAGAGGATAGAGAAACCCTTTTCTAAGAGGGCTCAAAAATGTTTTATGGACTTTGTTCTGAGAACGGCATATAATAAAAAAAAACAATTTAACAATTATTTAAAGGTGTCAATATAATGTTGCAAACATTTTTTCTTGAAGGTTTAAAATAAAACAATTTTGTAAAAAAGTTTAAAGGTGTCAATCTAGTATACCAAAAAAAATTCTTTTAAGGGTAGTACAATCTATGTAATGTTTCAGAAAAAATAAGTTTTCTAAAAAAATCTAAAAATGTCTCAAGAAAAAATTTATTGAGAACATTAGAAAACTGAAAAAAAAACCTGTAAGTTGCTTTAAAGAGTTTGATCTAATGTTGCAAAAAAATCTTTTTAAAAAGGGTAGAGAGTAAAAATGAGTAAAGTTAATCTAAAGTTCCAAGTAAAGAAATCTAAAAATGTTTCAAGAAAAAATTTATTGAGAACATTGGAAAACTACAAAAAAACCTGTAAGTTGCTTCAAAGAGTTTGATCTAATGTTGCAAAAAAATCTTTTTAAAAAAGATAGAGAGTAAAAATGAGTAAAGTTAATGTAAAGTCCCAAGTAAATTACTCTTGAAATTGGTAGAAGATTCTAAAAACTACACTTTATTAGGCTTCTTTAGACAAAACCAGCATGAAGAAAACTATTTTTATTAATAACTACTTAATAGAATAAATAAGTGGAAGAGCAGCAAATAAGCTGAACTTTGCCCTTTCATATACATGTAAAATGTAGTGAATAAAGACTAGTTATTATTATTAATGACACAAGAGAAACGTCAAAATTAACATAAATTACTTAAACGTTGTAGATCAACATCAAACACTCAAAAAAAAAAAATGAAAAGAAAGAACTATTTTGTCGAGCATTCCTAGTATCGATACTTTTAGAAAAAATACCAGCACACGGCGTACACTATAGAAAGTTATGGGAAATAATTGGTTCAATTTTACTTGTCACGGTTAGCGTCAATTTGTTGTTTTGTTAGACCAGCAGTTAGATGAATTTGGTAATCAAGTTTTTTTGACTTAGAAGTGTAATGGTGCAATCACACTTTATTGACATTGATAAATTGACGCAAAAAGTCCGACTTGTTTTGAGTATGTATTGATTCTTTTAGGATAGTCTTTAGTCTTTGTTCTATCTAATTAGTCTAGTTTTGGGATTTGTTTTTTGTATTGTTTGTTTTTTTTTAATAGAGTAAGCCAGACTTAGACAAAAAAGATATAGAAGAGAATTGAAATATAAAATTACAAAACTATGAATGGTTTTGTGTTTTTTAGTATTTTCTAGTTTGCAGTACGTCTGAAGGTTTAAATTTGTTGTGACGCACTTTTAATAATGTTCTTTGCCGATGAACAAATTTTGCATTTTTATTGCAGGTTTTTTCTTTATAATTTGATAATAATGACTGTTTTGACTATTCTTTTGTCTAAGGAGTTTTTTTTTAGGTTTGATTGACAATTTAAGTCGTTGCATCAAATTGTTGCAGTTTGAGATTTGGAGTTATGTAGTTTAACCTGTTACTAAATAAATTAGACAATGGTTTAGACGAAAAAGAAGGTTTAGATAAAGAAATAGGTTTAGATATACGAGTACAACAGAATTTAGATATAGAAAAGCAAAACAATTTGAGTTTAAACTTTTTAAAAAGAATGCTTTGAGTGGAGATTGAGTTTACGATTTTTGATACTGTACACTAACTCCGCCAACCGAACTATTGGGACATGTAGTATTTTCATTATTTTTAAATTATTAAAAATATTTTCATTTTAAAGAAAAGTGTTTTTTTTTATTCTGTAAGTCCGCTATCAACTTTTTATTATAAAATACTTCTACAATTTCCAGCGTTTCTCTTGTATCGACCAGAACAGAACAAAAGATTTTTAATTTTTTTAAATTTAATTGATGGTTAATTGGTTTTTTGGTTCAAGCATCAAAAGATGTTTTTGTTAAACTTCTGAGATGAGTTAAAAAAAAACTAAATAATCTTTTAAAAAATATAAAAAAAAATTTTAAGTATGCTGTACATTTTTTTTTTAGATAGGCTTTTCTACTCCGGATAAGCATGACAATGATTATTTTCCATGTAGAATTGTTTGCAAAACTCAAATTTTTAATAATATTTGGTGTATAGTTCCTCTGAACGCTGTTGAATGTGTATTTTTAAGAGTTTATGTTTAAAAAAAGGCATAGTTTTTCAGTTTTTTTGAGTTGTAGACCCCTAAAACCCAAATACATAAAACAAATTTATATTTTCTAACTAATTTACATCAAAATACGTCAACTTTGGCGGTTTAAAAAATCTAAAAATGCTCCTTTTTGCCCAGCCCACTGAGGACAAAAAAAAATGGTTTTATGGTTTTTGCAGCTTATAGACTTAAAATGGCAGATTTGGATTTTACGGAAAATTTCTGATTTATTTTACTAGTAATTTTTTTTTTGAGTTAAATTTCAGATTAAAAAAAAAATGTAAATTTTTTTTTAATGGTTTCATAACTTCATGAACCGATCAAGAGACTACTAATAAGTTATTCTCAATGCACCCCAGTTGGACCAGTTAATTTAATTAGAGTGACTGGATCACCCACAAATTCCTATTCATCTAGAAATAAATTTTGGACTTTGCAATTGTATGCTGCCATTAAACGAAAATGAAAATTTAAATTTTTGCATTGAAGTACATAATTCATTTATTGCGGGCAAGTAGTTTTAATTAAAGTGCCTGCACACTCACTCCAATGTTAGTTACTTAGAGATTGATTGTGCCTCGTCCACTCACCCAAGTGCGAGTGGTCCAGCAATTTGATGTGTTTTGACTCTGCAAATGTTGCTAAATTGAGCAAGGAAAATAACAAATGTAGTCCCTTATGTCCGTACTAATTGTCAGAGATTAAATCTTGGATTCATGAATCCGAGATTCATTTTGATAGTCGTTGATTGGTTCTAAGCTAATTCGTGGATATTATTACGGCGCGGCACGAGTTGAAAACTATGCAACCGTCAATATAGTCTTGGGGCCACCCAAGATTATTTGAATATTGATGCTTGCATAATTTTCAACTCGATCCGAAAATAAGCAAGGAATACATTAGCCGAATGCAACTAAAGTTGCCGTCACAACATCCGTGAATTGGCTTAGAGCCAATCAACGAATAGCAAAATGAATCTTGGATTTATGAATCTAAGATCAATCTCTCTGACTATTAGTACGGGCATTAATGACAAATGGTTGGGTGAGCGGTTGGAACGCATAGTTTATTAATTGCAAGCAAATAGTTTTAATTGGAGTGCTTTGCGCAATTACCCAAGTGGTAGTTATTTAGAGATTGGATTTTTTTATCAAACGTTATTAAATTAGACAAAGAAGTTGACAAATCTAGTCTCTTGAAGACAAACAGTTGGGTGGGCACATAGTTTCTTGTTTGCGGAAAAGCAATTTTAACTGGATGTTTTGCGATTTGGGCATTGATAGCAGTGCACCAAACCACCCACCCAAATACTAGTCATCTGGAGATGGATGTTTCTCTCTTTTTCAAATGTCAACTGGCATTAAATTGAGCAAAGAAGATAAGTACAAGGGTGGGTAGTTGAAGCACTTAATTTAATGATTTTGGGCAACTAGTTTTAATTGGAGTGACCCGCCACCTACCAAAGTAATCATGCAGAAGTTTGATTTTTTTTTACTTCTAAAATGTCAGCTGCCATTAAATTGGACAACAAAGATGACAAATTTGGTCCTTTGATGACAAACATATATTTTATACCTAACCTAACCTAACCAAGTTCTAGTAATCCAGAAGTTGGACGTTTTTTTATTTTGAAAATGTCTTGTGTTATTAAATTGATCAAAGAATATAAAAATTCAAATTTCTTGTTTACAAACAGTTGGTTTATTGGTTACGGAAAAGTGGTTATAATTGTATTGCTCTCTCATCTAACTTAGTGCTAGTCAGCTAGGGATTGAATGTTTTCTTTTATCTTTAAATTGTACAAGGTAGATGACAAATCCATTTTTTTATAACAAACAGTAGGGTTATTGGTTTGAGCAGGTGATGACTAACAGTTGGGTTTTAATTAGAGTGTCTCAACCACTCACCCTAGAGGTTGGATGATTTTCTATTCTGCAAACATAAACTATTATTTAATTGAACAAAAAAGTTGACAAATCCAATTCTTTGATGACAAACAGTTGGGTGATCCAGAGATTGATGTTTTTGTGTAATTTAATTGGGCAGACCAGTACAGTTGCAGTTAAGATTTGATGTATTTAAACGGACACTTTGTCCGACGCTTTTAAAGCTTACGCTCCAAACCTGCAAATCAAACTTTTGTGAACATTTTTGTTTTTGTTTTTGTTTTTGAATTACGTTTTAAACCTGTGCTTCGACGTAACATGCACTAGGAGCGGTTAAAAGTGTACATGAACACCTATTGAGGCATGTTTATCCAATTCTATTATTAAATTATTGCTATTTTATGACAGTAGTATTAATTTTTTTTTCTGTTTCAGGTAAGCTGCTAACATATTTAGGATATAATAAAAAATCAAATACTCAAGAAAATAAGGTAAAAACATAAAATATAAATTTAATTTAATTTATGGAAATTAATCTTCTGGGGAAGTGAAAAGTTTGCTAAAATTGCAACAGAAGGCGTCACAATTACAGTTTATAGATGATACTATTTGCCACTAGGCTACATTAAAATTTTAGACAGATTTGTTATTTAGTTTTGCAAACATGGAAAAAAAATATTTAGTGTGTTGCCAAATCCAAAATTAATGAATTAGTCTGAAGAATATTGTGGATATAGAAGTAATTCAAAACCTAATCTATAGATTTTGGTCATGGCAACTTTTTTCTGTGTTTGCAAAAATGTGATGAGTTGTCTGCTTTCAATGGCTTCCTAAATTGTACTAAATGATAGATTGTTTGAAAATGTGGCCTAGTGACAGATGATATTGACAAATGTCATCTGGGATTTGCGATTGTGACGTTTTCTGTTATAATTTTAGATTTCGACTTTTTACTCTGCCCTCGTATAACACTATAAATAGACTATCTGTAATCTAATCTAGATGAGGGGTTAATATTTTTAAACATCAATGTTTATTATTATTATATCATATTATTTTAATTAAAATATTTATGAAAAAATATTTTGTTTTAAATTGACATATGAGCAATTCCATTTTAAACGGACCAGAGCTGGGGGGGGGGGGGTGCATTGAGAAATTTGCTTATGTATTTTTTGTTAGTTTCTATAACTTATTAGTAGTCCTTTGATCGGTAAATACATAAGCAAGTTTCTCAATGCACCCCCCCCCCCCCCCCCCCCAGCTCTGGTCCGTTTGAAATGGAATTTCCCATATTGCGTTTGAATACAGCGCTAAATAATGCCAAAAGTTTAAATTGTGTTTGTGTGTGTTTGCTAGTAAAAGATATGGAGTGGTTGTTTATGAATAATTGTTAGTTGCTTCATGCCTTTGATTGACTGAAAGTTTAAGGTTTGTTTTTTTTTAACTGGGATTAGACTGTTAAGATTTTTGATTGTATCTGTAAAATGAAAATGTTTCAAGCAATTTTAGCTAGCACTTTTTATACGTTTTGAAAAGTTTCTTTTATTGAAGTAATCGACAAACATGTTTAAATAAAGGACATGTTTGTCGATTTTTGTTTAAGATTAGGCGTAATAATTCAAAGTAAATCAAATAAAAAACGTAACAATTAATATATTAACAACAAACAATAACAAAATAATACAATAAGTTACAATTAATGGTGTTTGGAATGGTGGCTGTGTTTGTGCCCGTGATGGTGCCCATGCTTATGTCCATGATGATGTCCATGTTTGTGACCATGATGATGATCATGCTTGTGATCATGATGTTGATCATGCTTATGTCCATGATGATGATCATGTCCATGATGGTGATCATGTCCGTGCTTGTGTCCATGGTGATGATCATGCTTATGATCTTGATGATGTTTATGTCCATGATGATGATCATGCTTGTGTTCTTGCTTATGTTTATGTTCATGTCCGTGTTTATGACCATGGTGATGTCCGTGCTTATGTTCTTGTTTGTGTTCATGTCCATGCTTATGTTCTTCCTTATGTCCATGTTTGTGTTCTTGTTTGTGTTCGTGTCCATGCTTATGTTCTTCTTTGTGACCGTGCTTATGTTCCTGCTTATGTTCATGACCATGTTTATGATGTGCATCGTGCGCATGTTTGTGTTCCTGTTTATGTTTATGCACATGCTCTTGTTTATGCGCATGCTTATGTACATGTTTATGTTGATGGTAATGCACCTCTTTGCCCTTATGCCCATGCCCATGCCCATGTTTATATTCAGCAGTTTCATATTTTTGATTATTATATTCCATTGAATTCTGTTGCGTATAACCTTCATGATCACCTCCAAACTCATCGTCTTCAAAATCTTCAGCTCCCATTTTATTATAGCCGAAACTATTAGATGAATATTTTGAAAGTACATCATCTCCACCAAATGATATTATTTTAGGGCCAGAGCTTTCAAAATCTAATGGTTCGAAATGTGAATAGGTGCTAGCGCTATGTGCTGCATTATCATCAACGGCTTCTTCATTCACCGAATATATTTGTGAGTTTTGATTTTCGGTATTTGCTGTTTTTAAATCAAATGATTTTAGGTTTAATTTGAAACCGTTTGTTAGTAGCAAATTGAATGCTAACAAACTCGCTATCGCCTAAAAATATTGAAAAATTAATAATAATTTTGCATAAGAAAATTATTTTTGGTAATATTAAAGAAATTATTTAAGAAATATTAATAATTAAATTTGTTAATAATTATTTGTCTTACCAAACCTCCCATGTTGGATTACTAAAGATCAGTTGACCAACTAAGCTGAGAATGATTCCTCTCTACTACTCAGCCGCTTTTATATCCCATTGCAATATGTATGAAAATAATAGGGGGATTTAATTGTAGTAGAAAATAAAATTAATATTAATCGCGAGCAGGCGTACGAGAGAAACGATATTTCCGCTTTATTTTTTTCGTTCTTAGTTGTTAAATTTGCATATACTTTATTGGTAATTAAGAGTGAGTGTAATAAAGATGCACGAATACATGAGGATCAAATTAGTTATGGTGTTGGTTTATTGTATCAGGCGTATAACATGTAATGCATTTAATTATAAAAATAATGATGTTTGCTTTGATAACATACATAGGTACGATGCATTTATTTAATAGAAATTGAGGACAGAATATTAATTGTTATATTTATATTAATATAAATTTATATAAATTATGAATAAAATTTATTAAACAAATGTTTTATGTAATTAAAATTAAATTAAATTTATTAATTTGTACGCCAATTAATCATTTTAATAATATATATACTTAATTGGTTTTAGTTTTGCAGTAATTAGCATAGTAATTTATAAAATTAAATTTTAATGCAATAATCAAAATTTGTGAACCCATAAGTTTGTTTACTGTTTTATTTATTTTTTATTTATTTTTTATAATCTTAATTTCTTTTTACTACCTGTATTTTAGTTTCTATTTTTTGTTTCTATTGCTTGCAATATGGAGACATAAAACTGGATTTTTGATTTATTACTCATAAAATAACAAAAATTGTAAACAATTTTTTTTTTAATTTCAAACTTTGTTTTTTCCAAATGAAATATTTGTTTTTCAAATTAAGTTTTTGAGGAATTAATTCTCAAAAACTTATATTTTTTACTTTTTTACAGTCTTCAGGAAGAATTTTTATGAGGCAGTAGGTAGATTCTACGGTTCTTAGAAGATTTTGTTGGGACATTAGTTTGACCTTTATGTTTTTTTTAGAAAACTATTTATTTATCTTCTACCGTCTTTAAGAATTTTTTTTTCTGGGACATTAGATTGACACCATTAAGTTTTCATAATAATTTTGTTTTTAACTAATATACATTAACAGTTTAATATTGTCTAAGTTGACAAGTGTTTAAAATTTATTAATTTTAAAATTGTTTTTTGAATACGTTTTGTTTAGGGAATAACTAATGATGATTTGCTGCCTAACGACTCAAAATGTAAAAGAAAGATTGTCGAAGCTGCCAATGTTTATAATTGGTGCGTATTTTAGTTTGTTTGTTATTTCTTCTAAAAGTGCTAGAGGTTTAGATTTATTTCTAAACTAAAAAAAAAAGATTTTTATCTTCTCCATTATAAAAAAAAAAATTTGACATATTTAAACATTTAAAAAAAACCGTTCTTAGAAAGATTTTTTGAACATTACATTTGCATCTTTGGGTTTTCTTAGATTTTTTTGTTGTTTTACCGTTCTCAAAAGGAATTTACTAGAACATTAGATCAACACCTTTGGTATTTATTAGAAAACTGGTTTCTTTTGATCTTATATCATCTTTAGGACGATTTTCTTAGGACATTAGATAAACACTTTTGGACTTTGAAAAAACGTTTTTTTAAATCTTTTAACCGTTTTCATGAAAAAATTTTGTGATTTTTTAAATTTGCACTTTTGAGCTTTCTTAGAAAACTGTTTTTTTAAAATTCTATATTGTTGATAGGAGGTTTTTTAAAACACTAAGTTGACAAAGGACTTTTTCAGACTTTAAATTAACACTTTTCCATATTTGACGGACATTTTTAGTTTTTTTTAGAAAATTGTTTTTACCCTATTCTCAGGCGGATTATTTTTGGCATTAGATTGGCATTTTAGGTATATTTTAGAAAATTGTTTTTTATCTTTAAGCGTTTTTAAGAAGATTTTTTCTGGGGCATTAGACTAACACTTTGGGTTTTTCTTAAAAAAATATTTGTTTTTATTGTCTTCAAGAGAAGATATCAGATCTACTCTTTTGGAGTTTTATACAAAATTATTTTTATTTTTCTCGGACGTTATATAGATTTTTACTGTCTTCAAGAGAAACATTTCTGGGACATTGACACTTTTGGGCGCTTAAAAAGAAAGTATTGTTTATCGTTTTTAGAACTATTTTTTGTGTACTTTAACATTTTTGAACTTTTTTTAAATTTTTTTTCTATTTTTATGACAAATTTTGTTGAGAAATTAGTTTGAAATTTTTGGGCAATCTTAGAAAACTGTTTTTTAACTTTTTTTGTTTTTGTTTTCTTATTCTATGCCGTTCTTAGAAGTAACTTTTTTGGAAGATTTTTGAGCTTTTTTAGAAAAGAAACCAATATTTTTATTTTTAACCATCTAAAGAGGATTTTTTGGGACCTCAGATTAACATCTTTGAATTTTCTTTAAAAACTTTTTTTTATTCTCTACCATGTTTAAGAAAAATTCTTTTGACACTCTTTTTTAGAAAACTTAATTTTTTTAAGTTTTTTAGGAGGAGTTTTTAGAGACATTTTATCGACACTTTTGATCATTCTTAGAAAACTATTTTTTATTATCTGCCATTCTTAAAAGGATTTTTTGGAACATTAAATTAACAGTTTTTTTTTTAATTTTTAATTATCTTGAGAAGAAATTTTTCTAAAACGTTTTATTAACACTTTGGGCTTTTAAAAACTGTTTTTTTTTTAAATTATTTATTGCTTTCAATTTTTTTTTGTGGGAGATTAAAATGACACCGGTCTACAGTAAAATAATTTAATAGTAAAGCTTAGCAAGCTAGCATTCCGGGATTTGGTCATCAAATAATCCGTTGGTTCTATCAAAAACGTCATAAGACTTCTTTCTGGGGCGCACAATCGAAAACAAAACACTTTTGAAAAAAAAAAAAATTATTCTGTCGTCGTCCTCAATTTTTTATTTCTGAAACATTAGATCAAGATTTTTTTAGATACATTGGGCGTTTAAAAAAAAATAATTTTCTACTGTTTTAAGAATTTTTTTTGGGGTATTAAATTGACATTTTTGAGTTTTCTTGGGTTTTTTAGTACACTTTTGGAATTTTTAGGAAAAGTTTTTTTTTTGTCTACAACTGTCCTCAGGAGGAAATTTTTTACAATATTGAATCAATATTTTTAGAAAACGGTTTTTTTGTATCATTCTTTTTTATGCGGTCACACTAGGGGTTGACTGATAATCTGATTTGTTAATATTTATTAAAAAACTTTTTTTTTTTTAATTTTTGCCGATTTTTTTGGGGATATTAGACTTGTCTTTTTAAGTTTTTTTAAGAAATTGTTTTTTTTATTCTTACTATTCTCAGTAGGTTTTTGGAACATTTATGGTTTTTTTCTAGAAAATTATTTTTGATGCCTTTCCGTTTTTAGGTTTTAACTTTCAGGTTTTTGGTTTTTTTTTTTAAACTGTTTTTTGATCTCTGCCTTCTTCAGGGAATTTTTTTTTTTTTTGTTTGAGTTTTGTTAGTAATTTTTTATTTTTTCTTAATTTTCTACTGTTTTTGGAACATTAGACAACAACATTTTTAAATTTTTTTAATGTTTTAAGCAAGCAGTCTGGAATTTCCAAGTCATCTACTAAGCCGTTGGTTTTATAATTCTCCTTCAAACATATTGTAAGACTTTTGTAGCGCGCAATAGAAAACAACAAAACTTTGAGCGTTTTTAGAAAATTGTTTTTTTTTTTAATCTTCTACCGTCGTTTTTTTTTTTATATTACATTAACAATTTTGTAAAATATATATATTTTATATATGTTCTGATATACACGAAATTGTATAATAGTAATTATAATTTATGCAAAAAATTTATTCTATTTTTAATTTTCAAATTTCTGTTTTAATTCTTTCATGTCATTATCATCAGCTTAATATCCCGAAATAATTAGTTTATTTGTTCATTCTCAGAATGCTATTAACCATAGCCATTAAATAAAGTCATTAAGTCAGTTAGTATAAATAGTCAATACACCCTTTAAAATATTCACTTTGAATTGTGGTGGTGAACAATGTTGACGAAGTAAGTTAAAAATCAATTAGTTTAAATAAATAAAGCCATACTGATGAGAGGTAAACCTCGAAACGCGTCTATGGATGTTTTTTAGTTTAGAATATTTTTTCATAAATTTAATTTTTTAATGTTAACATTTTTGTGTTTAAAAAAACTGTTCTTTTACAGTTTTTAGGAGAATTTTTTTAAAACGTAAGTTAACATCTTTAGGCTTTCTTTAAACTGTTTTCTCTATCGTCTTTAGACAAACAATTTTGACATGTTTTATGAGCATCTTTTTATTAGACAATTGTTTTTTTTTTAACATTTTAAGAAGATTTGTTTTGGATTATTAGACATCTTTTTTGGTCTTTCTTAGAAAATTGTTTGCTTTAGGAGATTTTTTTAATGAAATTTTACATTAACACTTTTGGGCCCTTTCTTAGAAAATTGTTTTTTATTTTCTACCGTTTAAACTTAGATCAACATTTTTGGGTTGTTTAAAAAATTATATTAGATAATAGATAGTTTTTTAGAATTTTTAGAAGTTTTCTGGGACATTATTGTTTTTTTTTTTAGAAAATTGGTTTTTTAAGGCCTCTGGGCTTTCTTAGAAAAAAAAAACTATCTTTTTCCATTTTTAGGATGAATTTTTTTAGGATTTTTACTTCTCTTATTCTTAACACAGTTTTTTTGGGATATTAGATTGACTTTTTTGGGTTTTCTTAGAAAACAATTTTTTAGTCTGTTGACTTAAGGAAAAAAACTTTGGATATTTTTGGGTTTTATTAAAAAACTCACATGTTTTATGGGCATCTTTTTCTTAGGCAGTTCTATTTTTTCTTAACATTTTAAGAGAATTTGGTTTGGATTATTAGATAAACATCTTTGGGTTTTCTTAGAAAATTGTTCTCTTTAGAAGATTTTTTTATGAAACATTACATCAACACTTTTTGGTTTTTTTAGAAATTTGTCTTTTATTTTCTACCTTAGATCAACATTTTTGGGCTGTTTGTAAAAATTTTTTGCTTTTACCGTTCTCAAACGGTTTTTTTTAATAATACATTGAAGTTTTTGGTGCTTCTACCGTATTCCGGCAAAATTTCTAAAATTTTAAATCAAGATATTTTGGATTAGATTTACACCTTTTTTTATCTTATACTGGTTTTAGGAATTTTTTTTGGAACATTAGATTGAAAATTTTGTGCTTTTTTAGAAAACTTTTTTTTGTAATCAGAAATTAATTTTTTTATTTTAGATCAACACTTTTGGGTTTTTTTAAGAAACTTTTTTCATCTTTACGAGAACTTTTTTGGAATATTACATTAAAATATTTGGTTTTTTTTTAATGCTGTGCTTCTCTTGTTGCAGTAAGAATTTTTCTAGAATTTTAGATCAAGATTTTTTGGATTAGATTAACCATCAGGGCGCTTAAAACAAAACTTTTTTTTAATAATTTTTTTACCGTTTTTATAGAGATTTTTTTTGACATCTTTTTGTTTTTTTAAAAAACTGTTTATTTGCCGTTCTTTTGAAGAGTTTTTTCATCTTTTGGGTTTCTTGTTTGTTATTTTGTTCTACCGTCTTTAAAAGGATTTTTTTGAGATTTTGGGCTTTCTTAGGCCTAACTGTTTTTCTATTGTCTTCAAGAGGATATTTTCTGCAATTTTAGATCAAAATGTCTTTAGATTAGATTGACAACTTGAGCGTTTTTAGAAAACAGTTTTTGTTTTAAATTTTCTCCAGGAAGAATTTTTTGAGTAATAGATTGACATATTTGGTCTTTCTTTTGAAATGGTTCAATTTTTTACTTTTTTAAGTTTTTTTAGAAAATTGTTTTTTTTTTTAATTATTTTACTATTCTTGTACTGCCATCTTACAAAAAGTTCTAGCACATTTGATCAACAGTTAAAAAAAATTGTTTTTTTATTTTATACCGTTCTCAGAAAAAATGTTTTTGGGACATTTTTGAGCCTATTTAGAAAACAGTTTTGTTTTGTCTACCATCCTCAAGAAGACTTTTGTAACACTTGTGGTTTTTTTTTGAAAACTATTTTTATTTTTAGCTATTTTTACCACATTAGATTGACACTTTTGGGTTTTTGCAGAAAAGTTTTTATTCATTTTTTTTAATCTTGTAACTTTTTATTGACATTTTGGGCTTTAGAAAACTGTTTGCTTTTTATCATTTGCCGTTTTTAAAAGATTTTTTTTAGGATAAAGACACTTGTTAACGGTGAAATAATTCAACGGTATGGTGTTAGCTTAGTAAGCTAACAATACGGAGTTTGGAAGTGTAAAAAAAAATGTAATAAGTCGCTGGTTTTAGTAACCGCTTCGAACAAGTTGTAAAACTTCTGAGACGCACATTAGAAAACAAAACAATTTTGGGCGTTTTTATAAAATTGTTTTAATTCTCTACCGTTCTTAACAACATTTTTGGGATTTCTTAGGAAATTGTTTTGTTTTTATCTTTTACCAAGCTTAAGGAGTTTTTTGGGATATTAGGTTAAACTTTTTGTGTTTAAAAAAGGCGGACGAACAGTTTTCTAAGAGAATTTTTTTTTCTTATTCTTACCATCTCAGGAAGCGTTTTTTGGAACATTGATGAAGATTTTATTAGATTATATTGACACCTTTGGTCATTTAAAAATAGACTATTTTCTACTTTAAAGTTATTTTAGGAAACTATTTTATTTAGGTTTAAGTTTTTTGGGACATTAAATTGGCACTTTTGTGCTTTTTAAAAAACTACCGTTCTCAGGAGGATTTTTTGTATTTCTAGATTAATACTTTTGGGTTTAAAAAAAAACTGTTTTTTTTTATCTTCTACCGTTTTCAGCAAGGAGCTATTCTATAATATTATTCTGAAATCTTTAGGCTTTATTAGAAAAAAATTGGGATTTTTGATCAAAATTTTTTAGATTGGATTGTCACTTTTAGGCTTAAAAAAAAGCTTTTTTAACTATTTTTTTTTTAATTCTTCTTAGTTTTGAAAAGTTTTTTTTTATAAAACAGCAAAATTATAGGTTTTCTTTTTAAAACTGTATTTCTATTATTCTCAAGAGGAACGTTATCTAAAGTTAAAAACTTTAGATAACTTGTTTTTATATTAGATTGAGATTTTTGGACTTTTTTAGGAAACTGGTTTATTTTTATTTTCTACCAACTTTAGGAGAATCTTTTGGGACATTAGGTTGACATTTTTGTGTCTTCTTGGAAAACAGTTCTTCTACCGTTCTCATGAAGATTTTTGAGTTTTTTATAAAATTATTTTTTTTTTAAATTTTATTAGACAATTTTTTTTTTTTAACATTTTAAGAGAATTTGTTTTGAACTATTAGATAGACATCTTTGGGTTTTCTTAAAAAAATGTTTTCTTTAGGAGATTTTTTTGTTGGCATTTTTGGGGTTTTTAGTGCTTCTACCATATTTCGGCGGAATTTCTAAAGTTTTAGATCTTAGGCGTTTAAAAAATACTGTTTTTTTTTTTGGTAATTTTTTTCCGCCTCAAGAAGAAGAGAAACTTTTGGGTTGGGTGGTATTTTATTTTTTACTTTTTACTGGTTATAGGAGTTTTTTGGGACATTAGATTGACACTTTTGTGCTTTTTTAGAAAAAAATTTCTTGCAGTCTTTTGAAATTAATTTATTGATTTTAGATCAACATTTTTAGGTTTTTTAAGAAACTTTTTTTTAATTTTTAGGAGAACTTTTTTAGAATATCACCTTGAAAAATTTGGGTTTTCTTTGAATACATAATTTTTTGGATTGGATTGATTTTTGCCTGTTCTCATAAAGAATTTTTTTGGACATTTAAAAAAACTGTTTATTTTCCTTTTCTAGGAAGGTTTTTTTTTTAACTTTTGGGTTTCTTAGAAAATTGTTATTTTTTTATACCCCTTTTAAAAAGATTTTTTTGAGATTTTACATTGAAATCTTTGGGCTTTCTTAGGCCTAACTGTTTTTATATTGCCCTTAAGAGGATTTTTTTGGAACTTAGATTAAAACTTGAGTGTTTTCAAAAAACAATTCTTGTTTTAAATTTTTTACCGCTTCTAGGAAGAATTTTTTGGTGTAATAGATTGACATATTTCTTTCTTTTGAAATGGTTTTATTGTTATTTTTTATTGCTTTTAGGAATATTTTTTGAGACATTGCAGTTGCACTTTTAAGTTTAAAAAAAATTTTTTTTTCTTATTATCTATTACATATCTTCAAAATCAACAATTCTAGCACTTTTGAAAATGTTTTTGGAGCTTTTTTGAGTATTCTTAGAAACCAGTTTTTTACTGTTTACTATCTTCAAGAGGACTTTTGTGACATCTTTGTTTTTTTAAACTGTTTTTATTTTTAGATGGAATTTTTAGGACATTAGATTGACACTTTTGGGCTTTTATAGAAAAGTTTTTTTTATCCTCTAACGATTTATTGACGTTTTGGGCTTTAGAAAACTGTATTGTTTACAGTTTTTAAAAGAATTTTTTTTGGGACATAGAAATACACTTGTATTTTTTTGTACTTTTAGATTAACATTTTTTTTTTTTTTTAAATTTTTACCGTTTGTTTTTTTTTATTGTTTCTGTATTATTACTCTGATATCTTTGGGCTTTAATAGAAAACTATTTTCAGAAAGATTTTTTTTGGAACTTTTGATCAATATCTTTTAGATTAGATTGACACTTTTAGGACTTTAAAAAAAAACATCTTTAATCTCTTATTTTGTTTTGGGTTTTTTTTTTTAGAAAACTGTATTTCTATTGTCTTCAGGAGGAACGTTATCTAAAGTTCAAAACTTTAGATTACTTGTTTTTAGATTAGATTGACATCTTTGGGCTTTTTTAGGAATTTTTAGAAACTTTTGGGGCATTAGGTTGACATTTTTGTGTCTTTTTAGAAAATTGTTTTTCTACCGTTCTCAGGAGGTTGTTTTTGTAAAATTTTATTTTCTGCCGTTCTCAAAATAAATTTAACTCAACACTTTTGGGTTTTTTAGAAAATTGTTTTTTTTCATCTTCCGCCGTTTTTAGGAGGAGTTTGTCTGCATTATTAAATTAATACTTTTGGGCTGTCTTAGAAAATTGTGACTAAGGGTTGATTGTTATTTCAGTTTGTAGTTAGTTGAAGATTCATCTACTTTCTTAGCTGTGAACTTGCTGCGTCACTATAGGTTGTGATTTTTGGGTTAAAATTAAATTATTGTGTTATTGTGTAGCAAAATTGAAGCATGAAGTCCGATTTTTGAACTTTGAAACTTGAAATTTTTAGAATTAATCAATTTTTTGCAACGATTTTGACCGGGAGCTGAGAGAAACCAGTATCTTTATTGTATATATTCAAACTCAATAATTTTATCAAAGAAGAATATAGGGCTAAAACTTTTGGGAAGAAAAATTTAGAGGAGTTTCTTTTTGGTACCAAAATTGTTCTTTTACACATGTGGTTAGACGTATAAACAACAAAGACAAAACAATTGCCAAAAAAATTGTACCTTTATCACCTTTTTAAGGTGTTTTGTCGCTTTTTTTTATTTTGTTGTACAATATTTTCTACTATGATAATTTAAATATGGATTTTTTTTCTCAAATTCTATAATTTAAGTTTTTTTTAATATTATTATTATATATTTGACTTTTAGAAAATGTTTTAAATGATAATTGGTTGGATTAAAATATTGTAGTTTGTAGGTCCAAGTTTTAGAAAGAATTTGGCAATTTTGACCTATTAATAAATAAAAATAAAAAGATTATATAAATTCAACAACAATTTATTTAAACAATAATTAAACAGAATCAACAATTAAAAACTACATAAATTTAATGATGCTTGGAATGATGGTCGTGCTTGTGTCCATGATGATGTCCATGTTTATGACCATGTTTATGATCATGCTTGTGACCATGATGATGATCGTGCTTATGATCATGATGTTGATCGTGTTTATGTCCATGGTGTTCATCATGTTTGTGGCTGTGATCATGACCGTGTTTATGTCCATGATGATGATCGTGCTTATGTTCTTGATTATGTTTGTGTCCGTGATGATGGTCGTGCTTGTGATCTTGACTATGTTTATGATCGTGTCCGTGCTTATGGTTTTCGTGATGACTATGTTTGTGACTCTGTTTATGTTCATGTCCATGTTTGTGTTGCTCGTGGTGACTATGTTTATGTTCTTGTTTATGTTCGTGGCCGTGTTTATGATCTTCTTTATGCTCATGCTTATGTTCTTGCTTATGTTGATGACCATGCTTATGACCTTCTTCGTGAGCATGCTTATGCTCTTGCTTATGTTTATGTACATGCTCCTGTTTATGGTTATGCTTATGAACATGTTTATGTTGATGATAATGCACTTCTTTACCTTTATGTCCTTTATGGGACGCTTCATGTGTAAAATCAGCTGTATCAAATTGAGGTACCTTCTTATGATAACTCTTAGTTTCAATAGTTTCAATTTGATGAGGTCCTTCTACATTGACATTCGATGTAGTTTTGTAATGAGTATAGCCTTCATTATCTTTACCAAACTCATCATCCTCAAAATCATCACCTCCATCCGCTTTATAGGAGTCGTATGTGTTGGGGCTGTAGCTATCACCATTGTAACCATTGTAATGATTTTCAGAAATTGGTTCTGTATATTGACTACCATATTTGCTAAAAATATTTGTTGCACTGCTTTTGCCATCAGAAGGTTCAAATTTTATCACGGCTGGTGGTGTATATTCGTAAATGGGTTCATATTGCGAATATGCTCTGGCGCTATGTGCCGCATTGTCGGCAGGTGTCTCCGTTTTAATTACAGGTCTATAGGTGATATAATTAGGATTTGATTGTGATTGCGTCAATTCTTGATCCTTAACATAATCTATCCTAAAGGCTTCTGATAAGATGAAACTGACCGCTAACAAACTCGCCGTCGCCTGTAATTAATTTAATTATTTATTTGTAATTAAATAAATTTAATTAGCTTACCAATACTCCCATGTTGGATAACTTGATTGTTTACCAACTAAGCTGAGAATGATTTTCGTTTCTGCACAGAACACTTTATATATTTCCACTCCCGCTACTACTTTCGCCATAATTTTCTGCTTGAGAATACCGATTCCGCTAATATTTACATAAATATTTTAATGTTAATTAATGTGCAGTCGATAATTAGATGAATGCACACTCAGGGTATCGATACCTATCGGGTAATTAGTTCTGGTGCGCTATTGTTTCATCTTGCGTGAATGAGAATTTACATTTTAATTATTACGCGTTCAATCCTACCGTTGATACTCTATTTACACTACAATGACTTTTCATTAACATTCCAACACTCCATTTGAATCGATAATAGGTTCGACAACTTCCTCTACACGAATGCTGAAAGAAATCAGTTGCTTTTGTCGTTAAGAGATGTTATATTTATTACAATTTCTACTAATAAAATTGTTGAATTTACAAAATTTTTAATTATTTCAATTGTTAGTGTTTTCTAGGAAATTAGCAATTTGTAGTTCAGAATGCGAAAGTGTTACTTAGTCGTTTGAAATGAGAGAAAAATTAAAATAATAACAAAATCAACATAATATTGTAATATAAATGTATTTAACGTTTGTATGTTAACATAATTAGTCATAAATTTTATTTAAATTACTTATAGAAAATAATTAATTAATCTCAAATAGAATAATTAAGTAGTAGGAGTAGTTAAGAGTAATTATACATTTGTTTTAGAAAAAGTTTGTAATTATATTGATATATTTAGTCGATAAAATGAATTCAAGCATAACTATACGCAATTTAGAGCAATTTAAATCGAAAAAGTTATATATGATAACGATTCATGTAAAGATTGATATTAATGATAATAATTTTCCCTATTTAACTTTTTTACTATAAAGTGAAACTGAATTTAAATATTACTTTGATTGTGTTTAATTGTATTTATTTACATGAAGCCAATGTACTCAACTTGCATTTAATAGGCATTCAGAATAATTTTATAGGAAAGAAAATTATTTATTATTTTAATTTTAGGAAATTTTAGTTTAATAATGTTTACAATTGTTGCGGTTTATGTGTAGATTTATTCTTGGTAGTATTGTGCCAAATTGTTGTCCTGGATAGAATTTGGGGGTTGAAGTAAAATGCTTTGTTTTTATTTACAAAAAATTTAATTATATTTTTTTTAAATAATTTGTAATTTAAATATTTATAGGATTTCTATACTGATTTGGCTTGCCATTTTTTGAAGCTTTCATGCTGAACGTAATAACGTTATATGTTGAGATAGAATTAATTAAATTTTGAAGTCAATTTTAAAAGAAATTGTTTCTCTTATCTTTTTTATACACTGGCGAGCGAAAAATAGAGGTCACTTTAAAATTATGACTTAGTTTCGGATTTTTTTGTTTTAACTTTGTCAGCAAATTGTAAACAATAGTACTGTATTTTGCACATTTTAACGTTGAATCGTAAAACATATTTATTGTATTTATTGCCTATTTTGGAAATATTACAAATTTACAGTTGTGACAAAGTTCGAATTTTTGTTCCTAGAACTAATATGTAACAAAAAATATGAACAAAAGTTTCAATCACTAATAACAAGTATTACTCTCTCTTGCATTAATAAATGCTTGAAGTTGACAAGGAACACTTTGAATTGAATTAAGGATCACAGCAACTGTCTTAGCTCCTGAGCAGTTTTTGGAAAAGGTGTATACTTTTGGATACGTCGTTCCAACTTATTCCAGACATGTTCTATGGGGTTTATGTCCGGGCTGAGAACTGGCCAATCGAACCGCAAAATTCCCACTTCATCTAGATAATCTCTGACAACTCTGGCTACGTGAGGTCCAGCATTATCTTGCATGAAAATGCCGCGCTTGCTTATAGTTGTCGTAACATGATCTCCAAGAACCTCCATAATATATCTGTGAGCTATCAGGGAGCCATTTTCTATCAAGATTAACTTTGTGCAAACTTCGGTAGAAATTTCTACTCAAACCATAACAGGCCTACCGCCAAATGGAAGCCGCTCATCAATACAAACTGTAGCGTATTTTTCTCCGCGTCTCTACATTTTTCCACGTCCGTCTGATCTATTGAGGCAAAAACTCATCTTAAAACAGTACTTTGCTCCAGTCTTCATTATGTCCGGTGATTTTGGGCAAAAGCCAATCTTGCAACACGATGTTGGCGTTGTAAATGTGGACCTGTAACCATCTTTCTAGAAGACAATCCAGCAGCCCGAAGTCTTCTCCTAACGGTCCATTCACTAACATTTACATTTCTAACTTCAAGGAGTTGATTTTTAGATAAACTGTAGCAGCTGATCTATTCCGCAAACTTGTAGACATCAAAAAACGGTCATCTCTGTTTGTGGTGACTTTTATTGCCCGGAATCTTATCTTTTGGTTATCAGGCCAGCAGTATATAGCAATAATTTCGAATAAAGCCTAGTTAAATAGGTAAATTTATACGAATGCCACAACGACATATGTAGCGCTCGTTACTATTTGTTCAATCGGACAACCCAATAATAACATTAAAAAATTAAATGTTTTAATGTTAAAATAACAAACATAAAGTTAAAACAAAAAATTCCGAATTTTGACATTTATTTTTTGTTCGTTCCAGTTCCAGTTATTTTAAGTATGTCTCAAAAGATTTAAATATTTTTTATTTTTTAGTCTAAACTAAGCAAGTTTTACATATTTACATAAGTAGATGTGTTTCAAGGTAGCTAAATATGTTTTACTGAAAGCTTTGAAACATTAAAATATTGTCCAAAAACTGTTAAAAAGTGTAAAATTTTTATAAAATCTAAAAAACAGCAAAAACATCACAATATTGTTAGGATGCAACAAAATCCGGCCATAAAACTGTTGAAAAATATTTTATTTATAAAATGTCAAAAATATTGTAAAAATATACCAAAATCTGGCCGATTTTTTTTACAAAATGTAAAATTTTACTGATGAAATGTCAAAATCCAGTGTCAAAACATCAAAATATTGTTAAAAAGCCCTAAAAACCAAAAATGTAAAATTGTATTTATTAAATATCTTGGTCAATAGAAAATCCGGCCAATTCATAAACTGATAAAAAATTCACAAATTTATTCATAAATGTCAAAAATAGCAAATCTTGGTCTTAAAACATGTTAAAACTGTTAAAAATGCAAACATTCTAATTTTAAATGTCAAAAAACAACTCAATATGGTCATAAAATATTTTCAGATAGCATCAAAATCCGGGCAAAATTGCAAAATGTTATTTATTAAATGTCAAAAATGACAAAATCCGGTCCTTAAACATTAAAATATTTTTATAAAGCACTCAGAACTAGTACAATCTGGCCATAAAATATTAAATTAATGTAAAAATAACAAAATTTGGTCAAAAATTGTTGAAAAGTGCAAAATTACATTTGGTTTTAATTACAAAAAGTCAAAAAACAACCAAATCTAGTCACAAAACATTAAAATATTTTCAGATAGCATCAAACCTGGGGAAAAATGCAAAATTATATTCATAAAATGACAAAATCCGGTCGTTAAACATCAAAATATTGTTATAAAGCTCTCAAAACTTGTAAAATCTGACCATAAAATATTAAATTAATGTAAAAAATAGCAACTTTTGGTCAAAAACTATTGAAAAGTGCAAAATTACATTTATAAAATTTTTATAAATAACAAAAAACTTAGCTATAACGTTTAAAAATATTATTTCTCACAAAACTGATAAAATGTTTTTGTAAGCAGTGGCGGGATTTTATTTATAAAAAGGCAAAAATAACAAAATTCGGTCTTAAAATATTAAAATATTTTCAGAAAGACTTAAAATCTTATTAAAAACGGTTAAAAAGTGCAAAATTATACTTATAAATGTCAAAAATAGCAAAATATAGCTTTGAAACATCAAAATATTGTCAGAAAGTACTAAATTTAGCCATACTTTGTTAAAAAGTGTAAACTTTTTATAAAACCTATAAAATAGCAAAATTTGTTTTTGAAATATTACAATATTGTTAGGATGCAACAAAAAACTGTTTAAAAATACTTTATTTATAAAATGTCAAAAATATTGTAAAAATGTACTAAAATCCAGTCAAAAAATTGTTGAAAAATGTAAAATTCTACTAAAGAAATGTCAAAATCAGCAAAATTCAGCGTTAAAACATCAAAATATTGTTAAAAAGCCCGGCCATAAACTGTTGAAAAATGTTAGAAAATCTAGTCAAATTGGCCAGAAAGACCTCGGTCGATAGCTCTTTTTACATTCAAACTAACCATTTTCATATGTAATTAAATATATTTACTATTACTCAAATATTAAATTTATATACGAAAAAACCAAAATCACGCTAAAAACAGTTAAAAATGTAAAATTCCATTGATCAAGTATATCAAAATAGTTAAATCAGAAAGCTCCAAAATCCGGCCTATAAACAAACTGTTAAAATATGCAACATATTCATAAATTTCAAAAATAGCAAATTTTTGTTTTAAATTGTAAAAAAATTCAAACTTCTAATTATAAAAAGTAAAAAAGCAACTAAATCCGGTCATAAAACATTAAAATATTTTCAGCAAGCATCAAAATTTGTGCAAAAATGCAAAATTTTGTTCATAAATTGTCAAAACTGGCAAAATCTGGTTCTTAAACATCAAAATATTGTTATAAAGCACTATCATTTTATCCTAAATTGTTGAAAAATGTAAAGATTAGATACCCAGAACTAGTAAGATCTAGCCATACATTATTAAATTAATGTAAAAAATAGCAAAATTTGGTCGAAAACTGTTGAAAAGTGCAAAATAAAAAATAAAAAGTAAAAAATTGCAATATCTTTTCATAAAACATTGAAACGCTGTTAAAAATAACCAAAAATCCAGCTATAAATTGTTAAAAAGTGCAATATTTTATTTATAAAATGTCAAAAATAACAAAATCCTATTATAAAATAATAAAGTTACGACAAAACTGGCCAAAAACAGTTAAAAAATGTAAAATTATATTCATAAAAAGTTAAAAATACCAAATTAGGGCATTGAAACATCAAAATTATGTCAGAAAACATCAAAATCAGGCCATAAACTGGCAAAATATTGTTAAAAATAGCAAAATCAAGCCATAATCTGTTAAAATATGCAAAATTTTATATAAAGAATGTCAAAAATAGCAAAATTTGGTTTCAAAACATTAAAACATTGTCAAAAAGGATTAAAATTTGGTTTTAAACTGTTAAAAATGCAAACAATTGATTTTAAAAAATAAAAACAACTAAATCCGGTCATAAAACATTAAAATATTTTCAGATAGCATTAAAATCCGGGCAAATATGTAAAATTTTGTTTACAAAATGTCAAATACGTCAAAATCCGGCTATTAAACATCAATATATTGTTATAAAGCACTAACATTTGATCATAAATTGTTAAAAAATGTAAAAATAAAATACCGAGAATTAGTAAAATCGGGTCATAAAATATTAATTTGATTTAAAAAAAAACAAAATTTGGTCAAAAACTGTTGAAAAGTGCAAATTACATTTATAAAATTTAAAAAATAGCAATATCTAGTTATAAAACATTGCAACACTGTCAGAAAAAAAACAAAATCTAGCCATAAACTGTTAAAAACTGCAAAATTTTACTTATAAAATGTCAAAAATAACAAAATCCGGTTATAAAATAATAAAATTTTAACAAACAGAACCAAAATACGGCCACAACCAGTAAATAATGCAAAATTATATTTATAAAAAGACAAAAATAGCAAAATCAGGCATTGAAACATTAAAATAATCTTAAAGAACATCAAAATCAAGCCATAAACTAGCAAAAAACTGTTAAAATTAACAAAATCAAGCCATAATCTGTCAAAAGATGCAAATTTTTTTATAGAATGTCAAAAATATCAAAATTTGGTCTTAAAACATTAAAATATTATTAAAAAGCAATAAAATTTGATTTTAAACGCAAACTTCTTATTATAAAAAATAAAAAAAAACAACTAAATCCAGTCATAAAACATTAAAATATTTTTAGATTGCATTAAAATACGAGCAAAAATGCAAAATTCTGTTGATAAAATGTCAAAAATGGCAAGATCTGGTTCTTAAACAACAAAATATTGTTATAAATCACCCAGAACTAGTAAAATCTGGCCATAAAATATTAAATTTATGTAAAAAATAGCAACATTTGGTCAAAAACTGTTCAAATGTGCAAAATTGTATTTATAGAAACTCAAAAATAGCAATATCTTTTTATAAAAAATTACAAAACTGACAGAAAGAACTAAAAACCAGCTATATACTGTTAAAAAGTGCAACATTTTTTTTTAAATGTCAAAAATAACGAAATCCGGATATAAAATTTAAAAACAATGACAAAAAGAACCAAAATTTGGCTAAAAACAAGTAAAAATGCAAAATTTTATTTTATTAATGTCAGAAAAATTCAAAATTTGGCAAAATATTGTTAAAAATAACAAAATCAATCCATAATCTGTCAAAAGATGCAAAATTCTATTTATAGAATGTAAAAAATTGCAAAATTTGGTCTTTAAACATAAAAATATTGTCAAAAAGCATCAACATTTGGTTTTAAAAATCTGGTCTTCAAAATCAGTTAACTTGATTTAAAAAATAGCAAAATTTGGTTAAAAACTGTTGAAAAGTACAAAATTTGATTTATAATATGTCAAAAATAGCAAAATCCGGCTAAAAAATAATAAAATTATGACAAAAAGAATCAAAATTTGTCCAAAAACAAGTAAAAAATGAATAATTATTTTTATAAAAAGTTATAAATAGTAAAATCGGGCATTGAAACATCAAAATAATGTCATAAAACATCAAAATTACGCCATAAATTGGCGAAATATTGTTAAAAATAACAAAATTAAGCTATAATCTGTCAAAAGATGCAAAATTTGATTTATAGAATGTCAAAAATACCTAAAAATAAAGTTTAAAAATATTGTTTTTTACAAAACTTACGAAATTTTGTGTGGCGTAGATAAGATTTTTTGGGTTTTATTGAAAAAATGTACAAATTTATTTATAAAAACTCCTAAAAAATCCTACTAAAAACTTATAAAATGTCAAAAATAACAAAATATAGCTTAAAACATTAAAATATTGTCAGAAAAAACTTAAAAAATAGCAAACTCTATTTTTGAATTTTTACAATGTTAACAACATTGGATGCAATAAAATCCGGCCATAAAACTGTTGAAAAATATTCCATTTATAAAATATTGAAAATATTGTAAAAATGTATCAAAATCCGGTCACTAAAATCCGACTATAACTGTTGAAAAGTGTAAAATTGTATTTATTAAATGTGAAAAGTAAGAAAATCTAGTCAAATATTAAAATTATGTAAGAAAAAACTAAAATCTGGCTAAACAGTTAAAAGTTAGTTAAGTCAGAAAACTTTAAAATCCGGCCAATTTATAAACTGATCAAAAGTGCAAAATTTTATTCATAAATGTCAAAAATAGCAAAATTTGGTTTTTAAACATTAAAATATTGTTAAAAATGCAAAATTTTAATCATAAAAAGTCAAAAACAACTATATCCGGTCATAAAACATTAAAATGTTTTCATAGCATCAAAATTTGGGCAAAATTGCAAATTTTTTTGTTTTGTTGTAAAATGTTAAAAATAACAAAATCCGGTCAAACATGTTAAACATTAAAATATTGTCATAAAGCACCCAGAACTAAACTAATGTAACAAATAGCAACATTTGGTCAAAAACTGTTGAAAAGTGCAAAATTACATTTATAAAATGTCAAAAATAACAAAATCCTGTTATAAAATAATAAAATTATGACAAAATGAACAAAAAATCGGATAAAAGCAGTTAAAAAATGCAAAAATATATTTATAAAAAGTCAAACATAGCAAAATCGGATATTGAAACATCAAAATATTGTCATATACTGGCAAAATATTTAAAAAAATTAAAAATCAAGCGATAATCTGTCAAAAGATGCAAAATTCTATTGTTTTTCTAAATTTTATTTGGAAAACTCTTTTTTAAACGGGCCAGAGCGGGGGTCATTGAAAAATATGCTTATATTTTTTTCCGTTTCCAGAATTTTTAATATTTTTTTCTGTAGTTTTCTAACTTTGACTCTCTCAGTGAACTGGGCAAAAAGTGGGATGTGCAAAAAAAAGCATTTTTTGATTTTTTAAACCGCCGAAGTTAACGTATTTTTATGTAGGTTAGTTGGAAACTCGAAAAAACTGCAAAAATTACATATTTTGTCGCTTGAATCAATTTTGGACAATTTTAATTTTTGTTTGATAGTTTTGAACTTGAGAATATTATTATTTTTGGCATTCAAACATAAATCCTGCCCGGAATTATATAAATTTGACAAAAAAAAAATGTAAGCCCCACTCTAGTCTGTTTATAATATTTTTTGTAAATATGAAAAAATATTTATATTTTAACGCATTTTTTGATTGAAAATTTTGTAAAGATTTTTTTTAGATAGACTTTTTTTATTGCCGATGAGCACGACACTGACTATTTTCAGTTGTCCGCAAAACTCAAATTTTTAATAATATTTGGAGTATTTTTTTTCTGAACGCTGCTAAACGTGTATTTGCAAGTTTATGTTGAAAAAGTAGGTCTATTTTTGTGTTTTTTTTTTTTTTTTTTTTAGTTTTAGGCCTCTAAAACCTAAATAAATACTCAATCAAATTTATATTTTCTAACTAATTTACATCAAAGTACGTCAACTTTAGCGGTTAAAAAAATTACAAAATGCTCCTTTTGGTCTCAGCTCACTGAGACCAAAATATCGGTTTTTTGATTTTTCGGGCGACTTAAAATGACGCCGGAATGGGATTCTACGGAAAATTGAGATTATTAAACGAAAAATGCGAGTTTTTTTAATCAAAGTTTTTTTTTGTTGAGATATAGATTAACACATGGCGTACTTCTCTTCCTTGCAACAGCTTAGTTTGCTGTTCTTACTAGATTTGCTAAGGCTAGTTTGCGCCAAAGTTTTTTGAATATTCATACTTAGACTATTTAATCTTTGTGTTTGTTTTTTTACAAATAGTGTTGATAATTGAAGTTTTTAACCCAGCGTTTTTAGGACTGTTTTTTAGCGTCTTTGGGAAGGCCAAATATAAAAATTTTTGGTAAATTGATTGATGTTGTTTTAAATGGATTTTTTTGTAGAGAAATTCTTATTTATAAATTTAATACAATTTAAAAAAATCACAAAAAAAAAATAAAAATCAAGATTTTTTATGAAATTTTGTTTTTTATTTGTTGTTCTTTTTGTACTTATCTTTAGGTGTAGATAAGATTGTAGGGTTGTAGTCGCCTTGATTCTAGATGCTCCACACGTTGGCACTAATTTTTGGTTCACTTCTTTGCAAGTCGGGTTGACTCAATCACGATGCATGCAATCTTAAAATTGCCAACGTTTACTAGAGTGATAAATTAGATAGCTTATGTAAAATATGACAGAATTAGATTTTGAGCATACTTTATTTGCTGATTCTGAAGTTCTCTGTAGAACTGAGTCAAAGCGCCGACTATAAAACATGTTTTAACGTGTCGCAGCATTTAAATAATTTTAAACTCATCAATTTTAATACTTTTTTTACCGAACACATTTTACAACATATGTATATAGTTTGGAATAAAAGTCATAGAAAAATGTTACTTGAGGTCATGCATTGATTGTACAAGCTGTGGGATGATATCGTATACGGAATGTTTGATTTTTACCAGTAATAAGAATTTTATATAAAATATATTTTTTATTATTTTATTATTGTTATTGGATAATAATGATTAGCTAACAAATTATTAAAAATATAACTATAACATATGGAAATTGGAAGCGAAAACCATAACTTTATGTATACCTTCTTGAATTTGTTTATGTATAAACTTACCAATTTAAACCATTTGCAAGTAAAATTATGCTTATATAAGATCACACAATCACATTCTTCAATTATACAATTTCCCATCAACACCAATCGATCGCAACGTTCTTTTTCTTTTCATACCATTTCATATCATTTCACACGAAAAGAAATCAGTGATAATTGCGCCCATGACGAATTTATTTTGTGAACACTTTAACAACACAACAAATTATCAATCCGTTTCCTTATTGATTACTTCATCATGTAAATAATAAATTCTAAACCTGCTGTTCATTAATTACAATCAAATCAGAATTAGTAGAAAGCAATTCTTTTTTTCCTATCGACATAATTTTAGGGAAAATATTTAAATAACAATAAGTAATAAGAAAGCGTTGTGGAAATAAGTGGCAATGAATGACTGATTTAATTTTTATTGTAATTATGTGCGAAGTATTATCTTAATCTTTTAATCGCAACTGAGGTAAAACGAACACGCATTCCACTAAAATACATATTGTTTTGTTTAAATTAATTTTTATAATTATATGTTTTCAAGTTAACTAGGTTTGATTGCAAGCAAATAATTTTATAAGTGAATCAAAATTTCTATTTTGTTATTTGTGGATTTTATGATTAAAAAAAATATTTAAATTTATTTTATTTTATTTAGTGCTTTGGTTATTTGACATAATCTAAATTGACTGAAGGTTATCTGATATCTAAATTTTTTACTTAGTTTGGATCAGAAAAAATATATATCATTTTAAAATTATATCAAATCCATAAAAATATTATATGCAAATGAGGTCGCTGCGTTCAATCAACTTAAATTGTTATGTAAATAAGTTTTTTATAACAAAAACCAAACACCAGACGCAATTTTATGTTAAAATCTTAAACAATCTTAAAACAGCAACAAACTCAACGTTCAAATGCTTGTCCTGTACTCAAAAACAACAAGACTTTTACCTTGACTATTTGTTTTTTAAGCAAATTATCTGCCCATGAACTATTTATCAATACCAATCTAGTTTGTAGATTCTCTATATACATCTTAATCACACAATCGACGTTTGGTGTACCAGTTCTTAAAGTTGGACACTTTTGATTTTGCTTGTTGCAAAACTAGCCTAGATATTTGCTTTGTCCTAGGTATCTTCTTTATTTAATAAATATTTTGTGTAATTCTATTAAATGTATTCCCTTTGGTAGTCCTAGATTTGTCAGTTTTACTTTTTGAAAGATTTTAGAATCTCCGTTTGGAGTTAGTTTTTTGTGTCTTTTGATTGCCAAATATACTCTGACCATTTTAAAAATTGCATATACGCCATTATGCCGTATGGAAATTGCTTAGTCAATTCATTCAGTTTGCTTTCCTTGAGCATTTCTTTTTTCTTTTTCCTTATTTCTGCAATTTTGGTTGATATTAGTTTTAGTAAATGTTCTTCTCTTGTCTATCCTTTCACTGTCCATTTCTTGGTAGGCGTAGTTGTCTTAGCTTTCTTTGTTTTTGTTTGCTTCTATTTAGTTTTTTGCTCCTCTTTTCTTTGTCTTCTGTGGCTTTTGATCTGTGTTTTCTTCCATTTTGGTTTTCCTAAATTTTAAAGCTTTAAACTTCATTATATATTTCTTTAGTATTGTCGTTGCCTAGTTTTTTAGTGTTCTTTATTTGTTTTGTCACTTAGGCATATACTGATACTAGTTTGTAGAATTTTTCCATAAACTTTAATTACGCAATAGGCGATTGATGTTCAAGTTTTTGCGAATTGCAACACTTTTAAGTTTTTTTATTTGTATTGTTATTTGGGAGCTAGTTGGTTTTCTTTTAAACGTACAGTTCTGCTAGTTGCAGATACATCTACTGGTGGATATGCTCAATTTTTTAAATGACCGATTGAGAAAATGTTTTTATTGGCTAAAGATTTTAAAGGCACAAAACCGATTTTGTATGTTTTTTTTGTTTGTAAGTGTCTATAGTAGTTTGGGCTATGGCCAAAAGCAAATCTGCCATTCAACCAACAACTGTTAGTTGACCTACACCAACTTAACACTTGCTTTTAAGATGAGCTCTATTTAGTACCTAAAGACATAAAACAAATATTTACCAAAATGACAAGGTTATTGTAAAATTCTAAAAAAAGTTTTTTAAACAAAATTTTATTTTAACAACAATAACAAATATTAAATATATAATAAAAATAGTAAGAATTAATGTTTATGACCCTCATGATGAGTATGTCCATGACTGTGCTTATGCCCATGTCCTTCAGCATGCTTATGTGCATGCCCATGATCATGTCCTTCATGATGACTATGTCCATGCCCATGTTTATGCCCATGATCATGCGAATGTTCATGCCCATGATCATGACCATGATCATGTCCATGTTCCTCATCATGACCATGATGATGCCCATGTTGGTGACCATGCTCATGTTTATTTTGATGAGAATGTTTATGTCCATGGTTATGCTTATGACCTTCATGATGATCATGTTGGTGATTTTGTTGATGGTTATGTTTATGATCATGTCCGTGATTATGTTGCGAATTATGGGCATGGTTGTGTTCCTGATTATGTTCATGCGCATGTTTATGTTGGTTTTGGTGATCATGCTCATGTTGCTGGTTATGTTGATGGCTATGGCTATGACCATCTTCATGTGCATGTTTATGTTGTTGATTATGCGAATGCTGATGGGCTTGATGATGTGAATGCTCATGAATATGTTCATGTTGATGATAATGAATTTCATCATTACCCTCTTCATCATGATGTTTAGATTCTGAAACTATAGCATCGGATTGTTTTGATTGCAATTGAATTGGTTGCGAATGAATTGGTTGCAATTGACTTGGTTGCGATTGAATTAGTTGTTGTTGAATTGGTGGTTGATATTGTTGTTGCTGTTGTTGTTCTAATCTATTTATGATGGGTACTAAAATGGAATGCATCGTGTTTTGTGCGGGTGGTTTAGAAACAGTTTCTAATTTAGAATAAACGCGTTCAAATCTCATTGGATCTCCAACTGCGTCATATTCAGTAAATTTTAACATCTTAGGTGGTGTCATTAATTCTAATTTTGGTGCAGGGGTAGGTGTATTCTCAGCGCTATGTTCGTTTCCTCTGTATCCAAGGTTATTCTCCATTGACACTTCTTGGTTTAAATAGAATTTGTCAATCAAGTCGCTTTGCACTTGGTTGTAGTCATATCCTTCGACTAGGAGGAATGATAGTACCAACATACTCGCTTTAATCTAAAAACAAAAAGCGTTTTATTTTAATTGTTAGATTTATAAGTAGTCTAAAATTGAAGAATAAAATTGTTAAAATTGCGAAAGATTAAGTAAAAATTTAGTTTATTTGTAGATTAAAAAAATGTGTCTAAAAATAATCACCACTTCTTACTTATATTTATATATATGAAAGTTATAATAGTTATTGTAATTTTATGTAAATTGTTTTTCTGCTTGGCATACTGATGAAGAGTGACAAGGTAAATAAACAATTAACATAAAATACATTATTTATTAAATTTAAATAAAAATTTAAATAAATATCAAAACAATGTTATACTTACTAAATCTCCCATGTTGGATTACTTATTGTGGTTGTGCCAACTAAGCTGAGAATGATTCTTCTCGTTTCCCTACTCAATATTTATAGTGATGAAGAAATTAAAAGCGACCCTACTTTGTTATACATAATTTATTCATTGCAATTATGATTATTACAATAAAAGTGCAGCACGAAAATTGTAATTAATTGTTGCGATTAGTATGTTTTCTACAGCGCGTTAAGTGAAGCGGTTATAATTTTCTTGTTCCTTTTCGTTCAGCTAGGAAGGAATTAATTATTTTTAAATTAAATTGATTTTGGTATGGTAGTTATTGATATTAGTGTTCCATATCGTATCGAATCAAAAATTAAATATTTTATTTTAATGAGATTATTATGTTTTGAAGTTTTCTTTTAAATTTTTGTTATATTGATTAAGTAAATTGTAATTTAACGCATTTTATTAAACCGCAAAAAATCAATTTAAAAACACAATTGTAAAATTTTTTTTGAGTAGTTTAAGAATTTTTTGAAAAGTATTTGAAGGAGTTTGAGTAGATTTTGAAATTAGGAAATTTTTGGGGATTTTTAGAAGCAGGAAGAGGTGCTTAAAGTGCTAATCAAATTATTTAAGAATTTTAAAGATTTTTAGAAAACAGATAATGCATTTCAGGGATTTAGAAATATTTTAAAAGTTTTTTGGTAAAAAAAGTGTTTGATGAGTTTTTAGAAGCTGCACGGGGTTTGAGGAACGCTTTAAAATTATTTAAGAACTTGCAACTTTTTTTGATTTTTGGATGAGTTGGTTTAGAGGAAATGCACTCAAGAATTCTTAAATAACTATTTAGAATTGTTTGAGGTTGAGAAGGTGTTTTTTGAAAAGTTTGTGGAGAGTTTTAAGGAGTTTTTAAGGAACTTTGCAACTTTATAGAAGTTTGAGAAGCTTTTTAGAAGTTGGAGGTGATGTTTAAAAAACTCTTTAAAGGTTATTCAGAAATTTGAGAAAAGGTTTGAGGAATTTTTGAAGAAATTTTGAAATACTCTTCAGTTTTTTTTTTAAATAGATGATGTTTTTTAAAGGATTTTGAAACTTTCAAATAATTTTTGGTAATTTTAAGAAGTATTTGATGAGTATTTAAGATCCGGTGGAAGGCGATTTCAAGCTTTTTCAGAAATTTTAAGAAGTATTTTAAGTTCTTTTGAGCTCTAGATGGTGTTTTTGGAAATACCTGATGCTTTTAAGGAACTTAAATTTTTTAGGTTTTTTTTATGAGTTTTTGAGAAGCTTGAAGATTTTTTTAAAGTTATTAAAAGTTCTTGGAAAAGTTTTTAAAAATAGATTATTCTTTTGAGGAGTTTAGCTTTAAAGGAGTTTGAAGTGTTTTTTAGAAGTTGGAAGAAGTTCTTAAAAAACGCTAAAGGAACTATTTAGAAACTTTTGAAGAGTTTTTGAGAAAAAGTAATGTTTTTGAGGAACTTTGAAAAACTTTGAGAAATTTTATTAAAAAGTTTGAAGTATTTTAAGAGTTTTTGAAAATTTGTAGGAGATGTTTGATAAAGAGTTAACTGATTTAAAAAAAAAATGAGTGAGTTTAAAAATTTTTTAGGGTTTTTTGATATTTGAGATACTTCTTAGGAGTTAGTTAGTTAGTGATTAAGGTTATTTTATACAATTTTTGAAAACTTTGACTAAAGGTCTTAAGGAAATATTTGAGAAGCTTTTAGGAACTTTAGAAAATGCTTGAGAAGAAATTTTTAGGAACTTTTTAGAAGCTTGAAGATTTTTTAAAGTTATTAAAAGCTCTATGGAAAAGTTTAGCTTTAAGGGTGTTTAAAGAGTTTTTTAGAAATTGGAAGAATTGCTTAAAGAAAACTTAACAAACTATTTAGAAACTTTTGAAGAAGTGCCTGTGGACGGTTTGAGTTTTTAAAATTAAGTAATTATTTTGAGAAATTTTGAAACCTTTTAGGAGCTTTTGGGAATGATTAGAAGTTTTTTAAGAGCTGTTTGAAGAATTCTTGAGAAGTTTTTCAATTTTTTTTTAAGAAGTTGTTGATTAGTAAATGCAGATAGATGTGCTTAAAAACGTTTAAAAAAATTGTTTTTTTTGCCTATACCAAAACCTTTTGTCTATAAAATGCGGGCCAAAACGATGATTTAGAGGTCCAAAGGCCAACAAGTTATTTGCGTTAATTGATTGGTTGTAAATAACGATTTCACATTTTTGAAAAGCTCAAGGAAGTTGAAATTAAGTGATGTTTTTTAAGAACATGCAAACACTATAAAACTTTTGAGATGTATGAGGAAGTATTTGAGGAGTTTTGAAGAAGCTGGAAAAGATGCTTTGAAAACGCTTAAAGAGCTATTTAGAAACTTTTGAGAAGATATTTAAGGATGTTTTAAACTTTTTGGGAAGCTCAAGAAGTTTTTGAAAATAGGTAATGCTCTTAAAAAACTTAAGATGTTTTTAACATTTTTTGGGTATTTTAAGAAACAAGAAGAAGTGCTTATTGTGCTAATTTTTTGAAGTTTGTGAAGGTGTTTTAAGGAATTTTTGAATTTTTTGAGAAAAGGTTTGAAGAGTTTTAGGCAATGTTTTTGAGGAATTTGTAATGCTATTAAGAGCTGGAAAAACGGTTAATGAGTTTTTTAAGAATTTTTGAGAAGCTTGAGAGGATATGTTCATAGTTTTAAAAAGTTTTAGGAGTTTTGAAGTCATTTGAAAATACGAGATGCATTTGAGAAACCTAGAAACTTTTTATGGTTTTTTGAGTTTGAGGAGGTGTTTAAGGGGTTTTTTAGAAGTTGGTTTGATGAAAATGCTTTGACAAATGCTTGAATAGCTATTTAAAAACTTTTGAGAAGGTGTTTGATGATTTAAAATAGCTTTTTTTTAGAGATTTGAGAAATTTTTAAAAACAAGTGATGCTTTTGAGGAATTTGGAAACTTTTTAGGAGTTTTTGAAAGTTAGAGAAAATGTTTCAGCAGATATTTAAAAGCTGAAAGAGGTGATTTAGAAATGTTTGAAAGGCTTAGTGTTTAAGGATGTTTTGAAAAACTTTAAAAAAATTGGAGAAAAGGTATTAATAAAGCCTTTGAGGTTTTTTTAAGAATTGATGGATATGCTTGAAGAACGACCAAAAATTTTTTTTTAAAGTTTATGGAAGTGATTAAGGATTTTAGTATTTAGGAAAAGTTTGAGAAGTTTTTGAAAATAAGTGATAATCTTAAAGAACATGAAAACTTTTTAAGTTTGAGACGCTTTGTAAAAGTTGGGAGAGGGGAACTGTTAAAAAGTTATTTTTTTTCAATAGGGAAGTAAGAAGAAAGAGTTTTAAGGTAGTGTTTAAGCTGCTTTTGACGAACTGCAAGAGGTGCTTGAGGAATGCTTGAACATTTTTTTAAGAACTTTTGAGAAACTTGAGGAAGTGTTTGAGACTTTTCTAAAAGTTTTTAAAATCTTTATTAGGTCTTGGAAAAGTTGTTGAAAATAGGTAAACTTGGAAGCTTCAAAATTTGAGTTGGAAAAAGTGCTCAAAGAACGCTTAAGAAACTAGTTAGGAGTTTTTTAGGAGCTGGAGGAAATTCTTGAAGAACGTTGAGGAGTTTATGAAAAATTTGAGAAAGTGTTTTAAGATTTTATTTGAAAAACTTTGCAAGAGATTTTGGAGAGTTTGAGAAGTTCTTTAAATGCTGAAAGAGATGCGGAACAGTTAAAATTTTTTTTTACAAAATTTTTATGTGTTTAAAATATTTTTAGATGTTTTTGAATAGCTCGAGATAGTTTTGGAAGAATTTTTGATAATAGTTGATAAATACATGAATAAATATTGTTTATTTATTAAACTGGAAAAAGTCGGAATGAAAACAATAGTGCTCTCTGACACGAGAATGAATAGACTCAAAGTTATTTAAAAATTTAGAGAAGTTTTATGGGGTTGTTGAGGATTTTTTAATAAATTTTTAAAAAAGAATTTTCTTAAGACTTTTTGGAAAGTTTGACGAGGTTTTTAGATGCTAGAGGAAGTGCTCAAAAAACGTTTAAAGAGATTTTGATAAACTTGAGAAAGTGTTTGAAGGTTTTTTAAGTAGTTGTTAAAAAATTTTTTGTAAAAAAGTAATATTTATAAAGAATAAAAAAAAATTTAGAGCTGGAAGGGATCTTTGATTGAAAATTATTTTTGAAACTTTTGAGAGTGAATAGACTCAAACAGTTATTAAAATTTGTATTTGAAGATGTTTTAAATAGTGTTTGAAACACTTAAGAAAGAGTTTGATAAGTTTTTAAAAACAGGTGATGCTTTTGAGAAACTTGGAAACTTTTTAAAAAGTTTGAAGAAGTGTTTGAAAAGCTTTTTAGGAGCTGGAGGAGGTGCTAGAACTTTTTATAAAGTTTTAAATGTTTTTAAAACACCTATTTCAGTTTTTAAAAAGCTTCTCATATTTTTAAAAGTCTTAAATTTTTGAAATACATTATTTATTTTCAAACAACTTCTAGATTTTTTTTAAAGATCCTTGAACATTTTCTCTAGTTTTGTAAATAACTCTTTAAACGTTCTTTGAACACTTGCTTCAGCTCTTTAAAAAAGTTTTTAACTTTTAAAAAGCTTTCCAAAATGTCCAAAAGGATCCTAAAAGGTTTCCAAGTTTTACTTTTCAAAATCTTCTTAAAACTTTTCCAAAATTTTAAATAATTTTTTGTGTCTGTTGCCAATCCTACTTTTTTCAGTTTAAGATAGAAAGAAATCTAATTATGTATCTGTCTATCCACCAACAATCCATTCAACCAGTCAATTAAATATATATATATATCTTAAAAAAAAAATTCAACAATTCTACCAGTTTTTCAAAAACACTTAAAAAAATGTAAACCTAAACTTTCGTTCCTTAACCATCTTTTTTAGCACTTGAAAAGCTTTTTAAACTCGCTAAAAGTTCTTCAAAAAGTCTTCAAAAATATAACTTATATTTAACAAAAAAATTCAAAAACCTACTTGAGCTTTTCAACAACTTTTTACAAAACCTTCAATTTTTTTTTAAATTTTCTTAAATGTTAATAAATATTTTTTTAAGCTTTCTTTGAGCTTTTTGTCAATTTCTACAAATGTCCTATAAGCTTTTAGAAAGACTCCAAATGCATTAAAAGAATATTTTATTTTAAAAACTTTTCCGGCATTTCATTCAGCTTTTCTTTAAGCTTTTTAATTTTTTTATGCGTTTTTTAAGCACTTTTTTCAGTTTTTTAAATGTTTTTAAACATTTACTTATAACTTTTTTAAGCTTTTTAAAAGCTTATCAAAAATTTAATTTCTAAATAACTTTTTATATGTTTTTCAAACCTTTTTTTTTAACTCTTAAAAAGCATCTTAAACATTTTCACAAACTTCTCAAAAACTCCTAAAAAGTTTTTCAAAAGCTTATTTTTTAAAATTCCTGATATTTTTTTACGAGCTTTTCAAAATTTTAAATTAACTTTTTAAACTTAAACTAAATCATTACTTCCTCAAACTTTTTAAAAGTTTTTGAAAAATTCTTTAACCGCTTCTTAATCTTTTTCTAGTTTTTAAAAAGCCCCTCAAGCACATATAATAAAACCTTTTTCAACCTTTTTAAACATTTCTTAAATTTGTCTTAAGAACTAAGCCAGCAAATCATAGAGTTTTTCTTTAAGCTTCTCAAAAGTTAAAAAAAAATCTTTTCTCAAGCACTTTCTCCAGTTTTTTTAAGGCTCTTTTTATTTTCTATAAAACCCTTCTTCAAAATATCTTTAAACACTAAGCTTTTCAATAAAATTTTAAGTAATTTTTAAAGCGTATCTTCTTGAGCTTTTTCAAACACTTTCTTAAACTTTTTTTCAAATTTTTTTAAAAACATTAGTTTTGAAAAACTTTTTTAAAACCTTTTTAGCTTCTTCTTTAAATTTAATAGACAATTTTTCAAACTTTTCTGAAGTTTCTAATCAGCTCTTCAAGCGTTCTTCAAGGCCTTTCTTCTAATTCCTAAGAAACTTCTTATTTATTATGAAATATTCTAAAATGTTTCTAAGATCTTAAAAGCATTACGCATTTTAAATTTTTTTAACAAATCCTAAAACATTATCTCAAGCTTCTCAAAAGATGTCTTCAAAGCTTTTTAAGCGTTTCTTGAGCACTTTCTTTTAGCAGAAAATAGGTGATATTTTTCAGAAACTTGAAAACCTTTTAGGAGTTTTTAAGAAGCTTAAGGAGCTTTTTAGGAATTTACGAAAAGCTTGAAGAGGTTTTTAAAAACTAGAGGAGGTGTTTGAAGAACATTTAAAAAGTTATTTAGAAAGTTTTGAGAAACATGAAGAGGTGTATGAGGATTTTTAAAAAGTTTAAGAAAAGTTTAAGAAAAGGTTTGAAAAGTTTTTGATTTTTTTTTGAGGATTTTGAAGTTTTTTGAGATTTAAAAAAGGTGCTTGAAGAACTCTTGAAGAACTACTTACAAACGTTGAGAAACTTGAGAAAATGTTTGAAACTTTTTTTAGGAGTTAATTGACAAGTTTGAAGAGGTATTTTTTTAAAAGGTCAAAGAATTTTATAAAGTTTCTGAAGAAGTTTTAAAATATTCTAAAAATAGATTATGTTTTTCAGGAGTTTGGACACTTTAGATCTGTTAGGAAATTTTAAAAAGCTTTTTTGTTTGTTCTGAAGGTCTTTTATCATGTTAACTTGACAAATGGCGACTACATTCTTAAAATGGCAAATTGACAGTAAAATTACGATTTTAAAAAAGTTTTTTGGTAAACTTGAGGAGCATTTTAAGAATTTTGGAGAAGTTTAAGAAGATATTTTAGGAGATTTGATCAAGAAAACTACTCAATATTTATATAAGCAATTAAGTGGCAGGGCTACCCGCAAGGGTTTATAATGCGAAAGGGCCCACTAGCAGGAAAGGAGGTCTTGATTTAAAAAAATTTAAAATAAAAAAAAAATTAAGTTCAAAATAATAACAAAATTGCACGCTTTTTTCAAAAACCGTCTCTGAGGGAGCTCTTTTTAATATTTTGAGGTGGGGCCCGAAAATTTCAGCTAAGCCAATGGATTAAACAGATTTACTACTAACAATGATAAATCTTAAATAATGATTGCTTTTTTTAACCAGTATCTGAATAAAGTCTTTAAAAAACTAATAATTAAAAAATTCTACAAGTAACAGAAGTGCTTGGTGTTTTAAACTTTTTGCAAATTTATTTTACAGTAAATGTCATACACCTTATTATAGGGATAGGGATAACTTTGCAATGGGCAAATTCTAAGAAGACTTTAGAGGCTGTTAGTTATTTAGTGTGATTAGTTGGTAACAGTTGATGTTTTAAATTTTTTTGCACTCTTCAAAGAAGATTTACAAAAATTGCTCAGACTGACAGCATTTTTTTTAAATGTTTTTAGCTTGTCCGTATTATGAAAAGTCATCAACCAGGTGTTGTTTGTTGTTACGTCTTTGGTCTTTAGACTAATAATTTCTATGAAACTAAAATGAAATTTGCGTTTTTATACTTTGTTTGGGCAAATTGCAGTTTAAATCAATTGTTTAAAAAACTTTGAAATATTCCTAATTTTTGTTTTCAAAAACAAAATATCTTTTGTAAAGGTTGGTTATAATAAAAAGATTCATAAACGATCAACAATATTTATTAACAACAACAATAACAATATGACTTAATAATAACTTAGTGTTTGTGGTGCTTATGCTGATGCTTATGACCATGTTTATGACCTTCATGATGATTGTGTTTATGGCCATGTTTATGACTTTGATGATGACTATGTTTATGTCCATGATGATGACTATGCTTATGATCATTATGATGATCATGCTTATGATCTTGATGATGTTCATGTTTATGTCCATGATGATGTCCATGCTTATGACCATGATGATGTCCTTCTTTGTGTCCATGGTGATGTTTATGTCCGTGCGTATGTTTATGCGCATCATGATGACTGTGCTTGTGCGCTTGGTGATGATGATGCTTATGATCGTGCCCGTGTTTGTGACCATGATGATGGTCGTGCTTGTGTTCTTGCTTATGCTTATGAGCATGTTTGTGTTCATTATGGTGCTTATGATGATGATCTTGTTTATGTTTATGATCATGTTTGTGCTTATTTTCGTGATGATGTTTATGATCTTGTTTGTGTACGTGTTTGTGATCTTGTTTGTGTGCATGTTTATGGACATGTTTGTGTTGATGGTAATGAGTTTCTGCGTGCTCTTCATCATGATCATGATCATGGTGTTGACTTTCAGCTACTATTAAATCAGATCTTTTATCAATCACATGCATATTTGTGCTTGATGAAGGTTCATAATCTTCATCATCATCATCATTTGCATCTTCAGATTGTTCTTCATCATTAATTATTTCAGTTTCAACAGGATCTTCTTCTTCTTCTTCATTTTGTTGTTCTAGACTTTTAGCATCATCTTTTAAAGCAAATTGAAATTTTGAAAATAATCTTTCAAATTTGTTTTCATCAGGTAGCACCATTTTCATCATATTTTTATTAGGCCGTTTGTATTCAGTGTAAGTGATCGGGACTGCCAGTAGTTTTGTTGGTAATCCCGCGCTATGTGCTGCATTGTCTTCCTCCGGTGCATCGAATTTGTTAAGGTCAAGTATCGATTGCATTGGTGGATAGAAACGTGGATTGATTTTTTTCTCTCCATCTTCACTGGTCCCCAATACCGATTTTGAGAGGATGGCCAGTGCTAACAAACTCGCTATTACCTATAAAGAAAAATTAAATTAATATAATTAAGCAAAACAAATTATTAGTAAATTAGAAAGAATTTTAATAATATTGTAATTAAAATTTGTATAAAATAATAATTAATATTGTTCTCTTACCAATACTCCCATGTTGGATAACTTGTTGTTTCACCAACAAAGCTGAGAATGATTTTTACAATTTCTTCCTCCAGTATATATACTCATTCTTGTCTCCCCATTTGCGTGTAATTATAATCCCTAATTGCATGCGTTAACTGAGATTATTAATGAATACATATTTTAATATCATAATTACATATTTTAATAAATTCAGTAGTAAAATAAATCAATCGGGAACTGCGTTTACGCAGCACGCTGGAACGGCTTGTGGAAATCCTGATCAATTTCCAATTATTGTTTTAAGTATGTTAGAATGAAACGCACGGATTGATTATAATTAGCGGATATGATTGAAAATCATAAAAAAAGAAGTAATTTAATTAAGCGCTTATCATTTTAACATAAAATATATAGGAGAGAGTCTTAAATGACATTTATATTTTTATTAGGCTGTGTTAATATGAAGTTGTTTTTAATAAAATAAACAGCTTAGTGGATAACAAGATAGACAACTTATTATTACTTTGCATATATATACTATTATGAAAACTACGGCTTAAAGAAAATTATTTAGATTTAATTAATTATTTTTAAATTGCTAGCTGATGTAAACAAAATATTTTACACATTCAAAATATATTTTATATTTTAATCAATTTTTTAACAAATGACACCATTTATAAAATCAGAACTTAAAATGTTTACAAAACAATCTCAGACTTAATGGTTAATATTAAAAAAATGATTAGAATATTTTATATATTATTTGTAATAACGTTTTAATTGTCAATTTGCTATATTGCTGCCTAAGGTTACAATTTACAGATTCAATTTTTATGAAAAATAACTTCAAACCATGTAGACAATTACGACATAAAAAAAATAATTTAAAAAAATTGGTAGAAGTGTTTTTTTTTTATTTAATCTGGTTTTCCATAAATGATGTGCACAGTTGTTGATTGATTCTCCAATTTTAAAAATAATTTAAAAGCATGTGGAAAATTAGGGCTTTAAGGAAAATTATTAAAAATTACAGCTTCAATCAACAATTATGCAAAGAATTGATTGAAAAATTGGTAAAAATAAAAACACAATTTTTTAAAAATAACAATTTTTAAAGTCATCTTTTATAACATGTTTTAAAATTATTTTTAAAACCATTTATTATGCATTTTAAAAATTGTATCTTTAGGCAGCTATACATATAATATTAAAAAGTTGTTCTAAAATTTAAAAAAATAAATAAAATAAGTTTGTATTTTGAAAATTTTGAATTTTTTATTCTTAAAAACTTTAAAAAAAATATATAAATTATATTTCTAAATTAATTAAAATTATGTTCCATAAAGCCATATTTTCCACACTTTTTGTTTTAATTTTGGAAAGGAAATTAAGTATGCATTTTTTAATTTATGACCTCAAAAGTTCTAAAATTAAAAAAAATCTATTTTAAACTTTTAAATACATTTTTCTTTAAAACTATAAATTTTTAAATGTTTAAAAGTTATTTTTTAAAAATATTGAGTATGTATTTTAAAATTGTGGCCTCAGGCAGCAACAGATAAAAAAATGATTTAATTTGTAAACATTATTTTCCTTAAAACTATACATTTTTTAAATAAAAAAAATAGTTTGGATGTTGTGACGTAAATCAATCTATATACATAATTTCAAATTGAAAAAATAAAGCCATAGGTTGAAAATTTTAAAAAAAATCTTAAAACATGTAGATAAACTATGAGGAAAATTATTTTTAAAACTTTAATTTAAATTTTTTTAGTTATTTGTTTTTTTTTTTAATTTGAAATTAGGTATTTATATGAGGGATATATAGCACATAAAGTTTAGAAATAAAAACATTATTCAAACGCTAAAACCACGACATATACAAAATTTAAATGAAATAGTAAAACGTTAGCAATACGTGTAATAATGTTGTCTTAAAATTTGCTATAAGTTGCTAAGTCCGTTTAGAAGATAATAATTTCTTATTACAAAGTCACAAACAAAATGGTAGCCGTAAAATAATTTGCGCCACTTTATAAACGCGAGTCGGGTATCTAGTAAATTTATGCAATTTTTAAAACCCAAAAACGTTTTTTTTTTTTTAAATAATTATATAATATGGACTTACAGAAAATAATTTAATAAAGTTTGAATTCATTCAGGTTACAATTTATATACTGCCAACCCAAATAAAAAAAAAAAAAAATTAAACATGTGTTAGTTAATAATTTATAAGGAATATTTTTTTTTAACTATTTATTTTTTAATTTTTTTTAATAAATTAATGAACAAATTGATTTAAAAAATTAAAAATAGTTTTAATAAATTTAAATTTTTTTTTGTACCAATTTACAATTGAATTGCTTATTATTAACAAGGTTAAGTCACAATATTTACATTTTTTTTTTCTTTTTTTCTAAGCCTTCAGTTACTTCAGTGTTGCATTCTTTTTATGTTTGTTTTTTACAGTCCTCATTTTTTTATTAAATTTTTTAACATTTTTTTAATAATAAAACTTATGACTTTATTTTGTTTTTTTTTTTAATAGGAGGTTTTAATTTTTAAAGACTTTTTTAATAACTGTTTTCATAATTGTTGGTTGGAATTTGTTAAATACAAAGTTAATTTTGAAAGAAAAAGAAAATAATTTATAAATTAAAAATATATATTATTATTTTTTAAAATTTTATAACAATTTTTTAATTATTGATTTGTTATATTGCTGTATGAGGTCAATTGTTTTTTTTTTAATTTACACTTAAAAATTTTTAAAAATAATTTTAAAACATGAAAAAATATGGCTTCAAAGAAAATTAATTTCAAAAACTAGAAATGTTTTTTTATTGTTTAGAAAATAATTTCAAAGTATTTTGTTGAAACATTGAATTTGTATTTTGAAAATTGTGGCCACAATCAACATCGTTCAAAGCATTTATTAATAAAATGATTCACTAGTTTGTAATTCGCAATTTTTATAAAAAAGTATTTTTCATAACAAATTCAAAAAACAAAATTTATATGTAAAAATAAACAGTAAAAATCATGAATATGTAATTATTTAAAATTTTATTATTGTTTCTATATGAATAAATTTTTTATAAAAATATTTATTTTAGTTTTTTGCTCTAGAAAACAATTACTTGAGTATTAATTCCAAAATTCAAATTTATATGTTGATAATCATTGAAATTATTTGCAAAATTAAGTATTAATAATTGGATGCGCGCGTCGAAATTTAATTCAACGCGTTGCTCGCATGTAGCGCTCCGGCAAATTTCAGCGAATCTTATAGAAGATGGCCACGTGTGAATATATTCGGGCGTGTTTTTGTGTTTGCATGGGCAAAACATTGTTATAGCTGTATTATAATACTATTATAGTAAATAATAATATTGTTTGGGGCTATTCTCTATGCTAGAAGTAAGCAAGATATATACTGCTAGCTAAAGATTTTTGTGTTATTTTACTTTACAAGATTTTTTATTATTTACGTTTTTTACGTATATTGCTAGCAAGCAAGGGCGCTAAAATCTATTGAAAACCTAAAAAAAAGAAATATAATTTTCCAAAAAAACATTTTTTTTTATTTTGTTTTATTTGAAAATAAATTTAAAAAATTAAACTTTTCAATATATAAAAAAAATGTTAAAACATATAATTTTTTATTTTGTTTGAATGAAATTTTTTTTTTTTTAAATTTTAATTATTGTCAAATACATATCTTGCTTGATAACAAGATTACTATCAATATCTATAGTGAATTGGACAGAATATCTAATAAATTAAATTATTAGATTATAAATATATGTATTATATGGATTATATATAATACATACTTATTCCTTATTCAAATTAAATAAATTATTAAAATTAATAATTATTTCTATTGCATACGTAAATAATAATGTTAAATTAAGTAGTAACAGAAACGAAACACTACAAAACACGCATCCAAATGCAACATCGCTGATGCGTCCACTTCTGTCTACTCTAGAATTCCTCCCATTGTTCGTTCGTTCTCTCTTTAGGCGGTTGTCTCACAAGCGTTTACCAGATTTCGATACCCTTATCTTAAAATTGAGTGTAATAAACTTTTAATGTTTGAAAATAGTTTTCTCCAACGTCATAGTTTTTTACATGCTTTAAGATTACTTTAAAAAAATGCTGAATGTAACTTTAAAAATTTGTAGGTTCAGCCAGCAATATTGTAAAAAAAATGATTAAAAAATTGTTCTAAAACTTAAAAAAATGGTTTAATATGCCAATCAACAATTGTTCAAAGCATTTAATAAAAAAGTGATTTATAAATAAATTATTTTTTTCAAGGTTTATTTTTCTACTTCCAAAACTTAAAAAATTGATAAAATATGTATTAAATTTTTTAAATAATGTTTTGTGATTATTTTGTTTTAAAAATTGTAGCCTTAATTGTTAAAATAGAATGAATTAAAAAATTGATGAGAAATTTAAAAAAAAAATAGTTTTTATCTTTAAACTACAATTTATTACAATTTGATATTATTTTTTAAAAATGTTGATTATGCATTTTGAAAACTGTGACCATAAGCAGATGTATGGCAAAGAAATTGTAGAAAGTTGTTTTAAAATTTAAAAAAAAGATTAAAAAAATAACTTTAAATTATTTTTCCTTTTTAAATTTTTTTTTACAGTATTTTGAGATTTTTTATTAGGTCCAACATTCTAGCAATGCGATGATTAAAAAAATGCTTAAAATATGTAAAAACAAAATTTTGATTAAAATTGTTTTAAATTTTTGAAAATTAATTTTAAATATTTAAAACATTATTAAAAAAATAATTTGTGTTTTAAAAACTGTGGCTTCAATTAACAATTATGGAAAGCAGTTATGAAAAAAGGTATTTGAAACTTAAAAAAATTCAAGTTTTGAAAAAAAAAAATTGCGGCTTTAATTAACATTTATGCAAATCATATATTAAAAATTGATAAAAATATATGAAAAAACTTTTTTTAGAATTAATTTTCCTGAAAGCCATAGTTTAAAAAAAAAACATGTTTAAAATTATTTATTATAGTTTTTTATCGTTTTTTAACTGACATACGAAAATATGAATTTTTGATTTAAAAATCGCAATTTTAAAGCAAAAAATTTTACTAGTAAAATCAATCTGAAATTTTCCGTATAATTTTAAGTCTATACCTAGTCTATAAGCCGCATAAATCATACAACCATGTTTTCGTTTGAATGTCAAAAATAATAATATTTTCAAAGTTTGGCGCCAACAGATTGGGTCTAACTGGTGACGCAAGCACGAAAACTCTCAAGCAAAGAGTAAAATTGCTCAAAGTTGATTCAAGCGACAAAAGATTTTTTTTTAAATTAATCTTAAAAAAATATAAATCAAAATATTTAAAAAATGAATTTTTCAAATAAAGGAAAATTTGTTTTTCAGTTTTAACATTTTTTTCTAGATAGAATTTTTTACGGCTGATGAACACAACACCAACTGTTTTTCATGTAGAATTGTCCGTAGAATTCAAATTTTTAATAATATTTAGTCTATAGTTTTTCTAAGCGCTGCCAAATGTTTGTAAGAGTTGCTGTTGAAAAATAGGCATTTTTTAGACCCCTTAAACTCAAATACGAAAAACAAATTTATATTTTCTAACTAACATATATTAAAATACGTCAACTTTCATGATTAGATAAATCCAAAAAATGCTCCTTTTTGCCCATCTCTTTTCTAGAATTTCTTATCAATTTTACTAGTAATTTTTTTGCGTTAAAATTAGAATTTTTAAACAAAAAAATGCTATTTTTTAAAGTCAAAATTTAAAAAACGACAAAAAAACTTAAAAAAATTGTAGAATTTTTTAAGGGTTTTATGCCCTCATGAACCTATCAAAAGACTACTAGTAAGTTATAGAAACAGAAAAAACATACTAAAGCATGTTTCTGGACGCACTCCCCCCGCCCTGCTCTGATCCGTTTAAAATGGAATTGTCCATATTCCTTTAATATATAAATATATTTTAGAAGTTGTGGCATAGATATACATTTTTAATTAATTTTCAAAATACAAAAATAAACATATTTTAACATTTTTTTTAACTTATTACATTTTTTTTAATTATTGCTGTTTAGGGTTTTAGTTTTTCAAACTCATACACAACATTTTTCAAAAATAATTTTAAAACATTCATAAAAATTTAAAATTATTTTGTATTATTTTCTCATCTCATAACATTTGAAAATTTATGGTTTTTATTTATTTTTTTAATTGGATTATCTGCTCTGCATAAATGTTGATTGTGGCCAAAATTTTTAAAACACTATATTTTTTACTTTTTATATATATTTTTTAAATTTTAGAACGCTTTTTAGTAATTGCAGTGCTTTTTACAAAAACTTTTAATTATTGTTTTGCTGGCTGAAGTGACAATTTTTTAAATTTACATAATTTTTTTAAATAAACTTAAAACATGTGATAAACTATTGCTTTCAAATATTTTTTTTCAAAAATATATTTTTTATTTTTTATTAATTTTTTAATTAATGTTTTGCTATATTGCTGCTTAAGGTCACAATTTTTTTTAAATATATTCTAAATTTTTAAAAGATAAATTCAAAACATTTGGAAAATTATAATTTAAAAAAAATTGTTTTTTTATTAAAAAAAATTATTTTTGCTTATTTTTTAAATTTACTTTTAAAATTTTTAAAAATTAATTTTAAAACATGTATAAACTAATGATGAAATTTTTGAAACATGTAGTAAACCATAGCTTTAAAAAAATATTAAAAAAAATTGAAAGTATTTTTTCATAATTTTTTTACCAAATGTTTTGTACAGTTGTTGATTAAAGCTGCAATTTATAAAATCTAAACTAAAGGTTACACAACATAAGCAATTATTCAATAAATGTTTAGCATAATTGTTTATTGAATCCACAATTTTCAAAATACACTAATTTTTTTTAATTAACTGTAAAAATTATCTCAAATCGTGATGATTTTTTTTATTGGTTCATAAAACCTGTAAAAAAAATCTACGATTTTGTTTGGTTTTTTTGTTCTTTTTAACTTTGACTTTAAAAAATTGCATTTTTTGTTTAAAAACTAAAAAAAAATTACTGGTGAAATCGATTAGAAATTTTCCGTAGAACCTTGTCTATAAGCCGCAATAGCCATAAAACCAATTTGTTGTTCTCAGTGGGCTGGACAAAAAAGAGCATTTTTTGAATTTTTTTAACAACCGAAGTGTACGTATTTTGATGTAGTTGGAAAATATAAATTTGTTTTGTGTATTTGGGTTTCAAAGGTTTAAAACTAAAAAAAAAAACTGTGAAAATAGGCTAATTTTTAACATAAATTCTTACAAATACACATTTAGCATTGTTCAGAGGAACAATACACCAAATATTACAAACAATTTTAGTTTAGCAAATAGTTTTTTCATGGAAAATAGTCAGTGTTATGCTTATCGGGCGTTAGAAATGTCCATCTAAAAAAGAAATTACAAAGTTTTTACAACATTTTTGTTTTACTTAAAAAAATATTTTTTTTTATAAGATATGTTTTTTTTATTTCTGAAATTAACACAGACATCTATTGTCGCTTGAACTAATTTTAGGCGATTTAACTTTTTGTTTGATAGTTTTTGCGTTTGAGGCACAAATTTAGACTTAATCTGTCGGCGGTAAAATTTTCTAAGAATTTCTTTTTAGCTAGACTTTTCTACAACCGATGAGCACGACACTGACTATTTTTTTTTGGAATTGTCCGCAGAATTCAAGTTTTTAATAATATTTTGTTTATTGTTCCTCTGAGCGCTGTTAAACGTGTATTTGAAAATTAAAATTTTGTTGAAAAATGGTCCTATTTTTGCAGTTTTAGACCCCTAAAACTCAAATACACAGAACTAATTTACATCAAAATACATCAAACTTGGCAGTTAAAAAATATCACAAAAATACTCTTTTTTGTTCAGACCACTGGGACCAAAATATTGTTTTTGGGTTTTGTCGCGAATAAAAAAAAGTATGGACTTTACCTTAGAATTAAAAAAAAGCCTATTTTTTTACATTGACTATTAGAGTATATATACAAATATACTTTAACTAATTAATACACAATGTAAACGCTTAGTGTAAAGGTTGTGTGGTTAAGCGTTTGTTGCGTCAGTTATTTAAAAAAGTAATTTAAATAACAAAACAACAATTGTTTAAATACATTAGAAAAAAAACCAATGGTTGTTTTGTGTTACAACTGTAGAAAGTTGGTCAAAACAAAAAAATTAAAGAAAATTTTAAACTAAAACATCAACAATTTATTATTAATAATCAACAACATTTAAAACATGTTTACAAATGATTACACATATCAATGTTTGGAATGCTCATGTTTGTGGCCATGATGGTGATCATGTTTGTGTCCATGATGATGATCCTCCTTGTGATCATGCTTATGCTTTTGATGGTGGTCGTGTTTGTGTCCATGATGATGATCATGTTTATGACCGTGATGATGATCTTGTTTATGGTCGTGATGTTCATCATGTTTATGCCCATGGTGATGGCCATGTTTATGTTCTTGTTTATGTTCATGCTTATGTCCATGGCTGTGTTTATGTCCGTGATCATGTTTATGTTCCTCTTTATGACCATGTTTATGTTCTTCTTTGTGACCATGTTTATGACCATGTTCGTGCTTATGTCCATGATGATGACCATGTTTGTGTTCTTGATGATGTTCATGAGCATGTTTGTGTTGATTTTTATGTTCATGGTGATGATCTTGATTGTGTTTGTGACCGTGTTTAGCTTCATGAGAATGTTTGTGTTCTTGCTTGTGCTCATGCTTATGCTCCTGTTTGTGTTCGTGCTTGTGTACATGTTTATGTTGATGGTAATGAACTTCACCATGTTTTTCTTCTTCTTTATGCTCATGTGCAGACTCGTGTGTGTGTTCATGCGAATCTTCTTCTTCAAGTCGCTGATTATTATATTCTGATGCTTCTTTATAATCAGCATATTCTTCATCAGCGTTTTCATTGCGTCGTTGGAATTTAGAATAAAAACTGTCAAATTTATTATTGCTTCCAAAGCCAATACCTGCGCTATGCACGGCAACATCCTCGTAGTTATTACTTTGTTGTATGTAAGGGTTGTTGATTGATTGTAAACCTGAATTATAATCAATCCTGTACCCTTCAACTATGAGGAAACTCATTGCTAGCAAACTCGCTCTTGCCTGAAAAAATACATTAATACAATACAATTTGATTATTAAATTTTTCTTACCAATACTCCCATGTTGGAATGTGTTGATAAACCAACTAAGCTGAGAATGATTATTGCTTGTTTAGTTGCTTATTTATATTATAAAATTTTATTGGTGGGGCAGTTTAATACCCTAATGAAACAATCGCAATGTTTAATGAAATAATATTTATTAACATATAGAAACAAACAAATAATAATAAAATATTTAATTGTGTTGGCTCCAATAACTACGGTGGTTTTAGAATTCAATAAAATTCAACTTGTGTAACCAAGCGCACTTTTTTCTGACATACCTTCTCTTTCTCTTTTTAATTTATGTTCCAGTAAAATGCAAAAAAATATTTTTTTTTAATTTCTAGAAATTGTATGGTATTTATTAAATTTGACAACAAATCAATTTTTTTAATTTATTTTAAAATGTTATAATGTTATGACTAAGGCAGGCATATCCAACAAATTTCAAATTTCACATTGTAATTAATACAAATAAAATTAAAGAAATAAACTGTGTTCAGTTGGTTTTTATTCAGGTTTTAAAAAGAATGTTAACTTAAAGAACTGTAGAAACAACATCTTAGACAATTTTGTAAAACTTGAAAGCTTCTAAAAGTTTTTTTTTTTTTATAAAATTGTTAATCTCAGCTTGAGGGATTAAATCTTAAGCTTTTTGAATTTGCATTCGAATATCAGGTAAAGTGAGTGGGGGTGGCTGAGGATGGTCTAGTCTTCTACCGATTGTATCTCACACGAGTTCAAGTGATAGGTCTGAAGAACGAAAAGGTCATGGAAGTAAATTAATATTAGCTATTTTCAGGAATTCTATAGTAACTTTAGTAACCTAACCTTATCAGATAAGGCATTAATATTGGTGCTAGAACCGTGTTAGTTTGTGTTTTTTATAAAAAAGTAAATTTATATGTAAAAATGAACAATGAAAATCATGAATATGTAATTTCTTAAAAAAAAAAAAAATTAATATTTTATTATTGTTTCTAAATGAATAAAATAACTTTAAAAATTTATTTTAGTTTTATGCTCTAGAAAACAATTACTTGAGTATCAATTCCTAAATCAAATCTATATGTTGATAATCATTGAAGTTATTAGCGAAATTAAATATTAATAATAATTGGATGCGCGCTTCGAAATTTAATTCAACGCGTTGCTCGCTTGTAGCGCTTCGGCAAATTTCAACGAATCCTATAGAAGATGACCACGTGTGAATATATTCGGGCGTGTTTTTGTGTTTGCATGGACAAAACATTGTTATAATTGTATTATAATACTATTATAGTAAATAATAATATTGTTTGGGGCTATTCTCTATGCTAGAATGAAGAAAGATATATAATGCTAGCTAAAGATTTTTGTGTTACTTTACTTTACGAGATTTTTTATTTTTTTACGTTTTTTACGTATATTGCTAGCAAGCAAGGGCGCTAAAATCTATTGACAACCTAAAAATATAATTTTTCAAAAAAACATTTTTTTTATTTTGTTTAATTTGAAAATAAATTTAAAAAAATTAAACTTTTCAATATATATAAAAAAAATTTAAAAAATATAATTTTTTATTTTAATTGATTAAGAAAAAATTTTTTTTTGAAAATTTTTATTGTAAAAATTTATGAAATTAAAAAAATTATATACATATCTTGCTTGATAACAAGATTACTATCAATATCTATAGTGAATTGGACAGAATAACTAATAAATTAAATTATCAGATTATAAATATATGTATTATATGGATTATAAATACATACTTATTCCTTACTCAAATTAAATAAATTATTAAAATTAATAATTATTTTTATTTCATACATAAATAATAATGTTAAATTAAGTAGTAGTAACAGAAACGAAACACTACAAAACACGCATCCAAATGCAACATCGCTGATGCGTCCACTTCTGTCTACTCTAGAACTCTTCCTATTGTTCGTTCGTTCTCTCTTTAGGCGGATGTCTCACAAGCGTTTACCAGATTTCGATACCCTTATCTTAAAATTGAGTGTAATAAACTTTTAATGTTTGAAAATAGTTTTCTCCAACGTCATAGTTTTCTACATGTTTTAAGATTACTTTAAAAAAATGCTGAATGTAACTTTAAAAATTTGTAGTTTCAGCCAGCAATATTGTAAAAAAAAATGATTAAAAAATTGTTCTAAAACTTAAAAAAATGGTTTAAAATCAACAATTATTCAAAGCATTTAATAAAAAAAAGTGATTTAAAAATAAATTATTTTTTTCAATTTTTTTTTTCAAGGTTTATTTTTTCACTTTTAAAACTAAAAAAAATGATAAAATATGTAATAAATTTTTTAAATAATGTTTTGAGATTATTTTGGTTTAAAAATTGTAGCTTTAATTGTTAAAAAAGAATGAATTAAAAAATTGGTGAAAATTAAAAAATAAATAGTTTTTATCTTTAAACCACAATTTATCACAATTTGATATTATTTTTTTAAAAATGTTGAGTATGCATTTTGAAAACTATGACCATAAGCAGATGTATAGCAAAGACATTGTAGAAAGTTGTTTTAAAATTAAAAAAAAAAATAAAAAATTAATCCATTTTTTTTAAATAAATTTCTTTTTTAATTTTTTTTTTAACAGTATTTTGAGAATTTAATTTATTTTTTTGATTAGGTTCAACATTCTAGTGCGTCAAGAAACATGCTTTAGTATTTTTTTTTGTTTCTATATTTTATTAGTACTCTTTTGATCGGTTTATGAGGGTATATTAACCTTAAAAAAAATTCTACGAGTTTTTTTTCTTTTTTTACTGACTGAAAATATGAATTTTTGATTGAAAAATTGTAACTATAAAAAATAGTAAAATCAATCTGACATTTTCCGTATAATTTTAAGTCTATACCCTGTCTATAAGCCGCATAAACCATAAAACCATATTTTTGTTCCCAGTGGGCTAGGCAAATAGGAGCATTTTTTGGATTTTTTAACAGCCGAAACTGACGTATTTTGATGTAAGTTGAAAAATATAAATTTGTTTTTTGGGTTTTAGGGGTCTAAAAGTAAAAAAAAAAACTGCAAAAATATGGTAAAAATGCCAAACATTTTTAAAAATTTGTAGACAATTTTATGTAAAAAATAGTTAGTATCGTGCTTATCGGACCTTCAAAAATTCATCCAATAAAAAAATATTGTAGACAAAAATGCGTTAAAAATATTTTTTTCTTATTTACAAATAATATTATATACACACTAAGTGGGTGTTAACAGTTTTATTTCAAATTTTGTTTAGCACCGGGAGGTTTTATGTTCGAATGCCAAAAATAATAATATTTGCAAAGTTTGGCGCCAACAACAACAACAACCATTGGGTCTAACTGATGCCGCAAGCACGAAAACTCTCAAGCAAAGAGTAAAATAGCTCAAAGTTCAAGTTTAAAAAGTTAACCAAAATAATTTTTTTTTTCATTTTTTACATTTTTTTTAGGCGGACTTTTTTTTTGGCTGCTGAACACAACACCAATTATTTTTCATGTAGAATTGTCCGCATATTGTTACCATATTTTTGCAATTGTTTTAGACCCCTAAAACCTAACTACACAAAATAAATTTATGTTTTTTAACTAACTTACATTAAAATACAACAACTTTGGTGATTAAATAAATCAAAAAAATGTTTCAGTTTGCTCAGCCCACTAGAAACAAAAAAATCGATTTTATGGTTTTTGCGGCTTATATGTTTACAGACATAAACTAGCGCCAAAATTGGATTATTCTACAAAAAATTTCTGATAAATTTTACTAGTAATTTTTTTGAATTAAAATTAGAATTTTTAAACAAAAAATGCAATTTTTAAAGTCAAAATTAAAAACGACAAAAAAACTTTTAAAAATTATAGAATTTTTGTAAGGGTTTCATGCCCTCTTAAACCGATCAAAAGACTACTAATATATAATTATAGAAACGAAATAAAATTACTAAAGCAAGTTTCTCTTTTTCAAAACATGTATAAACTAATGATGAAATTTTTGAAACATTTAGTAAACCATAGCTTTAAGGTGGGAAAATTGTCCCATAAAACTATCGTGCAGCTTTTCTCAGAAGTTAATTAAGATAATTCATTTCCGTTTTCGGCATTATTATGAGTATAATAACAACATTTGAATAAGCTATTTTGGTAAAAATATATTAATAAATAAAAAAGTTTAGTGGTAAAAATTGTTTAATTTATTTCAAACTTAGTTCATATTAATGATATTTAAAAAAAAAATTATGCCGCAAAAATTATCACAAAATGATTATTTGTTTGCTTCAAAAGTAGCACCGAAGATGAGGATTCTTTTGGGTGTAAACAATAAGCCCACCGATGGCTCCACTCATTACGTTTGGTACTGTTTTTATTACACAATTGGTAGTTTGATTTTATTGGGTGATTGTTGCCTTGGGCGGTATTTTACTACAGTGCGAGTGAAGCGCTCCCGGAGGTTTATCACGGAACCATTCCTTTATAAAATTCCTTTATAAAATCTAAACTAAAGGTTACACAACATAAGCAATTATTCAATAAATGTTTAGCATAATTGTTTATTGAATCCACAATTTTTAAAATACACTAATTTTTTTAATTAACTGTAAAAAATATCTCAAATCGTGATGATTTTTTTTATTGGTTCATAAAAATTGTAAAAATTCTACGATTTTGATTAGTTTTTTTGTCATTTTTTAACTTTGACTTTAAAAAATTGATATTTTTGTTTAAAAACGCAATTTTATCTAAAAAAAAAATTACTGGTGAAATCGATTAGAAATTTTCCGCAGAACCTTGTCTATAAGCCGCAAAAGCTATAAAATCATTTTTTTTTGTTCTCAGTGGGCTGTGCAAAAAGGAGCATTTTTTGAATTTTTTTAACGAGTATACGTATTTTGATGTAAATTAGTTATATATTACTAAAAATTTGAGTTTAAAAAATAATTTTACATGGAAAATAGTCATTGTCGTGCTTATCGGGCGTTAGAAATGTCCATCTAGAAAAAAATCACAATTTTTTTACAACATTTTTCTTTTACTTTAAGTTTAACAAAGACATCTATTGTCGCTTGAATTAATTTTAGGCAATTTTACTTTTTGTTTGATAGTTTTTGCGCTTGAGGCACAAGTTCAAACTCAATCTGTCAGCGCCAAAATTTAATAAAACGTGTACTTGTAAAAATTTTGTTGAAAAATAGATCTATTTTTGCAGTTTTAGATCCGTAAAACTCAAATACACAGAACAAAATATTTTTTTACTAATTTACATCAAAATACAAAAATACTCCTTTTTGTTCAGACCACTGGGACCAAAATATTGTTTTTTGGGTTTTGTGGCGAATAAAAAGGGTGTGAACTCAAAAAATTACCCTAGAATTGGATTCTACGGAAAATTTCTGATCGATTTCACTAGTATTTTTTTTTGCTTTCAAATTGCGATTTTTAAACAAAAAGCCTTTTTTTTTCTACATTGACTATGAGAGTATATATACAATATACATATATACTTTACCTAATTAATACTCAATGTAAACGCTTAGTGTGAAGGTTGTGTGGTTAAGCGTTTGTTGCGTCAGTTATTTAAAAAAGTAATTTAAATATCAAAACAACAATTGTTTAAATATATTAGAAAAAAACAATGTTGTTTTGTGTTACAACTGTAGAAGGTTGGTCAAAACAAAAAAAATTAAAGAAAATTTTAAACTAAAACATCAACAATTTATTATTAATAATCAACAACATTTAAAACATGTTTACAAATGATTACACATATCAATGTTTGGAATGCTCGTGTTTATGGCCATGATGGTGATCATGTTTGTGTCCATGATGATGATCTTCCTTGTGATCATGCTTATGTTTTTGATGATGGTCGTGTTTGTGTCCATGATGATGATCATGTTTATGACCGTGATGATGATCTTGTTTGTGGTCGTGATGTTCATCATGTTTATGTCCATGGTGATGACCATGTTTATGTTCTTGTTTATGTTCATGCTTATGTCCATGGCCGTGTTTATGTCCGTGATCATGTTTATGTTCCTCTTTATGACCATGTTTATGTTCTTCTTTGTGACCATGTTTATGACCATGTTCGTGCTTATGTCCATGATGATGACCATGTTTGTGTTCTTGGTGATGTTCATGAGCATGTTTGTGTTGATTTTTATGTTCATGGTGATGATCTTGTTTGTGTGTGTGACCATGTTGGTGTTTAGCTTCATGAGAATGTTTGTGATCTTGCTTGTGCTCATGCTTATGCTCCTGTTTGTGTTCGTGCTTATGTACATGTTTATGTTGATGGTAATGAACTTCACCATGTTTTTCTTCTTCTTTATGTTCATGTGCAGATTCGTGCGTGTGTTCATGCGAATCTTCTTCTTCAAGTCGTTCATTATTATATTGTGATGATTCTTTATAATCAGCATATTCTTCATTAGCGTTTTCATTGCGTCGTTGGAATTTAGAATAAAAACTGTCAAATTTATTATTGCTTCCAAAGCCAATACCTGCGCTATGCACCGCAACATCCTGTATGTAAAGGTTGTTGATTGATTGTAAACCTGAATTATAATCAATCCTGTACCCTTCAACTATGAGGAAACTCATTGCTAGCAAACTCGCTCTTGCCTGAAAAAAAATATATTAATACAATACAATTTGATTATTAAATTTTTTTTACCAATACTCCCATGTTGGATTGTGTTGATGAAACCAACTAAGCTGAGAATGATTATTGTTAGTTTATTTGCTTATTTATATGATACATTTTTAATGGTGGGGCAGTTTATTACCACAATTAAACAATCGCAATGCTTAATGAAATAACAATTATTAACATATAGAAACAAACAAATAATAATAAAATATTTAATTGTGTTGGCTCCAATAACTACGGTGGTTTTAGAATTCAATAAAATACATCTTGTGTAACCAAGCGCACTTTTTTCTGACATACCTTCTCTTTCTCTTTTTAATTTATGTTGCAGTAAAATGCAAAAATTTTTTTTTTTTTAATTACTAGAAATTGTATGGCATTTATTAAATTTGACAACAAATCATTTTTTAAATTTATTTGAAAATAGATGTAGTTTTAAAAAAAATGTTTTAATGACTAATTCAGGCATATCCAACTAAAGTAAAATTAAGGTCATATTGTATTTAATAGAAATAAAATTTAAGAAATAAATTGTGATCAGTTGGATTTTATTCAGGTTTTAAAAAGAATGTTAACTTAAAGAACTATAGAAGCAACATCTTAGACAATTTTGGAAGACTTGAAAGGTACTAAAAGTTTTATTAATCTGTACTGTAGGTTGTGTTATACTAGACGCCAAAAGTAACACTAAGTACCCGCATCTCATATTTATGAAAATTTCAGATATGTAAATTATTCACATAAGAAATGATTAAAATTTTAGCAAAAAATGTTGATATATTTTTAAAGTTTCAATAATGAGTTGTCTCTCTACAATTTCTGAAGCACTCAGTAACTTGCTAGAAATAAAATTGTTAATCTCAGCTTGAGGTATATTTCTGAATACGCATTCGAATATCAGATAAAGTGAGTGGGGGTGGTTGAAAATGGGTCTTCTATCGATTGTATCCCACACGAGTTCAATAGATGATAGGTTTGAAGAACGGGAAGGCCATGGAAGTAAATTAATATTAGCTATTTCCAGGAATTCCATAGTAACTCTAGCTGTATAGAGCTTTGTATTTTTCCTGTTGGAAAATTGGGGTTCTTCACCTTAAGGCATTAATATTGGTGCTAGAATCGTGTTAATGTAGCAGTTTGTCTTTAATACTCCTGAAATGAACAGTAAAGCAGTAAGGGGTTACCATCACCCAGCGTGTGTATGTCTTTCTACAACAAACTATTTTTTGTTTTGTTTTCTTTGGCAAAGTACAACCATTGTGGGCATACAAATAAAATTTCGATTTGTTGCTAAAGATAAGTTGCTTCTATTGATTGACCTATTGTAGTCTCTCAAAGCACCAGTCCAGATGGATCTTCTTATGGTGAGAGCAAAGAAAGAGAAGGGTACAACTTTAGATCAAATGATTGAATTTACCAATAAACTGATGAACTGTACGGTGATTTATTTGTTTTGTTAAGCCTTTCCAGACATCTCTAATTGATCTTGTTGTTAAACGGAAAAGCCCTTTATGTTCTGTAGTGTTTTTAGGGCATCTAGGTTATAATCTTTGCCGTTGTTTCTGCCCTTAATTAATCTACACCAACATTGAGTTATTGCACTGACAATTTCTCCAAATTGTTAGACAATATTGCAAATTAACAATCTTATTTCTTCGAGCTTGATTACTCTACTTTGTTGGAAATTGCTTAAAATTGAAAAATGTCTGACAAATTTGAGGCATTCTTTTTAATTGAAAAATAAATCAACTTATTTGCACGAAAAAATTACATATTATCTGAAATTTTGATAAAAATTGGTTTATGGGTTTTTAGTGTTTGTTTACTTTTGGTGGGTGGTAAACATTTTTTTTTAGAAAAATAAGAATATTAAAAAAAACAAATGTTTTGGGCGGGACGTTATATAAATTAAAGAAATAAACTGGAATGAAATAGGGAAAAATTGCACATTTACTCTAGATTTAATGATTTTTATCAAACTTAATCATTACTTGATCGTAATGTTCATGCTTTTTGTTTGGTTAATAGAAAAGTAATCAACAGTAAATTTGGGTGAGTAATAAATAATTCAAAAAATAAGATTTTAGATTAAAACATCAACAATTTATTACTTATAATCAACAACATTTAAAACATTTTATCAAAATGCAGATTAATGTTTGGAATGCTCGTGTTTGTGGCCATGATGGTGATCATGTTTGTGTCCATGATGATGATCTTCTTTGTGACCATGCTTATGATCTTGATGGTGGCTGTGTTTGTGTCCATGGTGATGATCATGTTTGTGCCCGTGATGATGATCTTGCTTATGGTCGTGGTGTTCATCATGTTTATGTCCATGGTGATGACCATGTTTGTGTTCTTGTTTATGTTCATGCTTATGTCCATGGCTATGTTTATGTCCATGATCGTGTTTGTGGCCTTCTTTATGATCATGTTTATGTTCTTCTTTATGACCGTGCTTATGACCATGTTCGTGTTTATGTCCATGGTGATGATCATGTTTGTGTTCTTGATGATGATCATGAGCATGTTTATGTTCATTTTTATGAACGTGGTGATGATCTTGTTTGTGTTTGTGATCATGTTGATGCTTAGCTTCGTGAGCATGCTTGTGTTCTTGTTTGTGCTGATGATGATGTTCCTGTTTGTGCTCATGCTTGTGTACATGTTTGTGTTGATGGTAATGAACTTCAGCATGTTTTTCTTCTTCTTTGTGTTTATGTGTAGATTCGTGTGTGTCTTCATGTATGTCTTCATGCGAACCTTCATCTTCTTGCGCATTATTATAACGTGATGAAGGTGAATCTCTATAATCATCAACATATTCTTCATCGGCATATTCATTGCGTCGTTGTAATTGTGCTGGACCATCTTCAAACTTAGAGTAAAGTTCACTGCCTTCACTGTGTTGGGCAGCTGGGACATTATAGGCTTGGTATGTTACCGGAGCTGATAGCCGATCAGAATAGGCATTGCTTGCGCTATGCACTGCAATATCCTCGTATTTTTGTTGTACATAAGGGCTGTTGACAGGTTGTAAACCTGAATTATAATCAATCCTATATCCTTCAACTAAGAGGAAACTCATTGCTAGCAAACTCGCTCTTGCCTGAAAAAATAATATTAATACAATGCGATTAGATTATTAAATTATTCTTACCAAAACTCCCATGTTGGAATGTGTTAATGAAACCAACTAAGCTGAGAATGAATTTGTTTTGTTTAATTGCGTATTTATAGTATAAATTTTTTGATGGTAGGGGACCCCCCCAGTTTAATTTCTAATTAAATATTATTAGAGTTTAATGAAATTAACAGTTATTATCATGAATATACGAATAATAATGAAATGAATAATAAAATTGTGTTGCTCCAATAACTGCGGTCGGTTTTAGATTTATTAAAATTCACCTTTTTAAAACCAGCACATCACACATTGTTTGACTCATATTTCTTGTCGATTCGTTCAGAAGTTTGCACACATTTATATTCTATCTAGTTATAAAATAAGATTTATTGAATTATTGAAATTTTTACCTATTTATTATTAACCGTTTAACTCAATCCTTGTTTACAGCAGTAGCTGGGAATAATTTTTTCTATGTTATTATTATTAATCATGTATGCATACTTTCTATAATATAGCAAAAGTTTTAAAATGATAAACTATTTACTATGCTGTTAATCATATCTTATTTTAATTGTTTGTTGTTAATAATGTTGTATTTGCAACAATAAAAGTTTTGCGTATAAAAAAATTATATAATTGTTTTGCTTGTTTAGAAAATACGATTGGTAATATAGAAATTAAATTTTGATATTTTGCATCTACTTAGAATATTAAAAATTTTGTGATTTGAAAAAAAAAAATAATAACCCATCTAAAGGCCTCTTCTAACGTTTTCCATGTTTCTCTGGATTGGGCTGTTTGGATCCAGTTCTTTCCTGCTATGTTTTGTATATCATCTCGCCATTTTGTTGCCGGCCGGCTCACGCTTTTTTTTAATTGTCCTTGGGCGCTATTCTATGATTTTTTTGGTCCATATTGTTCTATCTTGTCTTGCCAGGTGGCCCGCCTATCTCCACTTCAATTCTGCTATTCTCCTGGTGACTTCTTCGACTTTTGTTTTGCTTTTGATTTCTTCGTTTTTGACGCGGTCTTTGAGGCTGATACTTAGCATCGCTCTTTCCATGGCTTTTTTGCGTTACGATGAGTCGGTTTGCGCTTTCTAGCGTCAGGGTTGCGGTTTCCATTCCTTAGGTTGTGACAGGTAGTATGCAGATGTTGCATATCTTTCTTTTAAGGTTGATTGGAATGGTTCGAGACTTTAGAATGTAATCTACTTTGTTGAATGCAGCCCAGCTTATCTTTATCTTTCTAGTTATTTTCGCTGTTTGATTTGGTTTGCACAGTTTGATATTGTGGCCTAGATATGTGTATTTTTCTACCGCCTTTACTGGTTCTCCATTAATGGTTATTCTAGCGTCCTTGTTTGTTATTGTTTTTGTTTTTGTTAGGTTCATTTTTAGTCCGATTTGTTTTGATTCTGCTTTAAGTTCTTCTAGCATAGATTTTAATTCGTTGTTATCGTTGCTGATTAGCACGATGTCGTCTGCGAAGCGGAGATTGTTTAGTTGAGTTCCGTTTATATTTATTCCTTTGGTTTCTCAGGCTAGGTTTTTAAATATGTCTTCTAGGGCTGCTGTAAAGAATTTGGTAATATGACTTTGCCCTGTCTTACTCCTTTCCTTTCCGTCTATGGTTATGTGCATTGTAGCTTTGTCGTATATGTGTTCCATGATCCTTGTGTATTGTGAATTGATTCTTGCACCATTCATTGCTTTTATTATCGCTCATGTCCCCACCGAGTCAAAAGCCTTCTCATAGTCCACAAACGCTAATTTTATAGGGACTTTGTACTCTGTGCAATTTTCTATCAGACTACGTATCGTTTGGAGGTGGTCGTTTGTGCCGAATCCTTTTTGGAATCCTGCCTGCTCGCATGGTTGATATTGGTCGAGCTTAGTCGTCAGGCGGTTTGTTATTATCTTGGATAGCAGTTTGTACATGTGATTTAGAAGGCTAATTGGTCGGTAGTTGCTAATGTTGTTGGTGTCGCCTTTCTTGAAGATCAGAATTACTTCCGCGTTCAGCCAGGCTTTAAGAACTTTTCCCTCGCTTAAGCATTTGTTTAGTAGGGTGCAAATGGTTTGTTTTAATGTTGCCCCTTCCATTTTTAGCATTTCTGCAGTAACTCGGTCTTCTCCTGGGGCTTTCCTGTTTTTCGTTTGTTTTAGCGTGGCCCGTAATTCTGTTCATGTAATCTCTGGTATTTCTTCCGAGCCTACGTTACGGATTGTATATCTACCCTCCCTCGTTTGGTTTTGCTATGAGTGAGGTGTAAAGGTTTTGGTAAAAATTTTGGATGACGTTTATAGTTTCTTGTTTGTTTGCGGTTTGTTTGCAATTTCCTCTTTCCTTTTGATCTGTTTCTTCTTAGTATCTTCATGTTTGCGTTGTCTTCAATAATTTTCTGTATAAGTTGGGTGTTATATGTTCATGTCTTTTTGCGTTTCCTTGCTTATTATTTTACTTAGGACCTTGTATTGGCAACTTTCTCTGTCTGTGTTTCTTCTTTGTTCTCGTAATTTCAGGATGTTGGAGTTGAGGTTTCCTGTTTTGGGACCTTTCCTGTAATTGATTTTTTTTACTGCGGTTCTTATGCTGTTTGTTATGTTTTCTGATAGATGGTCTATGTCCATTTGTTTTAGGTATCTTACTTTTGGTAGAGTTTTCTTCACGCTGTCTTGATATTCGATCTCATTTTTTTTTAGGGTTTCTGTTGTTGGGTATTTCTTATTTTGGATCATCTTGTTTCTTTTCAACTTGGTGTTGATGGTAATAGTTGCTTGAACTAGTCTGTGATCGCTGCCTGTGCTGAATCGGTTTAGTACTGTTACATTGTTGCATATTTTTTGCCTATTTGAAGTTAGTCGATTTCAATTTTAGTGTGGCTATCTGGGCTTCTCCAAGTCCATTTCCTTTGGCGGGCTTTCTTAAAGAAGGTGTTATGGCAGTACATACCTTGTTTTTGCAGGTAATCTACGAGCATTTTCTCTCTTGCGTTTCTGTTTTCCAGTCCGAAAGTCCCTATATTTTGTGGATTGTCTTTCAGTTTTCCTCCAACTTTGGCGTTGAAGTCTCCTATTACTATTTGGAATTTGGCTTTTCTTAGTTCTTGAGCTTTTGTTATGTCTTCGTACAAGTTTTTAATGCCCAGGACTTCTGAGGCGCTCGTTGGGGAGTATATTTGCGTTATTTGTACGGAGTATCTCTTGTTTAGTTGTATGACGATGTATGTTACTCTGTTCGAAATAGCTTCCATTTTTGTTACTTGATGTTTTAGTTTTTTGTTGATAAGAATTGCCACTCCTCCGTTGTGGTGGTTTGTATTGGCATTTTTCTAGTAGCCTGATAAGAGGTTGGTTGCCTGTTTTCCAGCTAGTCTTGTCTCGCCAAGAATATCTTATTTTAAGTTGCTTAGCTCGTTTTCCAGGATTTCAAGCTGGCCATCTGGCTTTATGGTTCTTATATTATATGTTGCTACTCTGATACTCAGGTTTTACTCTCTTGTTAGATAAGTTTTTGCCCCCCCCCCTCGTCTCTAAAAAAAGTCCTCACATTGGCAATAGCATTGAGCTGTGCTGGATGAAAGGGCATCCAAGATGTGTGATGTGCACTTGAACCAATACATTTTAACTCCACATCCACATCTGTTTATACTAAATAATGTGTTCAAATATGCCGCCTCTTACTTAAAGGCAAACATTTACACATTTTATTATGGAAGCACAAACTCTCTGTAGCATATTATTGTCTATTATCGCTACAGCAGCGTGATTACGAACTACTACATCTTCAAGATTCTGAATAGGTTCGCACTAAACTTGTTTTTTTTTTCAAATAGAAAATATTTCTCACTTGTAACTTGTAACAACAATTTAATCTACCTGGAATTTCATAAATGCGTAGACCAATTACATTATCATTTAATAACTCAGCTCAAATTTTAATTAACAATTGTCTTTGATAAGACCTTTTGCGTATTAAGTGAGGCTTTTCATTCATCCATTGATCCAGATTATGAGTATTTATAATACCTGTTTCAGTAAATGTAGACCATCACTCCACAAAATCTTTTTAATAAAATGTGGATCATCTACAAAAATTGACTCAAAACTCACTATCCCCTTTCATGCAAAAGTTGAATTTTTTGAGGTTTAAATAGTTGCAAACCATTTCTCTTCAATAATCTGTGAAAAGTTTTTTTTTTAGATATCAGTTTGAGACGATACAACAGTAATAACTACGTTTTTTGTAGATTGGACGTCTTTTGTACTATATTTTGATTTTTTTTGATTTAAAGAAGAATTCATAAATGATTTAAAAATACCAAAAAATCAATAAAACAACCTTTGCGATTGTAAATTGATGATAAACATAATGACATTTTAAGCATTGATGTCGACATCATTAGTTTGTGTAATATGTATTTCTTAAACATATTCTATGGATTATATTTTAGTAAACATAACATTTTGAAAATTATAATTTAAGGTTGGTTAAGAAATAATTGATAAAAATAAGATTTTAGATTAAAACAACAATTTATTATTAATAATCAACAACATTTAAAACATTTTTAAAATTAATATGCAGATCAATGTTTAGAATGATGATGCTTATGGCCATGATGATGATCATGTTTTTGTTTATGATGATGTTCCTCCTTGTGGCCATGCTTATGATCTTGATGGTGGCTGTGTTTATGTCCGTGGTGATGATCATGTTTGTGATCTTGTTTATGATCATGCTTATGGTGGTGATGTTGATCGTGTTTATGTCCATGGTGATGATCATGTTTATGTTCTTGTTTATGACCATGTTTATGTCCATGGTCATGTTTATGTTCATGACCATGTTTGTGCTCTTCTTTATGATCATGTTTATGATCTTGTTTGTGATCGTGTTTATGATTGTGCCCGTGTTTATGTCCATGGTGATGATCATGTTTGTGTGCTTGATGATGGTCATGAGCATGTTTGTGTTGATTTTTATGATCGTGGTGATGCTCTTGTTTGTGATCGTGACCGTGATGGTGTTTAGCTTCGTGGGAGTGTTTGTGCTCTTGCTTGTGCTCATGCTTATGTTCTTGTTTGTGTGCGTGCTTGTGTTCATGTTTGTGTTGATGGTAATGAACTTCAGCATGTTTTTCTTCTTCTTTATGCTCATGTGTTGATTCGTGTGTGTTTTCATGCGAATTTTCATCTTCCTGATGCTCATTAGTATATTGTGATGAAGGTGATTCATTATAATTATTATATTCTTCATCTAAATTATCACTGCGTCGTTGGAATTGTGCTGGACCATCAGCTGTTAACTGATTAGAATAGGCATGACCTGCGCTATGCACTGCAAAATCTTCATAATTTTTACTTTGTGTTAAGTAAGAGTTATCAATGGATTGTAAACCTGCGTTATAATCAATTCTATACCCTTTAACTATGAGGAAACTCATTGCTAGCAAACTCGCTCTTGCCTGAAATAAATTAGTATTAATACAATACAATTAGATTAGTAAATTATTCTTACCAAAACTCCCATGTTGGATTGTGTTGATGAAACCAACTAAGCTGAGAATGATTATTGCTTGTTTATTTGCTTTATTTATATTATAAAGTTTTTGATGGTAGGGGCCCCCAGTTCAATACCCCAATTAAATAACCGCTGCGCTTAATAAAATTAACAATTATTAACATAAACATACATACATATATTATTTAAAAGTTTTATTCCTAATATATAATAATTGCGGTAGGTTTTTATAAAATACTATTTTGTGAAACATAAGGCATTCCAGTTTATGTAATACATTTTAAAAGAAATCAGTTTTGTTGACATTTTTTTTGTAAGTTTTTACACAGAGAGAGATATATAGTGTATCTTTACACAAAAAAAACAATTAATAATTTTTTTTTATTGTAATATTTTTGTTAGTTTTAGAATGTTTTAGTTATGTAATATTGTCGACAAAAAATGATAAAAATGTACACAAATAATGTAGTGTAGTAATTTGTTTTGAGGTTACCACAAAATACAAAACAAACATTTTTTCTTTAAAATAATTGAAAAATACATATCTTCTACTGTAATATGTTCATTATGCAACGAAGGAAAGTTATGCTATTTTATACGTTCTATTACGCACTCACAATGCGTGCAATGCGGCACGTAATAGGCACATTACGCACAAAATCATTGGAAAATGTACAGATAAGTTAAATTCATCAATGATTTGTTATAAATATAGTAGTGCTCATTTTATACAGGTGTGAATTGCATCACTTGCCAAGGCTCGTGTGCACAATATAATAATAATTATTATAATACGTTTAATTCTTGCCTTTTAGCTTTGAAAATTACATTTCCATTTCTACTTATTTTCTTCGTTTTTTAACTGGCTTTATCTATTTTTCATTTTTTTTTCTCTCATTTTGTTACACTCTTTTAACATATGTTCTAAAGTTTCCTTAGTCTCTTTGAACATTCTGCACATTTTTAACTTCTCTTCTATTGTTTTTACTTGCTTTTCATTACCTCTTATGAAACTTGCAATAATATTTTTATCATCTTTACTATATCTATCGCTCTCTAGGTACATTGGCAGTTCACTTTCTATAATGTGTTCATAATTTGCATTGTAACTAAACTTTTTCCATAATTTTTTGCATAAATTAAAAAAAAAACTAGGTGGCGCCTGTCAGTGTATAATAAAATTAAATTATAGCGCAACATAACATGACTAATGCAGATATTGGTGTATGAAGAAGTTTATTAAAATTCAGTGGCTGCAGATTGCCTTTATTCCGAGAGATTCCCTCAAAGGTATCATCCGGCTTGTGGATCGTTTGTACGTTTGGTACAGCGTGCAAGAGAAACTGGGCACTTGCAGCCCAGACGTGGATAATATGAGGGACGTTCTACACCAAGGCATATTTTTAATCTCGAGGAGGATATTGTCGATATTGCTGAAGAATGTCCTGACATCAGTACCCGGATAATTGCCGATTAAATTGGGGTATCGCAGTCAACTGTATGGCGCATATTAAAGCATGAATTACTGTATCCTTATCATGTGCAGCGTGTACATGCTCTGTTGCCAACAGATTTTCCTCTTAGGGTAGTATTTTGCGAATGGCTATTGCGTCAGCATGATGTGAATCTAAATTTTTCTACTAACATTTTAGTGACAGATGAGACCATTTTTACTCGTAGCGGTGTGCACAATTTTCACAATACGCATTATTGGGCAGTTGAAAATATACACATTACCCGGCGTACAAATTTTCAACACAGATTTTCGGTGAATGTATGGACTGGAATTGTAAACGGCCGTCTTATTAGACCGTTTTTGTTGCCAAATCGTGTAAGGGGGCTGTTTATTTAATTTTTTTACAAGAGACCCTAATAGCACTACTAGAAGAAGTTCCAATTAATGTTAGACAGCGCATGTGGTATCTTCACGACGGAGCTCCACCACACTTTGCAATAAATGTGCGACAACATTTGAACAATGTGTTCCTGAGGAAGTGGATTGGTCGAGGATGTCCAACTTCCTGGCCTCTTAGATCACCTGACTTAAATCCTCTAGACTTTTATGTTTGGGGGCATACGAAACATCTGGTATACGCTACCGAAATTCACAGTGTTAAAGAGTTGCGACATCGCATACTAGATGCCGCTGACACAATTCGGCAACCAAATATTTAAAAGATTTTTTTTTGCAATACTTTTTTCATTTCATTTTTAGTCCTTATTTTTTTTCCTATCCCCCGTTTGAACATAATAATTTTGTTTTTTCTATTATTAATTAACTTCCAAATTTTTTTTTATCTTATATATTTTTTTAAACTTTTCACCATTTCTTTAATTTTTTTGCTTTTTTTGCAAGTCGGCATATGCTAGCGGCTTCACTTTTTCTCTACCAACCAACTACTATCCATCCGAATAAGCCAACCTTAGTTTTTATTTTCCGTCTGATGTGTAGGTTTCAAACAATGTTCGACTCAATAAACAGCCCTGTCTTATTCCTTTTCTTGTCCAAATTTTTTCACTCATTTGCCGGTTAAGCCACACCCTGTTTGCTGTCTCCTCACACACTTCTTTCTTTTTTTTACCAGGTTCTTGCTCATTTCTCTTCCATACACTTGCATGGTTTCACTCTATTCACACATTCAAAACAAACTGGTTATTGTGGTTTTCTTTATTCTACTAAAACCGATAACTTTAAACTTTTTTTTGTAACTAAGCTTAAAGTTGGTTTGTGGTTTTTACTTAAAGATTATTATGACACAAAGTATTCCGCAAAAGATGAAGATTAACTTATTTATTAATATTTTATGTAAATTCCTTTTTCATCAAGTAAGAGACACATACACTCGTGTTTCAGGGTATGCACCCATCATCAATGTGCCTAGCATCTCACTGGTTGAAGAGACAATTTACATAAAATCACAGTAACTATTAAACAGTTTATGTTTACTAATGTGTCGTTCGAGATTTGTACAAATCGCTTTGCCAAGTTTACAAAAGGATTATTTTTTTATTTAGTAACTTTAAGAGAATTAATTTTTGGCTTTTAGAAAAGATGTGAATGATTTTAAGTTTATTAATATCTGGGAATGTGTTATTTTCTAAAATATTATTCGCACAAGTTCTATCTCAAAGTCGTACTCTGAAGGAGCAGTAATGTTCTTTAAATCTAATTTCAAAATTTCTTTTTGTTTGACCTATATGTATATTGTGCATTGCTTGTAAAATAACTTAATTGTACACTCCTGATGTTAAAATTTTATCTGTATTATCTTTAGCGTTGAATAGAATGTTTGATAACCTGTTTTACATTTTAAACGCTACTTTATAATTGAATTTGTTGGGAATATTTTCTATTTTTTTGAATATGTTACCCAAATAGATTATTATCATTACATATTGTAAGGTTTTAAAAGTTAATTTTGTTCTGTGTTTTTGTTTCTTGTTAAAAATACAATTAATACGTAATCTGCTGAAAAGTAAACAAATAAATGAAACATGTAATGTTTTTTTATAATATTGTTTGAAGAGAATAATGAAGTTTAAAGATGTTACCTAAGCAACTAGAAGAAATGAAAAAAATACATAATCTAAAAAAAATAAATAAAAAACAAAATTTTAGAATAAAACTTAAACAATTTATTAATAATAATCAACAACATTTAAAACATGTGTACAAATGATCACGCATATCAATGTTTGGAATGCTCGTGTTTGTGACCATGATGGTGATCATGTTTGTGTCCATGATGATGATCTTCTTTGTGACCATGCTTATGATCTTGATGGTGGCTGTGTTTGTGTCCGTGGTGATGATCATGTTTGTGATCTTGTTTATGATCATGCTTATGGTCGTGGTGTTGATCGTGTTTATGTTCATGGTGATGACCATGTTTGTGTTCTTGCTTATGACCATGTTTATGTCCATGACTATGTTTATGTCCATGATGATGTTTATGATCTTCTTTATGATCATGTTTATGTTCTTCTTTATGACCGTGTTTATGACCATGTTCGTGTTTATGTCCATGATGATGATCATGTTTGTGTTTTTGATGATGATCATGAGCATGTTTATGTACATTTTTATGTTCATGGTGATGATCTTGTTTATGCTTGTGACCGTGTTGATGTTTAGCTTCGTGAGAATGTTTGTGTTCTTGCTTGTGCTCATGCTTATGCTCCTGTTTGTGTTCGTGCTTGTGTACATGTTTGTGTTGATGGTAATGAACTTCACCATGTTTTTCTTCTTCTTTATGTTCATGGGTGGATTCGTGTGTGTTTTCATGCGAATTTTCATATTCCTGGTGCTCATTATTATATTGCAATAAAGGTGATTCTTTATAATCATTATATTCTTCATCAACATTTTCATTGCGTCGTTGTAATTGTGCTGGACCATCATTTAAACGCCCCTCAAATTTAGAATAAAGCTTGTCGTATTTATCACCGGTTCTTTCGTCTTGACTGTATTGGGCAATTGGGATATTCTGGGTTTGAAATGTTACCGGACCTGTTAACTGATTAGAATTAACAATATCTGCGCTATGCACCGCAACATCCTCATAATTATTGCTTTGTTGTATATAAGGGTTGTCATTGAATTGTAAACCTGAATTATAATCAAGTCTATACCCTGCAACCATAAGGAAACTCATTGCTAGCAAACTCGCTCTTGCCTGAAAAAAAAAGTATTAATACAATGCAATTAGTTTATTGAAATTATCTTACCAAAACTCCCATGTTGGATTGTGTTGATGAAACCAACTAAGCTGAGAATGATTACTGTTTGTTTATTTGCTTTATTTATATTATAAAAAATTTGATGGTAGGGGTTCTACAGTTCAATATCCCAATTAAACAATCGTAACGCTTAATAAAATTAACAATTATTAACATAAACATTCATACATATATTATTTAAATGCTCAATTGCATTGATTTGAATAACTGAATTTGTGGCTTCAATAAATTACACTTTGTGAAAGCAAATGCGTTTCTCAAATTCCTGTTTTTTGTTAAAATTATTTTATAGAACTTAGTTTATTCAACAATTTTTTTGGGCGCTTGTACACAGAAAACAATATTTTTTATCGGAGTTAACTGTATTGGATGTTCCACTATATTTGAGGCAATGAGATCATTTGAACCCTCAAAATCATATAAGTTGCAATTAGTCTTATTTGTTGACGCTATAGATATTATATTTATAAATAATTATACAGGGTGTTAGAAAAAAGTAAAATATTTAAGAGGGTGGTAGTATAAACCACAACAAACAAAAAAGTCATAATAAACATGGGTTGTCATAGCAAACCGATTAACAGGCGCTGCTTACCTCAACTTTCAGCAGAACACAATGTATGATCTTTTGGATGACATTTTTTTGGGCTACAGGTAACAAATGTGGTTACAGCATGATGATGCTCTAGCTCATTTTTTAATTGCTGTTAGAGAGCATTTAGACCAAACTTTAGCACATAGGTGGGTAGGAAGAGGCGCACCAGTTTTATGGCCAGCAAGATTGCCTGATTTAAACCCTCTTAATTTTTTTCTTTGAGGATATTTGAAATTTTTAGTGTATGCTACTCCTGTAAATAGCCTCGAGGAGCTGCTATTAAAAATTAATGAAAAGTGCAAAGAAATCCAAGCCAATGAAAGGGTTTTAGAAAGAGTACGAATGTCCTTCAGACAAAGATGTCGTTCCGGTTTGGAAATGAAAAGAGGGCACTTCGAACATCTTCAATAACTTTGTAAAAATATAGAAAGTTAAATAATATTCAATATCTCCGAATCCGTTGCTATGACAACCCATGTTTATTAAAACTTTTTTGTTTGTTATAGTTTGTACTTGTAGCTACACCAATACTCTACTACGGCGTATTCATATGGTGGCCAGCACTTGATAAAAGAGTCTATCAAATGGCGCTTACAAAAGTGCAGAGAATGGCGGCGCTCATGATAACGGGAGCCTGGACATAGCCCCAGTCGATCTAATGAGCAAGCAACTTGCCATTACCACAGCACTCAGACTTAAGTTGGTGCAAATGTTGACATCGGATCATCGTTGTCACGCCGGAATAATCAATGAATTTTAAGGGGTGCCCAAAAACATAGACCGCTGTCTAGCAACACCTGTTTTTGGCAACAAATTCTCATACCACATACCTTCTAAAGAGGAGTGGATGGAAAAGAAAGGTTTACCAGCAGGACACACGCAGGTCTACACAGACGGCTCACGGAAGTAAGACAAAGTGGGCTGCGGAGTTTTCTCTAACAACCTCAACCTTAGAATCAGCCTACGCCTGCCAGACTACTGCAGCGTTCTCTAAAAAGAAACGATATCAGACTGGCAGTGGAAGTCATCACGGGACACTGTCCCATTGGCAAACACCCGGAGAGACTGGGTATAGCGAAGCGGGACTACTGCAGAAGCTGCCTGTGCGAGGAGGAAGAGGAGAGAGTTCAGCATTACTTATGCCAATGCCCCTCTCTGTCCGAAACACGATTGCTCTTCTTAGGCCGACCTTTCTTTGATGATCTCTCTGACCTCGCATCACTAGATGCGCAGACTCTCATGAGGTTCATTCACGGCTCAAAATGGTTTGACAAAATCCCCTGAGGAGGGTTGTACTTTTAAGTACTGTGGTAACACAACGGGCCTATCTGAGGCCTATGTGAGCGTTAGCTGCCACTTAAACATAACCTAACCTATCCTATATTTATATACTTTTTTTTTATAAAATACTAAATTCATTGCAAGGTAGTTTAAAATTTTTCAAATAATTAAAACAGTTTACTTACTAATCCAAAAGAAAAAGCAGATATTCTTCAAAACCAATTTGCATCTATTTCTACTATTTTAAATCTTCTTACTTTAGTACCTACAATGCCGGCTAGTGATAAAATAATGGGTCCAATTTATTTTAGGCAAAACTTGTTAAAAGATATCTTCTAAAATTAAATACCTGAAAGGCAATTTTGAATAAAATCACACTTTATTATACAAAAAAAAAACGTTCCCAAATTGTTAGAAAGTTACAAATGTTCAACCTATACCTAAAATAGAAACAAGTTTGATTCTTCATACACTAGACCAATTGCACTATTCACCAATCTCTCCAAACTTTTTGAAAAATATAATAATTTTCATATTGTCAAGTTTTTAGAACAAAATAACTTTATCTTAGATACTCAATATGGATTTTGGTTAAAACATTCGACAACAGTTTTTATGACTTATGTTTACAAATGGAATTTTACTTTAGACAAACATAAAAAAAATAATTTGGTAAGGTATGGCATCCTAATTTTAGTAACAGTCTCCATTGTATGGGTATTGGGCACTAGTTTTATCAATAAGACTTTTTAGACAATAGAAAAAATATAGTTAAAATTAATGGTTTTAATTTTGACCATTAAATAATAACTGCTAGTGTTTTTCAAGGTTTTGTTTTTTTACTGATTTAATTTTTGATATTCATTAATAATCTGTTTCAAATAACCAAAAGTTTTATTCACAGTTTTGCAGATGATAGCACTCTTCATACTTCAATACTTTCCAAAGTCTATATTGATAAATATAGCAGAGCTTCTTAAAGTTTATAGGTTAGAATCTGTAGCATCTATAAACAAAGACTTCAAAACAATATCTGAATGGTGCACTCCAAACATGGTCAAGACTTCTTACTTTTTTCAAAATCAAAATTTGAGGTATCATCAGTACCAAATAATTTTCTAAACAACGAATCTATAGCTAAATCTTATTTATTTGTCTTCTATGGGTTACAATCTTACATGATCTTTTCTGGAATCACTATGTTGTTGACATAACTTCGAAAAAAATTTTAACTGATGCAAACAGTTTTTTTACTTCTTTTCAGTTTTTGCATATCTATAAAACTTGTATTCATTCTTGTATTAAATATTGTTCAAAACTACACTATTTCTTTTAAATTTTATTTAAAAGCGAGCTATTCCGATCATTGCTGGCCCAAAATTTACTTAGATACTCTTCTACACCGGCGCAGCATTTTTGCATTTTTTAGTTTTTTTCATGGACATGGTTTAAACGAAATAAAAAACATATTGATATCTAAACGAATATTTACTTGTAGTACAAAGCTTGCTAAAAACTAAGAAAATATTCACTGACAGTTCAGAAATGTAGGCTCCATACTTTTTTTTATCGTTTTTAATTGACACATGAATTAATCTTCAAATCAGTATCAGTACACTTTAAGTTAATTTGTTTAATAGGTAGATGGTACATATGGTAGGGCAGTGATGAGTAGTAAACTAATGAAGAAAATCAAAAGTATATATTTATAATATTGTTTGATAAGAAATAAGAAAATTTAAAGATGTTACCTAAACAACTTAAGGAAATGGAAGAGATATATGGTCAAACAAATTGATAAAAATAAAAAATTTTGATTAAAACTTCAACAATTTATTATTAATAATCAACAACATTTAAAACATTTTAAAAATCATTATCCAGATCAATGTTTAGAATGATGGTGCTTATGGCCATGATGGTGATCATGTTTTTGTTTATGATGATGATCTTCTTTGTGACCATGCTTATGATCTTGATGGTGACTGTGTTTGTGTCCGTGGTGATGATCATGTTTGTGATCTTGTTTATGATCATGCTTATGGTCGTGATGCTGATCGTGTTTATGTCCATGGTGATGATCATGTTTGTGTTCTTGTTTGTGTTCATGTTTATGTCCATGACTGTGTTTATGTCCATGACCATGTTTATGCTCTTCTTTATGATCATGTTTATGTTCTTCTTTATGACCGTGTTTATGACCATGTTCGTGTTTATGTCCATGATGATGATCATGTTTGTGAGCTTGATGATGATCATGAGCATGTTTGTGTTGATTTTTATGATCGTGGTGATGCTCTTGTTTGTGTTTGTGACCGTGTTGGTGTTTAGCTTCGTGGGAGTGTTTGTGTTCTTGCTTGTGCTCATGTTTATGTTCCTGTTTGTGTTCGTGCTTGTGTACATGTTTGTGTTGATGGTAATGTACTTCACCATGTTTTTCTTCTTCTTTATGTTCATGTGTGGATTCGTGTGTGTTTTCATGCGAATTTTCATATTCCTGGTGTTCATTATTATATTGTGATGAAGGTGATTCTTTATAATCAGCATATTCATTTTCATCAACATTTTCACTGCGTCGTTGGAATTGTGCTGGACCATCAAATTTAGAATAAAGCTTGTCGTATATATCACCGGTTCCTTCGCCTTGACTGTATTGGGCAATTGGGATATTGTTGGTTTGATATGCTACCGGATCTGTTAGCCGATTAGAATAAGCAATATCTGCGCTATGCACTGCAATATCCTCATAATTATCGCTTTGTAGTATGTAAGGGTTGTTGATAGATTGTAAACCTGTATTATAATCAATCCTATACCCTTTAATCATGAGAAAACTCATTGCTAGCAAACTCGCTCTTGCCTGAAATAAATGTGTTAATAAAATACAATTAGTTTATTAAAATTATCTTACCAAAACTCCCATGTTGGATTGTGTTGATGAAACCAACTAAGCTGAGAATGATTTTTGTTAGTTTAGTTGCTTATTTATATTATAATTTTTTTATGGTAGGGGCTACTTAGTTCAATACCCCAATTAAATAACCGCAACGCTTAACAAAATTAACAATTATTAACATAAAACTTTATACAAATTATTATTTGAATGCATAGCTGCATTGATTAGAATAACCGAAAATGGGTTTAAGATTTAACATTTCAATATTACATTATAGAAATAAGTTTTCTTATAATTAAAATAATTAAAAACTTGTTTTAAATACATGTTTCTTAAACGTTTGCCGTTTTTGATTCCCGAACACATTGTAGTTTTTATACCAGTATTTATAAATACGATGAATTAACTTTATTTATCCAGTAGACGAGTTTTGATGACTGCAAAATGTCATTTCTTTTTTAAATAATAAAAATTATTTAGCGTCTATTAGAAACATGGTATTTTTTTTCTAAAAACTGACTTCAAATACAGTAAAAAAAGCGTATTTTTTAATGTAATTTTAATTGTATTTTAGTCAAACCGTTTATTGCAGTTTCTTTTACTGGCCAATTCAAAACTTGAGCTACATTGTTATAAGAAAAAGATTGTAAACAGAACATAATTTGAAATTTCAAAAAATAAATTATATTGAGTGAAGGTTCTTCTAAGTACTTAACTTCAATTTTAAAGTTATTTTTTATTTTATAAAAAAAACTTTAGAGTCTCTAAGAAGACTCTGAAAATATTTCTAAGATTCTAAATTATTAATAAAGGCTTTAAGAAGAAAAGTATTTTTTTAGTTTGTTATATAAAATTCAATATTATATTAATTAAACAATATTGGTTAATTATATAATACATAAAGCTTTGTTATTACCTCATTACAAATTACACAGACATTTTAGTTTTAATAATTAATTAAAAGTTATTTTATTCATGCTTTCAATACAAATATTTCTGTTAAATTTATATATTATAATATATAAATAAATTTACTTATTCATTTTCTAATTTGATATTTATTCCAATATTATAACTAAGTATGTAAAGCAGGCAGACAGAAAGTAAAACTATGAACTCTTTAACATACTGTTAAAAAAATTAATATAGTGTAAAATAAACAATATTCGTTAACTTCAAAACAATTTAGTTTGTAAAGTATTAGATGTATCAACATATCAATTTGAGTGATTAAATAAGCCATTTTGTAATAAAGCTTATAGCGGCTATAGCTCTTACCTATTGGATACACTGCGTCAGTATAAGGCGTCTTTATACGATCTAAAGTTTGGTTTTGCATTTTTTAGCGTTGCCAGTTTTTTTTTAACTTGATTGGGGGATCAAAGCTAAAATTGACCATGTCAAGTATTATTTTTATAAGTAGATAGTGCTATTTTGTTTATAGCATTAGTTTAAATTAAAAAACAAATCTTAGAACTTTTAGTAGTAAAGGAAAAACTTCTTATAGTTTTGGAAAATCATTGAGTAAGTAATTGTTGGCAATTATCAGGCAGCTAAGAAAGTTTTTAAAAAGAATATAAGAGATACACCAGTTTTAAAGTTTTTTGTCATCATTGGTGTTCTGCTTTTTACAAGTCCTACACCTTTTCTCTCCAGTTTTCTCGATTTTTTGATTTTTTCTTTATTTGACTGTACTTGCATCTTGCATTTTTTCTTTACTCTTTTTGGATTTGCATTTGCCATACTTTTGATGACTTCTTTTAATAAACAATCTTTTTTCAATGCATGCCCTATTCATTTTTTTAAATTATTGTAATTACTATTGCTTTTTCTTCTTCTTCTCTTCTTTTTTTTAGAGCTTGTCTAATTATTACAAACTCTTAATCTTTAGCATATTTCCAAACTTATACGATAATGATTGAGCAAAAAACAGTTTTACAAAGACCATATTTTTTTTAGGAAATATTAGAGTTAAGAGAAAGCATAAAATTTGCTTGAAAAAGATAAACAATTAATAGCTATTGAAAAATTTAAATCTGGAAAAAAATCAAAAGATTATTGATTTTTAAAGCAGTTAGAACAATAGTTTATAAATTTTATCTTTAGTATTTTTAAAATTGTAATTTATAACTGCTTAAAAAAGAATAAATAAAAAACAAAATTTTATATTAAAACATCAACAATTTATTATTAATAATCAACAACATTTAAAACATTTTTATAAATCAATGTTTGGAATGCTTGTGTTTGTGGCCATGATGGTGATCATGTTTTTGTTCATGATGATGACTTTCTTTGTGGCCATGCTTATGATCTTGATGGTGGCTGTGTTTGTGGCCATGATGATGATCATGTTTGTGTCCGTGATGATGATCTTGTTTATGAACGTGATGTTGATCATGTTTATGTCCATGATGATGATCATGTTTGTGTTCTTGTTTATGTTCATGTTTATGTCCATGACTATGTTTATGTCCATGATCGTGTTTGTGACCTTCTTTATGATCATGTTTATGCTCTTCTTTATGACCGTGTTTATGACCATGTTCGTGTTTATGTCCATGGTGATGACCATGTTTGTGTTCTTGATGATGATCATGAGCATGTTTATGTTTATTTTTATGTTCATGGTGATGATCTTGTTTGTGTTTGTGACCGTGTTGGTGTTTAGCTTCGTGGGCGTGTTTGTGTTCTTGCTTGTGCTGATGATGATGCTCCTGTTTGTGTTCGTGCTTGTGTACATGTTTGTGTTGGTGGTAATGTACTTCAGCATGTTTTTCTTCTTCTTTATGTTCATGTGCAGATTCGTGTGTATGTTCATGCGAATCTTCATCTTTATATTGCTCATTATTATATTGTGATGAAGGTGATTCTTTATTATCATCAGTATATTTTTCATCACCGGTTTCTTTGCCTTGTCCGTATTGGGCAAATGGGACATTGTAAGCTTCGTGTGTGACCGGACCTGTTAGCCGACTAGAATAAGCATTACTTGCGCTATGCACCGCAATATCCTCGTAGTTATTGTTTGGCTGTATATAACTACTGATAGGTTGTAAACCTGAATTATAATCAATCCTATACCCTCCAACTATGAGGAAACTCATTGCTAGCAAACTCGCTCTTGTCTGAAAAAATAATATTAATACAATGCGGTCAGATTGTTAAATTATTCTTACCAAAACTCCCATGTTGGATTGTGTTAATGAAACCAACTAAGCTGAGAATGATTATTTTTTGTTTAATTGCGTATTTATATTAGAAAATTGTTAATGGTAGGGGACCCCCAGTTCGATTCCAAATTGAATAATCACAGCGCTTAATGAAATTAACTGTTATTAACATAAATATACGAATAATAATGGAATGCATAATTGTGTTGCTCCAATAACTACGGTCGGTTTGAGGATTTTTTAAAATACACTTGTTCAAACCAAGCCCATCACTGTTTTATATTTTATTTGTGTGTTTATGCTTTATTTAGTTTAGTTTTACGATTGAGATTAGTTTTAAAATAACTATTGTTTTTATTATAAGTATAATAAGATAGATTTTATAACAACATAATTTTTAATACAAAATTTTGAAAATTTTAACTTTAATTTACTTCATTTTTAATTCAGTTTCTTAGGATTTTCTTTTATGTTACTGCAAGCTGCAGAAAGTCATAGAACTTGTATGCTTTATTAGACAGTTGTAATTATTTTTTCCAAATTAGCATTCAAATTTTTAATTGAGAAAATTTGGAACATGTTCTAAAATCAAACCGATTATTTTGGTTTTGTTTTGTTTTACTATAATCTATAACATATAATTTTGTGCCTAAGCTGAATCTTTTAAACTAAAGTTTTGAAAAAGAAATGTCTTTTTATAAAATAGTTTTGCTTTTTAAAAAAATACTATTGGCAATATGAAAATTAAATGTTGGTATACAGGATGTTCTCAGAAGTAGAAAACAAAAATTGTAATTAAAAAAAAGTTAGACATTTTGTTGATATAGCTACGATTTCTTAATAGATGTAAACAGTTGTTTTACTTATGTTCAACTTTTGCACATATATAAAACTTATATACGTCCTTGTATTAAATATTGTTTGTAATTAGTTGGAAGAATCATCTAAAACTACACTATCTCTAAATTCTATTCATAAACGGGCTATTCGGATTATTGCCGATCCAAAGTTGACTAAAGACTTTGCAACATCGGCGTAATGTTGTAGATATTTGCATTTTCTATAGACATTTCCATAGACATTGTTCAAACAAAATACAAGACAAATTGCTAAACAAATATTTATTCGTAGTACAAGGCTTGTTGCTAAACAATTCCTAAATACCACATTTTGAAATTAAAAAATAAATCGAATTTTAACTAAAATTTTTTTTCTCTACTACTTAGAATTTTCTATTCTTCTGTGGTTTACTAGATTTTATTTTGTCTTTTATAATCGTACACTTTGTAGGTAATTAGTAACAAGTTAATTTTGTAGTAGCTTAGACGTTCTTTGTACTATATTTTAGATGGATAATTTTATTTATTTCTTTTAAAAAAGAAAATGGCAATTGGGTTCGACACAAATCGTTGTTTTTTTTAAATAATAATAATTACTTATAAACTATCTATCCAAATATACATTTTTTTTACATTTCTTCTTCTTTATGTTCATGTGCAGATTCGTGCGTGTGTTCATGCGAATCTTCATCTTTTTGTTGTTCATTGTTATATTCTTCATTGTTATATTCTTCATTGTTATATTGTTCATTGTTATATTGTGATGAAGGTGATTCTTTATAATCATTATATTCTTCATCAACATTTTCATTGCGTCGTTGGAATTGTGCTGAACGTTTTTCAAATTTAGAATAAAGCGTGTCAAATTTATCACCGGTTTCTCCGCCTTGACTATATTCAGTAAATGGGACGTTGTCGGTTTCATATGTTACTGGAACTGTTATCCGATTAGAATAGGCATTACCTGCGCTATGCACCGCAAAATTCTCGTAATTATTACTTTGTTGTATGTAAGGATTGTCGATGGATTGTAAACCTGAATTATAATCAATCCTATATCCTTCTACTATAAGGAAACTTATTGCTAGCAAACTCGCTCTTGCCTGTAAAAAAAGTATTATTAAAATGCAATAATTTTATTGAAATAGTCTTACCAAAACTCCCATGTTGGATTGTGTTGATTAAACTAACTAAGCTGAGAATGATTATTGTTTGATATGTTGCTTTATTTATATTATAAAATTTTTGATGGTAGGGGCCTCCCAGTTCAGTATTCCAATTAAACAATCGTAACGCTCAATAAAATTAACAATTATTAACATAGTACATATATTTGAATGCTTTTTGCTTTTTTGAATTAACTTTAGGATTTAATAAAATACACTTTTTAAAGCGAACGTATTTTTTACATTCCCGTTCTGTGTTAGAATAGCAATAAGTTTGAATGACAATTCTTTTCTTGTACAAAGGAAATCATATTTTTTACTTAAAAACAACAAATATATATTTTTTGTACATTTTTTATTTTAAGAATTATGTAATATGATTTAGCACGCAAGAGGCATTTTATAAAATATGAGTAATCTTGTAAGAATTATAATATTATAAAAAAGGATTTTTTAAATGTCACTTTATCAAAGAATATATAAAAGTCAAAACTAGTATACGCTACTGTGTCTGTGTTGTTATTATTTCGGTGCTATTATGTGATTTTGTGTCTTATTAAATTTATTTAATTAAAAGCTTCTTGGCACATTTTGTGTTAATTGTGTAAGTAGTTAAAATAAGCTAGTTATTAACTTCTCATAGTAGAAATATTCTTGTTGTGTTTTATTGTATCATTAACCTTCAATTATTATTGCAGCATCCATGCTGTTTGTGGCATATTTTGATACTAGTACCAGTGGCGTAACATGCAATTTAAATTTTTGATTTTAAATTGTGATTTTATTTAAAAAATTGTTTTTAATAGTTTTTTTGGATTTGTTTTAAACCTTTTCCTACATATTTTATTCATATTTATGTTTGCATATGTCACTATGTCTGTGTTTTGTAAGTACAACAGTTTAGCACAATCTGGTATGACTTGTTGTAGTTGTGGTATCATATTCCTTTAACTTTGAAAGATAATATGTATTTAAAGAACCTAATCAGGTTTTTTTCTACTGCAAAAAAAAGGTTTGCATAGAAGGAATACCAGATGATTGAGTCATACTCGAGTTTGCTGCAAATCATCGCATAATATAACACTTAATAAACCTTGGTCTATAAATTTTTCTGTTAATTGTATTAAAAATTTTAGCTATTTAAAGTTGCTGACACAGTTATATTTATATTGTTAAAAAAAGTAAGTCATATAACACTTCAAAATATCTCATTTCAAATTGCCTTTTTAAAGAAGTGGTGTCACTAACATAATTTTTTTAAATAAATTTTTTTTTTCGAGTATAATGACAACGCAACTTTCACTTATGTTTTAGGTGAGCTTGATTGCAGCTCAATAATAAAGTAAAAGGTGTTTTTTTAAAGGCGGAGAACTTTAAATTGAAATAAAACATAGAACATTGTTTTTAGTATTTTTGAAATTGGCTTTATTTGACAGATAATTTTATAGATTAATGTTTGAATATGATTTTAGGCATGTGACTGCCGCGGTTGAAGCGTACATGCCGTAATTTGCAGGTTCAATTTTCTCACATAGTAATTCAGGCTGTATTTCGGAAATAATGCGTCAATGCTGTGTGGCATGTAGCGCCGTCCTGCTGAATCCACATGTCTGCAACGGTAATGCTGTCCAATTGAGGTACGAAAAAGTTGGCAATCATGTCTCTGTACCGCTCACCGTAACTTTTCGACCATCACCATTTTTGAAGACATATGGACCAATGATTCCACCGGCTCATAAAGCGCATCAAACGGTATTTTTTTCTGGATGTAATGGTGTTTCGACAATAACTTGTTGCTTCAAATGCGACAATTTTGTTTATTGACATAGCCATTTAACAAAAAGTGTGTTTCATCGGTCCATTTTCCAAATGTACGGCGCGAACGATGATCAAGTGGCTTCAATTCCTGAACAAGTTGAAATCTTATAAGCTCTATTTTTGCAATTTTTTTATAAAATGGTTGGACACAAGTTTAATTGTTGAGCATCATGACAAATTGACACATTTGGGTCATTATTAACAATACTCTGCATACTATCAATTCCTTCTTGTGTGCGCACTGTACGACGTCGTACTGGATGCTCATTATCGTTTAAATTAAACGTATTGCAAAAACGATGCACAGTTTCTGAAATTAATTGCTCCGATGGACGATTATGACCACCAGATAATGCACGTAATGCCCGATGAGTTTCTTGAAACTTGTTTTTCAAAATAAGTGTGAACAATTTGCAAACGTTGCTCCGGCGTGAGTTTATTCATGATAAATTGCCAAACCAAACTAACCACAAAACAACCGAGAACTGTCAAATCAGCTGTCACAGATAATTTGCCAATTTTAAGTTTTACGCTTCTAAAAAATACACTCTTCATGAAAATAAGACTTAGTTGTGAACAGTTAGTATCATTTCTATAATTAATAACTTTATACACCTACAAGTTAATAGATCATTTCAGAACAGAACATGATAATGATGTTAATAAATTGTTTAATAATAGAGCAAATAGTAAAGACCGTAGGTTTGAACCTCGAGGTACGACAAAAGTAAACATAAAATTGTACGACTATACTTGTGCTAATATTAGGATAAAAAGCAAAAAAACACAACACAAAAACAAACAAATTTGATACAATTTCAAAAGTACTAAGCTTGTTCAGCAAGATATTGTGATTAATTATGTAAATCATATTAGTTTGCACAATGTTATTTATATTTTTGCAAAAGTATTGTGTTAAAACTTTTAAATTAGATATTGTAGAACGCCTTGGTAAAAACCCATGTTGCCGAGGAAAAATATATTTCCGCACATGTTTGTAGATAATCTTACTAAATAATATGCTTTATTATTTTGGAAAAAAATGAAAAACTGCAATAAGCCGATAATTATCTAGCAAGGACGAGTCACCTTTTTTAAAAACTGGATTTATTACAGCATATTTCCATTTGTCAGGAAGTACTACAGTTTGAAGCGTCAAATTAAATATTATAAAAAGCGATTTTGTAGAACTAGTTTTTAAAATATTTATTAACAAAAAAACTAAAAATACATTTGACATTAGGGGTAAATGCATTTTTTAAACGACACTGGCAATATCATCAGACTTACTAATAGGTGGAATGCACAACGGTAGTCGATTAGAATGCAAATCTGGGATAGCACAGGAACATTTTGGCATATAATTTTTGAAAAACTATTAAAACATTTTCTATACTTTAAGGAAACAAAATTTAGATTTACCATCAATTATTTTACCAAGAATCTGAGTGTTAGAGTTTTTAAGAAATCTATAATTCCAAATATTGTTTGGTTGCTTCTACCATTAGTCTGTATTGAAGTTTGCATTTTCTGAAATTCGTATTAGTAGAAAAGGGATAAAGTAGATTTCTACTTACGATGATAATGTAGCTTGAGTTTGATATTGTATTATAAGTAAACCAGTGTAAAAACAAATTACTTTTAGAGAGAATTGATTTGTTAAACTTATTAACAGCATAATTAACAAAAATGACAAAATAATGCATTGCATTTTATTGAGTTTGGATACTGGATGATTAGAAAATAACTGATAAAAAACTAGATTAGAGATTAAAACATCAACAATTTATTATTAATAATCAACAACATTTAAAACATTTATATAAATCAATGTTTGGAATGTTCGTGCTTGTGGCCATGATGATGGTCATGTTTTTGTTCATGATGATGACTCTCTTTGTGGCCATGCTTATGATCTTGATGGTGGCTGTGTTTGTGGCCATGGTGATGATCATGTTTGTGTCCGTGATGATGATCTTGTTTATGGACGTGATGTTGATCATGTTTATGTCCATGGTGATGATCATGTTTATGTTCTTGTTTATGTTCATGTTTATGTCCATGGCTATGTTTATGCCCATGATCGTGTTTGTGACCTTCTTTATGATCATGTTTATGCTCTTCTTTATGACCGTGTTTATGACCATGTTCGTGTTTATGTCCATGGTGATGACCATGTTTGTGTTCTTGATGATGATCATGAGCATGTTTATGTTCATTTTTATGTTCATGGTGATGATCTTGTTTGTGTTTATGACCATGTTGGTGTTTAGCTTCGTGGGCGTGTTTGTGTTCTTGCTTGTGCTGATGATGATGCTCCTGTTTGTGTTCATGCTTGTTTATGTTGGTGGTAATGAACTTCAGCATGTTTTTCTTCTTCTTTATGTTCATGTGCAGATTCATGTGTATGTTCATGCGAATCATCATCTTTATATTGCTCATTATTATATTGTGATGAAGGTGATTCTTTATTATCATCAGTATATTCTTTGCCTTGTCCGTATTGGGCAAATGGGACATTGTAAGCTTCGTGTGTGACCGGACCTGTTAGCCGACTAGAATAAGCATTACTTGCGCTATGCACCGCAATATCCTCGTAGTTATTGTTTGGCTGTATATAACTACTGATAGGTTGTAAACCTGAGTTATAATCAATCCTATACCCTCCAACTATGAGGAAACTCATTGCTAGCAAACTCGCTCTTGTCTGAAAAAATAATATTAATACAATGCGGTTAGATTGTTAAATTATTCTTACCAAAACTCCCATGTTGGATTGTGTTAATGAAACCAACTAAGCTGAGAATGATTATTTTTTGTTTAATTGCGTATTTATATTATAAAATTGTTAATGGTAGGGGACCCCCAGTTCGATTCCCAATTGAATAATCACAGCGCTTAATAAAATTAACTGTTATTAACATAAATATACGATTAATAATGGAATGCATAATTGTGTTGCTCCAATAACTACTGTTCGTTTTACTTACGTTTGTTGACGATTCCTTTGGAAGCACATTTATATTGTTTTCGAACATAAAACAATTACATTTTTTTTATTTGTGTGTTTTTTCTTTATTTTTTACGATTGAGATTAGTTTTAAAATAACTATTGTTTTTTTATAAGTAAAATAAGATAGATTTTATAACAACATAATTTTTAATACAAATTTTGAAAACTTGTTTAATTTACTTACATTTTTAATTCAGTATCTTAGGATTTTCTTCTATGTTACTGCAAGCTGCAGAAAGTCATAGAACTTGTATGGTTTATTAGACAGATGTAACATTCAAATTTTCAAATTTTCAATTGAGAAAATGTTCTAAAATCAAACCTGTTATTTTGGTTTGTTTTGTTTTACTATAATCTATAACCTATAATTCTGTGCCTAAGCTGAATCCTTTAAACTGAAGTTTTGAAAAAGAAAGGTTTTTTTATAAAATAGTTTTGCTTTTTAAGAAAATTTTATTGACAATATGAAAATGAAATGTTGGTATACAGGATGTTCAGAGAATTAGAAAACAAAAATTGTAATATAAAAAAAAAGTTAAACATTTTGTTGTTATAGCTACGATTTCTTAATAGATGTAAACAGTTGTTTTACTTATGTTCAACTTTTGAACATATATAAAACTTATATACGTCCTTGTATTAAATATTGTTTGTAATTAGTTGGAAGAATCATCTAAAACTACACTATCTCTAAATTCTATTCATAAACGGGCTATTCGGATTATTGCCGATCCAAAGTTGACTAAAGACTTTGCAACATCGGCGTAATGTTGTAGATATTTGCATTTTCTATAGACATTTCCATAGACATTGTTCAAACAAAATACAAGACAAATTGCTAAACAAATATTTATTCGTAGTACAAGGCTTGTTGCTAAGTAATTCCTAAATACCACATTTTGAAATTAAAAAAATAATCGAACTTTAACTAATTTAACTACTAAGAATTTTCTATTCTTCTGTGGTTTACTACAATTTTTTTTGTCTTTTATAATCGTACACACAACAAGTTAATTTTGTAGTAGCTTAGACGTTCTTTGTACTATATTTTAGACGGATAATTTTATTTATTTCTTTCAAAGAAGAAAATAGCAATTGGGTTTGATACAAATTGTTGTTTTTTTTTAAATTAATAATAATTACTAATAAACTATGCATCCAAAAATACTATTTTTTTCTAATTATTTTGTTAGAACTGATAACAATTCTTGCGATTGTTATTTAATGATATATGTTTTTTAATTATTAATGTTGACATCAATAATTAGAAACATAAACTCTCATTAGTGTGAAGATAATATTTTATTAAATATAACCTAAATATTATTATATATAAACTTTAATTTAAAATTAGTTAAGAAATAATTAATAAAAAATTAGATTTTAAATAAAAACATCAACAATTTATTATTAATAATCAACAACATTTAAAACATTTTTATAAAACAGTATGGAGATCAATGTTTAGAATGATGGTGCTTGTGGCCATGATGGTGATCATGTTTTTGTTTATGATGATGATCTTCCTTGTGGCCATGCTTATGATCTTGATGGTGGTTGTGTTTATGTCCATGATGATGATCATGTTTATGATCTTGTTTATGATCATGTTTATGATCGTGATGTTGATCGTGTTTATGCCCATGGTGATGATCATGTTTGTGTTCTTGTTTATGACTATGTTTATGTCCATGGTCGTGTTTATGTTCATGACCATGTTTATGCTCTTCTTTATGGTCATGTTTATGATCTTCTTTATGACCGTGTTTATGATCATGTTCGTGTTTATGTCCATGGTGATGATCATGTTTATGTGCTTGATGATGGTCATGAGCATGTTTGTGTTGATTTTTATGATCGTGGTGATGCTCTTGTTTGTGCTCGTGACCGTGATGGTGTTTAGCTTCGTGAGAGTGTTTATGCTCATGCTTGTGCTCATGCTTATGCTCCTGTTTGTGCTCGTGCTTGTGTTCATGTTTGTGTTGATGATAATGAACTTCAGCATGTTTTTCTTCTTCTTTATGTTCATGTGCAGATTCGTGCGTGTGTTCATGCGAATCTTCATCTTTTTGTTGTTCATTGTTATATTCTTCATTGTTATATTGTTCATTGTTATATTGTGATGAAGGTGATTCTTCATAACTATTATATTCTTCATCAATATTTTCATTGCGTCGTTGGAATTGTGCTGGACTATTATTTAAACGTCCTTCAAATTTAGAATAAAGCGTGTCAAATTTATCACCGGTTTCTCCGCCTTGACTGTATTGAGTAATTGGAACGTTGTCGGTTTCATATGTAACTGGAACTGTTATCCGATTAGAATAGGCATTACCTGCGCTATGCACCGCAAAATCTTTGTAATTATTATTTTGTTGTATGTAAGGATTGTCGATGGATTGTAAACCTGAATTATAATCAATCCTATACCCTTCAACCATAAGAAAACTCATTGCTAGCAAACTCGCTCTTGCCTGTAAAAAAAAGTATTATTAAAATGCAATAAGTTTATTGAATTAATCTTACCAAAACTCCCATGTTGGATTGTGTTGATTAATCCAACTAAGCTGAGAATGATTATTGTTTGATATGTTACTTTATTTATATTATAAAATTTTTGATGGTAGGGGCCTCCCAGTTCAGTATTCCAATTAAACAATCGTAACGCTCAATAAAATTAACAATTATTAACATAAGCATTTACTACATATATTTGAATGCTTAATTGCATTGATTAGAATAACTAAAATTAACCTAAGGATTCAATAAAATACACTTTTTAAAGCGAACGTATTTTTTACATTTCTGTTCTGTGTTAGAATAGCAATAAGTTTGAATGACAATTCTTTTCTTGTACAAAGGAAATCATATTTTTTACTTAAAACTAAACTAAAACAATACTTAATGAACAATCAAACATAAAAATAATTACATCAGAAAGAAATTTCCAATACCAGGCCCCTCGAATCGTTCTACAGATGGATGGCGGCACTGCTGGAATAACCACTTTATAACAAAATAAAATAAAATGTAAATATGTATATAATAAAAAAAAAAAAAAAAAAATATATATATTTTTTGTACATTTTATGTTTTTAGAATTATGTAATATGATTTAGCACGCAAGAGGCATTTTATAAAATATGAGTAATCTTGTAAGGATTATAATATTATAAAAAAGGATTTTTTAAATATCAAAGAATATAAATGGAGTCAAAACTAGTATACGCTACTGTGTCTGTGTTGTTATTATTTCGGTGCTATTATGTGATTTTGTGTCTGATTAAATTTATTTAATTAAAAGCTTCTTGGCACATCTTGTGTTAATTGTGTAAGTAGTTAAATAAGCTAGTTATTAACTTCTTATACTGCGTACACACTTGCAACAATCTGCCGTACCGCAACATCGTTGTGTAACATCCTCGCGCAATACGTTAAAGAGCCAATCAGTAAATAATGCCAAAAATACAAAATTTTTGGGATTGCATCTTGACACCCATCTAACATGGTCAAACCAAGGAGACGCACTTGCGTTAACATTGAGCAAAAACACGTTTTTATTGCGCAATTTAGCTTTCCAAGTAGATAAAGATGTTCTCAGAAATGCTTATTTTTCTTTAATACAAAGTCACATTATGTATGGTATTTTACTCTGGGGTCACTCTCATATTAGACATAGAGTTTTTGCGTTACAAAGAAGAGCGGTTCGTATTGTAGCAGGCGCTGGTTACAGAGATGACTGTAAATTATATTTTAAACTACTTCATCTTCTAACAGTGCCATGTCTATACATTCTAGAATGCTTATTATATATTAAAAAAAAATATGTACTTATATGTAACACATTCAAATGTGCATGATCATAACACAAGGAACAAAGCAAATGTATGTGCTCAAGCTCTCCGATTAGTTAGATCTCAAACCAGCCAGAAATATTATGCAATCAAGTTTTTTAATGTCTTACCTAATGCTATCAAAAGTTTACCGTTGCCAAATTTTAAAATTACTATTAAGTCCCTAATGAATGAGAAATCATTCTATAGTTGGGAAGACTATCTTACTTTTAATTTTAATGCATATTTTAGCTTGTAAGGTTTTTTTTTTTACATTATTATTTAGTTAAGATACCCCAGTTAAAATAGTGCCCAATCTGCATGTTATTAAATTTATACTTATCTGACCTGTGAAAAATTGTATGTTACTACACCAATAAATTATTATTATTATTATTATTATTATTAACATCACCTCGCAACAGCGTCCCATTGCTTGTCGGTTTTCTGCCGTCGGATCAAAGAAAATGTTACGCGACGATGTTGCGGTACGCAGTTGTGTTGCGGAGTGATGGTACGCGACGATGTTACGCGACGGTGTTGCGGTACGGCAGATTGTTGCAAGTGTGTACGCAGTATTATAGTAGAAATATTCTTGTTGTGTTTTATTGTATCATTAACCTTCAATTATTATTGCAGCATCCACGCTGTTTGTGGCATATTTAGTTACTAGTACCAGTGGCGTAACATGCAATTTAAATTTTTGATTTTATATTGTGATTTTATTTAAAAAATTGTTTTTAATATTTTTTTTAATTTTGTTTTAAACCTTTTTCTACATATTTTATTCATATTTATGTTTGCTTATGTCGCTATGTTTGGCTTTTGTAAGTGTAGCACAATCTGGTATAACATGTTGTAGTAGTAGTATCATATTTCTTCATTGATTATATCGTTGAAAAAAGTAAGTCATATAACACTTCAAACTATCTTATTTCAAAATGACGTTTTAAAAAAGTGGTATCAATAACATAATAGTTAAAATAAAAATTGCTTTTTGAGCATAATGACAACGCAACATTTACTTATATTTAAAGTGAACTTAATTGCAGCGCAATTAATAATACTAAAGGGTGTTTTTTTAGAGGCGGAGAACATTAAATTGAAATAAAACGAAAAATATGTTTTTAATATCCATGGAGTTATTTGACAGATAATTTTTTGGCATTAATGTTTGAATATGATTTCGAGCATGTGACTGTCGCGGCTGGAGCGTACATGGCGTAATCTGCAGATCCAAATTTCACACACTGTTTGCAGTAATTCAGGCTGTATTTTGGCAATAATGCGTCGAATGTTGGTTTTCAAGTGCTCAATGGTTTTTGGTTTATCAGTGTAGACATTACATATTACTTGAGAAAATAATCTAATGGCGTCAAGTCGCACGAAAGAGGTGGCCAGTTAATTAATGTTTCTTTCAGTAAATTAATTGTATTGTGTGGTATGTGGCGCCGTTCTGCTGAAACTACATGTCTGCAACATAAATGCTGTCCAATTGAGGCACGAATAAGTTGGCAATCATATCTCTGTACCGCTCACCGTTGACTGCAACTTTCCGACCATCACCATTTTTAAAGACATATGGACCAATGATTCCACCGGCCTATAAAACACACCAAACAGATTTTTTTCTAGATGTAATGCTGTTTCAACAATGTCTTGTGGATTAATATCGCTCCAATTTTGACAATTTTGTTTATTGACATAGCTATTTAACCAAAAGCGTGCTTCATCACTGAACAAAATTTTCAAATGAAATTTTAGATCAATTGCAATGTTTTCTTCGGCTCATTTACCAAATATACGGCGCGAACAATAATTATGTGGCTTTAATTCCTGTACAAGTTGAATCCTGTAAGTTCTTTTTTGCAAAATTTTCCATAAAGTAGATGGGCACAAGTTTGATTTTTGAGCACGAAGACAAATTGACACGTTTAAATTATCATTAGAACTACGCTGCACACTATCAATTGGATGCTTATTATCGTTTAGATTAAACGCATTGCAAAAACGATGCACAGTTTTTAGAATTAATTGCTCCGATGGAAGATTATGAGCACCATACAATGCACGTAATGCCCGATGAGTTTTTCGAACTGAACTATGTCTTTCAAAATAATTTTGAACAATTTGCAAACGTTGCTCCGGCGTGATTTTATTCATGATAAATTGCCTAACCTCAATACAACCGAGAACTGTTAAATCAGCTGTCACAGATAAGAGTGTTGCCAGTATAAAATTCGGCTCCTTTAAAAAAAACACTCTTTATATGAACGAATAAAGATTTAGTTGCGAACAATTAATATCATTTCTACAATAACTTTATATTCTTGCAAGTTGTTAGCATATCATAGACTAGGACAAGATTATGATGTTATTATATTGTTTATTAGTAGAGCAAATAGTAGAGGCCTTAGGTTTGAACCTTGATGTACACCAAAACTAAACATAAAATTGAACGACTATATATCAGTTTGCATATTGTTATTCATAGTTTTGCAAAAGTATTGTGTTAAAACTATTAAATTAGTTATTGTAGAGCGCCTTGGTAAAAACTCATGTTGCATTCATTTTTTAAACGTTTGTCACTGGCAACATCATAAGACCTCCTAATAGGTAAAATGCACAACAGTAGTCGATTAGAATACAAATCTGGGATGGTACAGGAACTTTTTGGCAAATAAGTTTTTGAAAAAGTATCAGCATAAGCATTTACAATACTTTATTTTACCAGGTATTTGAGTGTTGGAGTTTTTAAGAAGTTTATATTTTAAATTCTTTTAGGTTACTTTTAACATTAGTCTGAATTGATTTTTTTTTTTAATTTGTTTTGTATAAAAGGAATAAAGTAGATTTCTACTTACAATGATAATGTAGTTTGAGTTTGATATTGTATCATAATTTATAAGTAAACCAGAGTAAAACCCAATTACTTTTAAAAAGAATTGATTTGTAAAACTTATTGTTTATATTTAATTTTGTTTTCTCCCCACTTGCTGCTCTACGCTGTCTCCATATGGATGGCTGCAGAGCTTAGTATTTGGGGCACCATTTTATGTTTCAATTCTTCTTATTTGTTGTTTATTAACAGCATAATTAACAAAAATGACAAAATAAAGCATTGCATTTTTGATTTTAGATACTGGCTGATTAGGAAATATCTGATAAAAAACTAGATTTAAGATTAAAACATCAACAATTTATTATTAATAATCAACAACATTTAAAACATTTTTATAAATCAATGTTTGGAATGTTCGTGCTTGTGGCCATGATGATGATCATGTTTTTGTTTATGATGATGACTCTCTTTATGGCCATGCTTATGATCTTGATGGTGGCTGTGTTTGTGTCCATGGTGATGATCATGTTTGTGTCCGTGATGATGATCTTGTTTATGGACGTGATGCTGATCATGTTTATGTCCATGGTGATGATCATGTTTATGTTCTTGTTTATGTTCATGTTTATGTCCATGGCTATGTTTATGCCCATGATCGTGTTTGTGACCTTCTTTATGATCATGTTTATGCTCTTCTTTATGACCGTGTTTATGACCATGTTCGTGTTTATGTCCATGGTGATGACCATGTTTGTGTTCTTGATGATGATCATGAGCATGTTTATGTTCATTTTTATGTTCATGGTGATGATCTTGTTTGTGTTTGTGACCGTGTTGGTGTTTAGCTTCATGGGCGTGTTTGTGTTCTTGCTTGTGCTGATGATGATGCTCCTGTTTGTGTTCGTGCTTGTGTACATGTTTGTGTTGGTGGTAATGTACTTCAGCATGTTTTTCTTCTTCTTTATGTTCATGTGCAGATTCATGTGTATGTTCATGCGAATCTTCATCTTTATATTGCTCATTATTATATTGTGATAAATGTGATTCTTTATAATCATCAGTATATTCTTCATCACCGGTTTCTTCGCCTTGGCCGTATTGGGCAACTGGGGCATTGTGTGCTTCGTATGTGACGGGAGCTGTTAGCCGACCGGAATAAGCATTACTTGCGCTATGCACCGCAATATCCTCGTAATTATTTGGCTGTATATAACTTTTGATAGGTTGTAAACCTGAATCAATCCTATACCCTCCAACTATGAGGAAACTCATTGCTAGCAAACTCGCTCTTGCCTGAAAAAAATATTATTAATATAATGCGATTAGATTATTAAATTATTCTTACCAAAACTCCCATGTTGGATTGTGTTAATGAAACCAACTAAGCTGAGAATGATTATTTTTTGTTAAATTGCGTATTTATATTATAAAATTTTTAATGGTAGGGGACCCCCAGTTCGATTCCCAATTGAATAATCACAGCTCTTAATGAAATTAACAATTATTAACATAAATATACGAATAATATTGGAATGCATAATTGTGTTGCTCCAATAACTACGCTCGGTTTAAGGATTTATTAAAATACACCTACTCAAACCAAGCCTATCACTGTTTTATATTTTACTTTCGTTTGTTGACGATTCCTTTAGAAGCTTGCACATTTATATTGTTTTTGAACATAAAATAATTTTATTTTTTTTATTTGTGCGTTTTATGTTTTACGATTGAGATAAGTTCAAAATAACTATTGTATTTTTTATAAGTAATATTAGATAGATTTTATAACAACATAATGTTTAATAAAAAATTTTGAAAACTTGTTTAATTTACTTCATTTTTAATTCAGTATCTTAGGACTTTCTTTTATGTTACTGCAAGCTGCAGACAGTCATAGAACTTGTATAGTTTTTTAGACAGATGTAATTATTTCTTTAATTTGGCATTCAAAATTTTAATTGAGAAAATGTTGAACATGTTCTTAAATCAAACCGGTTATTTTGGTTTGTTTTGTTTTACTATAATCTATAACCTATAATTCTGTGCCTAAGCTGAATCCTTTAAACTAAAGTTTTGAAAAAAAAAGGTTTTTTTATAAAATAGTTTTGCTTTTTAAGAAAATACTATTGAAAATAAGAAAATTAAATGTCTGTATACAAGATGTTCAGAGAATTAAAAACAAAAATAAATTTTAGACATTTTTTTGATATAGCTAGGGTTTCTTAATAGATGTAAACAGTTTTTTTACTTATGTTCAACTTTTGCATATATATAAAACTTATATACGTCCTTGTATTAAATATTGTTCGCAATTAGTGGGAAGAATAATCTAAAACTACACTATCTCTAAATTCTATTCAAAAACGAGCTATTCGGTTTGTTGCCGATCCAAAGTTGACTAATGACTTAGATATTTTGCAACATCGGCGTAATGTGGTAGATATTTGCATTTTCTATCGACATTTCCATAGACATTGTTCAAACAATATACAAGACACATTGCTAAACAAATATTTATTTGTAGTACAAGGATTGTTGCTAAGTAATTCCTAAATACTACATTTTGAAATTAAAAAAATAATCGAGCTTTAACTACAAATTTTTACTACTAAAAATTTTCTATTCTTCTGTGGTTTACAAGACTTTTTTTTGTCTTTTATAATCGTACACACAAGTTAATTTTCTAGTAGCTTAGACGCTCTTTGTACTATATATTATACGGATAATTTTATTTATTTTTTTAAAGAAGAAAATAGCAATTGGGTTTGACACAAATTGTTGTTTTTTTTTTTAATTAATTATACTTACTAATAAACTATCCATCCAAAAATACGTTTTTTTTCTAATTATTTTAACTGATTAACAACAGTTGCGATTGTTATATAATGATAACATTTTAAGTATTAATGTTGACATCAATAATTAGAAACTTAAACACTCATTAGTGTGAGGATAATATTTTATTAAATATAACATTAATATTATTATATCTAAACTTTAATTTAAATTTAGTAAAGAAATAATTAATAAAAGATAAGATTTTAAATAAAAACATAAACAATTTATTTTTAATAATCAACAACATTTAAAACATTTTTTAAAATTAATATGGAGATCAATGCTTAGAATGATGGTGCTTGTGGCCATGATGGTGATCATGTTTTTGTTTATGATGATGATCCTCCTTGTGGCCATGCTTATGATCTTGATGGTGGTTATGTTTGTGTCCATGATGATGATCATGTTTATGATCTTGTTTATGATCATGTTTATGATCGTGATGTTGATCGTGTTTATGCCCATGGTGATGATCATGTTTGTGTTCTTGTTTATGACCATGTTTATGTCCATGGTCGTGTTTATGTTCATGACCATGTTTATGCTCTTCTTTATGGTCATGTTTATGATCTTCTTTATGACCGTGTTTATGACCATGTTCGTGTTTATGTCCATGGTGATGATCATGTTTATGTGCTTGATGATGGTCATGAGCATGTTTGTGTTGATTTTTATGATCGTGGTGATGCTCTTGTTTGTGCTCGTGACCGTGATGGTGTTTAGCTTCGTGAGAGTGTTTGTGCTCTTGCTTGTGCTCATGCTTATGCTCCTGTTTGTGCTCATGCTTGTGTTCATGTTTGTGTTGATGATAATGAACTTCAGCATGTTTTTCTTCTTCTTTATGTTCATGTGCAGATTCGTGGGTGTGTTCATGCGAATTTTCATCTTTTTGTTGTTCATTGTTATATTCTTCAATGTTATATTCTTCATTGTTATATTCTTCATTGTTATATTGTTCATTGTTATATTGTGATGAAGGTGATTCTTTATAATCATTATATTCTTCATCAACATTTTCGTTGCGTCGTTGGAATGGTGCTGGATCATCATTTAAACGTCCTTCAAATTTAGAAAAAAAGCTTTTAAATTTATCACCTGTTTCTCCACCTTGATTGTATTGAGTGAATGGGACGTTATCGGTTTCATATGTTACTGGAACTGTTATCCGGTTAGAATAGGCATTACCTGCGCTATGCACCGCAAAATCCTCGTAATTATTACTTTGTTGTATGGGAGGATTGTCGATCGATTGTAAACCTGAATTATAATCAATCCTATATCCTTCCACTATAAAGAAACTCATTGCTAGCAAACTCGCTCTTGCCTAAAAAAAAAGTATTAAAAAAATGCAATAAATTTATTAAAATTATCTTACCAAAACTCCCATGTTGGATTGTGTTGATTAAACCAACTAAGCTGAGAATGATTATTGTTTGATATGTTACTTTATTTATATTATAAAATTTTTGATGGTAGGGGCCTCCCAGTTCAGTATTCCAATTAAACAATCGTAACGCTCAATAAAATTAACAATTATTAACATAAGTATTTAGTACATATATTTGAATGCTTAATTGCATTGATTAAAATAACTAAAATTAACTTTAGGATTCAATAAAATACACTTTTTAAAGCGAACGTATTTTTTACATTTCTGTTCTGTGTTAGAATAGCAATAAGTTTGAATGACAATTCTTTTCTTGTACAAAGAAAATCATATTTTTTACTTAAAAACAACAAATATATATTTTTTGTACATTTTATGTTTTTAGAATTATGTAATATGAATTAGCACGCAAGAGGCATTTTATAAATTATGAGTAATCTTGTAAGGATTATAATATTATAAAAATGGATTTTTTAAATGTCAAAGAATATAAATGGAGTCAAAACTAGTATACGCTACTGTGTCTGTGTTGTTATTATTTCGGTGCTATTATGTGATTTTGTGTCTGATTAAGTTTATTTAATTAAAAGCTTCTTGGCACATCTTGTGTTAATTGTGTAAGTAGTTAAATAAGCTAGTTATTAACTTCTTATAGTAGAAATATTCTTGTTGTGTTTTATTGTATCATTAACCTTCAATTATTATTGCAGCATCCACGCTGTTTGTGGCATATTTAGTTACTAGTACCAGTGGCGTAACATGCAATTTAAATTTTTGATTTTATATTCTGATTTTATTTGAAAAATTGTTTTTAATAGTTTTTTTGGTTTTGTTTTAAACTTTTTCCTACATATTTTATTCATATTTATGTTTGCATATGTCATTATGTCTGTATTTTGTAAGTACAACAGTTTAGCACAATCTGGTATGACTTGTTGTAGTTGTGGTATCATATTCCTTCAACTTTGAAACATAATATGTATTTAAAGAAGCTAATCGGAAATTTTTCTACTGCAAAAAAAGGTTTGCATAGAAGGAATACCAGATGATTGAGACATACTCGAGTTTGCTGCAAATCATCGTATAATATAACACCTAATAAACCTAAGTCTATACATTTTTCAGTTAATTGTATTAAAATTTTTAGCGATTTAAAGTTATACAATTATATTTATATTGTTAAAAAAAGTAAGTCATATAACACTTCAAAATATCTAATTTCAAATTGCCGTTTTAAAAAAGTGGTATCAATAACATAATTTTTCTTCTTTTCGAGTAAAATGACAACGCAACATTCATTTATATTTTAAGTGAGCTTGATTGCAGCACAATAATAAAGTAAAAGGTGTTTTTTTAAAGGCGGAGAACTTTAAATTGAAATAAAACATGTTTTTAATATTCATGAAATTGGTTTTATTTGACAGATAATTTTATGGCATTAATGTTTGAATATGATTTTGGGCATAATCTGCAGCTTCACTTTTCTCACACTGTTTGCAGTAATTCAGGCTGTATTTCGGCAATAATGCGTCAAATGAAAATTTTAGATTAATTATAACCGATGGGAAATTTCCCAAGAAATCGAATGCAGCGGTCAGATTTTTGTTATCTTGTTCCGCACACGCAGAAAACGCAAAAAACAGTTTTTTTTTTCAAAAATTCATTTCTCAAAAGTTGCCACCGATTAAGACTCCAAATTTTGGTCAAAGATAGCCAAAAGTATGTACTTTAAGATGCTTTAATAAAATTTTCCCACACCAGTGGTATTTTTCGCTCTAGAGTGTCTTGAACGCACAAAACCATTTTTCAATCAAAATTTTTGAAATTAGACTGGTTTTTAAATTTGTTTGTGGAATTTCTTTGTGTGCACCCTCAGAAAGTGATCTTTATACAAAAAAAGTACGCCATGCAAAATTTCAGACCATAAGATTCAAAAGAACACGTGTCGCACTACCATTGAATTTTTAAAATTAATATACTTAATAAGTATCATTAGCTTCCAGATTTGAGTCAGATGCATACCCTGGGTCCCCAAAAAAGCAATTGAGTACTTGCTAATTAGGTTCCAAATAAAACTTTACATCAATATACTCTGTAAATATATTTTTTAAATTATAATATTTTTATTATATTTTAAATTTTGAACATAAAATTAGACTCGTAAACTAAAATTATTAGAATTTAAAAAGGCTTAAGCCTATAATTTTTTTTTAATTTAGAAAACTTTTAAAATGACGTATTGTACATATTTTTTTCATTTTGTCAAATTTGTAACATTCTATTAATGTTTTTTTAAGTAAGTTAAAAAAATGTTCCCCTTGAAGTTTTTCTTTAATAGCACACAATCGGTAAGAGCTACATTAAAACATGTTATTGGGTGAAAAATGCTCAATTGAATGGCCTTTAATTTTTTTTTTAATTTTTTTTTTAAATTTTTGACTTAAGCATGATTTTTAACAAAAATAACAAAAAAAAAAAATAAAAACATTCATTCTTTAATTTATGACATAAGTACGGTTAGAGATAGATCCAGATAAGCTGTTCAAAAAAGATGGACATTTTGATTGCCTATAATTTTTATATTCTATTGTTTTTTTTTAAATTTAGACTTTTAAGAGAGATATTTCAATTATTGTATAAAAATTTTTTTTGACGTGCAGCTTCTAGGGTGAACATGTTTGCCTATAAGTTTATGATAAAAAATTGTCTCAAATAAACCCTCCTACCCACCCTTGAAGTTTGTTACTCCTATTCATTAACACCCTGTATATTAATCAAAATTTTGATTGAAAAATGGTTTTGTACGCTCAAGAGACTCTAGAGCAAAAACTACCACTAGTGTGGGAAATTTTTATTCAAGCATCTTAAAGTACATACTTTTGGCTGTCTTTGCCCAAAATTTGGAGTCTTAATCGGTGGCAACTTTTGAGATATGAATTTTTGAAAAAAAAAACTGGTTTATTGCATTTTCTGCGCGTGCGCGACAAGATATCAAAAATCTGACCCCGGCATTCGATTCCTTGGGAAATTTCCTATCAATTATAGCTATTCTAAAAATTTTCCAGTTTAAAAAGCAATTTAGATAGATGAAATTTAAAAAAAATTAATGTTGAACTTACAATTTTGCCGTAAAATTCAATGGGCTCTACAAGGCAAACTATGTGATCTATTGGTCTGAAATTTGGCATGAAGTCATATTTTGGGTACTCAAATAAGTGTACAAAATTTGAGCTAAATCGGAGAGGGTCGCGTGAAATGGACTGCTCACTTGACGTGGAATTGCCCATAACTATTTTTTAAAATATTCATTAACAAAACAACTAAAAATACATTTGACATTAGGGGTAAATGCATTTTTTAAACGGCACTGGCAATATCATCAGACTTACAAATAGGTGGAAAGCACAACGGTAGTCGATTAGATTGCAAATCTGGGATAGCACAAGAACTTTTTGGCAAATATTTTTTGAAAAACTATTAAAACATTTTCTATACCTTGAGGAAACAAAATTTAGATTTATCACTTATTTTACCAAAAATCTGAGTGTTAGAGTTTTTAAGAAATCTATAATTCCAAATAGTGTTTGGTTGCTTCTACCATTAGTCTGTATTGAAGTTTGCATTTTCTGAAATTCGTTTTAGTAGAAAGGGGATAAAGTAGATTTCTACTTACGATAATAATGTAGCTTGACTTTGATATTGTATTATAAGTAAACCAGTGTAAAAGCCAATTACTTTTAGAGAGAATTGATTTGTGAAACTTATTAACAGCATAATTAACAAAAACGACAAAATAATGCATTGCATTTGTGATTTTGGATACTGGCTGATTAGGAAATATCTGATAAAAAACTAGATTTAAGATTAAAACATCAACAATTTATTATTAATAATCAACAACATTTAAAACATTTATATAAATCAATGTTTGGAATGTTCGTGCTTGTGGCCATGATGATGATCATGTTTTTGTTTGTGATGATGACTCTCTTTGTGGCCATGCTTATGATCTTGATGGTGGCTGTGTTTGTGACCATGGTGATGATCATGCTTGTGTCCGTGATGATGGTCTTGTTTATGGACGTGATGTTGATCATGTTTATGTCCATGGTGATGATCATGTTTATGTTCTTGTTTATGTTCATGCTTATGTCCATGGCTATGTTTATGCCCATGATCGTGTTTGTGACCTTCTTTATGATCATGTTTATGCTCTTCTTTATGACCGTGTTTATGACCATGTTCGTGTTTATGTCCATGGTGATGACTATGTTTGTGTTCTTGATGATGATCATGGGCATGTTTATGTTCATTTTTATGTTCATGGTGATGATCTTGTTTGTGTTTATGACCATGTTGGTGTTTAGCTTCGTGGGCGTGTTTATGTTCTTGCTTGTGTTGATGATGATGTTCCTGTTTGTGTTCATGCTTGTGTACATGTTTATGTTGGTGGTAATGAACTTCAGCATGTTTTTCTTCTTCTTTATGTTTATGTGCTGATTCATGTGTATGTTCATGCGAATCTTCATCTTTATATTGCTCATTATTATATTGTGATAAAGGTGATTCTTTATAATCATCAGCATATTCTTCATCACCGATTTCTTCGCCTTGGCCATATTGGCCAACTGGGGCATTGTAAGCTTCGTATGTGACCGGAGCTGTTAGCCGACCGGAATAAGCATTACTTGCGCTATGCACCGCAATATCCTCGTAATTATTTGGCTGTATATAACTTTTGATAGGTTGTAAACCTGAATCAATCCTATACCCTCCAACTATGAGGAAACTCATTGCTAGCAAACTCGCTCTTGCCTGAAAAAATAATATTATTACAATGCGATTAGATTATTAAATTAATCTTACCAAAACTCCCATGTTGGATTGTGTTAATGAAACCAACTAAGCTGAGAATGATTATTTTTTGTTTAATTGCGTATTTATATTATAAAATTTTTAATGGTAGGGGACCCCCCAGTTCGATTCCCAATTGAATAATCACAGCTCTTAATGAAATTAACAATTATTAACATAAATATACGAATAATATTGGAATGCATAATTGTGTTGCTCCAATAACTACGCTCGGTTTAAGGATTTATTAAAATACACCTACTCAAACCAAGCCCATCACTGTTTTATATTTTACTTTCGTTTGTTGACGATTCCTTTAGAAGCTTGCACATTTATATTGTTTTTGAACATAAAATAATTTTATTTTTTTTATTTGTGCGTTTTATGTTTTACAATTGAGATAAGTTTCAAAATAACTATTGTATTTTTTATAAGTAATATTAGATAGATTTTATAACAACATAATGTTTAATACAAAATTTTGAAAACTTGTTTAATTTACTTCATTTTTAATTCAGTATCTTAGGACTTTCTTCTATGTTACTGCAAGCTGCAGACAGTCATAGAACTTGTATAGTTTTTTAGACAGATGTAATTATTTCTTTAATTTGGCATTCAAATTTTTAATTGAGAAAATGTTGAACATGTTCTTAAATCAAACCGGTTATTTTGGTTTGTTTTGTTTTACTATAATCTATAACCTATAATTCTGTGCCTAAGCTGAATCCTTTAAACTAAAGTTTTGAAAAAAAAAGGTTTTTTTATAAAATAGTTTTGCTTTTTAAGAAAATACTATTGAAAATAAGAAAATTAAATGTCTGTATACAAGATGTTCAGAGAATTAAAAACAAAAATGTAATAAAAATAAATTTTAGACATTTTTTTGATATAGCTAGGGTTTCTTAATAGATGTAAACAGTTTTTTTACTTATGTTCAACTTTTGCATATAAATAAAACTTATATACGTCCTTGTATTAAATATTGTTTGCAATTAGTGGGAAGAATAATCTAAAACTACACTATCTCTAAATTCTATTCAAAAACGAGCTATTCGGTTTATTGCCGATCCAAAGTTGACTAAAGACTTAGATACTTTGCAACATCGGCGTAATGTTGTAGATATTTGCATTTTCTATCGACATTTCCATAGACATTGTTCAAACAATATACAAGACACATTGCTAAACAAATATTTATTCGTAGTACAAGGATTGTTGCTAAGTAATTCCTAAATACTACATTTTGAAATTAAAAAAATAATCGAGCTTTAACTACAAATTTTTACTACTAAAAATTTTCTATTCTTCTGTGGTTTACTAGACTTTTTTTTGTCTTATATAATCGTACACACAAGTTAATTTTCTAGTAGCTTAGACGCTCTTTGTACTATATTTTAGACGGATAATTTTATTTATTTTTTTTAAAGAAGAAAATAGCAATTAGGTTTGACATAAATTGTTGTTTTTTTTTTTAATTAATAATACTTACTAATAAACTATCCATCCAAAAATACGTTTTAAACATTTTAAGTATTAATGTTGACATCAATATTTAGAAGCTTAAACACTCATTAGTGTGAGGATAATATTTTATTAAATATAACATTAATATTATTATATCTAAACTTTAATTTAAATTTGGTAAAGAAATAATTAATAAAAGATAAGATTTTATATAAAAACATAAACAATTTATTATTAATAATCAACAACATTTAAAACATTTTTTAAAATTAATATGGAGATCAATGCTTAGAATGATGGTGCTTGTGGCCATGATGGTGATCATGTTTTTGTTTATGATGATGATCCTCCTTGTGGCCATGCTTATGATCTTGATGGTGGTTATGTTTGTGTCCATGATGATGATCATGTTTATGATCTTGTTTATGATCATGTTTATGATCGTGATGTTGATCGTGTTTATGCCCATGGTGATGATCATGTTTGTGTTCTTGTTTATGACCATGCTTATGTCTATGGTCGTGTTTATGTTCATGACCATGTTTATGCTCTTCTTTATGATCATGTTTATGATCTTCTTTATGACCGTGTTTATGACCATGTTCGTGTTTATGTCCATGGTGATGATCATGTTTATGTGCTTGATGATGGTCATGAGCATGTTTGTGTTGATTTTTATGATCGTGGTGATGCTCTTGTTTGTGCTCGTGACCGTGATGGTGTTTAGCTTCGTGAGAGTGTTTGTGCTCTTGCTTGTGCTCATGCTTATGCTCCTGTTTGTGCTTGTGCTTGTGTTCATGTTTGTGTTGATGATAATGAACTTCAGCATGTTTTTCTTCTTCTTTATGTTCATGTGCAGATTCGTGCGTGTGTTCATGCGAAACTTCATCTTTTTGTTGTTCATTGTTATATTCTTCATTGTTATATTCTTCATTGTTATATTCTTCATTGTTATATTGTTCATTGTTATATTGTGATGAAGGTGATTCTTTATAATCATTATATTCTCCATCAACATTTTCGTTGCGTCGTTGGAATGGTGCTGGATCATCATTTAAACGTCCTTCAAATTTAGAAAAAAAGCTTTCAAATTTATCACCGGTTTCTCCACCTTGATTGTATTGAGTAAATGGGACGTTATCGGTTTCATATGTTACTGGAACTGTTATCTGATTAGAATAGGCAGTACCTGCGCTATGCACCGCAAAATCCTCGTAATTATTATTTTGTTGTATGTAAGGATTGTCGACGGATTGTAAACCTGAATTATAATCAATCCTATACCCTTCAACCATAAAAAAACTCATTGCTAGCAAACTCGCTTTTGCCTGTAAAAAAAGTATTATTAAAATGCAAAAAGTTTATTAAAATAGTCTTACCAAAACTCCCATGTTGGATTGTGCTGATTAAACCAACTAAGCTGAGAATGATTATTGTTTGTTTAGGTGCTTTATTTATATTATAAAATTTTTGATGGTAGGGGTCTCCCAGTTTAATATTCGAATTAAACAATCGTAACGCTCAATAAAATTAACAATTATTAACATAAACATTTATACATACCTGTATATTTAAATGCTCAACTGCATTGATTAGAATAACTAAAATTGGATTTTAAGTTTCAATAAATTACACTCCGTGAAAGCCTATGCATTTTTGAAATTTCTCCTTTTTGTTATATTGATTTTATAGAAGTTTTGTTAAAAAAAATTTGTACACAGAAAATAATTTTTATTTTTAAATAAAAAAACAATTAATTTTGTTTTATTGTATGTACATACCTTAACGTCGTCTAAATGACTTTGAAAGGATGCAAGAATATTTTTAACAAATAGGAGGAATCTAATAATAAAATAATATGAAAAACTTTAAGAAATAGATTAGTAACAGCGTTTTAGAGATTTAAACTTGACAATTTTCCAGTGGAAAATAAAAACACGAAAGAGCAACTGCAGAAATAGGAATACTGATACATGATAAACACAAACAAAACATAAAATTTACCTACTACATCAATGAAAAAATCTAAGGGTAACCATAGACACCAACAAAGAGATAATACATATTATTAACGTCTATGCATCGGATATCAATACAAATCCATACAAGTATAAAAGAAATGGAAAACATGCAAAACGAGCCTAGAATAAACAATATTTACTTTGACCACAAAACACAACTCCAAAGTAACCTGGCTACATGTAAACTTCCATGATTGACTTATCATCACAAACAGAGTAGTTTACTCAATACGGATAACTTTTGCCAAAATGGTTTGGATCATAAACTAGTACAGAGTAAAATATGATTAACCAAGTAGCTGAAAATAAACCATCATAGAGTTCATAAAGGACACAACCGTAGGAACTACTACAAAAACCGATTAGCTCAGAAATTAAAAGAAATCAGCATTAACGAAAAGGGTGATGTGAAAATAAGCTGGAATAAGATTAAACACCGCCACAATCGAAGCCTTTGGAAGAAATAAGAACTTGGCCAAAAACGAAATTTGATAACAGAACACCCAAAGAACTGCAAAAATATAAAAAAGCAAGAGTTATACGGCACTCAAAAGAAGATATATGGGATGCTGCGTAAAAAAAAAAACAAAAAATATACAAGTACAACTATACAACAAACAACAACAAAAAATTTGGTAAGCAACTCAATCTCAAATATAGGAAAACTCTACCACCAGATAAATACAACAACTTTATATAGTACGAACACATAGAGCTAACTATACAAATTCTTTTTTCCTCGTTATGTCTATAATAAAAAGAAAGAAGTACCTGAAAAAATCATCATTATAATCCAAGCTCTAAACTCAGACGCAACGACCAATATTGACAAGCATAAGGCTTGCTGCTATTTAATCTTATTATGGACAAAATAATTGGAAAAGTCAAGAATCTAGAACCAGAATATAAAACACATAAAGGAAAAATGTTATGTTATGTGTTAATGTTAGTGCTTTGCAAACGAACTGGTCATATAGCTAAAAACAAAGATCAGATTCTTCTTTACGGCTACAAAATACTTGATAATCTCAGTGCCAAATACGAAGGAACTGGTAGTGGCAAAAAACCCATTAGATGCAAACTAGCTGTCAACGATGTTTGGGTAGATCAGGTATGGAGTACTTCAACATGCATGAGAAGGCCCAAAAAGTTTTACAAGTTTTTGCGTTAATAGTAAATAGTTTTAAAAATGACTACTACTACTTAGATAAATTAACTATTCAAAGACCAAAGAACATTTTGCAAGTTACTAAAAGTACAACAAATTTGAGACTTATTTCTCTAAAAGAGTCTTAGATAACCTAAACAAATTCGGAAAAGTTTTAAAATTTTTATCAAGACACTGTAAGTTATTACAGATTTATTCAGAACTACTCTGTGTTTTTTGATTTTAGTGCCTAGAGCAAACTTAATATAAATAATTTTTGTAATCTTTAGGTGTGACCAAACTAAGATCAAATTTCAAATTTAATTTCAATTAATAATATTAATTAAGTTTTGTTTTTAAGATTTTTTATTTATTTATTCAGATATGCATTAAAAAAAATAGGTTTTTTTTATACACTAGTTTCTGTAATTTTTAGAAGTTTTCTAAAAGACTACAGAAATCAGACTTGAACTTTAAATATATTTACTATAGTAAATAAATTTGATAGTAAGTCTGATAAACATTTTAACAATGATATAGACATCAATACAAATAGTTTATGCAATCTGTTTTTTTTTTGGAACTTAGACCTTTATTAATGTGTCAAAATAATGCATTGCATTTTAATAAGTGACATTAAAATTTTAATTTATAGCTGGTTAGGAAAGAATTGATAAAATAAAGATTTAAGATTAAAACATCAACAATTTATTATTATTAATCAACAACATTTAAAACACTTTTATAAATCAAAATGCAAATCAATGTTTGGAATGCTCATGCTTATGGCCATGATGGTGATCATGTTTGTGTCCATGATGATGATCTTCTTTGTGACCATGCTTATGATCTTGATGGTGGCTGTGTTTGTGTCCATGGTGATGATCATGTTTGTGTCCGTGATGATGATCTTGTTTATGAACGTGATGTTGATCATGTTTATGTCCATGGTGATGATCATGTTTGTGTTCTTGTTTATGTTCATGCTTATGTCCATGGCTATGTTTATGTCCATGATCGTGTTTGTGACCTTCTTTATGATCATGTTTATGTTCTTCTTTATGACCGTGTTTATGACCATGTTCGTGTTTATGTCCATGGTGATGATCATGTTTATGTGCTTGATGATGATCATGAGCATGTTTATGTTCATTTTTATGTTCATGGTGATGATCTTGTTTGTGTTTGTGACCGTGTTGATGTTTAGCTTCGTGAGAGTGTTTGTGCTCTTGCTTGTGTTCATGTTTATGCTCCTGTTTGTGTTCGTGCTTGTGTACATGTTTGTGTTGATGGTAATGAACTTCACCATGCTTTTCTTCTTCTTTGTGTTTATGTGTGGATTCATGTGTATTTTCATGTAAATCTTCTTCTTCCTGTTGCTCATTATTATAAGGTGACGAAGGTGATTCTCTATAATCATCAGTATATTCTTCATCAACATTTTCATTGCGTCGCTCAAACTTTGAATGAAATTTGTAACCTCTATCACCGGTTTCTCCGCCTTGACTGTATTGGACAACTGGGACATTGTAAGCTTCGTATGTGTCCGGAGCAGTTAGCCGATTGGAATAAGCATTACCTGCGCTATGCACCGCAATATCCTCGTTATTATTGTTTGGTTGTAAACCTGAGTTATAATCAATCCTATACCCTTCAACAATAAAGAAACTTATTGCTAGCAAACTCGCTCTTGCCTGAAAATATAATATTAATACAATGAAATTAGTTTAATAAAATCTTCTTACCAAAACTCCCATGTTGGATTGTGCTGATGAAACCAACTAAGCTGAGAATGATTATTGCTTGTTTAGTTGCTTATTTATATTACAAAATTTTTGATGGTAGGGGCCCCCAGTTCACTAGCCCAATTAAATTCCGCAACGCTTAATAAAATTAACAATTATTAACATAAACATACATACATATATTATTTAAATGTATAATTTTGTTGATTCTTAATATATAATATTTGCGGTAGGTTTAATAAAATACACTTTCTGAAACTAAGCGCATTCATTTTTGACATCCTTGCATTTTGTAGTATAATGATTTTATAATCAGTTTTGTTGACAATTTTTAGGTGAGTTTCTACACAGAAACACTTTATTTTTTACATAAAAAATAAATATTGTTTTTATTTTTATGTTCTACGTTACATTGCGTAACATCACCTCGCAACGGTTTTACGTCGTCGGATCAAAGGAATTATTTCCGTGTTGCGAGAATGTTACGCGACGGTGTTGCGGTATAGTACTTTGTTGCAAGTGTGTACGCACGCACTATTGCGATTTTTCAGTTATAAAACTTTTTGGAAAAGAAATTTGATTTTTTATATATTTACCGGTTTTTTATTTTCTAGTCGAGGATACTTAGCAAGATGGAAACATATGCCCCAATCATAAGTAAAAACATTCAGGTGGAGTATTTGTTTAGCGCTATTAGAATGTCATATCAATGCTTAGCGTTTTAACAAAAAAATATTGTAGTTTTTATATTCTATAGAAAATTAAGTTTTTTGTGGTTAATATGAAACCTGTAAACTAAGCATAAAGTATTGTTAAATTAATTAAATAAGAAATAGGAAGTATAATCTCAGACTCAGAGTGTTAATGATTTCTTTCTTGCATCTGAATATTTTTTTCATACTATTAAATTTAATATTAAAGTGATTGTAGACTAAATAACGGTCAAAACACTAATGTGGTCATTACAAAAAATGTAACCACTTAGTAGGTGGTTTGTTGGCGATTTTATTGGAGTTGGAAGCTTAGTAATTTAACAGTAACTCTTCTATAGTTCATTTCCGATCTGATATTTTCTTCAAGTTCTGACAACTGTGATTTAAGCCATTATGTTTTATGGACTAAGTCTCCTTTAAACTGTTCCATCCATTTTGATCTTGTGCAACTTGGTACAATCACTTTCCTTTTTTTATATCGTCTATCTATTTTTTGTATGATCTTTCTCAGTTGTAAGTGGTCTTCATTCTAGCAGTCCAAACCAGAGAAATAAGAACAAAAGTAGAGATAGCAAAAAATGCTTTTATTTTGTTATATTGTATGAAAAGTTGCACACTAAAACAAGCTCACATGAATAAGATGCAGGCTTTTGAGACTATGTGCTACAGGCAAATATTGATGATATCAAGTGACAAACATCTAGGTGCTAAGAAGTTTGGAGAAGGAATGTGAAACTACTTTAGATATGCAGCTAGGGAACCAAAATACACAATTTTCTAGATTATTTATGAAGAGGACAATTAAAATCAAAAGAAATGTAGGAAGATGCAATACTTTGTTGTTCGCAAATTTGCGCAAATGGTACGGATGCAATACTATAGAATTATTTAGAACAGCAGTGAACAGAGTGAAGATAGCATTGATGATATCCAATCTCCGATAGGAGTGAAACAAGAAGAAGGATTCGATTGCTGCCCTACTTTGTCTAATCCGTATTGTAATTTTTGTAGCTTGGTTTGCTTTGCTTCCATTTGCACAACTTTATGGTTTGAAACGTTTGCGTTCTCATGATAAGTTTTTGAAAATATCTTTCAGGACTAGGTTAAATAGCTTCGGTAATATTGTATCTTCTTACCGGACTCCTTTATTTATTCTGATTTTATTCTGTGTTTTCGTACGATTTTACTTGAAACGTGGCATTGTGGTTTATTAAATTTTTGATGTACCTCAAATCTATTCCGGCAGTTTTTAAAGCAATATTGCCTACGATCAGGTTAAAAGTTTTTTCAAAATCAATAATTGCCAGGTGTAAGTGTGTAGTAATTTGTGAAGGTGCGAGACATAATTAACAATATTTTTTGCATGCCTGCTCAAAAAAAAGTTTTTTTGTCCTTATTTTAGATTGGAAAGTGATGTTTTGCATGAAACTCATATGCAGCGTCCTAGGGCTCTAAAATATTACATAAATAAATTTAGGAAATGAAAGAAATATTTGATCTAAAAAAAAAAAATTTTAGATGGAAAAATTAACAATTTATTAATAATAATCAACAACATTTAAAACATGTTTTTAAATGATTACTCATATCAATGTTTGGAATGCTCGTGTTTGTGGCCATGATGGTGGTCATGTTTGTGTCCATGATGATGATCTTCTTTGTGTTCATGCTTATGATCTTGATGGTGGCTGTGTTTGTGTCCATGATGATGATCATGTTTGTGCCCGTGATGATGATCTTGTTTATGGCTATGGTGCTCATCATGTTTATGTCCATGGTGATGATCATGCTTGTGTTCTTGTTTATGATCATGCTTATGTCCATGACCGTGTTTATGTTCATGACCATGTTTATGCTCTTCTTTATGATCATGTTTATGTTCTTCTTTATGACCGTGTTTATGACCATGTTCGTGTTTATGTCCATGATGATGATCATGTTTGTGTTCTTGATGATGATCATGGGCATGTTTATGTTGATTTTTATGTTCGTGATGATGATCTTGTTTATGTTTATGATCATGTTGATGCTTAGCTTCGTGGGAATGTTTATGTTCTTGTTTGTGCTGGTGATGATGCTCCTGTTTGTGTTCGTGTTTGTGTACATGTTTGTGTTGGTGGTAGTGAACTTCAGCATGTTTTTCTTCTTCTTTATGTTCATGTGCAGATTCGTGTGTGTGTTCATCTTTATATTGCTCTTTATTATATTGTGATTCTTTATAATCATTATATTCTTCATCATTTCCATTGCGTCGTTGGAATTGTGCCGGACCATCATTTAAACGCCCTTCGAATTTAGAATAAAGCTTGTCGTATTTATCACCTGCTCCTACGCCTTGATTGTATTGGGCAATTGGGACATTATTATGTTGATATGTTAACGCAGCTGTTAACTGATTAGAATAGGCATTACCTGCGCTATGCACCGCAAAATCCTCATAATTATTGCTTTGTTGTATATAAGGGTTATTGATGGATTGTAAACCTGAATTATAATCAATCCTATACCCTTCAATCATGAGGAAACTCATTGCTAGCAAACTCGCTCTTGCCTGAAAAAAAAGTATTAATAAAATGCAATTAGTTTATTAAAATTATCTTACCAAAACTCCCATGTTGGATTGTGTTGATGAAACCAACTAAGCTGAGAATGATAATTGTTTGATATGTTGCTTTATTTATATTGTAAAATTTTTAATGGTAGGGGGTCAATATCCCAATTAAACAATCGTAACGCTTAACAAAATTATTAATTATTAAATTAAACATTTCTACATATTTTATATGAATGCTCAATTGTATTGATTAGAATAACTTAACTGTAATTAGTTTTAGGATTCAATAAAACACATTTTGTGAAAGCAAATGCATTTTTTGAATTATTTTTTAAATAAATCAAAACAATTAATTTATTTTTATATTTTTGTAATACCTTTTAATATATTTTGAGTTGGTTATATTTTGCAAAAGATGTGTTTCAAAAATTGTTTCTTTAAACTTTGATCGTTTTTTTAATTAAAATTGAAGTTGAACACCTGTTTAACATCGTCTAAATGATTGTAAACATTATATTTTATATTACATAATATATTTATAAATATTTTAATCTAATTCTCAGTTGCTGAAGCAATTAACAATAATACATTTTTCCTTACTTGTAATTATGAAGTTTTATTTTGGGCTATTGTTATAAATAGATGATACGTTTCTTTCAATCTACTGAGATAATGGATGCAAATTTGAAAATATTTAGTAGCAATAAAAACTCCAAACTTTTGAAGACTACGTTGAATTAAATCGATGTTTTAAAAGTTAGTGAATGGGCGCGTTAATACAAATGTAATTAAAATATGTTTTTTTTACACAAACATTAAAACATGGTGCAAAACATAATGTATAGGACAGAGATAAATAATTAAATCAATTTAAAGACCAAACTCATGATCATCAGTAAATCCCACATTAGAAATTGCCACACCACCGTCAATCAGAAACCCATTGAGAGAGTAAATAAATACACGTATCTTAGCACAACCGAAAACTATCAGTGGGATCACTCCCAAGAGGTCAAGATCCAAATAGAAAAAGCGAAAGGTGTTTTTAACAGTATAGGATCCCTACTAAAGAGCTACGTGTTTTATGTTCTTTTTACGGAGTTTACGTGAACGCTAACCGATGCTATGATCAGGAAACTAGAAGCATTAGAAATGTGGTTATATCTAAGAATGTTGAAAGTTTGGTGGAAAGATCGCATAACCAACACTGACATCCTTCACACAATGCAGAAAGAGAAAGAGGTCCTCAACACCATAAAATGCAGAAAACTCCAATACCTGGAGCATATTATGAAGAATGAAAGCAGATTCCAGCTACTGCAAAAAATACTGCAAGGGAAAATAGAAGGAAAAAGAGCTGTTGGAAGAAGAAGAAGGATCTTCAAATCTTCGAACATGGGTTGGCATGACCACCGCCGAGCTTTTCCGAGCAGTAGTAAATAAAGTAATTATTGCAAGAATGGTTACCAAAGTCCGGAACGGATAAGGAACTATAAGAAGAAGAAGAAGAAGAAAAAAAATACAAAAAAGTACAAAAAGCAAAAATAGTAAAAAAGCAAAAAAAAGCACGAAAAAACGCGAAAAAAGTAACAACTAAACATTTAAAGCACTTATCTCAAAATAAAGCAAAATAAACCAAATAAGAGTAGTGTCAAATTGTTGCATTTTGTATGAAAAGTACATATCCAAAAGGATTTTGTTCTGCATCATTTAATATAAACAAATAAGCAAATGCCATAAATTCGCACTCTACTCATGATCATCCGATGCGTTTTCAGTTTGCCCAATGCGTTAAATTTTGTTTGGCCACTGATGAGAATTTTTATCGAAAAATCGTGCTTTCCGATGAAGCTCATTTTCATCTCGGAGGCTATGTCAGTAAGCAAAATTGTCGGATTTGGGGATCAGAGAATCCACACATGACTATTGAACAGCTTATGCAACCACAACGAGTAACCATTTAGTGTGGTTTTTGGTACGGCGGCATTATTGGGCCATTTTTCTTCGAAAATGAGCAAGGAGCCGCCGTTACCGTCAATAGCGGTTGTTACTGTGCTATGCTAAACCAATTTTTGTTTCCAAAAATTGAAGAATATGAAATGTATGACATTTGGTTTCAACAGGAAGGGGCCACTTGCCATACAGCCAACGTAACCATCGATCCATTGCACACTGTTTTTGGAAATCGAATAATTTGCCGAGATACTGATGATAATTGGCCGCCTAAAAGCTGTGATTTGACTCCGTTGGATTTTTTTTTGTGGGTAGACCTAATGGATAAGTGTTACGCTAATCATCCAGAGACGATTGATGCTTTGAAACACAAAATCAAAGTTGTTATTCATGCGATTGGAGCCCAAACAATCGAAAATGTACTAAAAAATTGGGTTAATCTGATGCATTACTGTTAAGCCAGCTATGGCAGTCATTTGAATGATGTGGGCCATCTTAGAAACAAAATTGTCAAAATTTTAAAAAAATGTTATGTATCTTCTTCTTTAGTTACTTCAGTGTTCAATATAGGCATCTTTGATTTCTTTCCTTGTTTGTTTGTTCTTTGCAGTCTTCAATTACTTTCTTCTCGCTATGGTCTTCATGTTATCAATCCATCTCAATTGGGGTCTTCCTAAGCTTTTTTTTATTTTATTGGGGTTTTTAAAAATTTATTCTGTGTGTCTAGCCCATCTTTATTTATGGTTTGCTGAGATTTAGCCCGAATGTTGCTCTTTGTATTTCTAATAATTTTTTGGTTATTGTTATAGTTTCTAGGCTATAGGTAGCAACGGACTCTGCGTTTTACTTTGGCCGTTTGGTTTTCTTTGCCGATCTTGATTGTATAAAAGACTATATTGTCTGCGAATCTCAAGTAGTTTAAATATATGCCAATAATATTCATACCTATCTCATCCCAACGTAGTTGCTTGAACACTTTTTTTAGTGCTAAGGTGAAAAGTTTGAGAGTGATGGAGTCATCTTGGCAAACAACTTTGCATAGAGTTATTTTTTTTGGTGTACATATCGTTCTTTTATTTTTACGTGAAGCAGCGTCTTTATAATCTTTTTATACTTTTCTTTAGTCTTCAGAAACTAAACAAAACTGTATAAGTTGTTATTAATGAGTAACAACCAATGTAAATTGACAGTAATCCTGTTGAAAATTTGAACATTGATATTGATATATTATACAATTTGTATTTTTAAACTTAACCTTTATTAGTGTGAGAAACTATTGCGTTGTATTTTATTAACTTTGAAATAAATATTTTTAAAATTATAATTTATAGCTGGTTATGAAATAATTGATAAAAAACAAGATTTTATATTAAAACATCAACAATTTATTATTAATAATCAACAACATTTAAAACATGTTAACAAATGATTACGCATATTAATGTTTGGAATGTTCATGTTTGTGGCCATGATGGTGATCATGTTTTTGTTCATGATGATGACTCTCTTTGTGGCTATGCTTATGATCTTGATGATGGCTGTGTTTGTGTCCATGATGATGATCATGTTTGTGCTCGTGATGATGATCTTGTTTATGGCTATGGTGCTCATCATGTTTATGTCCATGGTGATGATCATGCTTGTGTTCTTGTTTATGATCATGCTTATGTCCATGACCGTGTTTATGTTCATGACCATGTTTATGCTCTTCTTTATGATCATGTTTATGTTCTTCTTTATGACCGTGTTTATGACCATGTTCGTGTTTATGTCCATGATGATGATCATGTTTGTGTTCTTGATGATGATCATGGGCATGTTTATGTTGATTTTTATGTTCGTGATGATGATCTTGTTTATGTTTGTGATCATGTTGATGCTTAGCTTCGTGGGAGTGTTTATGATCTTGTTTGTGCTGGTGATGATGCTCTTGTTTGTGTTCGTGTTTGTGTACATGTTTGTGTTGGTGGTAGTGAACTTCAGCATGTTTTTCTTCTTCTTTATGTTCATGAGCAGATTCGTGTGTGTGTTCATCTTTATATTGCTCGTTATTATATTGTGATTCTTTATAATCATTATATTCTTCATCATTTCCATTGCGTCGTTGGAATTGTGCCGGACCATCATTTAAACGCCCTTCGAATTTAGAATAAAGCTTATCGTATTTATCACCGGTTCCTACGCCTTGATTGTATTGGGCAATTGGGACATTGTAGGGTTGATAAATTAACTGCTTAGAATAGGCATTACCTGCGCTATGCACCGCAAAATCCTCATAATTATTGCTTTGTTGTATATAAGGGTTATTGATGGATTGTAAACCTGAATTATAATCAATCCTATACCCTTCAATCATGAGGAAACTCATTGCTAGCAAACTCGCTCTTGCCTGAAAAAAAAGTATTAATAAAATGCAATTAGTTTATTAAAATTATCTTACCAAAACTCCCATGTTGGATTGTGTCGATAAAACCAACTAAGCTGAGAATGATTATTGTTTGATATGTTACTTTATTTATATTGTAAAAATTTAAATGGTAGGGGGTCAATATCCCAATTAAACAATCGTAACGCTTAGCAAAATTATTAATTATTAACATTTCATATGAATGCTCAATTGTATTGATTAGAATAACTTTACTGTAATTAGTTTTAGGATTCTATAAAACACACTTTGTGAAAGCAAATGCATTTTTGTAAAAAAAATTAAATAAATCAAGTTTTTTAACGATTTTCTTGGGATCTTCTTGTACACACTAAATCATATTTTTTACTTCAAAAAACAATTCATTAATTTTCCTGTTTTCATAATACGTTTTAAATATGTTGTGTTGGTATTATTCCCCAAAAGAAAAAATTGTTTCTTTTAATTTTTATCGATTTTTTATTAAAATTGAAATAGAACACCTGCTTAACGACGTCTAAAAGAACTTAAAAGGTCACAAAAAGACTCACTAGAGTAATTTATTTTTATTTATTCAAAACTAGTTTCAATATTTTAATATCATTTTTAAATAGTGTTACAAAATTTATATTAAACTTATGAAACAATTACATTAAATGGTAACTATTATAAAATTTTATACAATTTATAAAGAAATTATATAATATAATGCAAGTAGGATTTTGTAAAAATTATACAAAACTTTTATTAACGGTTTTCGGAAATATTAAGACTTAAGAAAATTTCAATAGATTGACAAATTTTAGTGTTCAGTTTTTAGAGCTTGTATACAGCTAAACTGAAAAGTTTTTTTAAATTTAGAATACAGGAGACTTTGAGATTTTTAAGAATTTGCTTATGGGTCCCCACATCGACATCTCCGTTTTCGCTCAAATTTTGTACACATGTTTGGGGTACCAAAATATGACGATTCCTAAAATTTTAGATCTCTAGGTTTTTTTAGGAATATTTTGTATATTTCAGTTTTTGTGCTATAAATAAGCAAAAAATAGTTAAAATCATATTCAGAAAGGTGTATCTTATAGGAAATTTTCCGTAGAACACGATCCCGATCTTGGTTTTTTGAAATTTTTCGCGGAAAATGGGAAAAATACTATTTTATTAAAAATTTGATATATTCGATTCCGCTACAGATGGAGACTTTTGATCAAAAAAATTAAAAAAGACTGGATTCACTTAAGCTAGGGTGAAATATAACACATAATTGCTAAAAAAGGGTTATTTTTACTAATTTTCCGGCTATTTTCGGGAAAAAAAACGGACAAAAAGATTGCTTTCTACAAGAAATTTCTTTTTGACTACACTAATTTAATATTTTTTTAAATTTATTTTTAAGTATTTCTGTGGATACATTGTAAAATATCTCGGAACGTAGCACGTGCCTGAAATTTTCGGGGTATATAAAAGCACGTTTTTATCCACATTTGGAAAAAAATAGAAACTACTCATCATGTCTTTTAAGGTTCTGCGAAGTTTTTAATATTCAAGGAAAATAATTTTTGGCTCTGATAACTTATTTTTTGGACAATTTTTAAGAAAAAAGTTTTTTTATAATTTTTTCCATACATATAATTAAAAAAATGTAAAATAGCTCAAAATTCTTGATTTTTTTCAAATTTTGATTGTTTTGATTACTCGGAAATGGCTTGCTGAAAAAATCTGGAAAATTTTACATAATCAGGATTTATGTAGAGGAAGACATTTTCAGTGATTTGAGTAAAATTTTTTTTTTTTTTTTTTTGAAAAAAAATAATTATAAAAATAATTATTTTTTTGTCTATCATAATTTTACAAAAGACGGTCAAAATAAATATTGAATTAGTGTAATTTAAAGAAATTTTTTTGTAGAACGCGATCATTATGTCCGTTTTTTAAATTCTCCTGAAAAAGCCGGACAGTTAGTAAAATTACGGAAAATCAGTATCATATTCAAATTTCAATTCTACAGGTGTAACCGAATCAAAGATATTGATATAGAATAGTATTTTTCTCATTTTCCGCCAAAAATTTCTGAAAACCAAGAGCGGGATCGTGGAATTTCCTTTATAAAATTTGAATTTTATTGGAAGATTTTAAAAGATGAGACATTTTAAGATATTTTGAACAAAATTAATAAACTTGGAAAAACTTCTCTCATTTAAGGTCTTCTCAAGCTTCTTTTATTTTATCGGGGTTTTGAAAAAGTTATTCTGTATGCTTACCGTTTTTTGCTTTGTCGTGCCACATGTCTAGCCCATCTCTACTCCAGGTTTGCTGTGTTTTAGCCCGGAGTTTGACATATTGTTTAACTCTTTTATATATTACATATTTAGCCTTATTCTGTATGCATATTGCTAGCTAACAATATTGTTAACGAGCAAGGTTTCTTAGCAATTTAGTAAAAAAGACGTAATAAATACACAACATTGCTCAACAACCTTCCTAACGATATTGTTAGCTAGCAATATGCACACAGAATAGGGCTAAATGTCGTTTATTTTTACGTGAAAAATAGATTCTTTATAATCTTTTTATACTTTAATTTCTGTAGTCTTTAAAAACTAAACAAAGCTGTATAAGTTGTTAGTAATGTGTAACAATTAATGCATTATATTTTATTAGCTTTAAAGTTAATATTTTTAAAATTATAATTTATAGCTGGTTAGGAAATAATTGATAAAAAACAAGAATTTAAATTAAAACATCAACAATTTATTATTAATAATCAACAACATTTAAAACATGTTAACAAATGATTACGCATATTAATGTTTGGAATGTTCATGTTTGTGGCCATGATGGTGATCATGCTTTTGTTCATGATGATGATTCTCTTTGTGGCCATGCTTATGATCTTGATGGTGGCTGTGTTTATGTCCATGATGATGATCATGTTTGTGCCCGTGATGATGATCTTGTTTATGGCTGTGGTGCTCATCATGTTTATGTCCATGGTGATGATCATGTTTGTGTTCTTGTTTATGTTCATGCTTATGTCCATGATGATGTTTATGTCCATGATCGTGTTTGTGACCTTCTTTATGATCATGCTTATGTTCTTCTTTATGACCGTGTTTATGACCATGTTCGTGTTTATGTCCATGATGATGATCATGTTTGTGTTCTTGATGATGATCATGGGCATGTTTATGTTGATTTTTATGTTCGTGATGATGATCTTGTTTATGTTTGTGACCATGTTGATGCTTAGCTTCATGTTCGTGCTTATGTTCTTGTTTGTGCTGGTGATGATGCTCCTGTTTGTGTTCGTGCTTGTGTACATGTTTGTGTTGGTGGTAGTGAACTTCAGCATGTTTTTCTTCTTCTTTATGTTCATGTGCAGATTCGTGTGTATGTTCATGAGAATCTTCATCATTATATTGCTCATTATTATATTGTGATGAATGTGGTTCTCTATAATCATTATATTCTTCATCAACATTTTCATTGCGTCGTTGGAATTGTGCCGAACCATCATTTAAACGTCCTTCAAATTTAGAATAAAGTTTGTCATATTTATCACCTTGACTATATTGGGCAACTGGGACATTGTAGGGTTGATATGTTAACGGATCTGTTAACTGATTAGAATAGGCAATACTTGCGCTATGCACTGCAATATCCGGTTGTACGTATGGACTGCTATAGGCTTGTAAACCTGAATTATAATCAATCCTATACCCTTTAACCATAAGGAAACTCATTGCTAGCAAACTCGCTCTTGCCTGAAAAAATAGTATTAATACATTGCGATTAGATTGTTAAATTTTTCTTACCAAAACTCCCATGTTGGATTGTGTTGATGAAACCAACTAAGCTGAGAATGATATTTTTTTTTTTAATTGCGATATTTATATCATAAAGTTTTTGATGGTAGGGGCCCCCAGTTTAATTCTCAAATAAACAACCATAACGCTTAATGAAATTACATATTATAAACATACGAATGATAATGAAATGCATAATTTTGTTGGTCCAATAAGTTTGGTCGGTTTAAAGATTTACTAAAACTAATTTTTATTCAGCATCACTAGTCTTTGTTATATATTTTGAAAGAAGTTAAGTTTGTTGACAAATTATTTGAGAAATTTACAGGGATCCCATATTTTTGATTATAAAACAATTAAAAATTTAAATGAATAATCATAATATTAATTAAATCATATTTTTGTTACTTTCACTTTTTTTATGATTTCCAAGTATGTATGTAATATTCCGCAAACATTGGTTTCTAAAAAAATATTGTCTACCTTATTTTTATTTCTCGACATATCAAGATGTGATGCTTACAGTGCCGTCGCAACATATTGTGCGGTGTGTGCGGTGCACACGGCGCGGCCAAATAAATAAAGCAGCCAAAAATGTATTTGATTTAATTATTAAGTTAAGATTATTTATAAAAAAATTGTAAATTTAATGAGATAGTCGCTTTATCAAAATATTATTTTTGCCATTTTAGACTTGTTTTATCGTAGATAGCTTTCTGGCTCAATGGTGGTTAGACTTTGTTGTTAGTTTCTTGTTTAATGTTTTGTAGTCGAATATTAGAAATAAATTTGGTAATCTGTATTCCAAAGGATTAGAGTATTGAAGGTAACAGGGCAAAGTTAGAATCTATAAAACTTGTGTCCGGCCGATCTTAACCTACGCCGCTAAATCCAATGCAGAAATATTTAAAATTAAAAGACTAATGAGGAGCACAGAAATAAAAAGTCTTAGAACAATAAAAGTAGTAAACTATGTGATAAAATTAAAAAGAAGAACTAGATACTAAAAAAATAGCTAGATTGGTCAAATCACAAAGATGGCAGTAGAGGACCATATGGATAGAATGAACTACAACAGAATTACAAAATGAGATAAAGACCAAAGATCCCAAAGTAGAAAACCTCTAGGCAGACTACCTAAAATATGGATTATTTGCAAACAAGAAGAAGAAGAAGTTAATCTTGAAGCGGACTAGCAAATAAAAAACCACAGAAATGCTTAATGAGCCTAGACCTGATTTTGATAACTATATTAATGCATTTACCAAAAGAATAACAAAAGTGCAATTTTTGACTAAAAACCTTATATAACATGCTTTTTAGACTAAAAATTAATAAAATAATAAGATTTTGTGCAAGAAAGTTAAAGAAAACTCAACAGAAAATATTGTTTTGAAATCAAAATTAAACAAAAAAAGCAATTTTAGATTACATTTTTAGAAAACGTTGTTTCTGACTACAAATTTAATAAAAAATGCTTTTTAGAACAAAAAGTAATTAAAAAATGTGATTTTATTCAAGAAAGGTAAAAAAAATTCATTAGAAAATACTGTTTTAAACTCAAAATTAAACAAAACAAAAAACAATTTTAGACTAAAGTGTGTATAAAACGTTGTTTTTGACTAAAAACTTATTAGAACATGTTTTCTAGACCAAACATTATTTTTTATTAAAATTAATGTGCTAGAAAGTTAAAAAAAGTTTGGCAGAAATAATGTTTTGAACTAAAAATTAAACAAAAAATGCTTTCTAGACCAAAAAATAATTAAAAATGTAATTTTATACAAGGAAATTCATAAAAAATACTATTCTGAACTATGAAAGAAAAAAAAACAATTTTGGATTAAAGTGTTCAGAACATGCTGTTTCTGACTAAAAACTTAATAACTAATGCTTTTTAGACCAACAAGTAATAAAAAAATGTAATTTTGTGCGAAAAGTTATATAAAACTCATAAAAAAACTGTTTTCAACTAACAATGAAACAAAGTAAGCAATTTTGGACTAAAATGTTATTAGAAAATGCGGTTTTTGAGTAAGACTTTCTTCTTAGACTAGAAAGTGATACATTTTTAGACCAAAAAGTGATAATAATTGTGATTTTGTGCAATAACAGTTACACAAAACTTATAAAAAAGAAAGTTTTTGGACTAAAAATTGAACTAAAAAAGCAATCTTTTACTAAAACGTGTTAAAAAATGCTGTTTCTAAATAAAAACTGCATTTTTGAACAAAAAAATAATAAAAAAAACGTGATTTTGTGCAAAAAAGCCATAAAAAACATAAAAAAAACTAAAAACTAAACAAACAAAAATTAATTTTGGACTAAAACGTGTTTAAAAAATGCTGTTTTTGACAAAATACCTAATAGAAAATACTTTTAAAAAAAAGTTAAAATAGAAAGAAAATACACTAAAAAATACTGTTTTAAATAAACATTTAAACAAAATAAGCAATTTTAGATTAAAACTTGAAAAAAATAGTGTTTTTTAGACAAAAAGTAATAAAAATGTGATTTTGTGCAAAAAAAGATAAAGCACTGATGGAATTGTACTTGAATACTTTGCGGTGAGTCTCAAAAATTGCAAAATAATTTTGAATCATCTTAGCAACACCCAAGAGCTTTACTTTATATGCTATAAAAAGCGGCATATATATGTTTTGCACACAGGCAGCCGTACTTCTTGCAACGTCCCTGGATGCTTAGCATTTTCACAGGAATGTAGTTTTTATATCTTTTCCAGTAGTTTGGGAATAATGTTTATCTATGTCAAATGTGAAATGCATAAAACCCATTTTTAAATATTGAAAATTGTATACTTTCTATTAGATCATTTTCAAAAAAATGGTCCTTAAACATTGCGGAATTACATGTGTTACCGGTATGGTAATTGCGTAGTCTTGCGCGTATTTAAAAAAAAAATATGTGACAAAATACACGCCACTTTATTAGGAACCTCGAGCTAATTACGGTTGGGAAGGTTGCCTCGTCATTTCTCCAAAATGTGCTTTGCCGTTAGAGGGTCGTGACACGTTTGGCATGCAGGTTGTTCGTTGCCAGTCTGGGAGACATAGGGCAACCTCCTCTGTCCTGCTGTTGGCAATCCTTGATGATTTTTGAAATGACGGGAATGTTGTTCATAGGATCTGCCTCTATTACTTGACGGGTGGCTTTATACCCTCATGACATTGTCCAGACAAAGATAATTCTTAGTTCAAACCCGGACAGGCGGAATACCAAAGCTTAGACGAGCTGGGCCCGCAAATTGACCGAGTACATAAACATCAGTGGGCCTTACGGAAAAGTTGTCCGTTGCATCCGTGTCTGCCACCTGGCGGTTTTATTGACTAGCTTCTTGCCAACATTACCAGACGTCAACACAAAGGTTTTGTCTAAAAAGGCAGAATACTGAAGCTTGTACTAACTAGGCCAGCGGACTGATTTAGGATTGCACTCAGCAAGTCGGAATGAAGAAAGAACGAGCTGTGGGATAACTGCTCACAGTTTAGCAGAGTTTTTTGCAATGTATATAATTCTATAATCTTTACGGAGACCTTTTTAAGAAGAGACCATTTCCCACTCCCAATCCGTTTTTGTACCTCCTTATACACCCGCAAAGAGTCTGGGTATTTGGAAATAATTTCAAAAAACTTGCTCCTCAAGACGTCGGTGCATTTCTTGTTTCTACTGACGTTAGGCCTGAATCTGTATTTTTGTTGAAGGTAAATATGAGTTTGTTGTTGTGGCCTCTTTTTGCTTGCATCGCAAGTACAAAGCGATTTCAACAAGCGCCTAACGGGGTACACCGGACTTGCTACAAAACCTTAGTGCCGGACTCGTCAGAAATGTTTCTGTGGCATTTCTGGTGCCTGGGTTTTGGACTGCACTGCACTTTTATTCGGGATTACAAAACCAGGGTTGTCTACAACTACACAGTACCTATCTTTGCGCACTCCAGTTAATGTTGACTAAGCAAGCACTTGATCACATTCAAGCTTTTGTTGCTTTTTGTTACAAATTCATCAATATGTGCCCGAAAGGAAAAAATCCTATCGATTACAAACTCGGAGAGAAAGAGAGAGAAGGACTGTTTTGACGCACGCGATTTTGGAACCCTACAAGACAAAGGGTTCCGATGAGGTCTTTTTAGGCGGCCTCTACTTTCCTATTCATTTTGCATCAGTTGACGCATGATAGGCGTATTGGTATAAACAATTCTGCTGCTCAAACAATACAATCAGTGAAAACCTTTGAAGCGGTCATGGCAACCTCACTATTCAAGTGATCGTTGCCGTAAAGTCTTTCTGCACCTGTCACATTAAACGTGATTGCTAGGCCTAAAGAAAATAAAGACAAATCAATTGCCAAAAAAATAGGTGTGGGGGAACAGCACTTAATAAAAATTAATAGAATACTTAAGCCTGTTTACTCAGGTCGGTTTTAAGGCCGACCTGAGTGTGTGTAAAAGGTGTTTTTTCCCTTGCCTTAGACAATCTTGGGGGAGGGGGGGGGGGCATTTTGAGTTTATTGACGGGTATGTGTTGGATTAGTGCAGCAACAAAAGGTGGCAAAAGTGTTTTTTATCAAATCATTAATGTCCACTGAGCTTTTAGGGGCAGTCGCGGCTTTAGCGTTAGAAAGTTTGGCCATTAATGTTAAAACTGTTACCAACTTGTGTGTTTCATGATTTTTCTTATTGCAACTTTATTTGTTACCTTTATGCAGAGGTTTTCTACAAGCGCAAATCGAGCAACAAATAGGCGTGTGATTACACCTCTGAAGCTATTGAAGCTACGCATTGGTGCCGGAATAAATGGACTGTCTGTGAGGCTATAAAAAACTTCTTTTACGTTAGTAGGAAGCTGTGGACGATTAAATGTTGGTATATGTATTTTATCTCGCATGCTAGAAATGTGATGCACATCGATTACCCCTTGACCACTCATATTTTCCACAATTTTCTCAAACGTGCAATTTTAAAAATCCCTGCTATATCTTTGCTTGTATTTAAGGTCCTACGTGTTGAAATTTGAAATAAACGTAAAAATCTTCAATTTGTGTTTTCACAATAAGGTCTTTGACCTCTTTAATAGATTTAGTATAACCGATCAGTCCTTATAATGTTCTACTAAGTGGTGACTTTGTCAAATTTGCCTTCTCATCACTGGCACCAATGTTTGACAAAATAGATTTACTAGACTTTTTTCGTTTTGCTGAGGAAGACGCTGGATTTGTTGCACTAATTAAAAAAATAGAATTAGAAAAAAAATAATAATGTTGTAAATATATTAAAATAAATTTAGTTTAAAAAAAATGAAGCCCAATTTAACTAATCACAAGACTTGGGCATAATTTTTGCGAACTGTTATAAAAAGGAAAGAGCGCTTTATCTACCGCCAGGTTGAGAAAGAATAGAAAAAAAGGTTAGGGGTGGAAAATGTAAATGAGAGGAAGATAGGAATGGCTTTGGGTACATTTGGTTTTGTTTGCTTTTGCTCATTGACAAAACCGGCATGGGTGGTCTTGTTAGAACTTTAATCTCTCCTTGGTATGGCTCGAGCAGAAGGCACACCTGCTCACAACGACAAGATAGTACTCAGCAGTGGAAATTTCCATGTTGATGTAACATTTATTTCTTTTAAAAAAGTAATAATTATTGCAAAATATTGTCAATAAGTTTGAATTGGTTTACTTGTATTATTGGTCTGAAGCAACGTTAGAGAATTGCCGGGTTTAGTCGCCGCGTCCTGATGGGGCGGGAACCCCAGTTTAAACTACCCGCCTATATACATATGTTCTGGAGTGGCCCACCCACCCTCGCAAGTGTATTCCATCCAAGGATTGGATATCACCATCACCTCTAATGACTGAGAGATCTTTAACGCGGTAGAGAAGAGTAATTTTAACTTTTTTTATAACCAACATTTGGGCGGGTGGGCGGGAACTCCAGTTTAAACTACCCGTCCATATTTATGTTCTGGAGTGGCCTACCTACCCACCTAAGTGTTTGCCATTCAAGGATTAGATACAACCATCAACTCTAATGACTAAGAGACTTTTAATGCGGCAGAAAAGAATAATTTTAAATTTTTTGATAATTAACATTTGAGCGGGTAGGCGGGAACCTCAATTCAAACCATTCGCTCGTACTTATGTTTTAGAGGTCCTTTCTTCTCATCACTAGCGCCGGTATTTGACAAACAAGCTTGACAGACTTTTTCCTTTTTACCCGTGCAGCCCCTGTCAGATTCAATTAACATAATTTTTGATCCATCATAAAAAACGAAAGTGCGTTTTAGGTTAGGGGTAGAAAATATAATCGAGAGCAAGATAGGAATAGCTTTGGGTACATTTAATTTTACTTCTGCTAAATAATAAATGAGTTATTAAAATAAAAAAGTCTTAATGTTGTAAATACTCAAACCATATTAGAAATCCTTAAGAGCGCAGAAGTTCATCTCAAATAATAACAAAATTTTAATTTTAATTTTTTAATATAGTTTGTATGTGTTCGTTATGAGAGTAGATGGCCAACGTAGTGAACAATATATGATATTGACATCAAAACAAATGGTTTCTGCATTATATGTTTCTATACTTGATTCTGTTTTGTAAAAGTTAAAATTAATTTTATTCATATCTTATTTCTCCAAATTATAACTCATAACTGTAAAAGAGTGGAAAAAGTAATTGATAAAACAGTTTAGATTAAAACATCAACAATTTATTATTAATAATCAACAAACATTTAAAACATAAGTAAAAATGATTAAGCAGATCAATGTTTGGAATGATGGTGCTTGTGTCCATGATGATGATCATGCTTGTGTCCATGATGATGATCCTCCTTGTGACCATGCTTATGATCTTGGTGATGGCTGTGTTTGTGTCCATGGTGATGATCATGTTTGTGTCCATGATGATGATCTTGTTTGTGGTCGTGATGTTCATCATGCTTATGTCCATGGTGATGATCATGTTTGTGTTCTTGATGATGGTCATGCTTGTGTCCATGGCCGTGCTTGTGTCCATGATCATGTTTATGATCTTCATGATGATCGTGTTTATGATCTTGATGATGTTGATGCTTATGATCATGTCCATGTTTGTGTCCATGATGATGATCATGTTTGTGTGCTTGATGATGGTCATGGGCGTGTTTGTGTTGATTGTGATGATCGTGGTGATGATCTTGTTTGTGTTTATGGTCGTGTTGGTGCTTAGCTTCGTGGGCGTGCTTGTGCTCTTGCTTGTGCTCGTGCTTATGCTCCTGTTTGTGTTCGTGCTTGTGTACATGTTTGTGTTGATGGTAATGAACTTCAGCATGTCCTTCTTCTTCTTCATGATGGTGTTTAGATTCTGATGGTTCCTGTTCATGCACATCTTCACCCTCATAATGCGCATCGTAACGTGATGAAGGTGATGCTTTGTAATCAACATATTCTTCATCCACAACTTCACTGCGTTGTTGTAATTGTGCTGGACCATCATTTAAACGACCTTCAAATTTAGAATAAAGTTTGTCGAATTTACCACCACCGCCGCCGCCGCCTTGACTGTATTGAGCAGCTGGGACAATGTAGGGTTGATATGTTACCGGAGCTGTTAGCAGTTTAGAATAGGCAATACCTGCGCTATGCGCCGCATTATCCTCGTATTGAATGCTTTGTTGTATGTAAGGGTTGATGGTGGATTGTATGCCTGTATTATAATCAATCCTATACCCTTCAACCATGAGGAAACTCATTGCTAGCAAACTCGCTCTTGCCTTGAAATAAAAATAATATTAATACAACGCGATAAGATTATTAAAATCTTCTTACCAAAACTCCCATGTTGGAATGTATTGATGATACCAACTAAGCTGAGAATGATTATCGCTTGTTTATTCGCGATATTTATATTATAAGATTTTCTATGGTAGGGGCCCCCCAGTTCAATACTCCAATTAAACGATCGGCAACGCGTAATGAAATTAATTATTGTTATTATCTCTTTGTACCATCGGGTAATAAAGCATAAAGCGTGCCTGAATATAACCGCCGATTTGCATAAGTAATTTTCAGATCAGCGCACTTTTTCCATTATATTAAGTATTCAATATTTTAATATGTACTTAAATGCAGAGCGGATTTCTCTTTTCTAATTGTTAGTTGTTGTTTCAGATCGCAGGGAGCACCGCCGCCGCCGCCACCAGGAGCAGGAAATATACCAGCGGTACGACTAAAGTCAGACTTAGGTTTTGTGGATTTATTTTAGTTTATAAATACTGCATTAATATAAATTATTCTTATAAATTAAATTGTTTTTTTAATTATTTTATAAATAATAGAAATCCACCAAGCCACTAAGCTATTTCATATTTTCCATTAAATCGATGTCAATTAATATAATTATGTTTGAAATAAAAATGATTATAAATATGTAAATTAATGTATTAAATGCAACATTGATTGAGTTCTAATGCTTAATACTTATAAAAATATTTTAATCATGCTTTTATGGGAGAAATTAATGTTTTATTCGATTTATACACAGGACGTCCGTTAATACTAGTGTAAAGGTTTCATTAATTATTTTAATGTAATGAATAAATGTTTTTTGAAATATTAATTGTTGAATAATACTTTGTAGAAATTTATTTTTATTCTTTCTTCCATTACGTTACATGTTGTTTCTATTGAGTAGCTTTATTATGTTATCGTGTCAGATTATTTGATATTTGTTTTAATTGTCATAGTCTACATTGTAATAGGGTTTTTGTTCAATTTGCAATGAGTTTTATTGTGCTATTTCTTCTCGTTCTTAAACTTAATCTCAGAAGCATATTGTTAACATTGTTTGATCTCTGATAGACTAACATTCTGCATGTTGCCCTTACATTTTTTTTTTTAATAATATGACAATTTAATTTAATTATTTTTTATTTTTTTCTCAATTCAGCAAATTTAGATAGTGGTTTATAAAGATTAATTATGACTAAGCGTAGTCAGACAGTAAATAATAAAAATTCTAAGTATTTAGAAATGCTGTAAGAATTGAATAATTAAGAAAATTGCTGTTTTATTAGTTGATTTTTTTTTAAATAAACGATTATTAATAAAAATGATGATAGGAAAAACATGACGAAGAAAATCAATTAAATTAACAAAGATAATGGCGATGATATATACACTTTAATTGTATTTGATAATGAGTGTTGTTGGTCATGCATTGTTAGCTGAAAATAACACATCTTTAGTAAATGTTAAAACAAAAAAATATAATAATTAATGTTATTACAAAAAAAAAAAAATTAAATAGATTGTTTGATGCAATAAAAGACAACCACACAGAAATGTATTGAAATTTAAATAAATTAATCAAATGATTTTCTCCGGGAAGCAAATTACACCTTTCTTTAGTGAGTTAAAAAAACTCCGATTCATTTCTATATACATATTTAGAGAGACTTTGTTTACTCTTCAAAAATTATGCTCAGAAGCTGTACCCGGATTAAATTTAGGAAGCTAAGGAGGGTTTTGTTGATGTTATATTAAATGCAAATAAACATATGCAATCTTATAAAGATGGAGTTTACTTCATTTAGGTATTAAATTTTTTTTGGCATAATTTTTATACCAATTCAAAAAAATAAACGCTACAAAAAATTTAAAAACACCTAAAAACCAATTTTTTAAAAATAAAACAAATTTTAAGTACCTTGAAAGGTAAAACAAGGCAGTCTTAAAAATCAATTTTTCAAATTCAAAAAATTTCACCTCTTCAAGAAGCCGTCGTTACTTCTTGTGCATCAGGAATAGAAGAAAGGTTAAAATCCTTATGTAATATTTTGGAACTACTTAAAATACTTTATATTTGGCGAAAAAACCTGATATTGTTCAGGACTTATTTGTAACTGAATGTTTCTGGATTGATTTGAATGTTTTTGATGGGAGAATATTGTAGTTTTCCCACGAATTATAGTATTGGGTATACTCATTGTTTATGTAGAATTTTTGAGGGGTTTGTTCAGCAGTTCCATTGTCATTGCTTCTTAATAAAGAGAGATAGTTGTTGAAATTTTCAGATGAACTTAAATCTTTGCAATCGCAATCTTCTTGTAATATTTTGTAAGCTGCTGCTTGTAATTTTTTCATTGGGATGGTTCTTAGTATTTTTCCTTTCTTTTTCCTCAACATACTCATTACTAATTCCTTGACTAAGTTATCACTAATTGGTGATGAGGGTAAATTGATTCCGCTTGATAAAATACTTTTGTAGTCAATCAATTGGCTTTTCAAAGGTAATGAAAGGCTTTCTTTTCTAGCACGCATTTCACATTGCTCTTCAGATTTTTTTAATTTCTCTTCATCTTCCTCTTCGCAACCATCTTGTAACAATTTAATTAATCTTGAATGCGTTGCTGCTCTTTGATATTTATTCATTTTTCTCAATTCAGTGAATTCAGTTTCAGTATTTGATATATGCCTATTCATATCTAATGTATCAAAAGAAACTATATTATCCTCATCTATAAACTACTTTTTGTAGAAACTGATTTTGATTCTGCTGTTAATAAATCTAATTTAGATTCTTTTACAACGCTCCTCCTCCTCATACTTCTTTTTAGGACATTGTCCTGTTTTTTACGCATGTCACGTCTCATGCGACCTTGAGCTCCATGATTCGTTCCATCGCTTCGGTGGTCTTCCCATGGGTTGTTTTGTGTTGGGTTTTGCTACTTTGGCCCATTTTGCCAGTCGTTCTGGGCCTATCCGGTCGACGTGTCTGTCCCACTCTCTTCGTCTGACTCTGGTCGGCCGCGTATGTTAGAATGGGACGAATACTTGTTTTGTAAATTCTGGCTTTGCTGTGTAAAGACCTATACTTGTTCCTCCAAATGATGTTATGTATTGCTCTGGATATTTGTGCTGCTTTAGTTGTTGATCTTCTGACCTCTTCTTTAAGTTTTTTGCTGTCCGTTATGTCTACCCCAAAATACTTAAATGTGTTTACTTGTTCTACAACGCGTTTCTTTTTAAATTTAGAATTTCTGCTAGCGTAATGTAAAGTTCTAATTCTATCTTTGGCTGATGGTACATGGAATTCAATTTCTTGATTGTTGTTAATTTTGCTTATTTCAGTATCGATTTTAAATGTTTCTTTATTTTCTGTTCTGATGCGTTGCTACTAATCAAACTGTTATCTATACTAGAGCTTGTAGAGCTGGTATCCTCTAAAGATTTGCTACCTTGCAACTCAACCTCATATTTTATCAATTTTGATTCAATTGGTTTTATTTAGAAATTGGTTCTTTTATTTCTTCAATGTTTTCATTAAGTTTTATTTTGTCATCACAGTCAATAATGTTGTCTTCATATTCCTCACAACTAAGAGGTTTAAATTCACCCAAAGTTAATTTGAGGTTATTTTGTATAGCTTTGAAACTTTCATCCAAGCCTAAATCAAATGTTGGTGCTCTTAATGTTTCCTTAATTTCATGCCTTTCAAATACAAGATTCGATATTTTATAATCTTCTACTTCAACTTTTTCAATGGAATCTTCATTAGTTTTAATGCCTACTGATACTTTGCGGTCTTCTTTAGTATTACTTTGATTGATGTAATGATATGTTCATCTAATATTTTGCTGACGCCCACTCCTACAATTATTTCACCATCATCTTCACATTCATAAGTAGTAACAACTCTATTCTCAATACTATTAACTATTTATTAGCTTGATTATCAACACAATCTTTAATTGTTGATATTTTATTAACTTCTTTATTACTAGTAACTTCAACGCAAATTCCATCATTATTTTCAACAGTTTGGGTTAAACAATTTGTAATTTCTTCCTAAGCATTGGTGCATTCAAAGTCTTCACTAATATTAGTAACATATGAACTTTCTTTTGTCTACTTTCATCATAGGATTTATTTAGGTAAAACATCATTATCGGGATTAATTTGACTCCAGGAATCAATATCATTTTCTTCAGCTTCAGTCTCACTTCCATCACTTTCCGTTTCTGATTCAGGTTCAATTTCCGATTAAACTTCTGTTTCCGCTTCACTTTATCAGCTGTTATATAATCGCAGCTGCTATCCCTGCAAATCTCTTCCTCATTGCTTGTAATTGGAACGTCTTAAGTTAATTTTTCTTTTGGTTCTATTTTAGTAACAGAACTGGACCACTATTTAACTTTAATTGTAACTGAAGTAGTCATATCATCATTACATGGAGAAGCTTCATTTGGTGTTCTTGATGGGCTGCGTAATGTGAATTCAGAACGTATTTTATTATCGCTATTAAATGAGAATAAATTGGTTTCACTATTACCTACAGTAACTTGTGTTACTTCTTGATTATCATTTGTTACGCTAAAAGTTAATTTTAAAGGTAATTGAACACTGACTACTTTCTGTTTGGATTCGTATTCGTGTTCATCATCGCATACTATAGTTTCATTACTAACAATGCTTGATTCTCGTGAACATCTTTTGCTATCTCCTTCACTTTCTTCGAATATTACGCTTAATTGGAATTGTTTCATCTTCTATATATTCCTCTTCATTTTCTGTTGTTTTTGAATTGGATTCACCATCATCATACTCAACATCTTTATCTTCTTTATCAACTATAATTTTTTTCTTAAATTTCTTCTTCTATTTCATCTTCAATTAATTTATTTTGTAATGACGGTACATTACTATTTCTCCTTCTGTAAATTTCTCCAACCTCTTCATCTTCAGTTTCTGAACTTTGACTTTATACCCCGACATCAATATCCTGATCATCAATCACAGTAGTTTCTGATATATCATCTCTAATTTCTTCTTCTTTAGTATTTTCCAATATAACTTCATTTTCATCAATATTTGGTTCAACTATTCTAGGAGTTGGTGGTGGGATTTGAGGTGTTCTAGTAGTACATCTAGCACCTTGATTCAACTTAGCTTTATACAAAACCATCTCATTTATTCATCATTATAAGAATACTCATCACAATCCGATGGATAATAAGCAAGATATTGCGGATACATTGGTGGATAACCATAGTAATAAGAATAATAATAAGAATCCCAATAAGGATGCTGATATTCAAAACTAGCAGGAGTATTGCGCCTGCTTGCATTTTTAGTATCTGTATCAGCTGATTCATAACCCGAATAGTAACCAGGATTTCAATTCCAGAATGTTACAGTTGTGTTGCGACAGCTGCTGCACATTTTTGGTTCCTCACTATCACTTCCGTTCTTCCTTTTTGGGAGGATTTTGATAGTAACCCTAATTTTGTAGTGTTCTTTTAGAATTATCATTGGAATCATTAGGATTGGGATCATTTGGATAATAATAATTATAATAATCTTGCCAATAAGATGGTGGTGGTGGGGGATAATTAAGCGGCCGCTGTTTGTAAGCTTCGTAAATTTTGTAATTTTTGTTACTTTGGTTGCAGTTCTCTACAACAAATGAAATTTTTGTTTGATAGGCCAATAAACTATTCATATTTATCTCATTTTTATTTAAATTAATGATAACAACACTATTAAATGATAGTGATTATTATAACTACAACGGAGAGATTAAGTTAAAAAAATGATGTTTCGTGGTGGAGAATGAAGTTAGTTATGAAATTATGATATAAATTCTCTTCGCTAAGGCTTAAACTTTTAGAATTTTATTCTCGATGATAGCACCACAAAACCAATTATATTTTGTTTGTAAGTTAGGCCTAGTTTTGGATCTTACTCAATGCATTCGCGGTCATAGCTTGGACCATTTTGAATGCCTTACTTGGGATGGCACCTCCCGTTTACATTTTTTTGGTTTTTGCACTGTTTGTGGACTTGGGTGCACATACGCCTGCGGTTGCTCATCACTTAAATTAAAACCAAAGTTTAAACCAAAACAAATCATGATAAAAAAACTTATCTTTAATTTGTATAGGTATTATCCTAACCTGAGGATCCCTTTCATCAAATTGGGGCACTATAAATTAAGAACCAATAATATATTTAATTTAAACACAAATTAATTAAATTAAAAGCATCCTACCGCCATTCATATTTTGCAGCATACGGAAGGCTTTAGATGGAATTGCACCTCTGTATTTAGGATCCAACTTTGTTGCCGATTAAAATTCTAATCATCAATTTCTAATTGATATTAGTTCGGAAGTAAAACAAACCTTTCATTTGCGGATGGTGTTGTATTTTCAGAACTACTATTTGCACATTCCAATTAAATAGAGATTATTTTAAAAACTTAAAATACTAGCTGGTGGGATAGTCGTAGTAACATTTTCAAAATAACTTTATTTGTATTAATATTTTGTTGAGCTATTGTAGGAGATTGTAGTGGTATATGAGGTGTGTTTTATATAAAACCATATCATTATCATTATAATAATTTGATTTGACATTGAACAGGATTTGCGGATACATTGGTATATTATAACATGGATTTTGCTAATATTTACAGTTTCAATTTTGGCTGATTCAAATCTTGGATAATAACAAATATGACGCCAGAATCAAGTGGATAGTGGTTCTGTAGAAGCATATTTAGTTGTTGCTTTCAAATTAAATTTGTGTACAGTTCTAAATTGAACAAAAGGGTTGAAGCAGTTTTGTATGGATTAGTTTTTGATTTTTCTTTCTAACTTGTTTTATTAATTTTATAAATCAAATTTTTAATAACAGAAACAATTCCAAGCTGAGTTTTATATGTTTTCTACTTAGCAATGAATACAATAGTTATTGCCAAGAAAACTGTATGTCAAGTTCCTGTGAAATTTTATAGTTAGAATCGCTTAAAATTTGTCATTTTTATTTCATAAAAATCAAACTATTTGACAGACAATCGATTTTGCTGTTATTCATAATTGATTGAACATTGTTTGTCAAATAATTTGTTTTTTATGCTATTTATTAATCATAAAAAAAACGAGTTTTTGTAATTTAGTTATTTTTCATATAACTGATTTAGTAATTTTTTTTAAGAATGTTTTAATCATATTTGATATGATTAATGAGTTTATTTTAATGCAATTTTCTGGTCTAATAGATATAATTTATTTTAATACAATACAGTAAATTAATTGTTATAAAAACAATATCTAATTTTGGTACTTTTCCTTTTTTGTGTATAATATTTACTTTTTTTTTAATTGACTACAGTAAGACATATTTATGCAATTCTAATCTTAATTTTGTGGTTAAATGTTTTATGAACAAATATCAACATCCGGCCATCAAATGTGAAATATGATTATAATCATTTTTTTCACGCTATTAATTATGAGAATCGGACCATCACATGTTTTATAATTGACCATTAAATTCTAAAAGGTACTTTGATTGATAAAGAATAATTATATTTTAAAATTTTACTCATATGAACAATAAATCAGTCTTTTAGTTTAAAAACTATGAAATTGATTAGATTGGAAATAGTTAGGAGAAAAATAAAATTTACCTTATGCATTCATCAACCTTTCTGGGCATGCTAGAAATCACATTCTAGGCTTCATTCTAGGCTAACTCATGCAGTTTATCTAAAGTGTTTGGAGGATTTTATAATTGACAATATGTTCTGTTCATCGTGCCCTACTTTAAAACTCATAAAAATCATATAATTAAACTAAAATAAATAATTATTTGATTAACTCTCACCTTATTCTGCACTTTTGAAACAGCTGATTTTTATTTTCATAATTATAGAATATATAATATATATACTTTGTTTCACAATTTTTTATTGTTATTTAATACTTCGAATTTTAATGTCCTAATTATGTCTATGTGTGAGCTTTTGCTTGTACGTAACACTGAATAATGTAAATTTTTGTAATGTTAACACGCGTGAGCAAATAAATAAACTACATATGTTTATTTATTACATTTCAAATTTTACATTAGATATTTCACTTTTGTATTTAAATTGTTAAAAGTTTTATACTATTCATTCGTTCGATTCTGTTTTCTATTTTACTTTTTATTACTTGTAATTGCATTTGTAATTTTATTATCTATAAGTAACGTACATAACACTATTTACATAAGATAAATTTACATAATTGAAATATTTTAATTGGATTTAAAATAATAATAAAGAACAGCTTTTTTTTGTTCTATTGGCATACTAAATTATTTAAAAAAAAATTGCAACATTTCTTTTATTTACCATACTATTGTAATTAGTAAAGATTGATCATTTTCATTTATATTATTATTATAAATTTGCAAAGTAATATTCTTGCCAAAAACTTGTATTCTTCTATTTTGTATATTTAAAGCTTATATTTAAAGACGTTCAATATTATTGTTTATATATTGCACAATAATTGATATTGATATTATGTGCAATCTGATCTAAAACTATTTTTTTTAACCATTCCTTCATCCATCTGCGTTTTTTTTTTCTTCTTTTTTAAAGCTATAACTATAGATTGCTATAGTCACACAACTTGCTTTATTTTATTCCAGATGTTGACTGCAGAAGTGTCAGTATTTAACAATAAGTTTGCGCAATTATATTGCAAAGTGTAGGTGTTCCTAGCAATATATTGTGCAATAGATTTTTTAATGTTATTGATGATAATATTGATCATCTAAAGGCACCTTAAGGGCCCGATATTTTAAGTGTAAAAATACGAGAAATTTCTTAGTTTTAGAGCAAATTTGTTTATCAGGTAGCACACGTATATCATTGGGAAGATTAATGCTGCAATAAAATCGTTTAACATGTTTCTCGGAATATATCTATGTACTAAAGGTACATGGTTGGAAGCGAAGCGGTGCCGCTGACCTGAATCCGGCGCCAAAACGGCAAATTTGTTTCCATTTGCCGCAGTATAAAAACCCATTTTGTACGCAAAAAAAACAGGAAATAAATCTGGCGACACAACTTATCAAAAAATTCAAGAAAGAGGGAGGAATTTTAATTAACATTGTTTAGAAAAATTTACGCAAGGCAATGGCAAACCAGCGAAATAATTGCCTAGTAAATCCCTCTAGTGGCGTGGTTCAGATTCCACGTTAAACTGTAGGTCCCGTATGTTTGTGCAGAACTATTATCGCACACCACAAACATACGAGAGGTGTTCCGACGCACATACCGAGTATGGCACGATAAGAAGAAAAAGAGGAAAAATTTAGGAGCAATTTTTGATCTCTATGTTAGCAGTACTTTCTTTGGCACAGTGTTATTCCGGATTTGTTTACAACATGTTATATTTGTTGTGGCCACAAAAAGACAGCAGCTTTTGCCCAAAAGTTCCAATACTTATTGGACGTGTTGAAAATGTTTGTTTCAAAACTTATTTGTTTGAAAATATGAGAAAATTAAATTTACGTTGCTAAAGACCTGAATAGAGATGCGTTGGATTATAGTTTATATTTACTGTGGACAAAAAAAATAGTTATTGGGTAATTAACATGCCGTTGTTTTGACTTTGTTTTTGTAGTTGCTCTAAAAAGATCGACTATGAAAGCAGCCTAAAAAGATCTAAAATCGAAGGTACCAAACTAGTTACCCAAGTTAAGTTTTGTCTGCGCACTCTAGCAGAAACAAGTGTCTAGGGCTGTGTATGTTGTGATGTTTTGTCAGAATCGAAAGTTGAGAGGTGACGCCGTCGTAGGCGGCAGCGGTTCCGTATGGCTAGCAACAATTGCTGCTTCAAAGCTTGGTTCAGAAGGTTTAGATAAAGCGGTGCGCAAAGACTATATACAAATGGCAAGCCCCTTGATAGTAGTTGTTTTTTGTTTTACGAGTTAGGGAGGAGAATGCTCAAAAGATAAAATGTTGGATTTGCTTTAGTTTGGTTAGATTATGTTGGTATTGCCAACTGAATAAACTCCTACCCCCTATGAGAATCATAACCTTCTTTTTGGAAAATTATAAAGCATTTAGCCAAAATTGTAAAAATTGCCATAGACTGGTGTGTGCAGGTACGACTGGTAGTGTGTGATGATGATAGTGTCTGGTACTGCCTAGGGAAGAGATTTCTTTGGTTCCCAACCGTTACTTGTGTGTGTGTGTGTGTGTGCATTATATGTTGTTTTGATGGTAGTTAGTGTTACATGATACTGGCAGTCAAACTGATGCTTTTTAACTTGCAACTTACCAGTAGTTTGTGTGCGAGCCGTTTCATGGACATAACTGCGGGTTCAATTCAAAGAATGAGCTTCTACTAACTCCATTTTTTAGTGATTATTTATAAAATGTAGTCTTCAAACGAGGGCGCATTAGTCACATCTTAGAATGTGTAAGTGTAGTATTGGTGTAATGTTGTGTGGAAGCGGCGATGAGTTCAAGAAAATCATGAATGCTTTTGATCAACCTCCTCTTGGACGTCGATAAGTGTTGCGTTTGCAATTAGTAAGAAAGACATGTTTATTGTTTGGTTGCTGGTTTTTTTTGGTTGTCCCTTTGAGAAACCAGGTTTTACGGATGATTTTTAGAATATCCTGGACTTTTTTGCCAGTTTTGCCCAAAAATTTTTTTTTCTTGGGTAAAACTTGTCAAAATTTCTTTGATATTCTGTTTTTTTAAATCGTTTTTTTTGCTTAGTTTTCTTAGATTTAGTGATCTGATTTGCTAGTAAACTGAGATAATGTTTTTGTTTTATTTTCATGGCAAATTCTTTCTTTTGTTTAAGAAACCAAGGGGGCTGCTTGTGATAGACAACTTGATCGGCTAGGTTATAAAGTTTTTCGATTCTTGGTTTATTGTTTGGTGTTGTCTTTGTCTGGTGTGCGCTGAAACATTTTAGGAGTTTCCTCATTTTGCTTGTTTCCGTTTCTGCCAAGTGGCGTCACTTTTACTTGACTTCTAGATCGGATTTATGTTAGCGGTATCTTTATGCTTGTTTTGTTTTCTTGTATTTTTTCAAGTGATCGTCCAATATCTCTCAATCTTGTTTCAGGTTGGTTGGTATACTTTTTTTAAGGTTCAATGAAAATGGTTTATCTAAAGCGGTGCGCACATACATTAGTTAGGGAAAAGAATCAAAAAACGGAGTCTTCTTAATAGAATGTTTGATTTGTTACAATTTGATTAGAAAACAAACGTCGGTAGCGCTTATACCATTGGTGTACTTGAATGTTTAGACTTTTTCTAATAATTTTTTTTTTAGAAAAATTTTGAGGGTTTAGTTAAAAGTGTAAGAATCCTCCTATAGGCCGGTGTAGGCAAATGTGGCCGGTAGTCACCTGGAGCTGTTATTTGGCTTCTTAAATGGGGCCCAAGACCTGATAGCAAACCAGAGTTACATGTCTTTTACTAACGCCATTTTAAGGTGTCTTTTCCTGAAATGTGGTCATCGAACAAGAAAACACAATGAAGCATTTTTTTCACTAGTCACAAATATGACTGAAATAATAATTTGTTCTTTTTGATTTGGCTAATAAATTGTAAGACTTCTGGGGCGATGTAAAATAGCTTTAAAACGCACAATAAACAAAAGATAAAAAAAATGTGTGGGTGTAGTGTGGTTTGATGTTGTGTGCATGTGGTGAGTTCAAAAAGATCATCTATCTATTTTTTTATCTTTCTTTTGGACGCTGGTAAGATGCGCTGTCTGTTGGTAAGAAAGATATCCTTCTTTATCATCTGTTTTCTTGCTTTTCGGCTATCTTTCTGAAGAAGCTGTGTTTTGCAAATATTTATTAGATCATTCTGGATCTTTTTGCTAATTTGAAACAACCTATTCAAAATTGGGACAATTGGACCACCGGCATAACAGAAAAAAAAAACTATTTCAGTTTATTTTTCGGTTATGCCGGTGGTCCAATTGTGACAAAGAATTTCCGATAACATAAGTACCAGAGTCAAGTTGCATTGTAACCATTCCGTTTGTCACGTTTTCTTTTTAGCCAAAGTTTTTTTGTCATTCTCTCTACACCCAAATTTCCTTTTGATTTTTTTGGCAGCGTTTGCAAGTGATCTGATTTGTCAACGATACGAGATTGTTTTTTTTAATTTTGAAATGGCGTCAAAGAAATTGGTAAAAGTCGACTTTTAGGTTGAATTTATAAAATGTACTTTTATTTTTCTTGTTTTGTTTTTCGATGTGGTTTTTTAGAGAAAATTGGGTTTGGTTATCTGAAAAATTTCTTCATTTTTTTAAGGTCTCTAGAAGTTTGATGGTCTTTGCTGTTTTCAAAGGAATAGCAATAAAATCTATAACAAAATATAAGTACTAATATTACTTTAAACGTGTTACTATAAATAGATGCCATCGGTTAGGTAATGTTTGTAAGTTGTTTCTTGGCTTTTTCTGCTGATTTGATGACAAGATCGACAAAATTTAAAACCTAGGTATTTGATTGCTGTTTGGGTATACTTTATTCTTTTTATCAGCTTGTTGCGAATAAGACTGGTTGCGTTTTAAGATGAACCTATATGATTGAGGTTTTGCCTCTATCTTAAATTTTCCCCGATTGAGTTAAGTTAAGTTTTGTAAAAGTTGAAATCTCAAACATCATAATCATCGTATATAATGCTTAAACTAAGCAAACTCTGTTTGTGAAGTTGTATGCTACGCTAGATGTTGACAGGAGATTTGAAAACTAAAAGTAAAGTTTATCAATAAGCTGGTGGGTTGAAAAGCTTTTAAGTATTTTTAAGACCATTAAGTAACTTATTTGGTTGAAATTATTTATTCCTATAATTAACATAAATGTTATTTCTTTTCATGTTATCACTAGGTTGTGTAATTTTATTTTATCAACCAAAATACTATTTAGCTATTTATATTGAACTCGGTTTAAGGTATTTAATTTTCATTAAACCAACTAAATTTAATTTTATCCAATATTACATTAAAAATTGAATAAAGAATAAAAATAAATTAGATTATTACATAGCCAATCAAAATAGAAATTAAGCAATTAAATTCTAACTAGTTTACAAAAAATATTACGACCTACTGCTTTAATCCATAACAAACTCATTTAATAGTGCCTCATTTTACACCAATCTTCATATTATCAATAAAAGAATAATATTTTTGTTCAACTCTTTGCTTGACTGATTCCAGTGTATTGTACTCGGCTTCCTGAAGACTCTTTCACCGGATGCTGCAATACGTATATATTGCAATCAAAATATTTAATAATATTAACCGAATCGAATTAACCCATTACTTTCACCGCTTTTATACGAACACGTGTGTGATTTATGTTTTGTTTACATTTTATTTACAGATTGGACGAGCAGAACCACCAGCGTGCGTACAAAACGCAATGATGACGAAAGACAAGAAACCGTTTACGTACACCCCAGGAGGTATTGATTTATCTGAAATTAAATCTCCCAGAATGGCAAGAAGAATTGAAAGAAATGCTGCGGCACCCGGTGTTGGAGAAATACCGAAAAGTCCTTTAAGTTATCCTTCAGGGCCTTTACCACCAGCGGCTATGGCGGCAATGCAATCCAATATGCCTGTTCAAGTTTTCCCAAGTGGAGCTCCACCTCCACCACCACCACCTCCTCAAAATATTCCACCCCCACCACCACCATTAATGCCTTTACCTACAAAACCTGTAGCTACCAATGAAGGAGTATTTGAGAGGCCTGATATGACTAGGATTATTCCTGAAAACCCAATGTCGCTATTAAGGAAAACTCCTAGAGTTGACAAAAAATCATTTTTGGATGAGCTTAATGATAGTACTAACGCCATGCAACAACAAAACGGGAAAAGTCAATACAGTCCCCAATATAGTGCTCCGCCTCAACCTCAATATAGTCCTCAACCTCAATACAGTCCTCAACCTCAATATAGTCCCCAAGTTCAATATAGTCCTCAAGTACAATACAGTCCTCAAGTTCAGAGTCCTCATATTCAAAGCCCCCAGCCTCAATTTAGTCCTCAATACAGTCCTCAACCTCAATATAGTCCCCAGCCTCAATATAGTCCTCAACCTCAATATAGTCCTCAACCCCAATATAGTCCTCAACCTCAATATAGTCCTCAACCGCAGCAATATAGTCCTCAACCTCAATATAGTCCTCAGCCTCAATATAGTCCTCAGCCTCAATATAGTCCACAACCACAGCAATATAGTCCTCAATTCAATCAACAACCTCAGTTCAATAATGTGCCTCAAATGGTGCAAACTAGGCCAGAAGCTACAATTCCGCAACAGCCTACTAAAACTAGTAGCGCTAATATTGGTTCATTGTACATACCACCGATCAATAAACAAGAAAATGATGGACCACCTAGCCCACCGGAAAGGCAGATGCAATCACCACAAACTCCAAAATTGAATGCAGCTCCTAAACCTTGGCAGAATCAGAAAAAGGAAGAAGAAAAGCCAGCTTGGGCACAGCGTCCGGATGAGCCACGTGCTTCTCCAACTCAAGCTAGGATTACTGTGCAACCACCTAGGCAAGTGCAGATGCAACCTCAAATGCAGCCTCAGATGCAACAACAAATGCAGCCACCGCCTCACATGCAACAGCATATGCAGCAACAGCCTTTAATGCAACCTCCTCCTCCCAGACCAGGTGTTGATGTAGTTTGGGTTACACAACCAGAGGTGTATCAACATCCAGGTCCTGCTCCAAATCAAAAATGGGTACCACCTCAACAACAACCACAAGCTAGACAACCACCAGTTAGACAACAATCTCAGGGTATTAGAATAATCCCTATTCAAATGGAAGGTGCGAATGGTAATTCTGGAAATACAACACCATCCGGAAATGAAAGGTTTGTTTTACTTTAATCTTATATTGATAAGTAATTGATAATTTTGTAGGAATCTCAATCGGCAACAAAGTTGGACTCCGACTCAGTCGAATTCCTTTAAGGTGCTCCAGAAAATGACGGATAATGAAGATGATCCTACTACTGAACATGGACCTATGTCTTCGCAGCAATTCCCTCAAGATCAAATGAGGAAACTTAATATGAATGAAAGCGATCGCGATTTTATGAATCGCGTCAAACAAGGTTGGTTAAAATTAGTAGACAAATTTGTTGTGAAATAAATGTTGTGCGTAGATTGTTACAGTAATTATTATGAAGAAAATCCTAGATACAGAGGAGGCCATATACCATCTAGGGTTTTTAGAATATTGGATGAAAGCGGTATTGATTAATTTTTTTATATGGTGGTGGTACTATTGGGATTTACTTCATGTTAATAATTTATTGCATGTTAATGCTTATGTGTTCTAACTATGTAGGGGTAGATGAAGAACGCTTCTTGCATTCGGTAGCTGATCCTAGATACAGAGGTGCTGCAATTCCATCCAAAGCCTTTCGCATGCTTCAAAATATGAATGCCGGTAGGATGCTTTTAGTTTGATTAATTGTGTTTAAATTATATATACTAATTATTGTTAATTTATAGTGCCTCAAGGTAATCAAAGGGGTCCTCAGGTTAGGACGATACCTATACAAATTGAAGGTAAGTTTGTTTATCATAATTTGTTTTGGTTTAAACTTTCGTTTTAATTTAGGTGATGAGCAACCGCAGGCGTATGTTCACCCAAGTCAACAAACAGTGCAAGAACCGAAAAAATATACGGGAGGTGCCATCCCCAGTAAGGCATTCAAAATGGTCCAAGCTATGACCGCGAATGCATTGGGTAAGATCCAAAACTAGGCCTAACTTACAAACAAAATATAATTGGTTTCGTGGTGCTATCATCGAGAACAAAATTCTAAAAGTTTAAGCCTTAGTGAGGAGAAATTATATCATAATTTCATAACTAACTTCATCCCCCACCACGAAACATGATTTTTTTAATTTAATTCCCCCGTTTTAGTTATAACACTCACTATCATTCACGAGTGTTGTTATCATTAACTTAAATGAAAATGAGATAAATATGAATAGTTTATTGGCCTATCAAACAAAAATTTCATTTGTTGTAGAGGACGGCAACCAAAGTAACGAAAATTACGAAATTTACGAACCTTACGAACAGTGGCCGCCTAATTATCCCCCACCACCACCAGCTTATTGGCAGGATTATTATAATTATTATTATCCAAACTATCCTAATCCTAATCCTAATCCTAATTCTAATCCTAATGATTCCGATGATAATTCTAGAAGGACACCACAAAACTGGGGTTACTATCAAAATCCTCCCAAAAAGGAAGAAGGGAGCGATAGTGAGGAACCTAAAATGTGCAGCAGTTGTCGCAACACACCTGTACCATTCTGGAATTATTATCCTGGTTACTATTCGGGATATGAATCAGCTGATACAGATACTGAAAATACAAGCAGTCGCAATACGCCTGCTAGTTTTGAATATCAGTATCCTTATTGGGATCCTTATTATTATTCTTATTATTATGGTTATCCACCAATGTATCCTCAATATCCTGCTTATTATCCATCGGATTGTGATGGGTATTCTTCTAATGATGAGATGGCTTTTTATGGGGCTAAGTTTAATCAAGGTCCTAGATGTACAACTACAACACCTCAAATCCCACCACCAACTCCTACAATAGCTCAACAAAATATTGATGAAAATGAAGTTATTTTGGAAAGTACTAAAGAGGAAGAAATTAGAGATGATATATCAGAAACTACTGTTATTGATGATCAGGATATTGATGCCGATGTTGAAAGTCAAAGTTCAGAAACTGAAGATGAGGAGGTTGGAGAAATTTACAGAAGAAGTAATAGTAATATACCGTCATTACAGAATGAATTAATTGAGGATGAAATAGAAGAAGAAATTAAAGAAAAAATTGTAGTTGATGAAGAAGATGAAGATGTTGAGTATGATGATGGTGAATCCAATTCAGAAACAACTGAAAATGAAGAGGAATATATAGGAGACGAAACAATTCCACATGTATTAAGCGTAATATTCGAAGAAAGTGAACGAGGCAGCGAAAGATGCTCACGAGAATCAAGCGTTGTAAGTGATGAAACTATAGTATGCGATGATGAAGATGAATACGAATCCGAACAGGAAGTAGTCAGTGTTAAATTACCTTTAAAATTAACCTTTAGCGTAACAAATGATAATCAAGAAGTAACACAAGTTACTGTAGGTAATAGTGAAATCAATTCATTCTCATTCAATAGCGATAATGAAATACGTTCTGAATTTACATTACGCAGCCCATCAAGGACACCAAAAGAAGCCTCTCCATGTAATGATGATATGACCACTTCAGTTACACTTAAAGTTAGATCGCGGTCCAGTTCTGTTACTAAAATAGAACCAGAAGAAAAATTAACTGGAGATGTTCCAATTGCAAGCAATGAGGAAGAGATTTGCAGGGATAGCAGCTGCGATTATATAACAGCTGATGAAAGTGAAGCGGAAACAGAAGTGGAATCGGAAACTGAACCTGAATTAGAAACGGAAAGTGATGGAAGTGAGACTGAAGCTGAAGAAAATGATATTGATTTCTGGAGTCAAATTAATCCCGACAATGATGTTTTACCTAAACGCAATAAATCCTATGATGAAAGTAGATCAAGTTCATATGTAACTGATATTAGTGAAGATTTTGAATGCACCAATGCTCAGGAAGAAATTACAAATTGTTTAACTCAAATTGTTGAAAGTAATGATGGAATTTGCGTTGAAGTTACTAGTAATAAAGAGTTTAATAAAATATCAACAATTAAAGATTGTGATGATAATCAAGCTAATGAAATAGTTAATAGTATTGAGAATAAAGTTGTTACTACTTATGAATGTGAAGATGATGGTGAAATTATTGTAGGAGTTGGCGTCAGCAAAGTATTAGATGAACATACCATTACATCAATCAAAGTTGGTGATGTTGAAGATACGCTTGATATAATTAGTAATACTATAGAAGACCGCAAAGTATCAGTAGGCATTAAAACTAATGAAGATTCCATTGAAAAAGTTGAAGTAGAAGATTATAAAATATCGAATCTCGTATTTGAAAGGCATGAAATTAAGGAAACATTAAGAGCACCAACATTTGATTTAGGCTTGGATGAATGTTTCAAAGCAATACAAAATAACCTCAAATTAACTTTGGGTGAATTTAAACCTCTTAGTTGTGAGGAATATGAAGACAACATTATTGACTGTGATGACAAAATAAAACCTAATAAAAACATTAAAGAAATAATTGAACCAATTTCTATTATAGAACCAATTGAATCAAAATTGGTTAAAAATGAGGTAGATTCGCAAGGTAGCGAATCTTTAGAGGATACCAGCTCTACAAGCTCTAGTATAGATAGCAGCTTGATTAGTAGCAGCGCATCAGAACCTGAAAATAAAGAAACATCCAAAATCGATACTGAAGTAAGCGATATTAACAACAATCAAGAAATTGAATTTCATGTACCATCAGTCAAAGATAGAATTAGAGCTTTACATAATGCTAGCAGAAATTCCAAATCAAAAAAGAAACGCGTTGTTGAAGAGTCTAAATTAGAATTATTAACAACAGAATCAAAATCAGTTTCTACAAAAAGTAGTGTTACAGATGAGGATGATATGGATTCTGGTGTTACATCAGATATGAGTAGGCATATATCAGATACTGAATCTGAATTTACTGAATTGAGAAAAATGAATAAATATCAAAGAGCAGCAACCCATTCAAGATTATTTAAATTGTTACAAGATGGTTGCGAAGAAGAAGATGAAGAGGAATTACGAAAATCTGAAGAGCAGTGTGAAATGCGTGCTAGAAAAGAAAGCCTCTCATTACCTTTGAAAAGCCAATTGAGTGATTACGAAAGTATTTCATCAAGCGGAATTAATTCACCCTCATCACCAATTAGTGATAAATTAGTCAACGAATTAGTAATGAGTTTGTTGAGGAAAAAGAAAGGAAAAATATTAAGAAGCATACCAATGGAAAAATTACAAGCAGCAGCTTACAAAATATTACAAGAAGATCGCGATTGCAAAGATTTAAGTTCATCCGAAGATTTCAACAACTATCTCTCACCATTAAGAAGCGATGACAATGCAACTGCTGTACAAACCCCTCAAGAATTCTACACAGATAACGAATATACCCAATATTATGATTCATGGGAAGATTACGATATTCTCCCATCGAAAACATTCAAATCAATCCAGGAACATTCAGTTACAAATAAGTCCGGAACAATATCAGGTTTTTCCGCCAAATGTCCAAGAGTATTAAGTTCCAAAACATTACATAAGGATTTGAACCTTTCTCCTATTCCCGATACATCCCTAGATACACAAGAGGCGACGACGGCCTCTTGAGGAGGTGGAATTTTTCGAATTTGAAAAATTGATTTTTAAGACTGCCCTGGTTTACCTCTCGAGGTACTTAAAATTTGTTTTAATTTTTAGAATTGGTTCTTTTTTCGGTGTTTTTTATTTTTTGTAGCGTTTATTTTTTTGAATTGGTAGGCTTTAAAATAAAGCGGCTCAAATTATGCCGGCTAAAAAATAATTAAATAACTCTATGGAGTAAACTCCACCTTTATAAGATTGCATATCTTTATTTGCATTTGATATAACAAAACCCTCCTTAGCTTCCTAAATTTATTCCGGGTACAGCTTTTGAGCGTAATTTTTGATGACTAACCAAAGCCCCCCTAAATATATAAAAATTAATCGGAAATCTTTTAACTCACTAAAGAAAGGTGTAGTTTGCTTCCCGGAGAAAATCATTTGATTGATTTTTTTAAATTTCAATTAATTTTTTTAACACTACATTTCTGTGTGGTTATCTCTCATTGTTTCTAACAATTTATTTGATTTTTCTTGTTGTAATAACATTCATTTTTATATTTTTTTGTTTTAACATTTACTAAAGACGTGTTGTTTTCAGCTAACAAGGCATGACCAACAACTCTCATTATCAAATGCAAGTAAAGTGTGTATATCATCGCCATTATCTTTTTTTATTATTTTTATTCGCCATGTTCTTCCTATCATCATTTTTATTAATAATCATTTTTCAAAAAAGAAGCTAATGAAGTAGCAATTTTCTCATTTATTTTCTCAATAAAGCCAATACAAGACATTTCTTTAAGCATTTCTGGATTTATAATATACCAGGAATTTTCATTCTCTACTATCTGACTATACTTTAAGTCATAATTTCTCTTTATGAACCATTATCTTTAGAATTTTACATAATCTTTTCCATTCATTTTCCAATAACATTCCTATTACCTATAATAATCTTGAAATTATTTAAAGCAAGCATCAATCGAACTTAATTAATTTCCACAAAGCTGCCTTGTGTAGAGCTAAAATTTTGATTAAAATTAAATGTAATGATAATGTGCATCTAGCAAATATAGTTGGCAATAAATGATACTTAAATTTTAGACAATTAAAGTTTATAAATCTGTTGCTCATTTGATGTGCTTGTATTTATTTAAATGATTAAAATTGTTGTGTACATTTAAGTTAACGCGTCAAAAAATGTCAATTTAAAAATTTATATGGTTTTGTTATTATTGCAATCCAGATTTTTTTTTTTGTGTAAAGTCGTTGCCTTGTAGCTTTTTTCCGTCTTTGAAGCTGACTATCTATACTTTAGTGCACTTTGGCGAGCGTAGCCTGTTAACTCTAGTATTCAGAAATGCATATTCAAAGCAGATTGTCACTACAGTTTTGTGTTCATAACTGGCATCTGGGACACTCAACAATTTGTCCAGTATTATATTTTGTTTCGCTGAGTTGGTAAAAATATAGACTTTTCTGCTCTTTAAAGTTTGGCGAGACAAAAAAGTTAGTAAGGCACTCAAACTCAAATACATTGACAGATAAACAGTGCCGCATTAAATACAAATGAGATGAACAAGACTAAGAAAGCTTATAGGACTCTATGGTCTGAACAAACACATGCATATAATATAATTCCAGAATGATATTATTTGCCGCGGATGCCTGAAGAACGAAGAAACTCCGAAGTGGAAGGCTTACAATACGCAATGTAGTGATTTTTTTAGCCACCGCAAGCCAACCAAAAAAGAACTCAAGACTTTCTCTTGTCGTACCACATCGAGAAAAAAAACTGATAAACTTTTGATGATAAAGCAAAATACATTTTTTTGCTTTTGTTAGTTGACGGTTTTCTAAATTGTACATATTTTCAGCAGAACGCTCCACAGTATCTTACTTCTCCGTACTCACAATTATGTATAACACTAAACTCTTTGTTTTTTACAAGCAAAAACACCGTTTGCACGTGCGATTGTTTTTGCAGGTCTGGATTAATAAGAGTGATTACCAAATTATATCCTGGATAAGCTTTTGGCTCAAGATCTATTTTCTGCCATCGTTCTTGCCAACATTTGTTTAATTATTTGGGCTGAGTTTTTTAAATTTTGTTGTTGTTGATTGATTGTTTTTTAAACATTATATCTGCAAGAAATAAATTTATCTTCTAATGCGTCTATGGAGATGGTTTTGTACGCTTTCACAATCTTGGAATGTTGCTACGGAAACAAGTAGACATCTGATTGCGTCGTCAATACTTCCTACGTAAGGCGTAAGGGCACAGTTGAAGACAATTCTTTTATAACTTGACTAGGGTGGTGTAAAAAACTTTAATGCAGCTACAGAATATAGTAGACATGCAACACAAAAACTTTCTACGTAAGGCCCTTACCCCAAAAGTTTGAAAACAATTGTTGGCAATTTTTTTGGACTTTATTGAAGAAACAGAACTGTCAAAAGATTAAGACGTTAGAGGTGCATAAAAGAATAATCAGACGCTGGGCAAACCATCTTAGGAAGAAGAAAAAAATAAAGCAAAACAAAGGGTAACGCTTTCTTTAGATTCTTGTACGGTCGTCTCTACGTAGTAACGCCATTAAATGTTGGGGTCCTTGATGACTTGACAACTGAGGTGGTGTGAAACAAAAGTTTTTGGAGTTTTTGGAGTTTATTGAAAAATCAGAACTGCTAAAGGAATAAGACGTCAGAGGTGCACAATCAAACAAAAATGCTTTCAGAACGCAAGCAGATGTCTACTCAGTTCTTTCTACGTAAAGCACATCGGCAAAGCTTTTCGTCACGATTTCTATATATCTACATTACTTCAATCTTATGGGTGGCAAGACTACGATTATTAGTTTGTTACCAAAGTTGGCAACGGTTACAGCTACAAAACGAAGTTGTTAGCAAAAATCAACTTTTATATTCCTAGCGTTAAATTCAAACTCGCATTTCAGTGATAAGAATTTCAGAAATCAGAAAAAAAATAACTGCATTAATTGAAACTTGAAAACCAAAAAAATGTTGTTGCAGGTCTATTAACATAAAATGTTGATAAAAAAGATAAAGTACATAGATGCGTATTGCTTTACAAGTCGTAATCATTACAAAAACATAACAATAAACATTGCCACATCATACAACCATTACAATTGGAAATCCTGGTCTAGAGCCAGCATTGAGCCAGAGTTGAAAATAGCGCCCAGATGACCAACAATTAATAAAAACTGCTACTGACTGCTGCGTTTCAGTTTTAACTAACACTAACCTGATACCGATCATACCACTTGACATTCTGCCATGCCGATCACATCGTAATTAAATTTAAATAACGTAAATACGACGTTGTTATTGCATTCTTATAGCAGCCTCTTTAGCCGTATACAGGCCACTGCTGGCGCAACCTTATCTCTAGTAAACCTACAGTTTCAAGTGGATTCCAAACCACTAGAAGTTTTTAGTCGTAAAACCGCTTATTGAAGCAGATTAGGGAGTGGAAAAGCTTATATACTTTTGAAATAATTTTAGTTGTGAGTTTTGAAACCACAATCTTTGGTGTAGTAGTTGCATGCATGAACTACTGCGCCACATGCCCCTTTTCCTCCCTATAGCAACGTAACGACTCATTAACGTAATTTTTATTTGATTACAATTCAATTGGCATAGTGAATTGCCACTCTTGCCAGTCTACGGCATCGTACCTATTGCACATTGCTCAGCGTTCCGATCTTAGAACACTAGAGCTTCAATGCTAGTATATATTTGCGCGAGCAATTGTAAAAGTATCAAACTAGAATGAAACATTTTAGGGTTGTAGCAAGAGTATGATGCTGTGGTTGGTAGAGCAAAAGTCCGTGTTGTGGCTGCACCTTAAGGCATAACGTCAAAAAGAACGCAAAGACAAGTGATTGATGTTTATTAGAAGTGAGATAGTTACCTTTTGCCAACGACACTGTCCAGAATGAGCGGGATTTAAACAACTAATTGCCGCCTAGTAAACATTTATTCATGTAAATCCAGCCCGCTTGTAGACTAAAGACCTCACTTGAGCAGTCAGAAGCCGCTGGCACAACTTACTTCATCAATAACTGCATAGAAAAGTGAGGAGAACTGTTGCAAACTCACCTACTGAGCAAGAGCATAACCGGTAAAAAGACAAAACATTGTCAGAAGAAACATCAATTATCTAGTTCAACTTCTAGCACCCTGACAAAGTGTCCAACGCCGAAGATTTTGCGTGGTAAGGTATTTTAACAGAATGATTCAATTCGATTGAATTAAGCCCGAAATTTTACTCCAAGACATTGCTAATTTGTTTTGCTCACATTTTTGCAGTGATCTGTAATAGATGAACAGCATTGTCATACATGTATACGCCACCGCATAAATTATGGTTTGAAGACGTCAAACAAGTAACAGGATCAACATAGAGCCACATCGCAAGAGGCCGGAGAAAATTAAAGGAGTTTAGGGGAGGCCTACATCACATAGGCTGAGAAAAAGAAAAATAAGTTCATGTTAGTTTAACAACAGTTAAGATTTTCCGAACAAGTTCTTTCATATATTTTGAAGTCTTTGTAATAAAAGTTTGCACTAAGCTGGGCCTTAAGTTTGGTAGAATTATACACAATCAAACCCAAAGTTACTTTAGATCAAAACTCTAGAGTATTTGTTGTAAGAGATTTACGTGAGAAGAAGAAGATTATCATTTTAACAAAACACAAGAAAAAGAAATTTGTTAGTTTCTTCAAAATGATCAAATGTTAAGATACAAAGAAGTGAAACAGAATGTTGTCACAAACTTGGTTCTGTTGGATTGTAGTATTGTAACACACAACAGCAGATAGGGACTTAGTCGTAGAAAGTCATTTGATTATTATAATAGAGAAAAAATCATAGTGAAGAAGTCAAGATCGTCGTTTTTGTGCGACAGTGTGTAACGTATGTGCCGGTGAGATTTTGTTTTTCAAAACCTGACTAAGCCATTCTCAGAATATCAGCAATTGTACAAGGAAAAAAGAGAGGTAGGAACGTTTATCTATAGACAACGTTGGTCTTCAAAAAAGTACACAATACTGTACCCGGTTTTTTTAGGAATGTTGGGTGTAGATGAAAAAGCATATGCATACTACTAGCAGTGGTTCAAATTAGACGGTGGTTAAAACAAACTACTCTTAGAGTGGATGCCGCAAAAAGATAAACGGAACAGGGGTAAACCGCCGACTAGATGGATAGATGAGTAGAAAGAATTGGAAGACTTTAGAGGAAGTTTATATCCAGCAGTGAATGTGAGACAAAACTACTCCCAAAAAGACGTTAGTGAAAGATGTCGTAAAAAGCTTACTTTACAAGCAAACAGCAATTATTTGATTGTTTTATCGACAATACATTCTTTAAATTTGACTAAGAAAAGCCGAGTTATTTTCTAAGGGTTATCACAAGCAACATTTTTTTTTAGTTACACTGCCACAGAGGATGCGATTCCCTGAGAGTATAATATTTAAAAATCAAGCTAATGACTAACCTAGTACCCAGTGAGCTAATAAAAATTGTCGACACATGGTCGTTAGATAACTTTATCTATGACACAAAATTAAAATCAACATCAGTGAATGAAGAATAGCGTTTAGTTGAGTAGCATTTGGAAAGATCCTCACGATTTTTACAACAGAGATGCCGCTAAGTTTAATGAGAAAAACCTACAATTAGAAGCAGAAACAGGGTGATAAACAAAGATATCTGCAAGAAAACTGGTGTGCAAGATATTGTGATAAACAAAGAAAATAATAAAATCATGATTCAGAGCCAACAATATGAATCAGGGAGATCCCCAAAAAGATGGCATAATGACATTAAACAAATTAAAACTAACTGGATAACAGCCGCTCAAGACAGAAAAGTATAGAAATACCTAAAGAAAGTCTAAGAATGTCTAACAATGGATGATAGAACAAGGTTGAATAAAGAAGAATATAAACTAAGTTCAACTTAGTTGGTAGTGTGGTTTGGAATTGTGTTCAATTTCTTGATCACAAACACTTGGGTGGGTGGGAACTAAGTTTAACTTAATTGGTCGTGTAGTTTAGAATTGTATAACCCACCCACCCGCCCGAATGTTTGTGATCTATTTTCTTGATTACAAACACTTGGGTGGGTGGTTGGGAACTAAGTTTAATTTAATTGGTCGTGTGGTTTGGAATTGTGTAACACACACACCCGTCCGACTGTTTGTTGTTTATTTTTTTGATTACAAACACTTGGGTGGATAGTATTTTTGAATAATGAAAGAATAAGAGCAATCACCAAAGTCTGCGATGCAAGTGAGAGAATCGCATGACTCAAGTGGACATTCGCAAGCCATGTCGCACGAAGCGACAAAACGAGATGGGACAGACGAATTATTGAATGGAGACCATACGAGGTAAAGTAAGACCACCTATGCGCTGGTACGACGACCTCAAAAGATCAGCTGGACTGGCGTGGATCCAAACAGCTCAAAACCGGGAAAGATGAAAACAGTTGGGAAAGGCCTACGTTCAATAATGGACATAACAGGCTGTTAAAGAAAACAAAGAATTAGGGAAAAAGCATACAAAAGTCATCCAAATAATTCTCTGAGGCCAATTTTTTTATTTTTTTAAGTTACACTACCAGTAAGACATCTTGAATCTGGATCATTCCAGGATTTAGAGAGATGCTTAACATACAAAGGTGGCTTGCAAAGAAAAGGTCACAAAAAAGCCATCCAAGTTGTTCTCAATTGCTTGCAATTAATCTCTCCACTCTACAGTTACACTGCAATTGTGTAATTTATTTCGAGGGGTTATTAGTTTAGATTTTTGGCAAATCAGCCTAAGTAGACTAATAATGCCCATAGAGGGGTTATTATGAGTCAGGAAAGCTATAAGCGTAAAACGAGGATTGTTTAAATTAATGTTGTCGTACTAGGAGTATGAGCTTTGAGTATTCAGCGATCACTATTAATTATATTGAGAATATTTATTCTAAACATTTTTTTACTATAATGTTAAGTAACATTTTAAAATTGCTAGGTAATATTTAGAGAGCTCTGTATCTGATTCATTAAAAATTTTAATAGTTAATAATGTTGAAATACTCCCATAAATTTAATGATTTTTTTGTAGCGAGCAAAATGTATGTACAAGATAAAACACACAAAAATGTTATTGAATGTGTCCAAAAAAATATTTAATTTCAAGATTATATTTTTAAAATCCTTATGTATCCTAAAATTTCTTCAACTTTCTATCTACAAATTCTAAATATTTCTTCAAAACAACTCCTCTCATATCTCATTCCATTTCAATCAACTATGCATTCTTCTCAATTCTATTTTGAAAATAATCTTATAAACATATTATAATCTAATCTGAATGTTATTTTGTAGGTCCAGATCAATCGGATATGTAAATGAATCCGATTATTGCAAAAATTATATAATAAAATAAGTTGGTTTCGCGCACTGCGATGATGAAGGATGTCAACGAAGAGCCGATCGAACAACCAAAAATAATAATCAACTTTCTAATTAATATAAATGTGTGACTGTGAATTGAGCTTGATTTAAACAAAAAAAAAAGAATATAATTAAATAATATCAATATGCATTTCGTTTTTAAGTTTCTTCGAATAATAATTTTGTAGTGTACACAAAACTGGACATAACTAAAATTGAGTCAAGAATTGGCTTCATATTTAAATTACTTATACAAAGCAAGGCATTATTATTTATACCGATTGAGTATAGTAATATTATACATACAGAGTATAATCAATTGTCTTTTTGCAGATGTAGTTAATTTTTAATACAATAGGAATGTTCGTGTTTTGTAACCTTGTATATTTATAGTTCGCTAACTTATTTTTGATTTTTTTCTTTTATTTATTTATTTATTTTGGAAGAGCTGTAAAATTGTACTTCCTGCATGCAAATGTATGATATTTTTAATAAATATTGTAGAAACTTTAATTTAATTTATCCGATAATTTATTAAAAGGAGTAAGGTAGGTTTATTTGTTTCAAAATTGTGAATTTAGAGAATTTTAATGAATAAAATCACATTGATTTCTAGATACTTTTGAAGCTATATCAACAACATGCTCGTTCCAGATAAAATTGTGTGTGATTGTAACCTCAAGAAGACAAAATGGAAAAGATATAGATATAGATTTAATGTTTAGTTTAATAATTGAGACGGTTAATACCTCGGATTTTGACTTTAAAGCAGTAAGAAGAAGTCAATGGGCAGAAAACGTTGTAAAAAAATAATATTATAATAACTAGAAAACATTATTAAAGCTTTCAGTAGATTATAAAGACTTGAAAACCTTAAAAAAAAATAAGGACTTGATATACTGTTGAACATTTGGAGAGCATTTATAAAAGAATGTGTGACCTTCAGAAAGGTTTTCAAAACTTTCTTGGAAAGAACAATAAAAATACTGTTAAAAAAAAATAAAAACTTTCAAAGAATTCTTTGGAACATTATTGATTTTAAAGGTATTAGTACATTATAAACACATTAATATTTTTTAGAAAATTAAAAAATTGCTTGAAACAATATTGAGTACTTAGAGACCTTGTGACTTTTAGGAAAACGTTTAGAATAATTTGCAAATATAATAATAGTTTTATAGTAAGTTTAGATCTAAAAAATATGAAACTTTGTTTATTAAAAAAGTTTTAGAACCTTAAAGAATCGCTTATAAATTATTATAAGCGATTTAAGTGTGTGACCATAAAAACTTTCAGAATATTATTGAACTTTTTTAAATTATGACAAAATTTCTGAACATTCTGCAAATATTAAAAGCTTTGTAAGATTTAATAAAAGTTTTAGAACGTAAAATCTTGTAAAATAGAGTTGAAACATTATTAAAGCTTTAGAATAAAATCTTGAAAGCCATTGTTAAGACTTTATAATGGCCTTTAAAAGTCGTAAACTTTTGTTTGTGTTGATATTTACTCTTTAGTAATCTAGTGTGTCGAAGGTCACGTTGTAGAGGTAGTACCTTTCCTCATCAGCGGTCACAACAGGAAATGGATGATAAGGGTTGGTCCTTGCAGAGTGCCCAACTTTTAGTTATGAAAGCCATATCTTGCTAAACTTTATTGGCCTACAGGCTAAACTAAATGTGGGTAGATAGATATGGGAAAACGTCTGACCAATTGAGCGGCTACAAAAAGCGCATGTCTTTTATGTTAGCGGCGACTGAGCACAAACCCGAAGAGGGAAAACTAATTTGGCCTCCGGTATATAAATTTCTAGAAAAATACTATGATAAGAAATCAAATACCATTGGCCCCTAGTCCCAGAGAGTTTTTAAATAAGCAAAGGGAGCACTTCTTGCCTATTTAAAAACTCTCCCTGTACGTAAGTACATGTAATTTGAGAAGTTTACTCACGTTTAGAAAACTTGTGAACGTGGTCAAGAATACAAAAATACTCGATGTAGAAATTATGGGAATAATTAAACTAAAAATAAATAAACGTGCCAACATCTGACGGCGTTAATAGTCTTATTAGGCTGATACGCCAAAAATCTAAACTAACTAAGCCAACATCTGATGAAAAATATAATAAAGAAGTTTAAAAATTCTACACACCAATTGGAGGTATTTTTAAATTACTTTTCAATGACAATATAACTATAATAACTGGCGTTTTTAATGCTAAACTTGAATGAGGATGCCGTGTTGATATAGTAAGAGAATACGGCTTAGAAGAAAAGATAGTAGTGAGGGGCTAACCAAAGCGCCGCTTGTATACATGGACATTATTTCGAGAATACATACCAACAGAAATCTAATCAGAAACCAAATAATTGCGGATACAGAACTGAAGTTAAAATTTGTTAAATCAATGTAAGTGACACCATAATAAAAGTTCTTAACATCAAACTGGACCAAATACCAAGATCTAAAGATGATATAAACATCCATCATTAAAAAAACAAACACACAACACCTGCAAACTAAAAAGAGTAAATAGAAAACACCTTGGATGACCGATGACGTAATTAACATGACTCAGTTTAACAATAAAACAAGATAGTAGAACACTAACAACTTCAATGTAAAATAAAAATAAAAATTAAGGCAGCAACATTGTTGTAGATCACCGAGAAATGCAAAGAGATGACAAACTAATTTCAAATACATTTAATATGCACAAGATTAAGAAGTTGCTGGTTTATATCTTCTTCTTCTAGTGCCTTCTTCTCATAGGAGGTTGGCGACCATATGTTTGAACTCGTCCCGATCTTGTGCGAGTTTTATTGTGTAGGGGCATCTCTGATTCCGAACCATTGTCGGAGATTTTGTAACCATGAGAATCTCTTCCTTCCAATTCCTCGTTTACCTTCTATTTTTCCTTCCATGATTAATTGCAGGAATTGGTATTTGTCATTTCGGAAAATGTGCCCGAAATATCCTGCTTTTCTACGTTTCACCGTCGTGAGTAGTTCTGTGTCTTTGTTCATTTGCATGAGTACCTCATTATTTGTTATTTTATCCGTCCAAGGGATTTTCAACATTCTTCGATATAGCCACATTTCGAAGGCTTCAAGTTTATTCATGGAAGATACTTTCAGTGTCCATCCCTCGACTCCATATAATAAGACCGAGAAGACGTAGCACTTAACGGTTCTCCATCTAATATTTAGTGATAGGTCCCTGTTACACAATATGGGTCGGAGTTTCTGAAAAGTATTTTTGGCTATTTTGATTCGTGTTTTGATGTCATGGATCGGGTCCCACTGTTCATTGAGCCAGCTGCCCAAGTACTTGAATCTTTGTACGCGCTCAATTGAATCACCGTTAATAGTTATTGCAGCATTGTTTGCGTCGTTGTTCTTGCTAATAATCATTAATTTAGTTTTTGCGATGTTTACTTTGAGTTTATACTCCGAGCCGAGCCGAGACCAAAAACAACAAACTAGTTTTTGGTCAATGAAGTAATATCACAGAATCATCTGCGTATCTAATATTATTAACTGGTCTTTCATTTACTTTTATTCCTTGTGTGCATTTATCCAGGGCAGCCCGGAATACGCTCTCGGAGTATAGGTTAAACAGGATCAGTGAAAGAATGCATCCTTGGCGTATCCTTTTTCGTATTTGGAACTCCTTCATTAGCTCTTGCCCGACCTTAACCTGCGTTGTTTGGTTCCAATAGAGATTTGTAATAATGCAAATGATGTTGTTTCTTTTGAGCATTTCTAATAATTTTCCATGTTTGACATTGTCGAATGCTTTTTCATAGTCTATGAAGCACGCATAGACTATGCGGCGTTGATCTAAGCATTTTTGGGTTAAGACTTGCATGGAAAACAGTGCCTCTCTTGTACCAAACCCGTTCCTGAAACCAAACTGGGTGTCTCCGATGTCTTGGTCTATTTTCTTCCATATTCGGTTGTGTATGATTCGTAAAAATATTTTCAGGGCACGGCTCATGAGGCTAATGAGACGATATTCTCTACACCTTTTAGCGTTTGATTTTTTTAGGAGGGTAATGAAAGTAGATTTTAACCAATCTTTAGGGATGTATCCTGTGTTGCAAATCTTATTGTACAGTCGCAGCAGACATGTCAAGCTTTCATCGTTCATTGCCTTTTGCTTTTTGTGTCTTGAATTGCTTTCCGGAGTTCTTCTTTCAGAATGGTCGGGTCTTCCATCGTAATGTCCGTATCACCGGATATGGTTGGTCTGTCATTACTAAACATCTTCTATTAGTTTTCCATACTGGTTTTTCTTATATGTATGTGTTATTTCCTTTATTCTTTTGTGCATGTTGAAGTAGTCGGGTTTAGCGTGGCATTTTTCTATTTCCAGACATATTTCCCGGAGCCATGTTTCCTTTGCTATTCGTATTTCATATTTAATTTGTCTGTTTAGCATTTTGTATTCCCTTGGATGGTTCTTATGTTTTCTCCTTTCTTCCATTAGAAGTAAGATGTTATTGTTCATCCATTTTTGTTTGTTTTCTCGTTGGCACCAGCCTAATGTTTGTTGTGCATTTATTATGTCCACTAATTGTTGCCATGTTTCTTTTACCGATGTGATGTTGCTTGGTATTATATCCTTCATTTTAGTGTTTAGATGGTCAGCATAGGTTTTCGAAGTTTCTGGGTCTTTAAGTTTGTTGCAATCTATCTTCCTTGATATACTTTTTGCTTGTGGGGTTTTCAGGTTTATATAAGAAACAAATACTTATAATGCTTCTGAACAATTCAAACAAGATCTAATTGGAGGAAAAGTAAATTAAGCATTGCTGGGAAACTTATGTCACCCAACTTTTCAATGAAGTCACAATTCGAGAAAACTCAGTTTTTCTGATTAAGAAAAATTGAGTTGAAATGAGTACGCTTTTTTTCGGATACAAAAAGAATCTTTAGTAGTTTCCGTATACAGCCTGAATGTTACGTGCACGTTATCAGTCGTAAAAAATAGAAATCTAAATGTTCAGATGAAATTACAATAGAAGTGATAAAGCTTATGAATGAAAACAACATCGACTGGTAAAATACCAGAAGAATGGTTAAAATCAACGTTTATAACAATTGTCTTAAAATGTACAGCGACTATTGCTTAATTGGCCTTAGAGTAATCAGTGCTCAATTAAGATTATAATCTAAGATAGACCTGGACAACACACAATTCGGCTTTAGGAAGGCTTTAACGTCCTTTTACAAAAATTACCAGAGGAGATGTGTCAGAATTAGAGACTTGTCAACAGCAGCAATGAATATATGTACAAAAAAAGTCCGACAAAGCTGTATTATTTCTCCCTTCTTGTTTAACCTACACGTTGATGAAACGGAACATGGCATAAAAATGAATGGGATACGTATCAATACAATGCATACAACAAAATCATTGAAGACCTTTGGCTGTTTCTAAATAAAATAAACAATATTGGAGACTAATCAAGCTTACATCTGCCCAAATTTGCCCAAAACAAAACTCATGGTATTCACAAAGATCCACTTAGCACATAAATAGAAAAAGTTGTCAAATTTAAATACTTAGAATACCTCATAACAACATATTTAGGCCTGGATACAGAAATGAAATGCAGACTGTATTCGCGCCACATTTAATAAAAAATGTCTGCAAGAACAACCTTAAACTGCAACAAAATATGGTCAAATGCTATGGTCTATTTTATTATATAACATAGAAGAACAGATGTTCAAGATATGATTTGCCTAGAAGTATTAGAGGCGTAGCTGCGTAGAAAAATGCTTCAAATTTTGTAAGTACACAAAGTAACTCTGCCTGTGACAAAGCTGGGTGGACCGAAGCACTAAGAATTAAGATTAAGACTAAGAAGTAACAAAAATCAGGAAATCCTTCTAAAAGCAGAAACACACAAAATTGACATCTGCGAACTCTCGAAAACTAAAAGGAAAGGAAAAGGAAATACTAAGTACAAAAAATATCTCCTTATATCTAGCGGTAAGGATAAAAATGAAAGAACAGCGTCAGGCGTTGAAATGCTACTGCTCGAAAAATTTGTAACCAGCATCAACAAGACAAAATACATCAACAACAGAATCCTACAAGTCACAGTACAACTCAGAGATACAACATCATGCCCCTGGCATCACTAAACCAAGAAAAAAAGTAGACGCCTTCTATCAGAACATTCAAAACGTACACGATAACATTAGTATACATGACAAATCTTCATTCTCGAAGACCTAAATGCTAGAATCGAAAGCAAAGTAACACCTGGCGTAAAAATTCTATACAAGGAAGAAGACAAAAACAACAATGGCAAACAACTAATAAAACTATGCGCGCAAAACAAACTGAGAATAAACAATACCTTCTTTCCACTCAAGCCGCAACACAAATATACCTTCGAGAATACACGAAATCAGAAGTCCATGATAAACTTTGTAATCACAAACAGAAATATCCACCCTTGCAGAATCCAGGACGTCAGAACCCTGACCTGATCAAACGTCTAAACCAACCACAGCTTTGTACTGGCAAAGATCACAGCCACACTACATCACAAAAAGAGAGAGCCAACCGAAGGCATCAACAAACTCAACGTGGAATCTATATTAGACAACTCAACGAAATTCCTATACCAGCAAAGATTAGAAGAAAAAAGGCACAAGAATACAAGAAGAGGACAAAGTCAAAACCGCATGGGAAAAAATAAAATCTAATATAATAAAAGCTGTAGAAGAAGTGGTGAAAACCCGAACACGAAACCGTGGTTCTCCCAAGATGACAAGAAGCTGGAACAAAATCAATCACATACGATGAATATAAGCTTTTTAGAAACAGAAACCAACCAAAGATATAGAACGCGACTTCTATGGAAGACAAATGAAGGTATGGAATATTCTCAGAAACCAAAAAAAAAACACGATCGACGATTAAGAGAAATACTTCCGAGATCTATACGGTAAAGACGACAACAACGTCATTGAAACACAACTTGAAGATAGCAGTACACATCAAACGTGGAGAACATCCAGTAAAAAAATAGGACAACTTGCCAGCAATTTAAAAAATAGGAAGTCGCCGGGAATGGACAAAATATCCAACAAAATGATCAAATACGATGGTGAAATACTACTAAACCAGATTCATGTGCTATACAATAAAATACTGCACAAGAAGGACATACCTGAAGAATAGAAAGTCAGCATAACGATACCGTTATTTAAAAAAAAAGTAAAATCTGAAATATAAAACTACAGAAGAAATGGTTTCGTAAGCACAATATCGAAGTTCCTCACAAAGGTCTTTGAGGAGGAAATAGTTAACTCCAGAATATGCAATAAACAACAGGTTTGTTATCGACGCAATATTCACTATCAGCCAAATTACCAAAAAAGCTATAGAATTCAATAAAACAGCCGTTATGTGCTTCGTCGACCTAACCCAACCCTTTGAGTGCTGCTATCTGACGTGGTGCCGCTCCTACAAAAAAGAAATATACATCCCGATATCATAGCGGTCATCACAAAACTCAACACCGACAACTAAACCTTTATAAAAGTAGCAGACAAACTATCCAGCAAAGTGCACGTATCAACCGGAATAAGGCAAGGGACAGTTTAAGTCCAACCCTATTCAATACTATAATGAACGAAGTGATTACAGAAGTCAAGAAAGCTGGAAAGGGGTACCGGATGAAGAGATGAACAGATGAAAATTGTGTGCTATGCGGATGACGCGGTATTGATTTCCAAAGACGAAGACAGCTTGCAAAGGATTCTCTACAAGTTTGAACAAACCGCTTCAAAGTTCATCATGCAGATATCCACGACCAAAACACAGTCCCTCACAATAACTAGAGACTTGCCATATACAACAAAAACGTCAAACAAGTCATGCACTTCAAATACCTGGGGTCCAACATAACAAGAAACAGGAAACTAAAAGAAGAAGTGAAAGCCCAAACAACGAAAGCAGATCTAATACTAAGGTACCTGACAGAAATAATATGGTATAATACCAAGCACATGTCTCTAGAAAGCAAAGCAAGAATCTACAAAACCTTTGTCAGGCCCATTATGACATACGCGATTGAAACCGGAGTAGAAAACGCCACAACAAAACGACTCATGAAAACAACGGAGATGAGAACCCTAAGATGCATGATAGAATGCAGTCTCCGAGACCACATAAGAAGCAAAGTCCTTTAAGACGTGGTAAGATTGGCCCGAAACAGAAGGCGGGAGTGGAGAAACCATGTGAACAGAATGGACAAAACCAGACTGCCGAAAATTGCCAGAACGGAGCTACCGAGATCAAAAAGACCCCCGGGAAAATAACCAAAAAGATGCTATGAAAGCTAGAGCTCAGTGTCCCAACTGCAACTATAAATGTTGAAGAAAAAAACAGGATCTAATTCTAACTAAAAAAAAGAAGAAGAAGAAAATGACAAATAATAAAGTGTTACAAAGAGCAAATTCACATTGTCAAAAGCCAGCTACCTTATACACGCATTTAGAAAACCATCTACTCCAACTCTCATTAAAGAAAAAAATTGAAGGCTAATGTGGTATCGGCAAAAAGCAAAAGTCGATCCATAGCGCAAGACAACTTTTGTAAAAATAATTGCCAATGTTAAGTACAACACTTAAAAAAAGAAGTAATATACTTATAGCAATAAAGTATTTGTGATGAAAATTTAATTATGGTTTTATTTCAACATTTAATAAAAAAAAAACATTAAAAACTGTTAAAACCAATATAAAAAGTTAGAAATCATCATGAAAAATTAGAATTATAAACTTTAAAAACCATTATGACAGTAGATCTAAAAAATATTAGATTGGTGCATAATTATCCACTGTTTTTGTGCAAAACGTAAATACTTTGGTGCTCAAAATCGATCTTCCAAGCGCACAATTTAAAACTTTAAGCAACCAAGCAGAATATTCCCAATGTTTGTCAAAGTGTAACTGCAGAACCAGGAACATTAATATGTCATCAATTTACTCCACTACGTAACAAATTCTGACTAAGAGTTTACACATTCGTTCTTACAAAATCCAAATAAGCCAAAAACTGCAACCTAGAGATCGTTGTGTGTTTGTTAAATTGATGCAGCATAACAGATTTTGTCAATATTATAAAAACTTTGAGGGCTTTAAGAAAAGTTTACTTACTGAACTCACTTACTGAATAATTTTAAAACATTATGAAAGCTTTTAGAATATCCTTTGCTATGTGAAACATTAGTCAAGTTTTCAGCAAATTATAAAAAATTATGAAGCTTTTTGAACTTAAATAGATTGCTTACAATATAGTTGAAAGCTTGCTAATAATTTTTAAAAAGTTTTTAAAAATAAAAATTGTTTGGAATACAGTTAAAAGCTTATAAAGATAAACGCGTTTTAAAAGCTGTATATACTTTAAGAAACGTTTAAGAAAGAAATTTATAAAAGTTTGAACATTTTTATAAAAAAGTAGAGAACATAATTCAATTCAATTCAATTCAATAACCTCTTAATACCGTTAGGTGTCGAGGTGTCGGACACACCGAGCCACAGAGAAGACATGTATGGGATAGAGAACATAATAAAAGCTAAAAAACATTATAAAAGTTTCTCAAATGATGTTATGAAAATATTAATCTTTATATTTTTTTTTGAAAACTTTAATGAACCACTAGGAATATTGTCGAAAACATGACATTTTTTTTATAATTCTTAAGATTATTATACAACTAAAAATATTGATATGAATTTATAGAACATTGTTGTACATATTACTTCTTACAACAATTTTATATAAAATTCCGCTATAATAAACAATCTAATATGTGCAAACTCAATTAAGATCAAACTAATAAAGAAAATTTAATTAATTCTGCTTAATTACCACAAGCATAATGCAGTACAATCTTATTTAAATTGCAGCTTATGGTACAACAGACAATTATTTCAATTTTCTGATGTAATTGATGGTAAGTTCATTAGCGGTTTATCGACATTAAAATTTTGCGACCTTAAACAAAGCGCACGAAAATTGCCCGAGTTATTAACTTTCTTCCACGGGCATTAAATCCATTTCTAATTAAAAATGTAAAATCATTAAAAAGTATTATCTATATAAAAGAACGCACGAGTCATTAAATTTTACTTGCATTATCAAATCCATTGATCCAAGAATTTTGCATTGTATAATGATGTTATTCCTTAATTTTAAATAATGTAAATATTAAAGAATTATATAAATATGATAATTTATGTCGTTAATTTTTTTATAATTATTGCAATAGAATGTGTTCTACATTGTTTAGCAATTGCTTATGTGTCACGATGTGTCTGTAGAATATTACTCGTATCAGCTTTTTAATCCCGACGTTTTGTTGATTATGCACATTTTTAATTGTAAATTCATTCAGAAATCACTTTCTTCATACGTGTAAGTGAAGTGTTGCATAGAATTGTTTTTATTGTAGAATGTTTAATTAATATTTATTAAAGAAATTTATTTAAGGGAGAATGTATTTTATTACTGTAAGTATATATTTACATTATTTATTTGCTAATTAATGAGTTTCTAGTTGAAATAAATGTTTGATGCTTTTTAAAGACCGTAATATATGAAACGTAAAGACGGAATCTAAAAATTTATAATTGTTATTAATTACTAGTAGTTAAAGATTTAGTACTAGTTACATTTTTTTTCTGTTTCACCTTTCTCATATGTTTGGTAGTATAATAAAATGCGTAACTAATTTTGGTTTTCAATAAAAAATAAAATAATAATTTGTTTATTTTTCAAAAAAAATTAAACTACTTTAGTATATAATATTATTTTTTTAAATTTATACAAATGATAAGTTTAAAATTTAGAATTAGTTTCTGTACTAGATCTGTTATAATAGTAAACGGAATTATGTTTGTGTTTGAACAAGGTACATTAACATAAACTAAATTGTTCAAACATACATATACCGCAAGCCCATATCACGGTAATGCTTCTAATCAGGCTTAAAAATTGTAACTACGTACATAGTCAGTATTTTCGTACTTAACTTATTGTTGATGTTTTTATCTAAGAAATAAAATAAATCATAAAATAAATCATAAAATAAATCATAAAATAAATCAGTTGTAAATGTAATGATTCAAGATACTAGTCCAGGTATTGAGACTGTAAATCAGTTTGATTTTATGAGGCTGTTTTTTTCTAAATATATATATATATATATATATATATATTGAATTTAAAATTGAATTTGAGGATGCAGAATACTTGTTAATTAATCTAGGAATTGGGTCTAGGTGGTAAAAACATTGTTTCAGTTTATAGATCTGGCTTGAAGTTTAGCTTAAAGCTTGAAAATAAGTTAAATTGTATAGCTTTTTTTATGTTTGCAGTAAGATTTTTTTGCGTAAATGATAAAAACTAAGGTATTTGATTTCCAGCTACATATCAAGCAGACAATTATCTATTAGTATTGGGCCACTGTTTATAGTTGTGGCCATAGATCGTCATAGTTGTTTGTCTAAAAATACGGTTAGCCGTAAACTAGCAACAAAATATGCGCTTGGCAAACAGTTTGTTGCAGTTGCTTTTCTGATAAATATAATACAAATACAATAGTCCAAGACGATGCAAAACTAGTGTGATAGTTAACACTTAATATTAGAATTACTTCTTGTTTTCTGTTAATAACACTAAATCAAATTAGCATAATTGCTATCAGGTGGACGTACTGACAAATCAATAATGCTAATAACGCACTGTACCGTATCTTCCACCATTAGTTTGATTTTTTTTTATTTTTCTTTCAGAAATTGAAATGTGCTGAGTGGTTTAAAGTCAAACTTTTTTTTTATCCACTAAACTTCTAACCCACTTTACAATATAGATTCATACCTTAGGGTATTTTAGAATCATTAATATTTTTAGGGTAAGTTGTCCTGATGAGCAAGGTCAAGGTTATTTCCTTATCTTTAATTACTTCATGAATGTACTTTTGGGTGGCTTTCCATTCCTCCTCTCCCCTAAGCATCGTTTTGACAGTAATGTAAAGTGTCGTTTTAGGCTAGTTCTATATTCAAGTTTTTCATTCTGGTTTGCTATTTTTGGAACATATAAAATGTATGTCGCAAGGTATTTGTTTTGGTGTAAAATATGCACCAATCATTTGCCTCTATTTTGAACTGTTTGAGATATGTCATGAAACATCCGTAGTCACTCAAATACTACGTAATGTAGTAATTCACAATTACGTTCTTCTGTTGATCCAACTGTTAAAATTTTTAACTATTTCTTTAGTCCAGTTGGTTTGCCAGTTTTCTGGCTACGGATCGCATGCTATTTGTCAAACACATCATTTTTAAAATAGTTTTTTTTTATTGGTGTTTTTGATCTTTGTTATACGATGTATTTTGTAAGTGTAATGGGCTTTATTACCCTCATCGCCTCTGTTGACAAAACCTTGTAGGAGTTCTAAGATGTCGTAATTATATAGGATCCATAGTATTGATCCAAGCACAAATTTTTTGTAGACTTTTTGTTAATTCCTACAAACACTTTCCGATTTCTGAAGTACGCCACTGTGTGACGGTACGCCACTGTGAATGTGTTATGTTAATAATTTTAACTTGTGCAGTTTTGTGTATAAGCAAATTTTTGCCAAAGCACTGGACAAAGCATAGGAAGGAATTGTTGTCAACGGAGAAGTAATAAACAACTTGCGTTATGCGGACGATGATGTTCTACTGGCAAGAAGTGCTGATGACTTGCAGGCTTGCTGGATAGGGTTGTGCCTAAAAGCAAAGAAGGGGGCTCAAGTTAAATATCAGCAAGACCAAAGCTACAGTTATTAGCAAAGATTGTGAGCTTCCAGCAAACCTGAGTACAGGCAACCAACAGATTCAGCAAGTCTCCAGCTTCAGATATCTGAGATGCTTATTGAGCTGTAAATATAGCATGCAGAAAATATGGTCCCGTATCAAGCAGAGCTAGAACAACATTTAGCAAGATAAAGAAGGTGCTTGTCAATACCCCTACGTATTCGTTTACTACGGTGCTACGTCTTTCCAATTCTGTACTACGGAATGGAAAGGTGAACTTTAACAGAAGTAATGTGTAGCCGACTTAAAACGTTCGAAATGTGGTGCTACCGTCGCCTGCTTAAAATATCATGGGTAGACCGAAACACCGAGGTGCTTGCCCATCTCTAGAAGCAACCAGAGTTTATGTTTACCATCAAGAAAGGCAAGTTGGAATACTTTGGACATGTTATGAGAGGTAAAAAGTACCGTATCTTGCAGAACATCATGCAAGGCAACATCCAAGGCAGACGAGGTCCAGGAAGACGCACGTCCTGGCTGCAAAACCTAAGAGAGTGGTATAATGTCAGTTCAACAAGCCTGTTCTTTGCCTCTGCCAATAAAATAAAAATCACAATGATGATTGCCGACGTCCTCTGAAGACATAGCACGTGAAGAAGAAGAAAAAGTTTTGTATAGAATTTAGTGCGTACAATTCTTAAGATCTTGTCATTCCTGCTGGTAATTATATTAGCAACCAGTTATCTTTGCAATTTTAACAATTTTACTGCTTTTATTATTATTATTAAGGTATTTTATCCTAAAATTATAGTCTCCCACTTATTGTTTTGTTGCGCTTCCCGTGACAATATTATTAACTATTCATACCAGTGGCGTAACTTCTGTTTTTAATGTGTAATTTTATTATTAATATTTATAATCCTACTGCCTCTTGTGTAACCTCACCGTAGTCTACCTTTATTTGTTTTTCAGTCAGTCCCCAGTGATCAACCGCACCTGTGTGAATTGTGTCCTTGTATCAACCTTATCTTGGTTTTATTTATTCACTGCTCTAGTCATTTTTGTAACTGCTTCTGTTACTATGACCAACCTAAACTGTAAATGCAAAACTGTAGCACAATCTGATATAACTTGTAGCAGTTGTGGCATTATCTTCTATAACAGTTGCACTATACGCTATAAGAAATGCCATTGCGGTACTCTATTTAAATTAGATGATTCAAAACTTCCAAAACTTTATAAAGAAAATATTACTTTTTACCAAGTTTAATGTGATGAATTGCGGTCAAGCAATAAATTGTTCTTAGATAAAATTACCTATCTTGAAACGGTGCGACTGATTCAGCCTGCAGTTTTTCCTTCTTTGGCAAGCTCTGTTGTTAAGGGAAAAATTAATTAAAAAACTCAGCCAAAAAGTCAAACTATCTTTGGTTATGGACCAACTAATGACAAACTGTAGGCTTATGTGCCTATTTCCTACGTACATGTTTCTAAACTAAAAAAACAGATATTGTAAATCATATTAAATCTAAGTTTCCCACAATATCAGTTAATGTTGTTAATTTACATGTAAAATCTAAAAGCTACAGCAGCTTAAAAGTTTCTATTCCAGCTAATCATGCTCAATCCATTCTTTGTAAAGAGTTTTGGCCTACAAATATAGCGGTAAAGAAACTTATTAATTATAAGCAAGTTAATAATGTTCTTGCTTCATCTTCGGTAAATTTTCGAAATCTGAATCCAACCAACAATCTAAACCCGTCACCAAGAACTCCAGCAGAATCTCCATCTACTTCCAAAACGTACATGCTTACTGACATTCCTTCTCTTGAAAATTTTTAGAAGTTTTTTCCGTACCGTGTTAAAACCGTTTTTATGTCAATAATTCTGTTGTTAATAAGCAGTATCTTTTTGTTTCTTCCTATTCTTTCCATCTGCAAAATTTTCTTGTTTATATTTGTTGTTTATGACTTCAATTATCAGCTCTGGATCAGTACTAGCAATCATTTTAACTATTTCTGTAGAAATGTAATTCAGCACAAGCGTTTTGTTGTCTTTTGCTCTTCTCAGGGTGTCTTTTAACACCTATATAGTAAAGGAATCTATTGTACCTGCCTCTTTGTTATTCCCCTCTTAGTTTAGTGTGGTGCCAATAGTTCTTTTGGTATATTCATTTTTTTGTTGTTTAATGCAGTTTGTTGTGCAAAATTAAGCTTCTTGGTTACGATCTTATTACCTAAACCCCAAGTGTCTTCCTCTGTCTCCTCATGGACCTTAATCTATAGCATTTTCATTGGCTTTCTCTATGCAACTTTTTTTCTGTCCGCATCAAAATTTTGATTGTTGCTTACCCTTGTCAAAGCTTGCTTAGGTCGGTTGCATTCTTTCTTGGTTCTTTCAAGTATTTTAAACCACCAGTATATTGCATTGTTTGGCTTGGATTTTACTTTTTTGTTAAATATTTTATTTATGGCCTTTTTGATGAATTGCAATAAGTTTTGATTTTTTTTATTGCCACCATTGCAATTTCTTTAATAATCCGATTTATATATAAAAGCATAAGTTTAGCCTTGACCTTAATTTTTTGTATGTATTCCGTGCTTTTCTTTAGTGTCTTGACATTGTAATTTATGTTATTATGTAGGCTTAAGTTTTCCTCTTCCAATACTCGGTTTTGTATGTTTTTACTTATTTCCTCTGAACATAGAGTAAAGTCTATATATCATTTAGATGTTCTTTTGATAAATGGTAGTTCTTTTCCATTATTGAAGATAGAAAAACTTTTGCAGCTACCCATCTTTTAGCATTACCTTAGATTGAGTCTCCTGCAATGATTATAGCCAAGTTTATGTAAGTATGTTTTGTATTTCTTGATATTTTTATTATGGTACCAATAGCAGGTGTATTCTTTCACCTCCACCAAAGCAAATTCTTCGTTTTTTTGTCCCACAGTTTTTCCTGTCTGCTCTTACAGCCCTTTGAAATATCAGTTTCGAGACACAGACCTTAATTGTTCCTGTTTTTAGCAGCTTGTTTTCCTCTTTCCTAGTTAGAGTATTTGTTGTTGCTTAAATACTTGTCTGTTTGTGGCTGCATGTAAAACCGCCCATAGAAGATCTGCGGTTTATTATAATAGTTTTTATGTCTGTTTTCAAATGTTGGCTATCATACAGTTAAAAATTTGCTTTAATATTTCATTGTCATTGGCAGCTATAAACAATTTTTCAACTAATAGTCCGGTCCATTGTCTAATGTTACGCAACCAGAATAATTGTTTGCGTTCAATCCATCTCTTCCCATCGACTGTCCCTTAGAATTAAAATTATAAAATTTAAGTTAGCTTTTATTAAACTCAGTTTTTTTCGTTTGATGGATGCGAAGTTCTTGAAACTTTTAGCCTAGCTAAAATGCTTACAACTTGTTTATGATGGCCATTTGCAGAGTCTAAGTCTCACAGCCACACAGACGTGGTATTAAAGATTTTGAACTACCTTGTAATAACACTGATGGGCATTAGCAAAAATACCACTAGTTGATCTTTGCAAAAAATCATCTAAATCAAAACATTATTTTAGTTTAAGCGGTAACTTATGTTCTGTTAAAGATTTACAATGTCAGTTTGCAATTCTTTAAAGTATCAGAAAAATTCTTATTTTTTTTTTTTTTATTTATTATTCTAATTCTGTTTACAGCAAAACTAAAAAAAGATGGGCAAGGGCTGGGCTTGCATTCTTGTTATTTACAGTGGCATTAAAGTTTTTGAAGATACTTTGATTTAATAGGCATTCATCTTGCTTTCCGTCCGATAAGTATTAATGCAATAGTCAATTAAACGCTTTAGGAGTTTTTTTAGTTCTAAGGTGTTTGAAGAGTTTTAGAAAAGTTGTTATCAAAAAAAAATCTATAAAAACCTAATAACCAATTATTTGCGTTAAACCCAAGGCTTTGTTATCAGTCCGTATCACTACAACTTATTATTGTATGCTGTTTGTTTTCTTCTTGATAGTAGGCTCAGGTTAAAATTATTTAGATTTTAGAGCACCTACGTTGGTTGATAGAATTCTAATTCTAATGCACAGCAAATTTGTTTGTGATTAAAAACTAGACAAAAGTGAAGCATTAAAACTAATGTGTATAAACAATAAGTGCAAATTATAAAACAGGACAGAAAATATATCAAGAATAATCTAACCTTAACATGCCAAGAGCTGTCCGATAGGATTATTAAATTAGAAACAAAAAATCGCATCTTCCAACAGCAATTACAACATTTTACTAAAAAGATAAACGTAATAATAACACTGTTATCTTCGGATTACGTTCTCGCGCTTAGAATAGCTTATCTGATGTAATTCAACTTATAAACGTCTATAAATACAACCTATACAAAAATATTAACAACATATACATTAATAATAATAAATGTCTCCCAGTGAAAGTGAAACTTACCTCATTCTTGGTGAAAAAAATAATATTCAAACATATTTGTAATCTTAAGGGTAATTGATTTTTATTAGTGATGATCTAACAGCTGAAGAACGGAAAGTTTAACGTTTGCACTTAAATACATTCATCAAAAACAATTCACTAATAATAAACGGTTGCACTGCTAAAGAATAAGATAATTCAAACAGCATTCATGATTTATCAAATAACGTAAAAGACAAGAAAGAACCGACTGTAAACAAAATGAAGATAGCAATATATTTTAAACGCACAGAAAGTACATCACCACCGAAAATAATCAAGCAAATAAAACTAGTAAATTTAAGAAGTATACATATGCAACCAGCAGTGCGTGAAACAAGACAAAGAAATGTAAATTCAAGACTGAATGTAAATGTCACTGATGCAAGTTAAGTATGAAACATTAATTGTAATAAATAAAGTCACTACTTTTATATTAAAGATACTGTATTTAAATTTATTATTTGTATGTATCAATTTAACCATAATAAAATAAGTTTTTTTACCGCAAATACTGATATAAATATATATTACTAAAGAAAACATATCAATACAAAAAGTTCACGAACAAACTAAAAAATAATACAATTATACAGACAAGTTAAAATAGAAATTGAAGTAAGGAAAAATTAAATCGCACTACTGATGTTCTAGAGAGATTTAAAAAGTGATGATTTTTATTGTGGTATTTCCTATTCCTCATTCAACAGATTAACAAGAAGATTAAATTTTTTTTTTGCGAATCTCGGCGGCTTCTAACAGATTAATCTTTGTGCCTTTTGTACAGTTGTGTAACATTTTAATTTTATTAATTTCGGGTATGATATGATTAGAATTTATAATATGATTTGTAAAGTATCGTGATTTTCGACTATTCTTTAGTCTTTAATAGATTTATGTTTTATCTACAGTTATAAAATAACACAAACATTTTTTTCAAGTCACACGTGTGCGTTTTTAGTCGATTGTAAACAAACGCGGCGCCCATTTCAAAATGTTTCAGATTCAGATGCAAACTATCTCAACTATCTTGCATACTTTTATTTTGTGGTCCTGCAAGACAATATTATAGATATTTTATCAATTATTTAATTATTTTATGTTTTTATTTGGGCGTCTTGAACGTTTGGAAAAAATTGTGCTTGTACGATAACAACAAAAATCAGTAAACCACATGTGAGTTATTTTAATCAATTTCAAAGAGTCCCTATAATATTTATCACTTTATAACATTGTTTTGGTTTGCGTAATGATTTTTTGTGGCCTAGTGTCGGATAGTATTGAAATGTCATCTAGCATTTGCAATTATGACGCCTTCTGTTGCAATTTTTAATGCATTCAAAACTATTAAACCAAAAGTAGTTACAACTCACACAGAATTGTTTTGTTCAAAAACATTGTTGGTAACTTGAAAATAACCAGAAGCATTTACAACAACTTTTTATTACTTAAGAAACACTTAAAAAAATGTTTATTGTTAATCAAACAAGGCACATACACTCCGAAGCTTCTAAGACTTGAAAACCCACTCTGAAAGATTTTGCATTTGTTGTGAGTTAAATTGTTATTATTTAAAATATCTGTTGGTTTTTTTTAAGCAAGTTTGCCAAACAGTAAAGTAAAACTCTTATAGTAACAACTTCCAATCAACAAGGTCCTAATCCAAATCTTTCAAGTTTCTAATTTTTCAAAATTAATAAAAATTCAAAAAAATATGAATAAAAACCTTAATCGATGCTAATATAGAACAATATGATACCTCAAAAATGATTTTTTTTAACTATAAAACATCATTAAAACCTGTGTGTTTCTGTTTGCAAAGCAAAATTGGTAGAATGAAGACTTACTAAAAGTGAACAAAATAACCTAAAAAAATTGCAACAATTGTTTTAAACTTCAACAATACAGTCAAAATGATCTACCCAGAAGTTAGCACAAATGTGACAAAAATCACAGATTTAAGTTGCACAGTTTTAAAACTGTTTTATAATTTTGCAAGAGCTACTTTATTGTTTGCAACAATTTTTTTCTGAATAGACATGACGTTGCCTGTTGTCGTTTGGAAGTGGTAATGGAAAAGTAGTTCGTGTAAAGTCTTTGTAGCAAAAAAAGTTATGTTAGAGCTTTTTTTAATTTAGAAGTTTAACTAAAGATATTGTTTAATTTGGCGGTAAAAACCTCTTTACCATCAAAAGAGCAATTATCTAATTTTGCGCCAAAGTTCTTAAAGTTGATTAAACTAGTTGTAATCGTTTTTTTTGTTAGCGCATGGCAATACCTTTTGGTTTTTTTTTCTCTGCGTTGTTTTTGCTCTTAATTTGTGTTTGCTATTGGTCACTAATGCAGTACTAGTTTAAGGTGGGCTGGTTTTGGGCTTGCGGAAGTTACACAGTTTGATGTGACAACACATGCTGTCCTTAGCCCATCTCTCCCTATACTTTCTTTTTTGTATTTCTTTCTACATTTCTCTCTCTTCTTTCTTTCATTTTTGCGTTATTCAGCTTTTTGCTCTTTTTTCTTTGTCTTCTGTCGTTTTTTATCTGTGTGTTTCTTTCCATTTTGATTAATCTAAATTTTTAAACTTCAAACTTTTTTATATTTTTCCTCAGTACTGTTTTTGTTTTTGTCACTCATGCGTATATTAACGACTGTGGATTTGTTGATTTTGTTTTCCAATATTTTTTCTAACTTTTTTATATTTTTCTTCCACGTTTCGCACTCTACTAAAGTATATTCTAAGTCGTTATGCGTGTCTTCTTGACAGAATATACATTTTTCTTCTTTTTCCATCTTATTTATTTTATGTAAATACTTACCAAAGGCATGTTTGGTGAGTAGTTGTGTCGTATAATAACACGCTGGTTTATTCTCTACCCATTTTTTAATTTCTGCTATTAATTCTCTTGTCCATTCTTCCTTTTCTTGTTCTTTCCACTGCTTCTGCCATATTTTCATCATATTCTCTCTTGCCCATCTCTTTGCTTCTTGTTTACTAGTGCGGGAAGTGTTGCCGCAATTACTTCTAGTGTTTCCTGTGACACCGTCCTGTAGGCCCTGCAGATCTTTACCAAGCTTGTTCTTGTGGTTCCTCTTTTTTTTGTTTTTTTTGTCTTCAACGCGTTTATTGTAATCGTATGGTTTGCGTAGAGTTTGCTACAAACCAAAATTGTCATGTTTCTGCAATATTTCTTGGTTTAAGCAATTTTCCAATAATAGCTTGTTTCTGCAAGTCTTTTTTTCTGGAAACTGTTGATTTTGACAATTTTAATTACGTCATACGAAGGACACTGCCAAAGTTTGCGAAAAATGTAAAGCAAAACACAAATTACGTTATGTAAATCGCTTTATTGCTTCTCAAAATATTCTCCTATAAAATCTATACACTTTTGCATCCAATAATACCAATCTTCAAAACAATTTTGCCACTCTGAGCGAGGTAAATCCAAAACAAGTGATTTAAATGCTTCAACGGTTCAGGCAATGAAAAACGCTCGCCACGTATTTAATTTTTGATATGTCAAAATAGGTAGAAGTCATTGGGCGATAAATCGGGCAAATATGGGCAATGAGTCATTAATTGGATGTTGTTACTGGTCAAAAACTCAGTTTGCCGTGCTGTGTGAGCGCTTGCATTGTCATTATGAACAATGATTTGCCGGTTTATGTTGTTCCTTCTGATTTCAGCAATAACTTGCGGCAAACAAATTGAAGTATACTAGTCAGCATTAACTGTCCTTCGATCCTCTAATGCAACAGTTGCAACATGACCCGTTTTTTCAAAGAAACAAGCAATCATTCTTTTCGAAACGCTTTGTGAACGCACCACTTTTGTGGGTTTAGGTTCATTTTATAACACCCATACAATCAATTGCTGTTTAGTTTCAGGCTCTTATAAATATATTCAAGATTCGTCACTTGTTACAATGTTATATACCAAATTTGATCAAATCAATATTTTTTGCGACAACAGAAGTGCATGGACGAGCTTTGCGAAAATTGTCATCAAACGTTGGTCTTTCACGCGTGAATTCTGCGAACCATTTGTAAACCATAGTTTTGGATGGTGCTTCATCCCTAAATACGAACTAAGTTTTTCCACACATTGCTGCGGTGTGAAACCGTATCAAAAATCATAAAAAATCATCACTCGGAAGTCACGATTTGAAATTTTCATTTTCCATTATTAATCTTGCTAAATTTTGTTGAAACGAAACCGAGTAGTTTGAAATCAAACTCTCAACTGAATTATAGGTAAAAAAAGGTCAAATTTTACGAATAAGACAATGGCAATACAGGCAGTACTTGATTCCGCAAACTTTAGCAGTACTCCTCGTATGTAGTTGTGTCAAGTGACTTAAGTATTTTTCTTATTTTTTTTTATGGTTTTATTTATGATTATACCAGAATGCTTCTAGTGGTCCTTGTCAATGTGGACAAATTTACTTAGTTGCTTCAGTATTTTTTATTGCAGTGACAGTAATTTGTCAACACTTTCTAGCAACAAATTTTAAGTTTATTATGTTATCTCAGTTAAATTTGTAAATGGGGTTGTTGGCAGAATTATTTCTGACGTTTTTGTTTTGTTGTCGCATTTTCTTAATCTTTTTTTGTGTAGTTTTAAGAAAGCTCTACCAGATGGTGTATGCTGCTCTTATCCTCTAAAGCTCTATTTCTACTAAGCATATAGTGTTCAATCCTGAAATCAACTAAAATCTTGCATCAGGATAGGTACGCCCGCACATGCGTTCTGCACACCTTAATTCTTTTTAATCTTGATTTTTTAACATTGCTCAATACTGCAAATCATTACTTTAACCAATCTATGGTTTATACCTTAATTTCTTCTGTTTTTCAGCATTTTTTTTAATTTTAACTCTGTTTCTACAATAAATCTTTTTTTGAGCCACTTTGCCTATTTAAAAATTAGGCCGTTAAGCAGTTTTAAGATAGACTTTGAAGCAGCCATTTCTACTTAAGAATTCAGTTAAGTATTAAAATACACTTCCCATGTTTTCATGCTCATTGCGTAATGTCTTTGATTGGGGCCTTTGATTATTTAGTTTTGCTTGAGTTTTGTTGTCATTTTGGGCTTTACTTCTTTAACATCTTCTTGTAGATGACATTTTTCTAGTTACAACCTTTATTTATAGAGAGCATGACTATATAAATAATTGGCATTTTTAACGATATAATTAGAATTGTTTCCTTTGAGATGATCTTATAGCCACATTATATTTTTAGCGCATTTTTGCATTGCTGATCAACTAGCATATTTTTGTATTTTTTATACTTCAGTGCCCTTTTCCATATTTGGGCTTCGTAAATTAATACAAAGTATTAAGTATAGTTAGTAGCCTTTTCTTATTGTCTGCTTAATTTGCGTATTACCGTCTCTGTTTTTTAAAAACCATGTTTGGTAGCTCAGTTATAAAGCGTTAGCGTAGCACGTTAAAATATGTCTGAATAATAATTTGTTTTTTATCCGAAATGATTTGAAAGTTACCCAATAAGCAGTTGGTTAGATCAACCCCTTTCAAACAAGTCGTAATACTTTTGGGGCATTAGAAATTAGCTGTAAAACAAACAATAAAAGCAAGACGTGTTTTTTTTTATTTTCAATACTTTACTGCTTCTTTGATTACTATTTCAGTATCCCCAATTTATAATGTTAGGTTTTTCACTATTTTTTCTCCGTAGAATATTACGGCTTTTGTTTTGTTTTGCTGTTTGTAAACATTTAATTTTTTTTTTGTTTATTGATTCTAGAGTTATATTTGCATTTTTAATTTAATTTTTTATTAATTTTGATGTACTAACAATTGCTGTAACATTTTTGGAGCATACTAAATGCACACCTTTTTTTAGACCATATTTTAACAATTTGTTAAACTATGTGTTCCATAACCGTATTCCTAGTATGGACCTCTTTTGTTAATCTACACAACATCATAAGGATTTGTTTCTTTTTAAAAACCTTTTTTTTGTCAGGTAGCTAGAATTTGTTTCCACCTTCCACTTAAACCTAAAGTTTTTATTATTCCTGACTATGATATAAAATTTAATGATTTTTTTATATCTATCGTTACTAAAAGACAAAATTTTATATTTTTTACTGTCCGATTTGTAGCTTTATTAACCGTTTAACGTGGATCTACTTTTTGTAAACCTAAATTCTCTGATATGTTTGCATGTATCATGTTTCTTGACATAATTGTAATAATATGTTCAAGTAGTTTTCCAAAGATAGGAATATTTGTCTGTAGTTGACCGGTTCATAATTTATTAAAATTAACTTTTTAATTCCTGATTTATTGTTCCTACTATGATGCTTGGTACCGTTTTTACTGTTTCTACTACTACTTTAGTTGGGACTTTATATAGAGCTGTGTGGCCTTGTTTGACATCAGTCTGATTACCGCTTTATTTAGTTCTGCTATTTTGATTTAATTTATTTCACTTTTACTTACATGTTTTCAGATAACTACTAAGTGATTTAGGGACAGTCTTTTGCTAGCATTTTTTGCTGAGTATTTGTAAGTGTGCTGTTTGGTTTCACACATCCTTATTGTATACTTAGATGGCTGCATTGTGGCGGTTTTATACAATCCAAAGTCTTTTTTACTTTTTGTATGGCTCGGCTATAGCAACCAATGTCTATCTTGTTGATCATTTTATTTCTATAGAATAAATCCACAGCTTTTTTTTACAAAAATTGGTTTAGAAGAATTTTTTTTTTTTTTTGAATCTTTAAATCTAACAGTTTAATATTGTACACCGTAAATTTGATTGGGTTTACTTTTTACTTTCACAACTGTCTTCCTATTTTTTAGTAGAGCTGACCAGTCAGTTTTTTCCATATTATTTTGGAAAATTTTTTTTTACTAGATATTTTTATTTTATTTTTGCTTTTAAGGTATTGCTTGCAAGACTCTGCGGAATGAAGTTCTATTCAACCCCAATAGGGCTTTACTCAGGGTAAAATTGGTGGTTGCATTGTTGTTATGAAACTAAGTGAAACAACATGCCTCAATGGGCGCCGGTGTAGCCATCCAGTGAGCACCGTAACGTCTTTTTCAACTTTTTGTGGCGTTCTTCTATAAGGTTGAAGGTGATACGCGGTGATGTGGTGGTGGCATTTTCATTTTGTGGTGGCTTCTTGGAACTTACGCTTGTGCTACTACCTTACAACCTGCCATTAAATATATACTATGGTATCTGTTAATTGAGAAATTGGGGACTCTAGTCGCTCAGCATAACTATGTCTGGCGGCGCCGTTGTTGTGTTGTTGTTTTATTACTATTTTGTCTAAGGTCTACAAAGTATGGATGTTGTTAGTAAAACAATGTTGTTTTCCAAAGGTTTGTTGCCCTTTTGAGTTGCGTGCCTGCAACACTTTTGTCCAGTTCTATTTTTTTTTTTTTTTTTAATTTGTAGTTAGTTTTTTTGTTTTTTTATAGTATTTACTTATGCTACAAAAAACAATACAAAACATAATTGGGAAAAAGTTTTCCACTAGGGATGGATTATATAGACAATTTATATTTTAAAAAATGATTTATTTTATCATTTCGTCAACAAAAATCACGTAGCAGACGTTTCGGAAGCTATTCTGCTTCCTTCTTCAGTGCTAAAAATGTTAATAGTGAAGAATATAAAAGAATTGCGAAAAAGAACAAAAAGAAACAGATTTAAAACTTAATTAAAAAATTTGACAATTACAATTACTACCTATATATATATATATATATACATATCTAAATAAACATTTAATAAATTAAGCATAGATAATGCATACATGCACATACATTGCAACTTACCAACGTTAAAAATGTTCTTCGTTAAAATTTCCGTATATTTAACATCATCTATGATGCGTTCGTTCATTTAGTTAATATTAAAATGGATTGGAATAATTATATAATGTGTTTGTATAACCATTCGTCTAAGAGAATAGAATGTAAAGTGTACTTGTATTATTTTTTAATATGAAATTCTAATCTGTGTTGGAAAAGAATGTGTGTAGCGAATGTTTTTCTTAGGTCAAATAAATAAAATAAAATAAAATATATTCCTTTGAATTAATAATGTATATGTAAATCTTTTGATTTATAATATATATATATATATCAGTTAGTGCAATGTATGTGTATGTATTTACAATTTAAGAACAGGACAGTTAAAAAAATTAATTACATATTAAAATTTATATTAAACTACGGCCTAATTGGATTTTACAATTAAGTGACTATGTCTACGTTGTGTCAACTCAACAAAGCAATCTACTATTTTATCTATTGAAGTTTTGTTTTAATTAAATTATTATACACAATACTCAATTTTTCAATATCTGTGTGAAAGTTACACGTATGATTACTATTAATATGTAACATTTCCCCTACAAGTCTCTTTCTGTATATAGGTTCAACTTCCAATATTTTTGTATGACCAAAGTTGAATTTGTGGCCGGTTTCATAATTATGATTTGAAAGACCAGTTTTTTGTGATTGGTTGATGCAGTCTTGTTTGTGTTGTTTTAATCTTTCACCTAATTTCTGACTTGACTGACCTATGTAATTAATTAAGCAGTTGTTGCATGGAATTGAATAGATTGTATGTTTAGTGTCTGGTTTAGTAATTTTATCTTTTAATTTAGTAAATAGTCTACCCACTGTCTTAACAGGTTTAAAAGTTATTTTGGTGTTTTCATCTATTAATGTTTTCCGTATGTTATAAGATAGTTCATCTATAAGTGGAATTGCATACCATGTCTGTGAACTATTATTATTGCTTTGTTGGTTGTTATTAATTAGTGATTTGTCTTTGTGTTTGTTGTTAAGAATTGTGTTTATTAGATGTATAGGATAATTGTTTAATAATAGCATGTCTCTTAATTGATTGAAGTTTTTTTTGTGAAATTGAGGATCGCTGAGAGATAATATTTTGTTTTTATTCATATTTATTATATTAATTTTTTGATTGAGTTGATGATTGGAATTGAAATTTAATGTTCTTCTACTATCACATGTTTTTTTAAATATATCAATTGAAATTTGATTGTTTTCTATTTTAAGTAAGAGATCTAAAAATGATATGCTATTATTATTTGGATTTTCGATTGTAAAATTCAAAGAAGGATGGTAATTGTTAAAAATGTTATGAATTTGATTTATTTTATTATTTGGAAGTACAATTATTTACTAAATTAAAAGATAAAATTACTAAACCAGACACTAAACATACATTGCACTAACTGATATATATATATATATTATAAATCAAAAGATTTACATATACATTATTAATTCAAAGGAATATATTTTATTTTATTTTATTTATTTGACCTAAGAAAAACATTCGCTACACACATTCTTTTCCAACACAGATTAGAATTTCATATTAAAAAATAATACAGGTACACTTTACATTCTATTCTCTTAGACGAATGGTTATACAAACACATTATATAATTATTCCAATCCATTTTAATATTAACTAAATGAACGAACGCATCATAGATGATGTTAAATATACGGAAATTTTAACGAAGAACATTTTTAACGTTGGTAAGTTGCAATGTATGTGCATGTATGCATTATCTATGCTTAATTTATTTAATGTTTATTTTGATATGTATATATATATATATATATATATAGGTAGTAATTGTAATTGTCAAATTTTTTAATTAAGTTTTAAATCTGTTTCTTTTTGTTCTTTTTCGCAATTCTTTTATATTGTTCACTATTAACATTTTTAGCACTGAAGAAGGAAGCAGAATAGCTTTCGAAACGTCTGCTACGTGATTTTTGTTGACGAAATGATAAAATAAATCATTTTTTAAAATATAAATTGTCTATATAATCCATCCCTAGTGGAAAACTTTTTCCCAATTATCAAATAAAAGACAATCAAATTAACTGCATTAATACAAAACATATTGAGATTTTATTGATTGTACTACTTTGTTACTGTGACAATACATAATTATCAATTTTCAGTCACACCTACCGCTGCAAAACCAAGCTTAACCAACTACAAGAAATTGTATAAGAAGTACAATAAACCAAAATATATATAGGAACCATATAGAAACAAAAACACTTTCTATATCCAAAAATGATTATAAACTTCTATTTATGAACAGAAAAAAAATTTAAGCATTATAAATCTACACAACTAATACTCAATTTTGTTTTTGTTTTCAGATACTGACTTTTATAACCCTAATTGGAACTAACGTATGCCAAGATGCCGGATTTCAATTTCCCCACTTAATACCTTTAATGCATCATGAATTTCAACCAAACTTCCATCAACCACAACAATTACCAGCATGGATACACAACAGAAACGCTGAATTCCAATCTAACGTACGTGATGTGAGACAACCGCAAAATTCAGAACTCCCAACACAACCAGCATTTCTATTCAATAAAGACGATCCAATAGAAGAAGAACCTATTAATCAAGATTTTTTACAAAATGATGAAGCAATTCAACCACCAATAAGTAATCAAGAACCTGAGATAAATCAAAATGAAAAAAATCCATCAAATCCTCAGCCTGAAATTAATCAAAGAATAGCCGGTTTCAATAATCCATTCCAACAATCTAATAATGGAGAAGAAGTAGTTGGTATAGGTTTAGCTAAACCATTAGCAGGAGCCCTTGCATTAGGTGCTAAATTGAATGCTGCTGCTTTAGCAGCACCTGTTAAAGCAGCTGCTACTGCTAAAGCAGTTGGTCTTGCATCCAAAGCAGCAGTTCATAAAGGATTACTTAAAGCACAATTGAATAAAGATATAGCTATATTGCAAGCTAAAAAAGCAACAAATAAAGCACTTCTAGGACCAGGATTTTTAAAACCAATATACCCTCATAATCCAATATACCACAAACTAATAAACCCACACAAACCAATTTACCCATACAAACCAATATTCCCATACAAACGATTTCATCATCCATTATTAGGAGCTGAAAATCCAGAAGATAATCATCCATTATTAGAATCTAGAAATCTAGAAGATAATCATCCATTATTAGAAGCTAGATATCCAGAAGATAATCATCCATTATTAGAATCTAGAAATTTAGAAGATAATCATCCGTTATTAGAAACTAGATATCCAGAAGATAATCATCCATTATTAGAAGCTAGAAACCCAGAAAATAATCTTCAAATAAATCAAGATAATTTTGAAAGAAACTTGCAACCGGGTTATACCTCTGAAGTTCCACATTCTATAGGTTTGTTGCATGATGCTTTGAGTCATCCTATTGTAGCACCACCTAATTATTATAATCATGGAATAACTAAAAGAGATATACAAGATGATGAAAGTGTTATTGTATTAGATGATGCAGATGTTCCGGTCAATTCAGAACCAATTATAGATGAAGTTGAAGTTGTTCCAGTTTTAGAAGAATTAAATAATAAAAATCGTGGCAGTACTGGAAGAAAAACCAATAGACATAGAGATGAAGAATTGTTTGTTTGGTCATTAAACAATTGGAATAATAATTTTAAACGTTCCATACCAGATGATGATGATTTGTGCGTAACTACAGTATCAGGATCACCTATCTTCTTTAATCAACATGATATTAATCCAATTGCTCACAACTATGCAAGATCTAATAATGATGAAGATAATACATTTAAAGTTATGAAATCTAGAGTTGCAGAACCACATTTTGGGAAACATTTTGGTAAATGGGGATTGCATCGTCCCAATCGGGATTTTCATGAAGGATTTTCTACCCAGCATACACAAGTAGATCATTGGGGTAATCCGATGCAATTTTTAAATAATAAAGATATAAAGCCTACCCATGTAACAATTAATAACCAACAAAACACATTTACAAATTCAATTCCAACTCATACTGGAGGCAGTAATAGCATACAAATTTCTCAAACTAATGGACAATCAGCTGGTAGTCAAGCTCATGCTTCTGCCAAAGCTGCTGATATAGTGAGTTCGCCTCATATCATAGAAATCCCGATGAGAAGGCATTCTTTTTTACACAAGCGCTCAATTGATTTTTTAAACAAACAGAATAGCTTTAACGATTTAATTAACGAATCTAAATATATGAAAGCCAAACATGTTAAGAGAGGTTATCTTCAGGATTTTCGTAAGGCCGTGCCTAAAAAGGCACGGTTAAAACGATCAGTACCATTACTAAAATTGGCAATAGATCCTAATGCAAAATTAGATATGTCTAAAACAATGGAAAATGTGGGAACCATAGCAAAACAATCGTTTGAAAACAAACACACTCCAATGTATCACGTCAGAAATATGATTGGATCAACTAAAGACGCAATGTTATCAGCAATGAGGATGGCGCCACAGGATTTAATAGTCCCTTCAAAATATCGCATCATTGATACTAGTAAAGATGTTGTTATAACACCAGAAGAATTACAATCATTAAAAAATAAAGCAAAAGCTAGTGATGCAATTTTAAACCAAGTACAAAATGCAGCTCTTTCCAAACCAACAAGATCATTAACGCTTAAAGAAAAATTTGAACAATTTAAATTAAACCCTGGAAAATTTTTAAACAGTCCTAGAATTAATGAAATTTCATTTAAAGCAATACCAGAACGTTCAGAAATTGTAAGACAATCAAACCCAAATAGTGATGATTTTATGGGTACTTTTCAAAAATTAGGATCAGCATTCCGTGACTGCGTTAAATCAGGCCAGGATACTATGGGTCATATAGGTGAAGCTGCACATAGTGCTAGAAAAATGTTAAGAACAGCTCCTCTAGCAGTACCTAGAGTCTTACTACCTTACACTAGAGCTCCAGCTTTGAAGAAACCAGATACTGTTATGTTGATTGGACCCAGAATGTTAGGTTTTGAGAATGATGAAACTGTAGAGAATAATGATAATTTTGTACATATGGGTGATATAATGGATGCTTTTGGAATTTCCAATCCTGAAGCAGATAGGGTAGGATTGAGAAAATATACAATACGCAAAAAACAACCAATAATTCAATCACGATTTGGAGAAGAAGATGATATAGTAGGATCTAGTAATGTTGATAAATATACAGTAATAGCTGAAGATATAGATGATATTGATGCAACTAACGTTGATAACGCATGGAAAACTTTAAAAGGCATTCGTGAAGTAGTAGGTGTTGGAACAATCAAAAATTTTTTGGTTGAAATGAAAAACGATTTTACAGTAATGAAAGATAAATTAGAACATAAAAAGAAACTAGAAGAACAAATGCTTTATGATTTAAATTCAGAAGATGATGAATTGAATAATTTCTTAAAAAATCTTTTTCAAAATAATGAATCTGAAAAGCCAAAAATAGAATCTAGATTTGCTGATGATGGTATTGTAGGAGCAGGAATGCCAATGTCACCTAATTTATTGAAACCATTTATGAATCAACCCAGCAGAATTGAAATTGAAACTTTTTTTAGAAACCAAGGTAATAACATTGAGGATATTGATGAATTCAATAAGGTTTCTTCAATAAATTCAGATTTATACCAAAAACTTTTTAATGAAACTTTACCAATTAATGAAACTTCTAATGTAGATACACAGAAATTATTCGAGGAAGCAATGTTGGGACAACAATTGGGATATGATGAGCATGGTAGAAGGATTAGTATGAATATACCTAAAAAATTAATGAAACCTTATATGGGAAAAATTGATACATATGATGGATATTCCGGGCTGCCTTACGAAGGATATGATAAGAGGCCCGATTCTGATGAATATAATTAAACATTTTGTAATTGATTTATTTTATACAAAAATATAATCTTATTCTATTTTACTTCTAACAATTTTTTATGTACATAAATGTTTAGATTAGTTACAAATTGTTAGCACAAGGTGTAATGTGAAGCAAGTTAGTAATGGTTATCTCCTCAACAGATGGTAAAGCGGACGTATAATTTCTTTGTTAATCATTCTTCTAATTTTGTTATAGTTAAAGCCTCCATAAGCAGGTGCGTATGATCCGTAAGCTGAAACATAAATTTATTAATGGCTTATCAAAACTCAATATTGATTTGCTAAATGTTCAAATGGATTTTTTATAATAAATTTTAGTTTAATACAATTTTATTTTAATAACCACAAGTTTAAAAAATTAGCGCAAAATGAGCGTTGATAATAATCAATCGGCAAATTAACAAAATACAAATCATGAATGTTTCAAATTTATGTACGGTCTAAAAAAAACTCCGTCACTTGCTGTCTATAGAAAACACAAAACAATCTAAAAACTTTGGTAACGTTTTTTAAAGCTTTCTTAAGTGATTATAGTAGCAATTTATATTTTATATTGTACAGAAAATTTTTGGTTTTTTCAAATAATTAAAAAAAAAATTAAATAAAAAAGTTTTTCTAGCAGCATCAAATTTAATTTATCTATTTATTTACTTTCTAGATTTGTTAAATTATTTCAGGCATTTTACAATCTTTCAAAATTTTTTTAATAATTTGGTTTAACTCTCAGTAGCTTTCAAAAAATTAAGGACTTGCAAAAAACAAAGTTTTGATGACTTTGTTTTTTAGGTTCTCAAACTTATTGAACGCTCAAGTGACATCTAAAAGATTTTACATTTTTTATAAATGTGTATGCAATTTTTTTTTTTGGAGTTGTAAACTTTAATAGATGTTTTAGGTTGACTCTCCATGTTGCGTAATGTAACTGTTAAGTTTTTATATTTTTTTCAAAGTTCAAATTTTAGCAATCGAGACCTTATTTACAGTTTTTTTGAACAGTTATAGTAAATCACTATAAAATCTTTCAAGAACCAATATTTTTTCAAAAACTTCAGAATTTTGGTCAGCGTGTCTTGAGAAGTAGCCCTTAGCTAAGGCGTCGCGGAGCGGCACGTGCGGAGACTGCCCGAGAGCGCCACCGCCAGCAGCCGTCCTTCTCCAGAATCGGCACTAGGTCTAAGTTCCGGGTGACGGGACGTTCTTGCGACGGGTCGGGCGCGAACTTTTGCGAACGCAGGCCGGGCGCCGCGGTTCCCACGAATGCGGCAAACCGCACTCGCGGGGCTACCCATCGGACCTCAGGCCGGCCGTCCAACGGCTCGCGACGATTTTACTCTGGGAGAAGTGCACACATTCGTTGCCGCACGGGGTTGCCATTCGCTCCCCGACGGCTCGGAGACGTGATGAATCTCCCGTTTCGGACTCTTGGGTTTCTCAGGTTTACCCCTGAACGGTTTCACGTACTTTTGAACTCTCTCTTCAAAGTTCTTTTCAACTTTCCCTCATGGTACTTGTTTTTTATCGGTCTCGTGGTGTTTGCCTTAGATGGAGTTTACCACCTGCTAAGGGCTGCACTCTCAAGCAACCTGACTCTAGGGAGAGACCCCTCCGGCGTGCGGCGGCAGTCCTACGGGCCTGGCACTCTCTGTGGGTATTTAATAGAATATACAATTTGGGTAGCATACCAAAAGAATGGTTAAAATTGAAACTCATCGTATTACCAAAGAAAGTGGGAACAAAAAGATGTAAGAAATATAGAAGTATCAGCTTCATCATCTCAAAATATTGCTTAAAATATTACACAAAAGAACTTACAACAAATGAAAAGAACAAATCTCAGCAAACTAATTTGGCTTCATCAACGCTGTAGGCACAAAATGAGTTTTTTTCTGTACAGATGCTTTTCCAAAAAAGCTGAGACGTAAACTGCGATTTCTATGTATGCCTAATTGACTACCAAAAAGCTTTTGATTGAGTGCAACATCACAAAATGATAGAAATCTTTAAACAAGTAGAGATCAACGCCAAAGATCTTCAAATCATTACGAACTTGTACTGGAACTAAATCGCATCCCGGAAAATTAAAAATAAACAAGTAGAAGACATCACAATAGCGAGAAAGGTAAGACAAGGGTGCATACTTTTGCAGATTTTGTTTAATGCATACTCTAAACAAATTTTTAAAGAAACCTTAGAAGACAATGAAGAAAGCATTTTACTGAACGGAGCTAGGCTGAACAACATCAAATGCTAACAATACAATGATATTTGCTGACTTTCTTGAAGGACTTCAAACACTATTAAACAAAATTGTACCGTCTAGTAAAAAATTTGGATTAAATATCAATAGCAACAAAACAAAGTTTATAATCATACGCAAAGAAAAGATACACAATGTAAATCTATACGTTCACAATCAACAAATAGAAAAGGTGAGGCAGACAACATACTTAGGTGCAATTGTAAACAAAAATAGAGACAATAATAGACGCATGTTGAAGTTCTACATGTTCTCAATACTACTATACGGAGTCAAGTCCTAGACACTCAATGAAGCAACAACAAAAAGCCTTTGATATTTTGAAAAGAATAGTAACAAAGATAGAAGTCCTCCGCAGAATAAACAAAAAGACGGAGATTATAGACACCATCAAAACTCGCAAACTTCAATATCTAGGCCACATTATGAGGAACGAGAACAGGTACGCTTTATTACAAGCCATCATTCATAGTAAGATACACGGCAAGCAAAGTCCAGAATGGAGAAAAATATCATGGTTGCAGGATCTTAGGCCAAGGTACGAGAAGACTTTAAAGGAACTCTTCAAACTAATAAAGTAAAAATAGTCATGCTTATCGTAAACATCTGAAATCGGATATGCATCTAAAGAAGAAGAAAAAGTAGGTAGAGAGATGCACCCTTATAGTTTTGGCGGCTAAATAACATAAGTTTTGTTTAGGGTATATTGATATGTAAGCTTGATTTATTTCCAATATTGATGATTTTATCCAAAAGCAGCTGGAGGTCTAAAATGCTTTTGATTATTAATTTTTATGCTATTCAATGTTTGAAAATAGAAGATAAAAAATACAACCGTGTCAGATTTCTTTTTGAATATCAGTTGCTGCTATTGACCAATCTCTATGACTAACTTTTGCTTGTTGTCGTAAGTAAAGAGTTTTAATTATTTAGGCGTTTCTATTGTTCAGTCCAACTTTTTAAAGTAGTCTATTATGCTAAACTCTGTCAAAAGTTTTTTGTAATCTACAAAGCATGCAAACACGTTTTTCGTTTGATATGATCATTTTTGTAAAAAGCCGTTAAAGCCAAATTTTTAAATTAAAAATTAATTATTAATTAATTAAGTTTTCTAAAACCCTCTTCTATAACTTTACGTTTCTCAAAAGTCAATTAAAATTATTTAAGTTAAATTTAGTTGTTTCTAAATTTTTTTATAAATTTTTCAAGTTTGTTGTCTTTAAATTTGGTTATTTTAGATTCTTTAAAATTCTCTATAAACTTTTAAAATGATCAAAGTTTAACTTTACTTTCTTATTAGCATATAACAAATAATTTTTTAAGTTTTTTCAAGTTTCTTAAAAGATTAAAAAAACTAACTTTTTATGGACTTTTCAAAATCAAAGTTACAAAGTTTTTTCAAGTTTCTCAAAATTGATGTTTAAAAAGTTTTCAAAAAAGTCTATTTAAGTTGTCAAAATCTAAAAATTTTAATTTTTTTAAATCTTTCTAAAGTTTAGATTTTAAAACTTTTAAAATATTATATTTTTTAAAGTTTTTTACACTTTTCAAAATTTGTCTAAGCTTTTCATAGTTTTTTAAATTTGTTTTCAAAGATTTTACATTAAAAAAAATAGTGAACTTATCTTATCTATCAAATTAAAGTTTTTCTATAATTTTTATAACTTCTCTCTGTATAGTCGTATAGAGATTTTTTTAGTTTTTAACTATATTTGAAACTTTTTAAGTTTATTTAGACATGTTCCAGTCTAGGTATTCAAAGTTAAAACAAAAAACATATAAACTTTTAAATTTGTTATTGTTTTATCAAAATTGTGCAAAACTTCTTATAGTTTATTAATGTTTTTTAGAACTTTACTTTTATTTGTAAGACTATTTTTGATTCTTTAATAACTTCTAAGATTTATTTTTTTTTTATTTTTTCATTATTTTTAAGAATTTTAAAAATTTTAAGTTTTTAAACTTCTCAATATATTATTTCTTGAATTTTTTTGAAATTTTTTTTGGTTATTCTGAATTTAAGTTTTAAAACTGTTTGATTTTCTTAAATATTTATAACTTTCTCTAGTTTTTTTAAAATATGTCCAAACCTTAAAAACTATGAACTTTGTTTTTGTTTTATTAAAATTATATCAATTTTTTTCATATAAAACAATTCTTTTTTGATTTTTTATTTAAGCTTATTAAAGTTTAGATTTCAAAACTTGAAAAAAAAAATTAAAATCTCTTTACGCTTCTTAAAGTTTAAAAGCTTTTCTGTTTTTAAATTTGTTAAATTTATATAATTATACTTAAAAATTCATTACATTTTTCTAATGCTTATTGAATTAAGTCAAATTTAATTTGATTATAATTTTGTATTTTTCAATTAGTATTTAAATATTTTCTGGTTTATATCTTTAAAAAAAAATTTTTTTTAGATACATTAAACTTCTAAAAACCAAAAAAGTTTTTTTAGACAATCATATTTTTTCATTGTCATAGATGTATTTATGAATTTTTTTTGTTTAAGATAGGTTAGTTTTTAAAAATTATCATATTTCCTTAGGTCTTTCAAAGTCTAAGTCATAGAAAAATTAATAGTTTTTCTAAGTTAGGCTTCTCAAATGATTCAATTTTTTTTTTAAGAACTAACTAATATTTTTTGTTAAACTTTGATGACTTTTCAAGCATCTTTAAGTCTAGGTATTAATGATTTTAAAAATGTTTATGCTTCTTAATGTTACAAAGATTAAAAAAAAAAATGTTTGTTGTCATGTTTTAAAGTCTAGATTTAAAAAAAAAATAAATTTTGAGTATGTCAAAATCGAATTAGTTTTAAACTTTGTTTAGAAATATCTTCTTTTTCTCCTTTTTAGCCTTTATATTTTCAGTGCTGGATATAGGCCTTTTTCATTTGTTTGCTGTCCTCATCCACTGTTTTGCCGCTATGGTTCTGATATCGTCAATCCATCTCGTTTGAGGTCTTCTAATATTTTGTATAGTTTTCCAGGGTCTCCAATGTCTGTTATTTTTAATCTTGCACGGATATTGGTGTTGCGCATTTTATCTCTTAAAGTGATACCTAACATTGCGTGTTACATAGCTTTTTGAGTCACTCTAAGTTTTGCGTCTGATATTTTTTGGTAATTGCCATTGTTTCTAGGCCATAAGTGGCAACTGGCAAATTGCAGCTATTATAAACTTTGCGTTTTAAACACAACGGGACTTTTTATCTTTTAGAATGTAGCTGAGCTTTCTAAAGGCGGCTCATGCTAGTTGAGTTCTGCGTTTGATTTTGACAGTTTAGTTTTTTTTTGCCAATTTTAATTGTATGCCCCAGATATACATATATGGCCATGTCTGAGTCAAGTGTACGAAACAAAAATTTGATTTTGATCCAACCACTAAAATTGCTTATCTTAATTTGAAAACATCAATTTTTTTGCAACTTCTCAGGGTTGCATTTTTAAGAAAAAACTGTCATAAACGTTTTTTTTTTTAATTGTTTAAAGAATCAGTTTTTACAGCCAAAAATATTTTTCCTTAAATATTGAAAATTGTGCAGAACAATAAAAGACAATTTTTCTTAAAAAAAAAATATGAAGAGTATTTTCTTTTTTATCAAATATGAATAAAAACGTGCTTTTATATGTGCAAAAAATACTCTGAAAATTTCAGTGTGTTACGTTTCGAGGTATTTTACAATGTATCTACAGAAATACTTAAAAATACCGAAAAAGTCTTAAATTTTACAATTTTCTGTGGATACATTCTAAAATACCTCAGAGCGTAGTGCACGGAACTTCCTGAAATTTTCAGGATATCTTTTGCACATATAAGAGCACGTTTTTATTTATATTTGAAAAAATAAAATACCCATCATCTTATTATTAAAAAAAACTGTTTTTTAAATTTTCCTAAATAGTTACAAACGATCAAAAAATGAAAAAAGCTTAAATTTCAAATTTTTTACTATTTTTGTGGATACATTCTAAGATATCTTGAAGCGTAGTCCACGGCACTTCTCGAAATTTTCAGAATATTTTTTGCATATAAAAAAATACTCGCCATTTAAAAAAAAAAACTTTTTTTTAAGTTTTACAAAATTTTCAAAATTTAAGGAAAGAAATTTTTGGCTGCAAAAAATGATTCTTTGCACAATTTTGAAAGAAAAGTTTATTACAGTTTTTTCCTAAAAATGCAACCCCGAAAGTTACAAACGATAAAAAAATGTAAAAAAATTTAAAAAAATCAATTTTTTTAAATTTCGATTGCTTATTACTCGAAAATGGCTTAATAAAAAATTCTAAAAAAATTCAAGACTCACGTATAGAGAGAGGCATTTTCAGCGGTTTGAGCAAAATCAAATTTTTGTTCCGTACACATGACTCAGACATGGCCACATATTGCTCTACTTTTTTTATTGTTGTTTTTCTATAGCACCACATGCAGACTGCTGGTTATAATTTTGGTTTTATTTAGATTGATTTTAAACCTATTTGCTGGGACAGATTGTTCAGTTCTTCTACCATAATTTTGAATTTTTTTATGAAGTGTTTTACAGTATTACGTCGTCTGCAAATCTTAAATGGCTTAAGTATACTTTGTCAATCTTTATGCCTTTTTTATCCCAGTTTAGTTGTTTAAAAACCCTTTCTATAGCAGCCGCGAATAATTTAAACAAAATCGGATCTCCTTGTCTTACCCCTTTGTTGATAGGTAAAAGTGGTTTCTATATAGATGTCTTTTATTAGCGTAGTATACCTCGTATCTGTTATTGCGTCGTCCAGTGGTATCAAGAAGGCCCAAAAACAACACCGTCAAACGCTTTATAGTAGTTTATAAATGCTATGTGTATTGGAATGTTGTATTTTGTTGTCTTTTCTATGAGTGTTTGAATTGTTTGCAGGTGGTTTGATGTGCCAAAACTTTTTTGGAAACCCGCTTATTTTATTGATTGGTAAGAATCCAGTTTTGTTGTAAGTCAATTTGTTGTAATTTGCATCATAAGCTTATACACGTGAGATAATAAGCATATTGGGCGGTAGTTTTCTATATTTTTAGTGTCTCATTTTTTGTGCAGGATGATGACTTCCGTGTTTTTCCATTTTGTTGGTATTTTTCTTTTAAATATACTTTTTTTTGTTAATATTTGAAAAGCTTCTAGCAATTTGTTGTCTAATTTTTTACATTTTTGATGTTATTTGGTCTTCTCCTGGGGTCTTTTGGTGTTTAATTTGTTTTAAAGCGTATGTAAATTTGGATACTGTTATTTCCGTCAGTTCTTCTGAGCCTACGTTTGTAATATTCTTTGTTGGGTTTGGTATGAATGATGTTTTCATAAAAACATTGTACTTCCGCAACAAAATCTGTTATGTTAGTAAAAACATTTCCTTGAATATCTTTTCTCAAACGGAAAACGAGATATTTTTAAAATAAAAGATCTTAGGCTTATCAAGTATATATAATAGATTTGTTCTAGGTATTGTACTTCTTTTTAAATTTTTTTGCTATTACGCTGTTTTATGTTTTCTTTAGTCTGTTTATAGGTTTTTCTATGTATTGTTGTTTTTGCTTGTTACAGTTTTTTGTTTGTTTGTTTTCTTTTATTTTTTACTAGATATGCAAACCGTTTTAGCTGCTGTTCTACTTTTAGTTTCTTCTTTACTGTATTATTGCAAATTCTATCTCTTCTTCTATTTTATTTAAATCATCTAAGGTATTGTTTCCATTGTTTATATACAATTTTGTTGCGGTTTCTATTCTGTTATTTAATTAATCATCATTTTTTCTTTGTTTTTTTAAATTTTTTTCTTTATTAGTTGACTGCTTCTACATTGTTTGCCTTTCCTAAATGTTCTTTGTAAAAAGTTTATTTTTGCCTATTTTAATCTATTTTATCTTGTCTTTCAAAGTTTACTTTTTAAAAGATTTAAAAAATTGTTGAAATTGTTTATATAGTTTTCAAGATTATGTTTTAGAATGTAGTTGAACAACTACAATACATTGTTCTCTATAGCAATTTAACACTAAAACTCAAGGTACAGAACATGATTACAAAAAACAAAAAACTAGGATAATTGCAACAAAAAGCTTCATAACAATCCTGTACATAGTTTAGCTGCCAATGATTTATCTGGCTAAGAATGCTTTCTTTTTTATAAAAAAGCGTCTAAAGAAAGATTACAACCTTGTCACGAATGCCTAAACATATTTGTTCAATCTTTAATACAAAAGATTCTACGGGGGCTCTGAAAAAAGTGCAACATATCCACAGGTAACACCTCAATATGTTTTTGCATAAGACTGAACTTAATCAAACGTGACTAGATTCATTTAATGCGTGACTTGCGACCTAGTTAATACCAAGTAAATCATTCACACTCACCAAATTTTTTGACGTTTGAAAAGTAGAATGATTGTTGCAAACACTTTGGCAAAAAGCTTGTTTGGTATCAGCAAATAAATAAAACCTTAATGTTAATTTGAGCGCAACATTACTGTTTTCAAATTTTTTAACAGAAACTCAACATCTTAAGGGAACTGTGACTCACACATTTACAATACTAAACCTGTTTGGCTAAACATCTATTCAACCTCGTCACGAATCCCATTGTCAAAGCAGCAACCAAAAGTTTGTCTTTTGGCCAAATCTAAAACATTTTGATCAAATCCAAATGTTTAGATTTTAAGCTTTTTGGCAGAAAACTAAAACCAAAAATTTGTTTGCCAAAACCAAAACATTTTTCTTTGTTTCTAAAACTAAAACTAAAACTTTAGCATTTGTTATCTATTGACCATATACATACATTTTGAATGAATAACATTTAGCTTTGGTCAAAAACACAACATATTTTTAGCTAAATCCAATGGTCAAAAATTACAACTTTTTCTTGGTCAAAACAAAAACTATCAAAAAGTTAAAAAATTTGCCAAAAACCAAAAACAAAACTAATTGCGTTGTATTGACAATAATAAACCCTAACTGTCAAAATTTACAAACACATTTTTAGGTACACTTTAAACAACCGCAAAAATTTTGCAAGGCAATCACACTTGTCCACTAATACATTCAAAGTTAAAACAGCTTAGTACGCCAATAATACGACTTAATTCTATATTGCTCAAAGTAGCCACACTATGACTGCAAAAACCAAAGAAAAGCAAAAATGCTGGTAATAGACAATTATTTTGCTTACTAGGTCATATAGTTTATAAATTTTAAATTAATAACAGTATTAGCTGTTACTAGTCATGAAAACTAAACTAAACTTAGTAGCATTTAGATTAAAACATAAAAGCTTAATATTTAAGCCGCAAATTGCAATTAGTATTTATCAAAAGTAATTTAAAAGTAACTAAAATTTTTGAGTTCACAATTGTTGATTTATTTATTGTATTTAGTATAAGATTAATTTAATAATGTTTCAACTTTAAAATCTCAAATCATTTTCTAAAAAATCATTATTGGTTTTTGAAAGCTTATCTTTGGAAAGATGCTTTAGAACTGACACAATTTAATGTAGTTCTAAATTTATATCTATATTGTGTTAACTATTAGCTATAATCATTTTAAAACAAGTTTTCATTATTTTCAGTACTACATACAAAATTAATTTTAAGTAACTGAATAATGTTAGAAAACTAGATTTTAATTTAATTGTCTTCAATCTCATTAAGATATACAATAGTAGTATTATAAACTACTACAAAATAAATTAGTTCTTTTTTACTTTTGTAAGTAATAATTATTAAAACCCTTAATAATTTATAGTTCTAAACCTTCTCAACAACTTATTAGTATACGTTTCTACTTCATCATGATCTTCATGTACAGGTTTTTCATCAACAATCATATTATCTGTATTTTCATTGTTATTATTGTTATTAATATTTTCATTGTTATTATTATTAATGATGTTATTATTGTTATTATTCATAATATCTGTTTCATATTGAGTTCCTCCTGTAGAACTACTAATAGGATTATTAGAACCGCCTCCTCCTGGTCGATTGAAAAATAGATCTCCAAAACTGCTGATGATGCTTCCATCAAATAAACCTGTACCTAGCAAACCACCATTATTACCTCCACCTCCTCCAAATGGTCGATTGAAATTGGATGCTACATCTTGGAAGAAAGTTTGAGGACCATTTCCACCAAATATACCTGAAATAATAAATAAATAATAGCATTAGTTTGAGAATTATTTTAATTTTAAATTTAGTAATACCATTGCCTCCTCCTAATAATCCGCCACCTCCACCACCATGATGATTTCCTCCAAATAATCCGCCTCCTCCACCATGATGATTTCCTCCAAATAATCCACCTCCTTGATGGTGACCTCCACCTCCTTGATGCAATCCACCACCTAATGGCCTATGTGGTCTATGGGGTTTTTGAGGTCTGTGGCCACCTATACCTCCACCTCCAATAAAATCTTGTTGTGGGTATCCTCCTTGGTTTCCTCCATATCCACCGCCACAATTTATGTGATTATTGACGTTGATATAAGATAATCCGAAAAATCTAGGATCACCTTCAAGAGCTCTACCACATGGATTCCCACCACCTCCATATTGATTTTGATTATGTTGTGGCCTTTTTCGGCGATGATTTCTTCTACCCAATTCATCGTAATCGTAATCTTCTTGTGCTAATATTAGAATTGATGATGTTAGCACTAACAACGTTGTCTAGAAATTAAAACAATAGAATAATTGTTTTGTTCATCTTTTAATAAAATTGTGTTAAATAAACTGTTTTATTGTTGTTTTCGTTAATTAACATTGATAAAATTAACCCATTAACACAATGAGTTTAATTGATAAATATTTACAATAAGCGTTAGTTATTTATTATTTCTTCGCTAAAATTAGTTTGAAAAATTCTGTTATACTGAAAATACTATAATTTGTATAAGTCGAATAAAAACTTTGTTCTTTAAAATGTGAAAATAAATTCGTTTTTTGTAAGATTGAATAAAATCTTTTAACCTTTAAAATGTATAAATATAAATAAATAAATTCCGTTTTTAAATCTACGGACTGTTATTTCTCATATTTTAGCGTGATGAGTGATTCACTAGTTCAAATTCAAATCTGTTGTTATAGTGAAAAAGGCAACAATTTACATTTATAGCAATAAATGAGCACATTTAAGGGTGTGTAAGTTTATAAATTCAATCACAATGCTCTAAATACTATTTAATATATTATGTATACAACCATCAATCAGTTTCGATTTCATTGATTCATTGTAATGTACTGGCCAATTTTCCCGTTATGGATAAGTAGGTTCCTGTAGGCGTACAATGAATTGACACAGACTTTTTCGCATATTCGGCGCCTAGAGAAAGTTATGTAATGCAGATTGGCAATACAAATAAAGAGTTTTTAAATAATAAAAGGCAAATATTTAATTTGAAAATAATTAGCAGGTTATTCATACCTACATAAATTATTTTATATAATTGGCTTTAATAAATAATTTATGCTCAACATAGTGAATGGGATTTAAAATAAAATAAATTTAAAATGTGTAATATGAAATAATAATTGCTTAGCTAACCGTATTACGTTCGTTTTTCTCTTTTATGCAGCATGAAATGAATCATCAATCAAATTTAAATTTAATGAATGGTTTTCGGAGCGTCGTGGAGCGCAGGTTCATTTTTCATAAAAATCTTACTTTGAATTTGAAGTGTGACCTTTGTGTTTTATAACTTATTTGTGTTTCCACGTCTTTTATTCTAAGATTAGAGAATAATTGAGTATTTTTTTAATCAAATAATGTTACTGAAACTTTAACTACTAAAAGCAACAAAATTGTTACAACAAGTTTCATATAAAAAAACTCAAATTCAAGTTCCTTGTTGCGCTTGCATAATATTCCCTTAAATGGAAAAACAAGTTTAGTCATGCTTTTATCATCCGGACTATTTTAGTTCGAAATCTAATCTCTTAGTGCGCCAGTAACCATAACAAGTAAACGTTATACAAACAAGCAAGATGCCTCTGCACTACTCAGCAACCAACATCAGACGCCAGAAATTAAAAAATGAATTACTTATTTGTTAGAATTGACATCTAAGAAAACATCATGAACATAGGAGAGCGTGGACTATACGTTAATGTTCCAAAATATCAACAACATAGTTATGTCTTTGCACTATTGCAGTTGTTTCTTATTTTGTCAACTTTTATGCGCAAACGGGTTTTATTTCAGATTTTGTAGTCAGAGTAGTATGTTGCTATAAAAATAGCTAATAACTAGAAAAACAGAGTTTTATTTTTCAACGTAAAAACCACTAACAACACACTTCTATTCTATTGCTTTTTTAGTAACAATATTTTTTTAAATCGTCATTTGGTTAAAAACTGTTTTTTGAGCGCTTTTCGAATTACAAGGTGCAAGGTCGGGACGGTAAGGTAAATATTGTAATTTCTAAAAGCCGCATTCATTGACTACTTCTTAAACAATTTGTGCTTCATGCATCATGCAGTTGTCGTGCAAAACCAAAAATTTCTGTGCAAAATTGTGGGATTATTTTTTGTATATAGTCGCTTTTAAGTTCTTAATTGTGTATTTGTATACATTCCCCATTATGCTAGTTTCTTGTGGCATATACTCAATTAGGATATTGCGACACTTGTTTTTTAGCAATAACAAAAATTTTTACTCAGTAGTTAACTAACACCTAATCTTTAACTTTGTTGATGATTTTGTCGGATCGTATTTTCAAAAGAAGTCTTTTACACTTTGGGCTATCATAAATAGATTTTCTGATTTATTTGAACTACTTGCACTAATATTTTTTGTTTCTGTACTCAAGTTACTAATCAGTTATTTTCATCTTTTTAAACTAATATTGATGTTTATGTCTCTTTTTTCAGCTTTTTAAGATCCATCATTTCTTTGGTAGTTTTTGGTATGGTTCTTTTTAGTCGTACATGCAACATGGCAACTACCAGGTTATAGTCAGATCTTATGTCCGCCTTCAGAAATGTTTTGACAAACTTGATTGTGTTTCTGAATTTCCAGCGGATCATTATGTAGTCGATCTGTTTTCTAACAATGCCCGATGTTCCGTCTGATGGTGCTTTCTATGTGTAAAGTTGGCGTGGAAAAAGTTAGTAAAAGGTGTTAGTTATAATTTTTTTTTTGTGGCAAATTCAACCAGTCTATCTCCATGGTCGTTGCGGTTTCCTAATCCGTATTTGCCAACAGTTCCAGCTACTTCTCCTTTTCATATTTTTGCGTTTAGGTCGCCTATTACAACAAGAACTTTGTTTTTTTTGTCTTCATTTTTGTCTGCCGTAGGTGCATATACTTGTAATATGTTTACTGGAACCTTGTTTAAATGCATCCTCAGCAGGATGATACGGTATGAGTATTGTACAAAACTGGTTACTGATTGTTTTGTTTTCCTGTCTACAACAATAGCTGCCCCATATCTATGGGTGGTGTTGTTGTTCTCTGCGTAGTCCGAGTATATTTATGTAAAGCCTTTCTATTTCTAAGACAACGTTATCTATCTTTCAAGGTGCGTATAGGCTTCTTCCATTCCATGTTGCAATTCTGCTTGTTACTCTGCGGTTTACTTCATTCAATCCTCTCCTCCCTGGAGATCCGATCGGAGGAGTAGCTTTTGCTCCGGAATATTTTGAATTGAACAAAGTCATTATTTTTGTGTATTGGTTTTAAAAAACTATTCAATAATAATCGAACAACATCGACTCAACCAGACTCTGAAAATACAAGCCCTAAAATTCTAAAGAAAAAACTTGAATACAACCAAAATTTAAAAATCTGGAAAAACAACTGGTCTTGAGTTGATGAAGCTTATTAACAAAGATTCCATTGACGTTCTACTGAATCTGTTTAATAACATATACGATACAGATGTTATTCTTAAAAAATGGCTGACCTCAACATTCGTGACCCTTTCAAAAAAAAAAATGGAGCCAAAAAATGTTTAGACCATAGGATTATTGACCTGATAAGCCACACCTTAAAGATCTTTCTATAGGTAATACACAACCGAATATACAAAAAATTAAAAAAAAACATTAACGACACGCAGATGGGATTTAGGAAAGATATGGGAACCAAAGAAACAGTTTTTCGATTAAATGTGTTGCAACAAAGATGTCCAGACATAAACCACAAAATGTACATTTGCTACCAACTTTCAAAAAGCTTTTGACAGGGTCCAACATATTAAACTACTAGAGATACTAAAGAGGAAAAACATTGATAGTAGAGATATAAGAATAATCTCTAACCTCTACTGGAACCAAAGTTGGAAAAGACCTAAGCGACAATGTTAAAATATGCCGTGGAGTAAGACAGGGATGTATACTGTTGCCTCTCTTATTCAGTATATATAGTAAATGTATATTTGTAGAAGCATTGTTAGAAAAGATGGGAGGTATTGTCATAAATGGCAAGACAATTAACAACATACAATATGCAGATGACACTAACATTATAACTGAAAACCTACAGCGCTTAGTTAAATCAATAAACAAAGTACGGACTGGACAAAAGCTATAGGTACTACAAAGTACACAAACATTAATCATAATAGACCACTTATAGTCATTAGCAACAAAACTATAGAATGGGTATCCTCTTACAAGTACCTGGAAACATAGGTAACAGATAATGCAGAGCACAACAAGGAAATTAACTGCAGAATAGAACTTGCCAGTGTGTCTTTTTTAAAGTAAGGAAAATTCTCTGTAACCGCAGCATTAAATTAGAGATTTAAAACCGAATACTAAAGTGCTACATCTTTTCTACCCTGCTGTATGGAATGGAGGCTTGGACATTAAAGGCAAAAAACATCAAAAAATTGAAGGCAATCGATGTAGTGTTACAAAAAAATCTCTAAAATTTCATTGAATAAAACCAAAAAGTTCCATAAAACCATTAAAAAAAGAAAACTTGAGTACCTGGGACACATTCTAAGAGGAAAAAGATATAACATTCTCAAACTAATTATCCAGGGTAAAATTAGAGAAAAAAAAAGAAGGAGTATATTGTGGTTTTGTAACCAAAGAGAGAGGTTTGAGTGTACGTCTGCCGAGCTAGGGCGGCTGTCAACAAGATACGTGTCGTTATAATGATTTCCAATCTCCGATAAAAGGGAACTAAAAGAAGAAAAAGAAACTAATATTAAAATGATAAATGTTAAGCAAGTAGAACCAAACTTGCTTGACACTATAAAATGTCATAAAAACTCAACATAAATTTTTTTTGCGATAGCATATTGACTTTGTTATAAGTCTGTAAAATGACTACCCGTATGTTTATGTCGTGCGTGGAAACCAGTAAAAGATGATAAAAAAACTTTGTGGATGAATCAATCCAGACACACTTCTCTGGAGGCACTCTACTTTGACCTAAAAGTCAAGACAACCCGACCTTAATTGATTAACAAGTCGGACACCTTACGTGTTAGGATGGTCCTCTGGCAAATGAACACTTCCAAAACGAAACAACAAAAATAAAAGTTTTGCTCCTTTACTTTTTATCTTTTACCTAAACAACCTTGGGCAAACAAAACTTTTCTCTTCCGTAACAAGTTGGACACTTGGACACTTTACGTGTTGGGATGGTAAGCCTTCTGGCAAAAGAACACCTCTAAAACAAAAACAATAAAAAAAGTTCTGTTTCTCTACTTCACCTAAACAACTTAGAAAGACCTTAAAAGCGGCAAATCTTCTAACCGGTTTCAAAACACCTCCACGTAGATGTAATTAGCATGGCCCACCTCATAAATAAAACTATCAAGAAACAAGCTAAACTAATATATAAAACCCCTATTTTGAAGTTTGATATAACTTAATCCACATTCAAGAAAACATTTTTTAACTTTGGAAGGTAGCCAAACACAAGAAATAACCTTAAAATTAATTGTGATAAATATGCATTAGGGTAGCTACAAAAACTGGTATGATGACAATCAAGCATACATTCTCGGCCAGGGAGCCTACGCAATCCCTTGTGTCCCTGTTGGAGGTATGCTAGCATGACACTACCAACATAAGAAAATACGTACGAGCACTGTCCTAGAACACATTAACTATGTTGGTTAAATGTGTTGGTAGAGTGAAGAAGTGCAAAGGTTTAACTGCAAAAAAAATGTTTTACTTTCTGTTTTAATACAGAAACTAGATTTTTTTTTAGATTCAAAAATAAATTAACTAGTAAGATAATTCGAGTAGTTAGTTTAGACATATCCAAAGTTTTTGTAACAAACTAAACTAAATAAAATCAAATTTGAGGAAAATCATTTATGTTTTAAGCTAAACTTGCAATCGCATCCTAGTAGCTCAGGGATAAAGAACTTATCTTATTTAAATAAAATAATCTATATAAGTTGAATTGCTTATTGCTACCTCAACGTTAAGTTTCCATATTATTCAGGTAGGTTATAGGTGGCCATTTAGGACGAATTAAAAATAGTTATATAAAAAGTATTTTATTAAAATAATACTTTTACACGGGCAGACGTTTCGGGGATCATTCTAACCCCCTTAATCGGTGCTAAAAAACAATTATTATACGTTAACCTTAATCAATACAGACGTTATACTAATTATTCAAATTTTTATATAAAAGTAAAAGACAATTACTGAATAACATAATAGATAAAACAATTTTTTTGAGACCAAATTGCAGATTGGTAAATTGCATTAAAAATAATATTGTTTGCAAAACTTTAAGTGACTTACCAAGTGTAACTCATTCCTTTGTTAAAACATTGATAGTAAAATAAAAGTTAACTATGTAATCAACTGGTATTAAAGGAAATATATTAGAAACGATAGACATTGTCCCATGTTAAAAATCGACTGTGCGCGAGTGAAATTTTATTGAAACAAAAAGTTTTTATTATTATAAAAACGTACAAATATTTTTTTTATTTTTTGTGTCCTTGTGAGTTGAGTTTTTTTATAATATAGATATATTGTAATACATTTACCAGTAAAAGGAATAATTTATTGTATAATATAAATGTGAACTTGTATTATTTTAAAACATTTACATTTTATTAATCTAAAAAAATTATTTAAAAGAAACTGTAAATTGTAAATCTGTGAATTATATAACAACTATTATCACAACATACATACACATAATAAAAAACTTAAGATTAGAAATATAAATCAGAAAATCATTAAAAAACGCGTAAGAATAATTGATGTACTGAAGGAACTAAACCACGGAATTTATTAAATTATTATATGGGTAATTCTATGGGAAGAGGTGTTGAGAAACTTGCTTTAGTATTTTTTTCCGTTTCTATAACTTATTAGTAGTCTTTTGGTCAGTTAATGAAGGTATAAAACCCGTATAAGAAGTTTTTTGTGGTTTTTAACTTAATCGCAGTTTTTGTTTAAAAATCGCAAATTTAACTCAAAAATAAAAAGAAATTTGGCGCCATTTTAAGTCTATATCTTGTCTATAAGCCGCAATAGCCATAAAACCATTTTTTTTGTTCTCGTGAGCTGGGCAAAATGGAGCATTTTTTAGATTTTTTTAACAGCCGAAAGTGACGTATTTTGATGTGAATTAGTTAGAAAATATAAATTTGTTCTGTGTATTTGAGTTTTAAGGGTCTAAAACTTAAAAAGTCTGTAGTAGTAGGCCTATTCTTCAACATAAACTTTTAAAAATACACGTTTAGCCGCGCTCAGAAAAACAATTCAAAAAAGAATTATTAAAAATTTAAATTCGAGGGAACAATTTTACATGGAAAATAGTCAATGTTGTACCCATCGGCCGTAGAATAGTCCATCTAGAAAGAAATGTTTACAAAACTTTCAGGCAATAAATGCGTTAAGAATTAATTATTTTGTTCATATTTACAAACAAATATTATAAACACACTAAGGTGTGGTTTAAAACTTTTTTTTATCAAATTTTGATAAGCGCAGGGCGGATTTATGTTTGAATGTCAAAAATAATAATATTCTCAAATTTTGGCGTCAATAGATTGAGTCTAAATTTGTGCCGCAAGCGCAAACAAAATTGGTTCAAGAGACAAAAGATGTCTTTGTTAAACTTCTGAAATTTGCTTAAAAAAATATAAGCCAAATTACCTTAAAAAAAATAAAAAAAATATTTGTTAAGTAAAAAAAAAATGTTGTACAAAATGTTTTTTCTAGCGTTTCTACGCCTACGCGTTTCTAGGCACGACACTTACTATTTTCTATGTAGAATTGTTAGCAAAACTCAAATTTTTAGTAATATTTGGTGTTTTTCTGAAAACTGCTAAATGTGTATTTGTAAGAGTTTATGTTGAAAAATAGGCCTATTTTTGCAGTTTTTACGAGTTTTAGACCTCTAAACCTTAAATACACAAAACAAATTTATATTTTTTAATATAAAAAAAAACATCAGCTTAATCGGTTAAAAAAATTTAAAAATGCTTTTTTGCCTACCCCACTGAGAACAAAAACATGGTTTTATGGCTTTTGCAGCTTATAGACAAGGTTATAGACTTAAAATTGCACCAGATTTTGATTCTACGAAAAATTTCTGATTGATTTCACTAATATTTTTTTTTTGTTTTTAGTTAAATTAATAAACAAAAAATGCAATTAAGTTAAAAAACGACAAAAAAATCAACAAATTTTTTAATGCACTCCCCTTCCAGTTCTGGTCCGTTTGAAATGGAATTGCCTATATACTAACATAAATGTAGATAGATAAAATATACATAATAATTTTTAATAATAGTTTGAAATTGTTCTAAAGTGAATAAAGATTGTAGCAAATATTGCTGACAAATAGTATTTCCAAATAAAGGAAGTGGTTTGGTTGTACATCAGCAAAACCTTTCAGACAAGCAATTAATAAAATTCTAGTAGTAATTATGGTTTACAATCTACAATATGAGCAAAACTTTAAACGAAAAAAGAATCTTAAAATCTTTTAAAAGAATTCAATTATTCATCTTTCTTAACGTATTCCAAAGTTTAAAAGATTTTGGTAAAAAATATTAGTAACAAATTAGTGCAAAGTTTACCCATTGCGCAGTTCCAGTAAAAAAATTAAAAATTGCGTGCAATAAACAGTGAGCAAAAAAAGAATTTTTTGTTTTTTTTTTATAATTGATAGGTTCAATTTTTATCCGAAAAGCAGTTTAGTAAGAATTGATACAAATTTTATGGAAATTGGTTCAAATTGTTGGGTACAAATGATCTACAAAACCAAACATTAGAATTATTTGAAAATATATACAAAGCAAGTATTTAAGTTGTACTTAATATTTTAAAAAATTGAATGATTAAATTTTTACGAGAACGCAATTTGTTTCCAATTTAGAACAAATTGATACAAATTGTTGGGTACTAATAATCATAGCTACAAAACTAAACATTAATTTTTTTTGAACATTTATACAAAATAAGTACTACAATAGTACTCAATATTTTAAAAATTTGAATTTAATTATTAGGTTTAATTTATACCCAATTTAGTAAAAATTGGTTCTAATTGTTAGGTATTAATGATACTAGCTACAAAACCAAACATCAAATTTTTTTGAAATATTATACAAAGCTGGGTAGTTTACTCCAAAGCATGATAACAAGTCAATAGTTTAGATTGGAGTGGACCACCTACCCACCCAAGTGTTAGTTATTAAAATGTTAGATCACGATCTGTTCTTGTGACAAAATAACTTTTTATGCTTGCAGAGAGGTCAAATATTTAATCTATAAATCTCTTTATGACAAATACTTGGATGAGTGGGTAGGATACTCCATATCTTGATAACAAACTAGTAGTTTAAATTGAAAAATTGGAGATTTAGCTGTAGAGACTATAGTAGTTTAGAATGTTTTTTAATCTTTAGTCAATTTAGCAATGCTAGAACTGCTTAGTAAGTAGGTTGCTGTTACAAAGTTCTGCATGTGGCGGGCCTGAAGTTTATTAGGTTTGCAGCTTTTGTAATAGCTCTAAAATTTACAAAAAAAAATTGTGACAAAGTTGCTCACTGGTTAACAAACCAAGCAAAGTTGTCATCTTTACAAATCACGCGGTTTTAAGATGACTATCAATTGGATTTAGTGGCAATTGTCTGGGTTTATTGTTCAAGTTGTTGGACACTTAAGTTGTCTTTTGCTGAGGCGAATAATTAGTTAACCGACCTATCAAACAGTTTTAAGTTTTTAGAGAAGATTGAGACATAGCAAACTTCTAACAATGTATCAACTCAGCATATCTAAGCAATCTTTAAAAAAACTAGTGTTAATTAGCTAACTTAATGCAAAGTATCTAAAACTTACATTCTACTATTATAGATTCATACAAAAAACTATTACAATTTTGGCAACAAAAAGTTTTAGAAAGAACTTAATTGTATCTGCTGCTAGTAGTTTGTGGCTACAACAGCTCAATGTAAACAATATAAATGATGCAACTACAGTAGAAAGAGATCTGAAAAGATATCAACATTCTTAAAGTATTGTCAAGATATTACTACCAAAACTATAAAATAATGCAACTAAAGCCTAAAGAGTACTATTACTAAAAAAAGTAGCAAATACGCATGACCAGAGATCACGCAATAAACAAAGTATCTATATTAGTCCGGAGTAGCAAAATTAACAAATAAAGATGAAAAAAAAGCTATATTAAAGTTACAAACACCAACCTGCTTGATAAAAGACCCAATAACAACATAAAATTCCAAATTGACCGACAAGTTTTTTTTAATTCTAAAATTCAATTTCTGAAAAAAAAAATAATAACATCATCGTGGCAACCCACTTTAGAAACTAGTTTAGAAATTTAAAAATTGATAAGTTACATTTTTTACTTCCATCACAAGCATGTGCATAAGGAATAAAATCAATTTTTTGCACAATCAGTTACAAAGCATTTGCTAAAATTTGCACCTTGTTAAAGAAGCAATTTGAAAATCAAAAACTGAAGTCAGCAATTTCACCAAATTGCATCAAAAATGATTTAAAATTGAGAGTAGATCAGTAACTACAGTTTTATGAGTGATATTAACAATTGTACGACCTTATTTTGATCAAGCAGATGGTGCAGACATTACTACATTACACTTTCTTCTGACTGCACTTGAGAATCAGGATTTGCATATCAATAATTCGATTAAACGCATCTCCTACCAAACCTAATTTTGCAACTATTACGTAATTTAATTTAAAATAACTTTTTATGACCAAAACGATAAGACGACTTTAGTACTAATTTTTAGTTTGTCCATTGTTAATCTGAATTGTAACTTTTAAAAACTTGCTTTTGACAGAAAATTGATCTTGTTTTTCATTTAATTGAATTTTGCAGTTGAAGTCTACTATAAGAATTCTAGCAGTTGTGTCTTGGCTGGCTAGACATGTTTAAATGTTTGTGTTTCTATTGTACTGCATTTAAATCGTTGTTTACACTTTATATTAAAAGTTAAACTAGTATTATTATCTAATCGCAAGTTCTACTAGACAACATTTTCTGGTAGCTTTGGGGTTGATTCTAATTAGTGCTATTCTTGTAGCTATTAGCTTAACTACTTTCAAAATTTTGATAAAATAGTTGGAATTCAAATTTGCAAATTCACAAATGAGGCAATCAATTAATTAATCGATCAATGCCTATAACTACGATACAAAACATTCAAACAAATGCAATAAAATAGTTAAATATAATTTTGCAATAGTTGACTAGTCTTATCTACCAAAAAGTTTAAAAAAGTACTAGCAAAACTGATTTATTAAAGAAACAGTCTTGTCCTACAATTATTACAAACTTTGTAATTTGTAACATTCTACAACCTACTAACTAGTTTTTGTTTAACTGTTTAAATATTAAAGCATTTTTTATATGAGCTTAAAGTTAAGTCTTAAAATACAATTTAATAGAATGAAAAAGAAGTGATGACTGATGACTTTTGAAATGAAAAAACTGAAAGAAACCAAAAAAATCAATGATAAATAAACTTCTAAAAAGATCTAAATTTCAAATCTAAAAAAATCAAATTTGTTTTTCAGTATTAATATTGTAATTCTAAACAAATCTAGATTTCAGAAAAATATTATTTGAAAAGTATGTAATTTTTCAATAAGAACAGGTATTTCTACTCAAAAAATCTGACTGTAGGCTTTAAAAACTAATCTCTAAACTTTGACAAATAATAATATACTCGGAGGTTACAAAAATTAACAAGTAAAAAGTGTATCCAAAATGAACAATAACACTTATAATATTAATTCATGTATTTTAACAAACTTTACAATAACAACAAAAGTGCAATGAGTAAATAAAGTTTTGAAATGTTGTGCTATTATTGTAAAATATTATTAATATTATTAGTTGTTATATATTAAATTAATTATGCCAAAAATAATTAATAGCAATATTAATTTATACTATTTTGTGAAAGAACATTAGCATTTTTTTCAAATATATCAAAAATCTCATTACAAACAGTAAACATAACGTTCACAAATATTACCTTACTAAGTACACCAATATGAATAAATATAAAAATTCCATTTCTCTTCATTAATTACTTAATTGGATTAAATTTTCATAATATTATTATAAATCAGTCATTTCTTTCACATTTCATAAAATATAATAAAACTTAATGTAGAATTTATTCATAACACTATGATTCACTAAATTTGTGCTAGTCCATAAAATCAAACAAATGTAAATTAAGTAATTACAATATGAATTATCTAATATTAATATTTGAATTAATTAATTGTTTATATAAATAATAAATTTACTTACTTTCCACATTTCGTTGATATTTATGTTAAACAGCACTGTCACACAATTTTGTTCAAAATTCACATATAGACTGATAAAACACAATGTTACTTCGGAGGAGGCACGAGCCACTGATTGCCTGGAATGCTCTCTCTGGTCCGGCGAAGAGAGAGTTGATTTATTTTGAAATTATGCGTACAATCCCAATTCTTGCACATTAAATTATATAATGACTAGGTGCACTAATTGGAATTTTTATGTGTATATAAAAATTCCCTTCTAAGAGGTTATGAAAAATTGGAAATGGATCAATACAAATTTAAAATGTATCTCGGTCGAAAAGTCATGATTCGGTTTATAATCAGAGCTTTCAAACGGAAGTTACATCATATGAAGTCCATTACTTATGAATAAATTTCTTTCAATATTTTGTGTGATTCAAATTTATTGAATGTTGAAACTTCATACAAGATTAATAATTAAAATGATGCCACTGTGTGGTGAAACATGACGCAGTTTATCGAATAAATCGTTGAATCCAAAACAACGTGTGTTTTAATTACAATCTTATTCAAATTTGCTATTGAAAATTATGAAATAATTAAATATTACTTTGTGCCTATCTAGATAAAAATCTATATTACATGAATTTTCTTAATCATTAAATATAGTTCAGAGTTAATTTATCTTGAATTATCAATCAATATTGCACACCACAGTTGGTCTATTGTATGAATAAATAATACGATTAAGCTCACTTTCAGTAGGAAGTCGCTACAAATGAAAGTAAGTAACCGGGTCAGGTGAATTTTTTGGATGTTTCTTATGCAATGTGTGTTCGGTTTTTCCACTCGCGGTTGTAATGTCACGAGGACATATCCTTCATAAAAGTCAAACTATTTTAATCCTGTTGTAAATGCAATAATAAACATTTAAGAACAATTAAATAATTATGTAGCTGTGTTTTTTAGGTTATTAAAATTTTTTGTAATTATTTAAGATTTAATCTTGTTCTTGCGAGGTTTGTATACATTATTAATGCGTTCAACTTTAAGATTTTAGCCCAATTTTAGATCTTGTGTAGGAGAATCAGCTAATAAAAATGAGCAAGTGGGACAGACTTAATTTCGCGAAAAGATAAATTGCACAATTGATTGATCCGTAAAAGTGCGATGTTGTGGGATGTTACCGTTTTGGGATAATTGGGCAATTATTAGCAAATATAATTATGTTGAAAGTTTTTTTAATTTTATTTGATAATAAAATTTAGGAATTATTGAGATTATAATTAAACGTATTTAATGTTACACATATATTTGTTCAATTCATAAATAATAAGAAATTTTTATTTATTGTTAATATAAGTAAACGGCGAGTGTTTTATTTTACACAGTTGTTGATTCATAAAGATTAAAAAAATATTTAACATTATCTCGAGTAACATTACTCTCACTTTGGAAATTGATAGTTACTTGATAAATTTTATAGAAAATGTGAAACCGAGTTTATATTGTTTGGTGTTGCTGCTATTTTCTCCTCCGTGGACACACTTCACTTGATCTTCATAAATCGCAATCTTAATACTTAATATGCAATTAAATAAATAATAATAAATTACAAGGAATAATAGAATGGTTTAAAATTAGACAAAAACGCATAAAAAATTAAATAAATATTCAGGGTGTTAATGAATAGGGGTAACAAACTTCTAGGGTGGATAAGGGGGTTCATTTAAAACACTTTTTTATTTATAAATTCATAGGGAACCTTGTTTACCTTAGAAGCTGCACATCAAAAACTTTTTTGTTTTTTTTTTAATATTATATATATTTGAAATATTTCTCTTAAAAGTCTAAATCAAAATAAATAATAATAGAATATAAAAATTATAGGCAATTAAATTATCTATCTTTTTTGAACAGCATATCTGGATCTATCTCTAACCGTATTCATGTCATTAATCAAAGAATAAATATTTTATTTTTTTGTAATTTTGGTATAAAGCATGCTTAAAAGTCAAAAATTTGAAAAAAATTTGGAACTCAAAATTAAAGGTCATTCAATTGCGCTTCTTCCACTTAATAACATGAAAGAAAAACTTTAAGGGATACATCAAAATATTTTTTGATAATCATTTATCAATGCATTTTACCCGACTTTTAAATATACATTTTAAAACTTAAACTAAATCAATTTTTTTTGAAAATCTATTTGCAATTTTGCCGATTGGATTATTGAATCTATAATTAATAGGATGTATAGATTCTCTGAATATTAGAGACTGACTAGTTTGACAATTATTGTTGAATATCTAAATTGAAAAAGATGCAGCAGCTCTTGGCAATCAAGCTTCAACGGCGGAATAATATTATATTGCAATGCGTCAAAATTATAAGTTTTAGACAAAATGCTTAATTTGTGCTACAATAAATTAAAAAATATATTTTTAAATGCATGTATTGCGTTTATGAATGCTGTAGAATGGGCATCAGACTGACAAAACGTACTCTAAATGAGAACAGACATTTTTTTGTGGTTGGGTAGAATTTTTTTCTTAAGACTTGCAAAGTGCCAGAGCGCTTACCAACTAATTTTCCTCAATTGAGTACTTAGAAAGTCGCATTTCTCAATGCCTTTTTGCCTAACTGATAATAATCCTGATTAGAGAATACTAATAAAGCACCTATTGTCTCAGCCTTATAAGCATTCTGGATTGAAAGTTGGAGGGTAAATCAAAGTCTACTGCACGTAAGCCTCATTAGGCCCTTTGGCTTGTTTATAGCAATTAAGGCCGCTCTACTATCCGTTAGAATGTGGACATTCTTGCCAGATATTTTGCGGTTCACAATTTCCATAACCCCATAGGTTATCGCAACTACTTCTGTTTGAAAGATAGTCGTATGAGCTCCTAGTGGTAATAATATTTTAAAATCCAGGTCTTGCGAGAAGATTCCCGCTCCAGAACCTTTATTAGTTTTTGAGCCATCCGTGTAGATTCTAATCGAATCATAGACGACGTTCTGCTCCTCTTGTTCATGTGTGCGCACGTTGTAAGGTCTTTGAAACACAAAGAAGAGTGACATGTTATCTGTTTGCGCTCCTAACAGAAGTGTTTTCTTAACAGCCTCTTCTAGGAGAGTACAGTGTTTGCCAGCCATCCCTGCAGTGTGCCAAAGTCCAGCTGCATTCAGACGCAAAGCTGCCATTGTTGCCGTCTCTTCGACGTAAATGTCAAGAGACAGCAGACACAATATTGCCTCTATAGCTGCAGTTGTTGTTGTCCGCATGCCTCCTGTTATACTTAGGCATTCCATTCGTTGCAACTGATTTAGTTTGCTTGCAGAAGTTTTTTGTCTAGCTTTTGGCCACCATATTTGTGCCCCATATGTAATCATAGGTCTTATGACGGCTGTGTACAGCCATAGCACTATCTTTGGAGGCAGTCCCCATGTTTTCCCCACAACTCGTCTGCATTGCCAAAAAAACATATGAACTTTTTTGCATCTCATATTTAGATGTAGTAACCATGTATGCTTATTGTCAAAATCCACCTCAAGATATTTTACCTTGGTTTATAGCGATAGTAGGGTATTTAGGAGTTTTGGTAAGTTTAGATTTCCAATTTTCTTTTTTTTGTAAAGAGAACCAGTTTGGTTTTTAGAGGGTTGACCGTAAGAGCCTGGTCTTTGCACCAATTTTCGATTATTCTTAAAGTCTCTTGCATCAAGTTACAGAGTATGTTTTCGAACTTACCGTTTAGTAGGATTGTTATCTCATCTGCATAACTCATTGTGTAGAAACCATGATCATTGAGTATATTTTATAGTAGTGGAGATAATACACCTCCCTGAGGACATCCTTTAGCAACATCTTTCCTGACCGTCAAATCCCTTACATTAACAGTAATGGCTCTTCTCTCCAACATGTGTTTTATCCATCCACTAATTGTGGGGTTTACACCATGAGTTGCAAGAGCAGTCTCTATTTTATTGAAGGTGGTTTTATCAAAAGCGCCTTCAATATCTATACATACGCCCAAAGTAGACATTTTGTCTCTTAATAATCTTTCGATTCGGTTCTTTACGAGATGTAGGGCCAATTTAGTAGATCTTCCTTGAGTGTATGCATGTTGGTTTGGGTGTATTGGCTTAGTAATAAGAGCCGTTCCCCAAATTGATCTTTCACACAATCGTTCTAATTTCTTCAGGAGAAAATACGTGAGGCTGATTGAGCAATAAGATTTTGCAAGAGTGTAATTGTTACGCCCTGGTTTCGGTATAAATACAACTTTTACTTTCCTTCATGCTATAGGTATGTATCAAAAAGCAATGCATGCACTATAGATTTTTGCCAGGTGAGTTAGTATGATATCTTTGCCCCATTGTAGAAGAGCAGGGACTCCATCTAATTTTGGCCCTTTATACGGAAAGAATTTTTTAATTGCCCATGCTATACGCACCTCTTCAACAAACTGGCGAGCAGCTACTCAGTCCTCCTCTGATGAAGCTAGAATCGTAGCGTTGGACCAGACTTGTTCTTGTACAGCCTGGAAAGTGAATTTCTAGAAGTATCTCCGTTGCTTTCGATAGATTAGCAGTGTATGAGCCGTCAATTTGTTTCAGGCAATCCAATTGCTGTGGGGAGTCTTTGGATAAGATTTTTTTTCAAATTTGCAGCAGTTGAGGTGTTTTCAACATCTTCACAATAAGATCTCCAAGTTTCCCGTTGACGTTGACGTTGACGTATGCGTCTTTTATAATCTTTCTGGGCATTTTTGTATAAAATCCAGTTTGATTGGTTTTTTGAGTTTTTTGCTCTGTTGAAGGATCTCCGTGCATCCTCCTTAAGCCGGTTAAGTTCCTCACACCACCAAGGTATGGTGTTGTCGGATCTGGTAGCCAGCTTAAGTGGGCAAGAATCCTTGTACGCTTGAGTTAAAGAATTTTTCAAATTACTTACATAGTTTTCTATTTCTCTTACACTAATAGGTTCAATTAAAACTGCACAAGTACTTAAACTCCGCGATAGATTGTATTGAAAGAAGCCTTATCGGTCAGCCTCGGGTTTCGGTAGGGCTTGATTATTGTTTTTTTGTTTATGTTCTACATTAAATTTTATCCACCTGTGATCTGACATTGAGACCAACGTAGATATGTGCCAGTCGTGGATTTTGCTTGAAATGCTAAGAGTTGCCAGTGTGATATCTATCACAGTCTGGCTGTGGGACGTAACAAACTTTGGTTCAACGCTTCGATTTAGTATTTTTAGGTTAGTACTGATAATAAAATTGTGAAGTTGCTTACCCCTGCCATTTGTGTCTTCACTTCCCCAGACAATATGATGGAAGTTGGCGTCACATCTAACTATGAGTACAGTAATAATAATAATAATAATAATAATAATCGTCTTTATTTTTGTAATTTTACCAAGTCCTCCAGCTGTGTTGTTGGAGGTGGTATGTCGTGCGCAAGGTATGCCGATGCCACAATGATGTCTGGTTTCCGTTTGTTTGCCGAGCTGATTCTGACGTTTGTGAGGTCACCGTCGGAAAGCTGAGGCATAAAAAACGCTGTTATGTGCTTAGGTATATATACACACGTCTGTAGCTTACCGTTAGTTGGGTTTAAAAATTCCTTCTCACTTAGTTTGCTCAACCCGCAAACACTGGTTTGTATGATCCAAGGTTCTTGTATTAGGGCTATTGTGTCCTGCATCAGCTCTAGTTTGCGGCATAGTGTTGCTACGGCCACAAAGGTTGAAGACCGGAAATTACTTTTTAAAGCCACCCAAGTGAGGCGTCATTATCACAAGTGATCCTAAAGATTTTTTCTGTGTGTGTCAGCCCACTAAAGGTAAGAGGTGTTTTGCCTGGGGTGGATAAGGTATTATCCAGCTTTTGGAAAAAAACATCCTTAATCAAATTACTCTGCTCACTAGTGGTTTTACTCAGGGGATGAGTCAGGCTGGTAACCGCCAAGCAAAGGTGTGATAAGGCAACTTTTTTCTAGCTAGGTCGTCCCTTCTTTCTCGTAGGAAGAATGTTAGGTATCCCCTTTTATGGTGCTCCCTGTTTTGGAAAAAGTGTCCATTTGCCCAAAGGCTTTGGATCTTGCTACTTTTGAGAAGGCTTTTGGTTCGGTTTTGACGCATTCTGTTTTGGGTTAGTTGTTGCTCGCCCAGCACTTGAGGTGTCTGTCTTGCCGGAAAGGGAGTTTGTTTTCTTTTCAACCGCCAAACACGCCTTTCTTTGTCTTTTTGCTTCAGCCCCGTAGATCCTGTGTTTTTTGACACTGGGCGGAACAGTTTTGGACGTCGATGGGGTATCGTAGATGCACCCACCGAATCAGTGATTTTCAGGATATCCAAAGATTTACTTGATAGATTGGTTTTGAAATTTTGGTTCTTCATAGTTGAGAGACTAAAATTCATTTCTTTGTCGCAAATTTGGGGACGTCTACAATAGATCGCCAGGGTTACCAGAAAAATATAGCCCCAAAAGGTGTGTTGTATACGAGCAAGTGACGCACACCAAACCAATAAGTGTGCGGCCAGCTGCATCTTGACCTCCCGTTTAAGAAGAAATCCAGGCCAAAGTGGAGTGTTGCCAAGCCATTTGTAGAGTGACTCAGCCACCAGGACCCCTTCATCCTCCTTTACGGGTTTAGCTAGTTTTCAATTTAAAGTTTTATTTTATGCCACTTAGTGCACTTAAAAATTATGTGTTCCGCAGTGTTTTTGGTTCCGCGTTGTTTTAGTTTAAACTTAGCCAGGTAAGTCTTAAAGCATCTGTGACAACTTATAAATTTTGTCAGATAGTAGATCAATCTTCCCAAGCTTCCTACTTACCTATCTTGGCGTAACTAATTAATAATTTTGTCTATTTTGCATTAGATGCGCTGTTTTTATTTGGCATGTTTTGTTTTTCTTTTTGTTGATGTCTTTACCATATGGTTTCTTGACATTACTGAAGATATGACTAAGACCGCCTCAGTCAAGATAATCCTGTATTACCATGATATATTATTTTGCTGTATAATCAGCATATTTTTGTACTTTTTTTTAGCATCATTCACTTGTTACAATCTTTGTTTATTTGAAGAAATTTTGTTTTTTTAGCATAGTTTGTTTTTTGTGTTTCTATTGTTTTAGCATAATTTATATTTAATCTCATAATCTAGTATTTTTCTAAATGCACTATCACCAGCGTTTACCATTGTGATACACCTATGATTTTTTTTGCGTAGGAAAGAGCAAAATCTTTATAAGACACTGTACAGTTCATACTGTCTAGTAGTGTTAGGTTTTCCATCTTTTCCTTCCTTACCTTAAGGTTATTTGCTTGGCGCCCCTTGCACTGCTGTCCTATTGGGCCAGCTGTATATCTGAGCTGTTCTTCTTTTTTAACAGCTTTGTTTCTTCAATAAAGTCCAGTATCTTTAACCAATGACTTGTTTTTAACATATCTGCGGTTGCGTTGTGTTTACCAAAGATGGCTGTGCGTTGCTGTTTGAAAGCGTCGTTCCATTCAATTAGTAATTGTATTGGTGTCTCGTTTTTTTTTATTCATCCGCGGCATAGAAGGTCTTGTGAGTCTGATGCAACTCATTTGTGTTATCACTTTTTTAATATCATGCAACGATCCTGTTAGGAATATTTTTAAATGTGTCAATTCCTTACAGCTTTTCTACAGGTTGCTGTGTTCCGCCTCAAGTTTGCTGCGGATTATTTCTTTACCGGTCTTGTATAGGATCCCAAAAACAGGTTCTGGTGTGAATGTCCTTTCTGCTTTTTGTTTCGAAAGCTGATTTGCTATGAAGTTTTCTTTTGTCTTTTGGTGTTTTGGTATCTATACTAGGCAAACTTTGCAAGTTGTGGTCACTGCTTTTAGACTGTATATGCAGGTCATAACCAGTTTGGATTTTATTACTGGCAATTGCAAGGCCTGCAACGCTGCTTGACTGTTTAACATGATAGTTAGTCTGTCCGGTTTTAAACCTTTCTTGATCATGTTTTTGGCAAAGGCAGCCATCTTTGTTTAAAAAATTAAGACATGTTTACCCAAAAGTAGCAAAGTTTGCTTTCCTTGGTGTTTGTCCTTGTAGATTTTCGCCCTTTCATCCATTTGGTCTTTGAGTCTATATGTGTACCAAATAGTTTTTTTGACAGTTTTCAGGTATTTATTCGTTTTAATGTAGTATTGTTACATCAAATTTCTTACTGATACAGTGGTCTTTTATAAAGTTCAACCTCATCATTAAAGTTTTTTTTATGCAACTCATTTGTTATGTCAGATCTGTGGGTTCCAAGGTTTACATTGTGTTTATGCAGCCTGTATACTGCTTGTCTAGTTTCCGCCATTACCATCAGGTGAAGTGGCGGTAACAATAAAACTATTTCCATAGCTGCCGTTTTTTAGGTTTGTGGTATTTTGCCGTCTTGTAAACGGATCAATCATCGTTTTGCTTGGGTTTACTGATAACCTTTTTTTTGCACCACTTTTTTACAATATTTGGTGCACTCTGTATTATGTTGGACATTGTTGCTTTAAACTTTCGGTATGCAAGGATAGTAAGATTGTCTGCGTAGCTTAGGGCAAAAATGCCTATGTTGTTGAGTATCTGTAGTAAGTCATTCATGACTAAGCACTACAGTAGGAGTGAAATTACGCCTCTTTCTGGGCACTTTCCGGTGACTTTGGCTTCTACAGTTATAGTTACAGTCCGGTTTGTGAACATGCAATTGAGTCATTGTTGGACGAGATAATCTATTCTTTGTTTCTCTATTGTCTTTGATATGGATTTGAATGTAGTATTGACAAATGCCTTCTCAACATCCAGAAACCCAAAGCAATTTTTTTGCATTGGATATTCTTCTTGCGTTTGTTGAATAGGTAGTGTATAACTAGCTTCAAGATTTACCCGTTTGGTAAGCATACTGTTGATGCAGTGGTCAGGCCCTTAGTACCCCGTTCTTTATGTGTCTGCCGACTATTTTTTTCAATAGTTTTTGCATAAAGGATGTTAAGCTGACTTGGTATAAATACCAATATACCTTTTAGCACTCTTCAGCTGTTTGGTATTTGTAAAAATGCTAAGTTCGCTCTGAAGATCTTGCATAGAGGTTCTGTTAGCACTGCGTTTCTGTAGCATGATGAGATAGACTCCATCGGTGCCTTGCGACTTAAATGATTCAAATGTGCTGATTCTCCATTTCAAGTTGCTCTGATTGATTATGGTTTTGCTTTTTCCCAGTCTTGGTTTAAAAATTCTGTCAGCACAGAACTTGCAGAGTGCTTTTGATGTTTCCAGTTTGGTTTTTGCTTAGAGCTTTTTTGAGGCGCAAGCATGTAGGAACGTTTTGAACGTCCTCACAGTATCTCCTCCAAGATATGTTTTTTGTTATTTTATGGCTTTATTATATGCCGTGAGACTGGTTCTATATGCGGCTCAGTCACCGTTCTTTTTGGTTCTGTTGAGCAGTCTTCTAATAGCCGTACTTACCTTGTTCAGCCTTTTATTCTACCAAGTAATCTTACTAGAAATATGTTTGACAGTGTTAGAGTAGTTTTCTTCTTGAGTTGACAAATAAGCTTGTCATTGTCTCCAGCTCTTGTAATGTTTTTGCTGTCTTTGGACAGACCTTGACTTGGCTAACTAGTCTCTTGTTGTATAAATTTTAATTAGTTTTTCTTGGGTTTCTGTATTAAAAAAAAGACAATAAAGATTTGTTTAACACGTACCATTTTTTTATAACTTTACTTAGCTAATATTAGATTAATAAGCTCGCTACGCAACGCATTGTAAAACGTTGGCACGTTACTTTTGTTTATAATATTTAACTTAGATTCTATTATAAGTTCTAGGAGTTTCTCATCTTTTATGTTTATGTCTTTGTTTCCACAGGCTACGTAAGGGGCGTTGGCATTGCATCCAAGGATCAGAAATGCGTCGTCCCAGCTGCTCGTCAGCTGCAGTAGTTTTGCAAGTGGTGAAGGTCCCTGCTAGTTGTAGGAAAGGTATCCAGATCCAAAAATTATTATTTTTTTAGTTCTTTTTTTAACTACCACCACCTTGGTTGGTTTCTAAACAAAGGTCCCATAATGACATTAAATTAAGTAAATATTTTGCTTGCATATAGATTGTGCTGCTAGCAGCCACTTGTCCGGTATGCTTAACCGCTTGAAACTAGCCAAGACAAAATCTGATTTTTGACGGAAACATTTGTTTTTGATTTCTTATTGCTTGTGAATATTTTTATTTGAGGTCGTTAGTTGTACTTTGGAGAGAAACCGAATCTGAAAAGCAAGTGTAATGGTTTGGAGCTTTAATGAAGATTGATTTGCATATGGGTTGTGCTGCTAGCAACCACTTGTCCAGTATGCTTAACCCCTTTATTTTTCTCTTATCGATCTAAACTTCTTGGATAAAGGCGATTGTCAAACACAATATTTGTACCAAAAACCGCTGAAGCTGCTCTCGCAGTGATGTAGATTGATTTGCACAATGTTTAACATTGAACTTACCGTTATTGTTTCTTGGCAATTGGCGATGAGTTTTTATTCACGGTCTTCTCGGCTCGTGTTTTTTCTGGTTTGTTTCCTTTCTTTTTAGAAGGGGCCAGAACCCAAAGTGATATTTTAGAGAAACCTAAAAAAGTTTTCCCTTTAGGTTTGCCACATTCTCTTAAGCTCTCTTATCCATAAGTAGGATTTGTTGGGTCTTCTTGGGATTTGGTTTGAAATTGACCACTTGCCAAATCTTGGAGTTCAAGGTATTCTGCACGGTTAACCTTTGTAGAAAATTAGTTGGTTTTAACTGTGATCTTGGTACTTATTTTTTGATAATAATAATAATTATTTTTATTATTATCTTTATTTGCCCAACAGAAATCCAATAAGGAAAAAATATAATAAAATAAAATATAAAATTTAAAATAGATATAAAAAATAATAATATAAATATATAAAAGGTGCAATAATCATAAACAAAATAATAAGTACAAAACAACTACATACAGAGTGCACGAACAAGCAAAAATAAATCATCAAAATGTTTATTACCATTTCGCGACATTTGTAAAATTGGTGATTTGCTCAATTTGTTTGTTCGTGCAGACTTAACAAAAAAAAATGTTAAACTGGCGGGATCCTAGCCGTGGTACATGAAACTGTATTTTAGCAACTAATTCGAATCAATCAATGTTATTTAAAGCAATTGATATAGAAATGTTGCACTACACAAGTCTCTGCGATCAGACAACGAAACAAGTTTATGCTTTTCAAGCAGTTCACTATAATCACAAGATCTGACAGGGTATATCCCTTCAGTTTTGAAGCATAAGTATTTAAGGAAACGCCTCTGAACTTTTTCTAATGCAAAAGAAAGATTTGCATAGAGAGGATACCAGATTATAAATGCATATTCAAGTTTACTGCAAACCAAGGCAAAGTATAATACTTTCAATAAATCTAAGTCTGAAAATGCTTTAGTTAATTGTATTAGAAATCCTAGTAATTTTAAAGCTGACGTCACAGTTGTATTTATATGGTTGGAGAAAGTAAGTTGGGAGTCAAATAATACTCCAAGATCTTTAATTTCAGATTGCCTCTTTAAAGAAGTAATATCAATATCATAATTTCTTAAAGTAGGAACAGCTTTTTGAGTATAACTGACAACGCAACATTTTCTAATTTAAAGTAAGTTTGCTTGCAGCGCACCCTTGAACTATAAGATTATGGTTTTGTTGTAGACAGTTAATATAATCTACACAATTAATAGCTTGATATGTTGTTAAGTCGTCAGCATATGCCAGAACAGGACATGATAATGTCCTATGTCATCACCCTGCTTGGTTCAAGTACGTTTTTCAGATCCATGATTTGAAGTCCTCTGCTGTCCAATAAGATGTCATTTGCCAATGTGCTAATTAGCTATTGTTTAGTTGATTTGTCTATACATACAATCTTCAGAAATTCACCTGTTTATTTTCTATATTATCTATCTTGCTCAAAATAGTTGATTTTACTCCTTCTGCTTTCTCAACGTAGAGATAACATTCAGGAAATCTTTTCAAAATTATTGCTACTGCAATGTTTGTAAGAGTATCCTTGAAAGTCTATATTGAGGTCTCTTTGTCGTCTTTCCTTTTTTTGCTGGTCTTTTCTGCAATTCCGGCGTGTTACTACTAGATAGGTTTTGCTTTTGCGTCTCTGATATTCCCTGGGAGTTTTATGCAGGTACTGTGGAGTATCGCTGATGTGTCCTCGTTGCATTACCGGATGCTTTAGTTGGCTCAGTTGTTTGAGTTCCCTGTGCATCTCTCTGTTTTTGGAGCTTACGCCTGGCCGTCTCCAAACGCCTAGGCTTTGCAATTTTGACCGTATCTTTGCTAGTCGGGTTGCTTGAGTTTGAAACTGGTTTTTCATCGTTACTTATATCAGTCATTTTCTTCATCTTTACTGGAATTATTTTTAATGTTCTTACTATTTTCATTCTATTATTTATATTTAATTATTTTGTTGCTTCCCTTTCTGTGCAATCTTGTTTGGTTTACGGATTTTTACTCTACCACATTTTGTTGTGAAGAGATGTTTTTCTATGCGCCACTCGAGACACGTCTAGTAGTTGTACAGATATCCACATCAACTTTTTAGACTAAGATATGCAAAAAAATAGATATATCTCTTCAAAATTTGTTTTGCTTGATCGAGACAAACCAACAAATAGCTTATTTTTGATAAAAATATTTGCTTTTGATTTTCCATTACTAGCGCATAAGATTTCTTTTTGCGGTTGTTAGTTGTGCTCCGTAGAGGAGATGAAATCTGTTTTTGAAAAGCAAGTGCAATGGTTTGGACCTTTAGTGAAGTTTGGCTTGTTTTCAACTTAAGATAGCTGGGCAACATTGCAGCTCTTTGCATGTATCGTATGTTGCTACATATCCTGATTCTTATGTCTTATTGCATATGAAGCTGGGATATGCACCGGAGCATTTTAGACAAACATAAGGCAATTTTAATGTTTACCCGACTTGCGTTTATACTCAACGCAGACCGTAATGTTGCACAACTTGGTGCAAAAGATAATCTTTCTACTGTTTTTGTTTTGTGGAAGTTAAACGTAGAACATAGAAGAGGGTTTTTTATTTTTTCCGACAAATTGATAGATAAAAGGGTCCTAGAACGATTTTACCTGTACCGCATTAGACTCAATGCATTTGGGTACGTTGAATACAATGTATTTATTAATAATGGTTGCGTTTAGAACTACTCATCACTTGTAAGCGCTGAGTCATCAATCAAAGAACAGCAATAATTTTTTTTAAATACTTTACCGATTAAACGCTGTTATCTGATGAGTTAATTTGTGCGATGCCAGCAAACGATGACTCACACACACACACTGAGTAGAATTTGCCAAAAAAACTCAACAACCACACAACAACAGAATTACAAAAACCCAATGCTAGAAGCTTAGCAATCAAAATTTATATTTTATTCAATCAGAAGTTTTAAAAAAAATTGAATAATTTATTAGAAAACAAAATACCGGCCATAAAATTTTTACAATTGTCAGAAGGCACCAAATGTTGGCTATAAACTTCTAAAAAGTGTAAAAATGGTCAAATCCAACATTTTCTTCTTTTACATAGGCAATTTGCTTGTTTTCCATCAATACATTTTCCTGAGGTTGTCGTTCCATCGTTTTCTTGGTCTCCCTAGAGATCTCTTTCTTACTAGTAACTTTTCTCTTGCGATCCTCACTATTCTTTTTCTATCCATCTTCTCAATATGTGCATTCCATTCCGCTCTTCTGCTTTTTGTTTATTTAGTGATGTAGTTCACTTTGCATGATTTTCTTATTTCGTCATTTCTGGTTTTGTTCAATCTTGTCTTTCCCTCAATGGACCGAAGCGTTTTTATTTTGGTTGTTGTAGTGAGTCTGTTTGTGTATGGTGTTTCTGATCTTATTTCAGTCATGTATGTAAGGGTAGGTTTTATAACGGTTTTGTATATCCTTCTCTTTGTCTACTTGCAAAGGTACTTATTAGCCCATATTGTGTTTCTTAATCAGCCCGTGATTCTGTTTTCTTTCTCCACCTGTTCTCTTACTTCTTCTTTTAGATCTCCATAGCTGGATATTGGAAATCCCAGATAGTTAAATTTGCTCACTTGTTGTGTAACAGTTTTGTCCACTTATAGTTTGTATCTTATGAGGTATGGTGCTATGACCATGCATTTTGTCTTCTCGGTAGTAATCATTATGTTGAATTTTTTTGCCACTAGGTTAAATTGATGTAACAGTTTTTGAAGATTGTCTTTGTTATTTGATATTAACGCCGCGTCATCTGCGTAGCACACAATGTTGAGTTGTTTGTCTGCCATTGGATATCCTCTTTGAGTTTTTACCTGGGAAATTATTTCATCCATGATGATGTTGAATAGGAGAGGGCTTAGTAAATCTCCTTGCCTAATGCCGTTGCCTGTTTTGATTGGTTCCATAATTTCACCGTTAATAACAACTTGCATTTTGTTGTTGTTATATATGTCCTTAATTGTCTTGATCACGTTGTGTGCGATATTTTTCTTCTGTAATAGATTTAAGACGTTTTGCAATTGTACTTTGTCAAACGTTTTGGTTAAGTCTACAAAGCATACATACGCCGGTCGTTTCTAATCTAAGGCCTTTTCTTTGATCTGGCGTAGTACAAACATTGCATTGGTATATGATCTTCCACTCCGGAAACCCTGTTGTTCATCGGCTAAGTTGGTGTTCTTTATTAGTTTGTCTGCAATTAGTTTGGATGTTTAAGTACGGTGATTAGTAGATTTATACCTCTGTAATTGCTGGGCTCCTCTCTATCACTCTTTTTGAACATTAATATTAGAGTGCTTAGTCTTTAGTCGTTAGGTATTGAGTGTTTGGTTAGTATTTTGTTTATTAGCTGGGTAATTTGCTGTGTTAATGCCGGGCTTCTATACTTTAGCAATTTATTGCTGATTCTACCTGGTCCCGTTGCTATACGGTTTTTCAGTATTTTTATTGCTTCCGTATTTTGGCCTTGTTGATAGTGTCATCTCATCATCTGTTGTTCTGGTGATTTCTTGTCGTTGTTCTTCTGTTTCTGTATCTGTGGTATATAGTGTTTTAAGATACTTGATCCATGTGTCTTTATTGATATGCCTCGTTTTAACTAGTTCTTTTAGAAAGCTTCTTTGGTCTTTTATAAAGCGCCATATAGTTTCTGGGTTCCGTAGATGTCATGTTCTAGACTCTTCAAGAATTTTTTCCAGTGTTCTGTTTTTATTCTTCTTACAGTCTCATGTGTTTTGTTTTGATTTCTTTTGTAATGTATGCTTGCTGAGTTTCTAGTGTTTTGTACTGCAAATACACTTGCTTTTTTGCTTTGCATTTTTTTTTTACTTCCAGTAAATCATGGTGTTCTCCGTAAGAAAGTATTGTGAGTACTTACTTTTATTCTCCCGAGCGCTTCCTCCGCTGCTTGCAGTATGTTTGTTTTGACTATATCCCAGCAGCTTTTAATGTCAACTACTTTTCTTATACTGTTGTTCCGTATCTTCTCTAGCAGCCTGGATTTGTAAAGTAATCTGGTTGATTCATCCGTCAAGTTTTCCACTATGATTTTGGTCTTTGTCTTTGACTTGGGGGTAAGCTCCTGTCTCCTCTTATTCATGTCTAGTCTCAGTTTGCACATTAGTAGGTTGTAGTCACTGCTCACATCTGCTGATGTTGAGCATCTTACATCTAGTATTGATTAAGGTGCTATTTTCCGATTTGTTAGAATGTAGTCAATCGTGGACTTCTGACTCCAAGTGTTGCTGTATGTGTATTTATGTTGTTCTTTGTAGTCAAAAAGGTGTTGTTGATGCGGAGTTTGTTCAGTGCACACATGCTCACTAGCTCTTTTCTGAGACATATGTTATGTCATTGATTTGATCTGCAAATTTCTTGTGGATCATTATTCCGACATCTTTTGCTCTTGTAGTTTTGTTGACCCCGCTGTATATGAGTAGGTAATTGCCCAAAACTACCTGCCCTTTTTTTGTGGGTTTCCTGGAGTGCACTTATGTCTATTCTGTTTACCCTTAGCTGATTCTCAAGTTTTCAGTCTCGATTGTTTAGTGACTTTACGTTCCATGTGGCCCAAATCTTAGGGGTTGTTTCGGTTTTTTTTAATTTTTTGGTCCTGATTCATTGCAAAGGTGTTGTTGTTGTATCAGTCCTGTTCCGAGGCGGTGTATTGGTTCTATGAACACTGTCTTTTTTTTACCTAGAGCAGGTCGCTGAGCTCGCCCTAAAACCCTCCTCCTTTATCCGGGCTTGGGACCGGCAACGTGATCGTTGAGCTACTCGATTAACCTAACAACCACGCAGGCAAATCCAGCTTTAAAACAATAATCATATTGTAATAAAGAACTAAAATCTAACATAAACTATTTAAGTGCAAAACCCGGCCATAAAATTGTAAAAAAATACCAAAACTGGCCATAACCTCTTAAAAAATGTAAAATCTTTATAAATTTTTAAAAGTTGCAAAAATACAGTTATAATATAGTATATAAAAAAAAATTGTTAAAAAACAAAATTCTATGGCCAAAACTGTCAAAATGTGCAAAATTCTATTTACGGAGTATCAAAAATAGCAAAATTAGCTTAGAAAGCATTTTTCAAACCCAAAATAATTAAACTAATTGCAGATTATGCAGATATTTTAAGTCTTAATAATAATAAAAATAATTTAGTCACTTGCATATTACTAAAAATTGTTAAGAAACTAAATTTGTCAAAACACACACAAACCTGTTTTAAATTACTTTATAAATTGTAAAAAAATGTCTACTTACTTTTATTTATTTAAACAATTGGATGACCTAGATCATAAAAATATATTAATAAATTAAACTTAATCAAACAAATATATAGTTTTGTACAAAAAAAATATATTTGGCAGTTAAAAAAAGATCGAAACATAATTTTTAAGGCAGATTATTTACACTTAATCTAAACAATAATTTATCACATTTACAATTTATTTCTTGTTAAAAAATCCGGGTCCACCATATCCAGCATAACCTCCATATCCATTGTAACCACCTCCATAACCAACGTATCCATTGTAACCACCATAATTGCCACCATAACCGGAACTTGGGTAAGCAGATCCTGCGTATCCTGGATAACCACCGCCTATGTACCCTGGTCGACTTCCAGCATATCCACCATATCCGCCGTAACCACCATATCCACCTTTGTTGGGGTAGTTATCATAGCCTGAGTAACCGGGACGGTATCCACTGTAGCCTGGACGATTGTAACCTATATAGAAATAATAAATATAAATAATGAATGTTATGTTATTTTAAGAGATAGAGTGAGTTTTTGGTTAATTGAAATATTGATTAGTTAAAGATCTTTCTAATAAATCATTTTTTTATACTAATAAAAAATATTAATAAAAAATGGTTTGTACAGAATTCAATTTTAACGTAAAATATAATTATTTTTAGTTATCTTTCTGCTGAATAGTTCCAAAATATTCTATGCTTAAGAGCATCCCGACTGTTACCTACATATAATTACATATAATTTGATAATCAATTTATTTTTTACTAGTACATTAAAAAAATTTTACTAAAATCCTTTGACAAAACATAGTTTAATCCTATCTAAATGCACTGGTAAAAAAAATAATTGATTATCAAATTATATGTATAATTAGAAATGACGCCAAAGTTGCTGTTTTTGATATAATAATACAAATGAAGGTAGTGGTCAGAATGGTTTTAACGTGCAAAACCTCAATTTGATCTAAGATCCTTTTTCCTCATGCAATAGCATCAATATTGGTGCTTCACACCTTTTAACAAATCTCAATACCAAATAATAAAATTTATTATAAATTTATTAACAATTTTTGCATTAAGCTTAAGGATACTTAAAAAAAAAGCAGTAGCATACAAAGTGCAAGTACTGACTATGTCTTAAGAAATTTATTTTGGTACAAAATTTTGTAAAAAAAATATTTAATTAAATGTTTCAGAGATATTGTAAATTTTATTTTTTAGAAAGAACTAAACTACAGCCAGACACGAATATTGTGGCCTCTATATAGGCAACATAGTACACACAAAAATTATGTTAAATGTAGTTAAACTAATGCCTTTGTCCGTTTTAGCACTTTTCATTTGCGCTTACATTTTAAACGTTCCATGGGCGACGTTGTTCTGGGATTGAAAGATGTTAAAACGGGCAAAGGCATAAGTTTAACAACATTCAACATAATATTAGTGTATACTAAGTTGCCTATACAGAGGCCACAATATTCGTGTATGGCTGTAATTAGCGTTGAAAGAAGTAACTAAAGAAAAAGAGTGCAATTCTGCCAATAAATGGTGGACTAATTATACGTGCACACCATGTATTAAATATTTCTTTAAATTGATTGTTAATATTTGATCTTCTGAATTAATCGATTTAAATGAAATATTATAAACCTGGTCTGTAAGGGTAGAAAGTGGGTGGTCTATTATAGCCTCCTTGATTATTGTATCCGCCATAACCTTTGTATCCATCATAGCCTCCCCCATAGCCACCGTAGCCTCCATACCCACCGAGGTTGTTGGTACCAATTCCACTTCCGCCATATCCACCTCCACTACTGCCGCCATATCCTCCTACTCCACTGCCGCCATATCCTCCTGCACTACTGCCTCCGTATCCTCCTACTCCACTGCCTCCATATCCTCCTACTCCACTGCCTCCATATCCTCCTACGGCACTTCCTCCGTATCCTCCAATGGAATTGGTGCCGCCATATCCGCCAGCACCTCCATATCCACTTCCTGTGTATCCAGTACCTGCATAGCCGCTACCTGCGTAGCCACTACCAGCGTATCCGCTACCGCCATAGCTTCCAGTTCCATAAGTAGAACTAGAATCTGAACCACCTAGGAGGCCATAACCTCCCGATCGCACCGATGCCACCAGGCCGCATATAAACAATATAATCTGCAAATAAATAAAACGCAAAATTAATGCAAAGTAATTTCTGTATAATAACACATAACAATTTAAAGCATTTGATTTTACTTTTGTTTTTTATAATTTTATGTGCTAATACTTTGCTGTGTTTTGTAAAAAATAAAATAAAAACTGTTTATGTTTATTATGAAACAGCTTAAATTGACAAACAGCAAACTGGTGTTTTAATAAAAAAAAATAACATAAACTTAAATATCTAAATAATAAAAATTTTAAAAATCTAAAAAAAAAATTAAAATGTTTTTAGCAAAACTTTAAACATTTTTGCGCATTATGATTAGTAAATACTATAGTACTGTTATGATAGATTTTTGTATTAGTGTGTTCTATTTTTTATTATCCAAACAATTTTAAATATTTTATACTATTTTGTATCTTTTTTATAATGTTTTTTGTAGTATTTCTTAAAATTTTTTATGAAAAAAAAAACGGTTTAAGTAACTTGGTTTAAAGTTTCTTGCCCTATATGACTTTTAAAGTCTTTTTAAAGTTAGTTTTCAAAATAACTCTAAAAGTTGTTCAAAATATTATTTTGTTCTAATACCATTTAAGACATATAAAAGTTGTCTAAAAATATATATATAAAATTCTTTTAATTGCTTTTAGTTTTCAAGACCAAATTTTATATCATTTTTTTAACTTTCTAAACAATGTCTAGAATATAATATAATTGATGGTTGTGACCTCTATTACGTGATAATTCATGTTTATGAAATAATACTTACAAATAAATTACTAGTTTTGACTACTAGAGCCTTCTACAGATGTAATAAGTTAACTGAGTTAACTTGTTTTATTATTTAATAATGTATAAATCTTTTACTAACTTTGAAATTCTCTTGTGACTTAAAAAGTAGTAGTAGTAGCCAAGTAATTCAATAAAGATATTGCAAAAGCAAAATACATGAAAAAAGATTTTAATGCATATCCAAAAACATAAAATTTTATGTCCCAAAAACTAAAACCAAAAAAGAAGTAATTTTATAAAAATATCTGTATTACCTAAATACTTTTTTCACAAAACAATTTAAAAAAAAAATGGAATAAAGAAACTCAGATAACTACACAAAAAAGTAGAATTTGTAGTTAAGAATGACAGAGACAGTGGAATGTTTAAAATCATCACCAAAAAAGAAAAAAAAAGTTAGTGCTAAAGAAAAGTTTGTAAACTACAACAGAACAGTTAAATAAACATAAAGAAAAATATCAACAAACAATCAAACGTAAACTAACCCTTACAGAAAACCTAAGAAATTTCAAAAACAACATGCATGCAAAACAGAAAGAAAGTTATGTACAAAAACATAAATATACATGTTCAGATACGCAAAATTACAAACAACTGAAAAGAACCATCACCAAGCAGATTTGAAAAAATCAAAGAAACACAAAATTTACCCAAGACACTATAGAAGACCACATAAACTCTTTATGTTTGTAGTCTGATAAAACATATTGAGAGGTTGAAGAAACATTTACAAGATAGAAAATGCAGAAAGGGTTCTTGTAACCGACAAAGCTCATATTGTCAATGCTGTAGAAAGATTCTATAGTGCGCTTTATGCTGCGCACTCAGACAAAACTTACAACCAGCCAATATATGCCACAAATTAGTAGAGACAAAATAGTAACAGCAATAAAGCACATGAAAATGAAAATTACAGACCAATCATCCCAATCCAATCCCACATATACAAACTACTATCTAAGATTGTAACGGCTTAACAAAAAACTGGATTTCTACCAACCGGTGTAGCAGGCGGAATTTCTTACAGAATTCAGTACAATCGCTGCGCAATCTTATCAAAAATAGTACCAAATACAATGTTTCTATTTACCTAGCAATTGTAGATTATCATAAAGCTTAGAGTTGGGTAAAATCAAAGACTACTTTAGAAAGCCTCAAAAAATAGTATATATGGCCATGTATGAGTCAAGTGTACGATTTTTTTTTTTTTTTTGGCTTAAACTAATGAAATTGCCTTTCTCTACTTGAATGCTGATTATGAAAAAAAATGTAGATTTTTTTAGTGAGCCATTTTTGAGTAGTAAGTAATCAAAATTTAAAAAAATTGAGTTTTTTGCGTTTTTTTACATTTTTTTATCGTGTGTAACTTTTCAGGATTGCATTTAAAAAAATTATAAAATTCTTTTTATTTTAATAAATATAATAAAAGTTTTCCAACCAATTTTTTTTTTTTAATTTTAAAAATTTTGCAGAACTTTAAAAGACAGTTTTTCTTTTGAAGATAACCGGTATTATTTTTTCTCAAATATAGATAAAAACGTGCTTTTATATGTGCAATAGATACCCTAAAAATTTCAAAAAGTGCCGTGCGCTACGTTCCAAGATATCTTACAATGTATTTACAAAAATACTTAAAAATAACGAAAAATTTTCTGTAGGTACATTCTAAAATACCTCGGAGCGTAGTGCACGGAACCTTGTAAAATGTTCAAGGTATCTTTTGCACATACAAAAGCACGTTTTTATCTATATTTGAGAAAATACCCATCTTATTTTTAAGAAAAATTGTCTTTTAAATTTCATTTTTTTTTTTAATTTAAGGAAAAAAAATTTTTGCTGTGAAAACATTTTGTTTGAATAATTTTGAAAAAAAAGTACCCAATAATTTTTTTCTAAATATGCAATCCTGAGAAGTTACAAACAATCAAAAAATGAAAAAGGTTTAAATTTCAAATTTTTAAGTATTTCTATTCTAAGATATCTTGGAACGTGCACGGTACTTCTTGAAATGTTCAGGGTATATTTTGCGCATATAAAAGCACGTTTTTATTTATATTTAAAAAAAAGAAAATACACGTCATCTTTAAAAAAAAAACTGTTTTTTAAAACTATTCAAAATTTTCAAAATTCAAGAAAAAAAAATTTGGCATTAAAAATTTATTTTATTAACAATTTTGAAAAAAAAACTTCTATCATTTTTTTCTAAAAATGCAATCCTGAGAAGTGACAAATGATAAAAAAAACTCAAAATTCTCTTTTTTTTTTCATTTTTATTGCTTATTACTCGGAAATAGATCTCTGAAAAAATTTACATAATCAAGATTCATGTAGAGAAAGGCATTTTCAGTAGTTTGAGCATAAACAAATTTTTATTCCGTACACTTGACTCATACACGGCCATATATATCAACGCAACCTTACAAGTAAAAAAACAAAGGTTTAACAACAGGTATTGTACATGTTAACAGAAAGGTTTGACACAATATCTCTTAAATTCTTCACTCTCGTACTTGAAAATATGTTCAATACACTATCATATGACAAAATAACATTGAGTAAGATTCACTTAATTCAATTCCGATTAGCAAACGACGTAGTACTAGTCACTAATAAAACTATTCGGTTTAAACATACATTTATGAGTTGAAAAAAAACATTGACAAACATCATTTTAAAGCTGTAAATAACTACATATATCTCGGCCACAAAATTAAACTTAGATAAGTTTAATTTTTTTTTCAAGATCATACACCGATTAAAACTAAGATGAACAGCTTGAAACATGTTTTCAATGATACATACATTTCAACAAACTTGAAGTGAACGCAAATGCAAAGGATATCTTTTAAAGTTAGATTAGGTTAGGTCATATGGAATGAGAAGAAAAGACAACAAACAAAAATCACAAATGTAACGACAAGAGTGGCCTAGTTCAAATGAAGTTTAGAAAGCCACTTAGCCAAGATTACGGCAAATAGAGCACCAAAACACTACAATGGAAACCTAGAACAACAAAAAAAAGTATAGGTAGACCGCAAAAAAAGTGGCGAAATGGCAGGTAAAAAATAGTCTCAAGTTGCGCAGAATCGAAACACATAAACCAATATAAAAGAAGCCTATATCCAGGAGTGAAAATTTAAGAAAATATACAGTTTTCAATTTTTTTTCAAATTTCAATTTAAATCAAATAGTAAAAACTAATGGTTTGGTCAATTTCTTAACTAATAATATTACGTTTATTTCTTGCCTTTTGGCATTGAAAATTATTTTTTCAAATATATTTATAACTTCTCAAAATACTAAAACATAATCCTTAATTAACACAATTAAAAATATTTTCTGTTCGTCTACTTCTTTTCTTCATTTTGTAACTGCCCTTATCTTTTCTATTCCTCTTCCGTCCCCTTTCAATATCTCATTTTTTTCATCTGTTTTTCTCTCATTTCGTTACACTCTCTCAACGTATGTTCTATAGTTTTTTAGTCTCTCCGCACATTCTGCATATTTTCAAAACCTTGTCACTCGCTCGTCATTACCACATCAAAATCTGATTTTTAAAGCTTTGCAAATTTTCATAATAAATTCAATCAAAATAATCTACCAAACAGATTGTTGGCAAAGTTAAGCTAAAGTACTAATTAGTTGTAAAAAAAGTCAACAAACATTTAATTAAAAAACTTACTACATGTGTACTAAAAAAAAGTTAGTACCAAATTTATGAATAAAGTATTTTGAATAAACTTTTATGAAACCAAATCATGACAAAAGTAAAGCTAATTAAAAAAGAAACATAAAAAATGTAATGTAAAAACTAAAAAAATACAATTCAAAACAATCACAAAAAGCGTATAAAAAAATACATTAAAAAAAAAAGCAATAACACAGACATTTAAAAGAAAGTATGAGTAAGAGAGTGATACGTTATTAATCAAATTAAAAAAAGTGTCTTACTTGTGTGATACATAAGTCTGATAAACCAATTCATAAAATATAATAAAACAAAACTTACAAACAATTAATAAAGCCGTTTCAAAAAGTTTTAAAAGTTTATACACACACACAAACAAATAATTTCAGTTGATCAAAGAAAAACACTACTATCTTACTTTTTTAAGAAAAATTAAAAAGCGGCCCAAAACAGAGATATCTAACAAGATTATTGACATCTTTACAAAAGAAAAGTTTCAAGTTATTATTAACAAACTTTATACAAGAAAATGTCCTAAGCTTGCTTTTACCATCACTAATGATAGTAAAAACAAACTTATCATATAGATCATGAAAATTATGTTTTATAGAAGACAAATTAAGTACTTTTAAAACTTATTGAATCCCTTTAAGTACACTTGTCTTTTTTGAAATGCAGGCAAGCTGGAGGGAAAACATAGGGACTGTGGCTATTGCTAAACACATTTTAAGACTTATGATTACACATGTTGTAGTGGTTTTTTAATTAAACTCGCACTGTTTGATTAATTATTTATTAATTAATGGTTCTAGCATAATATGTACATATTGTTTAACTGAGAACCGAGAACCGAGAACTCAGAACGAGAACTAGAACTAGAACTAGAACTAACTATGTATCTACCGACAACGTTTTTATATAGCGCGTAGCGGTTCACCGGAAGAAAGTCTTAGTATGTAAATTCATCTCAATGTTGATTTGAATTTACATCAGCATTATTCATTGAGTAGATTTTCCAAAAGTTTCTTCCAGCGCACAACCGACGTAAGCATTACTGATAATATGCTTAATAATTGATTTGTAAAGCAAACAGTCTTGCGGACACGTTCTTGACCGGATATTTGCATAAAGAGCGTGCCGCTCACAATCATCAACTGTGCGTTACATTGTGTTACATTGTGGTGGTTAATAATATTACTACAATGTTGGTAGATCAGATGCAACAAATGGCATGCCCAAGTATAGCAGGTGACATGCAACAAAACCAGCTAGAAGTAAAAATTATAAAGGCAATGTTGTGTCTGTTGTCCCTCATAATTTACGTTAAAAAGGTGGTGATAATTTTTACGTCTAAATGTAGTTAGACTTTGAATTACTGCAAGAATGGCTGACAAACACTATATGCCCTGGAGAAAGCTGTTAGAAAACACCTCTGAATGAAAAAAACAAATAATATGTCATTTTTTTTATATTTCAAAGACCCAGAATGTAGTTAACTATTGATTCGATTAGAATTTACACATACGGTTCAAAATATCTTTTCAACTAAAAATGCACACAACTATATTCTACGCAGAAGTAATTAGGATAACCTAATAGGTTATGGAAATAGTAAACCGCAAAATATAAGCAAGAATGTCTAAATTCTAAAAAATAATAGAGCAGCCCTAATTGCTATAAACAAGCCTAAAATCACATCAAAACTAAGTTTTGAATGTCACCGGGCAATTATCATAGTAGCTCGTAAAAATAATTGGTCAATTTATTAATTATCGCTAACTATGACAAGGACACTAACAACTAAAAAAACACATGCACACGATTGTATTAGAGACAGGTTAACGCATGAAGGATGTTAAATAATAACGAAATGATTGAGCATATGTAAATGCTCCGGCAACTGTAGCACAATGGTCTAGTGTAAAGACTGTTGAGCAATCAGCCCGGGTTCAATTTCCTGCAGCGGCAGTATCTAATTTGTCGAATATATTTTGTTGCGGTTGTCTCCTTCGCAAAGCAATGGCAAACATGCAAAGTATTTTCTTAGTAAACCTAGTGGTGTGGTTTGGATTTCATGTTAAACTGTAGGTCCCGCATGTTTGTGTAGAACTATTATCGCACACCACAAACATGCAAAAGGGGAGCCTACGTTCGTAGCGAGTATGGCCCTATAAGAAGAAGACATGCCCTGCCCTCTCATACGTTAGAGAGTCTATGTTGAAGAGTTGTTAACTTGAGTACAACAGCTTAATGAGGACTACGTGCAGTTAACTTTGATTTACTTCCCAAATCAAAATGAAGAAAATCTTATATAGTTTTAAGTAAATTTCCTTGAATACTGTAAATGTACAGTAAGAGGACAATAAAGACATAATATACTTATATATATATAATATTAAAAAAAAAACAGTATTTTAAAACTTTAATAAATTTTAGAAAAATTCAATAAATTCTAAGAGGCAAAAGACCTAAACAAAGAATAGAATACAAAATTACAATTTAGAATTTTTTAACAATTATATAACTACAGTGTTTGTTGTGGGAACCTTGAAAATGTTTTTTGGTTTTAGGAACTTTTAAAAACTTTTTGAAAATGGTTCAAGTAAGTTCATAATTAAGTGAGAACACAATAATGTTTTTTTTTTTATATATACTGTTATCTGTCATTATCCAAGTTTCAAACATTTTTTTTAATCTTATGAGCAAAACAAATTTATTGTTAATAGCGTTATTAAGGTTTCTATCTTTGACACAAAAAATATTTTTATCTTTTTTATGAATTTTAATTAGAACGTTGAAAGTGCTACGTGTTCAAAGTTAAGCTTTTATGATTGAGTTGAACAGTTTTGATGTGTGTTAGTCTCAATAAAGGTAACTATAAATTTGAAATACAAACGTTTTTAGATATAAAAATCTATCAAGTAGTATAATGGTTATCGTCTTCTTAGTTGTAGCGATTGGTTCTTTTTAAGTAGACCAAAATGCAAGTACTTTTTAAAATAATAATGACATCTAGTTGAGGCCAACAATTAGGAAACACTTGTTCTACCAAAAAAATTGAGATAAAACTTTAAAAAAAAGATTTTTAGATAAAACCTGAACTTTAAAATGCTTATTTGGGTTAACAGTTTTCAATTTGTTTAACTTTTTATTGTTGGTAGTATTAGCAGATATCTTTATTTGGTATTAGAATGAACAAAGTGTTGTTGTAAAAAGGCTTGCAAAATTGTTTGGTGGTCATAAGCAAGGATTACTGTGTTGCTTTTCTTAATAATACAGTAACATTTTTGTTAATTTAAGTAAGCTTAATTCAAAGTTTTTGGGTAAAATGCAAAAACAGTTAAAAATTTGTGTTTGCCACTTTTGTTTAGAAGCCAAATATTGTCTTATCAAAAAAACTAGTGTCAAAACATACAAAGTTTAACGAAGACATAGTTATCGTTTATTTAATCGCAGCACAAAGTTGAGTAGATTCCAAAAAAACTTTAAGAAATTACTCACTTTTGTTTAGAAGTCATATTGTCTTAGCAAACTAAAACTAATGTCAAAAAATGCAAAATTTAATGTAGATTTATGTCATTATGATGACTTATATAAGCTTAACAGCTTGTTCAAAAGTTAAATAATGTTTTAGAAAACTGAAACTAAAGTTAAAAATGCAGATTTTTTATAGATTGACATTTTTTACAGTTTTTGAAAGAAAATGCTAAAACTGTTACAAAGTCGCATTTTTATTGCAACTTTTGTTCGGAAGTCAATTAACGTTTTAGTTTGTTGAAGTTGAAGTTAAAAAATGCAAAAATTAATGTAGATTTACTGTATTATGTTGTCTTATATAAACCCCACGCATTTTTCAAAAAAATGCAAAAAAAATATCAAAAAAGCGTGTTTCTCACTTTTGTTTGAAAGTTAAATAGTCTAATGCCCGTATTCATAAAAGTCAGTTACAGTAACGGGTCGTTAAATTTGACAACCGCAAAATTATTTATACATATTCTACTATAAAAACAATTTGGCATAATAAATAACTATCAGAAATGAATGAAAAATAATATTTAATAATAACGCAAAATAAATAACATGTATCAAATTTATAAAAATAGTTTTGACGTTATATCGAATTTTTTCTGATATTACATAATGTTGACAGAAAAACATCATTTTTTATCCAAGAAATAATCACAAAAAAACCAAACACAAACTAATATATATATACCTAATAACAATATATGGAAAAGTTTTTTGTTCCAATTTTTGAAGCAAGACAAGACAAGACAAAAGTTTCCGCCCGCTTTGATTATATTTAAAGTCAAAATTGTACCCTAATAAATCAGTAATAATAGTTTAATTAAAAGCCAACACTACTAGTGAGATCAATAACAAATAATTTGTTGAAATAAGTGATCAAAAATAAAGTTTAAGGAATAAATTAAGTAAAGCATAGTCATGATGGCCATTTGCATCAAATTATTTTCCTTTATTAATTGCTCATTCACATCAAATTAAAAAAAAATCATTAATTGTATTTACTTTTGAAATCAAATAACGCTTATTCAATTTTATATAATAAAATGTATGCTTATCTCTGATCTATTTCATCTATACTTTAATACACATCTGAATACATTATTAAAACAATGCATATTAAACACACCACCAATTAGATAGTATATTAATAAGCCAACAAAAACCATATCTATAATTAAAACTTACAACATGCAGAGTCTGCAAAACATATATCAAGCCCCTCATTATATCCATTAGCCAGTGAAATATTAATTGCAGCAGGAGGTTATTATTGATCTAATTATAAATAAATAATAAACGCACAACCAGTTTTTCTTGAACTGTTGGAATCGCAAATCGCGTAATTTTTCAATTGATATTATTAAATAATAATGTAGGTGGCAATAAATAATTGTAATGATTATATTTATGCAATCTTATAAATGGGCCGTGAATGGTGACGAATTCACATGTACCACCAAAGAAACAGGTTCTGTCCTAAGAATTTGTGAGTGGAGGATGTTGCCACACTTAAGACATGATATTGTTGTTAGTGTTTTAATTACAAGTAAATAGCCAGTTTAGTATTAATTTCTTCATACTAAATAGACAATTTTTGTAACCGTAATATTTTTCATATTAATTCCGTAAACAATATCATTAACATTGGTAAACATGCAAATTCAAAGCATGTTTTTTTATTATGTGGTGACTATGTATGTGACTACATTTATTTCCATAATAATAATGGCAACAAAAAATATGAAAATATGTTATGTAAGCTAGTTATATCAGATGGGTGCAGAGGATGAGTAATGAAAATGTAACACAATCTATAATGCACGCTATTAGCATAATCAGGCAATTTTCCGTGAAATTTGCAATGACATTGATATATGTTAATGTCTGAAAATGCGTTTGATATGCATAATATTGTGGATCGTATCAGCTTAGAATTTTTCAAAACAAGAATTATATAATAACTTTTTATTTGTACTTTATATTCATATCATATGTAGTTTACATTTTGCAGAGTTATTTTGAGAATTTTGTTCTTTATTACTTTTACACTATTTTGCCACTATTTACATATAAAATTTAACAATCCCGATGCAGTGGTTGTAACGGTTACTGACAAGCATAAAAAACATGCAATGCAAGATTTACGTGAATTAATTGAATTTATGTAAACAGTGGCGTAGGCATGAATAATTTGCACAACATAAAAAATAATTAAATAATTTCTTTAAGTACAATTATATTTTCAAAAAATTGAAACAAAAAATATATTTTATTTGTTTACAATAAAATGTACGTCACAGGTTTATTGACTAATTATGCTTCTTGTCATCACTATGAAAAATAAAAACAAGAAACTGTCATATTTTGCTTAGCGATGGTAGATTATAAAGTAAAGCATATTACATACTGAATTTTCTGAAGATCAATATCAACATAAAACCACATTATCACATAGAATACGGAACTTAATAATTACTATTTTTGCACATTTATTGAATATAATATGTAATAGAGGGAAATTCCATTTCAAACGGACCAGAGCTGGGGGGGGAGGGGGGTGCATTGAAAAATTTGTTTATGTATTTTTTGTAACTTCTATAACTTATAAGTAGTTTAAACGGTTTGCAAACTGTCCAAATCGTATGTTGAAACAGAACTTTTATGTACACATCTTCAAAACCCTTTTCATTTATGTGCAAACAATCTCAGACTGCGTAAAATACATGAATTATCTAAATCTTAAACTAATATATTTTGTTTTGCGGTAGGACTGTAAGAGCTATAATCACTATACGATGTTCACAAACTTTATGCAATAAATAATTTTCTAAGCAAATTTAATAAATTTCTTCTAAGCAAACAAATTATGTTAAAATAACAGTTCATACTGTTAGCTAACAATATATATTTTGCTTACTTCTAGCAATAAATAGAGAATAGCCCAAATGAGTATTTAATTTTTAATAAAGTTTGTACAATAATTGATTTTTTGAGCATTTTTAAATCATTTTCATGAAGTAATTGAGTTTTCTATGCAATTTTTGATAGATTTTTTGTGCAAATATTATACAATAAATGGTCTCTCTAAGCAAACTTAAATAAATATCGTAAAACAATTAATTTCTTATGCAATTTTAAATAAACTTTGTGTAATAAACAAGTTTGTGATGCAGTTTTTGAAGTATGATAGAGCAAAGATGTCTACAGGGCGACATGTTATCACGTCTACGGTGGTTCTTATTATGGATGGCTTTTGCCAGTTGCTGAATAACATCTTTGCCTTGAGTTATGCCAATAATTTTACCATTCTAGTAAGAAGAAAGTTTGCAGCAACTGTATCCAACTTGATGCGGAATACTTTAAACATTGTAGAAAGTTGGTACAAGAAAAAGAGACTATTAATAAACTTAAGCAAAACAGCAAACGCCTCTTTTACAAGACAAATTATCCCTAAAAATTTTAATCTGAAAATATACGGAACCACATTCCCAGTAACAAAGAAATACCAAACTAATTTTAAATTGCAAGTGCTGTTTGAAACCAAATTGATAGTTGGACAAACATAGAACAATCATGGCAACTATAACTTAATGACCAGACGGCTATACACTGTAATAATCAAACCTTGGTTGTATGGAATAAAAAAGCTATTTTCAAAAGTACTACAACCAAACTAGATAAAATACAAGTATTAGCATGTTTGTTGATGATTAAAAAATCTGAATACTAAAGGATCAGGGTGTAAAAGGTAATTTTCAGGTAGAGTTGCTAGGAAAAGAAAACCACAGAGATGTTTACTAGACCTAAATTTTCTTTTGAAATTTTATACAAGACTGGTAAACAAATAACCCTTGTAAACTTAACAGGTAAAAAAATATGAAACAATGAAAAAACTATGTTTAACAGAACCATCATACTTTACCCAACCAATAGTAATACAGATAAACAGAACAAAACTACAAACCTTTATAGAACTTATAACTGGACACTGTATCTTAAACAAACATAAGCTAAAATGTGAATCCAAGCGGATTTGTTATGCCGCAGATGCCTAAAAGACAAAGAAACTTTAGTTTGCTTCGCAAGCACAAGTTTTACAATGCGCAACGTAATACATGTTTGGCACGCATAAACTAACCAAGGAAGATATTAGAACAACATTTTTGGAAAAAGTTTTTAAACTTTATTGAAGTAACGAAACTATTAGAAGAGTAACAAATAGAAGTAAACAGTAAAACCAGAAGACCGCGCTGCAAAATTGCGTTAATTATCTAAAAATTTAATGTTTGTCCACTACTCAAATATCAATTGTTAATAAGTTAAGAAAAAAGAATAAAACACTCAATTATTTGCTAACAAACAGTAAAGTAAGCAGGTGTGTTTTACAATACAGTAAACTTAGTAACAATTGACATTTAAGTAAAGAAAAAACACCTAACTTTTAGATAACAAATACTTTAGTGGGTGGACCAAGCATTTTAATTAAAATTTCTTGCCTACAATAAATTAACTAAATGCCCCAGCCATCCACTCAATTGTTTGTTGTCAAACTATTAAATTTTTCATTTTTTCTTCAAATTTAATAACAAATAACATTTGCAGAAAGTTAAAATATCTAATCAATAAATAACTAACACTTGGGTGGGTGGGCGTTCCACTCCAGTTCAAACTACTTGTTTGCAATTACGGTATTATGAGCTTTGCCGACTCACCCAGTTGTTTGTAATCAAAAAGTTGGGTTTATCAACTTTTTTTCAATTAAATAACAAATTACATTTGCAAACTATCTGCATGTATTGTAACAAGATATGTTAATCTTTATATGTATGTACTGTATATTATGTGTATTTTATGTGTCGATTCGAAATTGATCGGGTACTGCGTGCGCGTTCAATCCAAAGAGACGTTGAGGCAGGTTTGTCTTAAGAAAGGGATAGATTACTTTTCACCGAGGTTACCGTGTGGTACCGCATTGCTAACTATTTGTAATTTGTGCGTAGTCCAGCCACGTGTCATTGATACCATCAAGTTAATTTGAGACGGCACGTTGGCAGACTACATATATATTTGTGTGAATAAAGTATTGTAAAAGACATTACGCTTTTTGTTAATCCGTAAAGTAGAGCGTTTCTTGCCCAGTGAATCCCGACCGATGCCTGTGCTAGTCGTGGCAACTTCATCAGCAAGGATTCGGTTAATAACGACGTCACCACGTTGTAGTATTTATGAATTAATGTGATTCAAACATCCACTTAAATGTTTGTTATCGTCTTCTTCTTTTTTATTACTTCCGAATCACTCCACTGGATAAAGAGCAAGTTATTATTTTAGTCATAACTGGAGATCAAACTCCGAACTGTTAGCGATTTACTTTTACGCTTTATAGCTGAGCAATCTCACGGTAAAACATTTAAACTTTAATTTCTGGATAACAAATACTTGGGCGAGTAGACTAGCCACAAGTTTAAGATTTTGGGCGCTTAAGTTTTATTAGTATAACACGCTAACTTATCTAAGTGTTTGTTATTAAAAAGTTGGATATTGAGTGATTTTTTTTTAGAGGCTGAAAACGTTGAATTGCAACACTCTTATCTGTGACAGCTGATTTGACAGTTTTTGATTGTTTTGAGGTTAGTTTGGTTTGACAATTTATCATAAATAAACTCACACTGGAGCAACAATTGCAAATTGTTTCAAATTTATTTGGAAAACATGGTTCAGTTAGAGAAAGTTATTGGGCGTTACGTGCATTGTATGGTGCTCATAATCGTCCATCAGAACGATTAATTCGAGAAACTGTGCATTGTTTTTGCTATACGTTTAATCTAAACGCTAATCTAGTTCGACGTCGTACAGTGCGCACACAAGAAGCAATTGATAATGTAAGCTGCACATTGTTAATGATGATGTAAATGTGTCAATTTGTCATATTGCTCAACAATTAAACAAAAAAATCTTGCTTTATGAGTTTACAAAATTTAACTTAGGCAGGAATTAAAACCACACTATCATCATTTGTGCCGTACATTTGGTAAATAGGCCAAGGAAAAAATTGCTAATAATTCACAATTTTATTTGAAAATTTTGTTCAGTGATAAAGCACACTTTTGGTTAAATGGCTATGTCAATAAACAAAATTGTTGCATTTGAAGCAATAATAATATACAGGCCATTGTCAAAACACCATTACATCCAGAAAAAACTATAGTTTAGTGCGCTTTATGGGCCGGTGAAATGATTTGTTCATAAGTTTTCAAAAATGATGATGGTCCACCAACTTTTTCGTGTCTCAATTGGACAGCATTAATGTTGCAGATATGTCGATCAGCATGACGCCACATGCCGCACAGCGTGTATTACAATTAATTTACTAAAAGAAACATTTCACAAAAAAGACCTGTTAACTGGCTATCTCGTGTGTGCGATTTGACGCCATTAGATTATTTTCTCTGGGAATATGAAAAGTCCCATGCCTACCAAAATCAATTGAGCACTTAGAAGCCAACATTCAACGAGCTATTATCAAAACACAGCCTGAATTACTGCAAATAGTGTGTGATATTAAAAACATTTTTTTGTGTTTTATTTCAATTTAAAGTTTTTATGACTAAACATTAGTGTTTTTTACCAAAACTTATACTTCATGGTCAAATTTTGCTATTTTTGATATTCTATAAATAAAACTTTGCACATTTTACAGTTTATGACCGGATTTTGCTATTTTTTCATTTTAAGCCAGATTTTGTTTTTTTTTACAACATTTAAATATTTTAAAGCTGAATTTTGCTATTTTTAACTTTTATAAGTAACATTTTGCAACTTTTAGTTGTTTTGAACAAACTTTGTTTTTTTCTGTCATAATTATATTATTTTATGATATTTTGATTAGATTTTGAAATTTTTGACATTTTATAAATAAAGTTTTACACATTCAAAGCGGCCAGATTTTATTAAATGTTTTATAACTGGATTTAGTTATTTTTGACATTTAATAAAATGGATTTTGCAGTTTAAGGCCGGATTTTTGCTACTTTTAACAATATTATTACTTCATAGCCGGATTTTGCAGTTTTTGAAATTTTGTAAAAAATGCACAGTTTCAGCAGTTTATGGACAGAATTTGGTAAAATTTTGTTATTATTGTCATTTTGTAAACAATATTTTAACCGTTTTTGGCTAGATTTTAGTTTTTTCTAAAAATATTTATGAACAAATTTTGTTGTTTTTGACTTTTTTATTAACAAAAATGGCGTGTTTTTGCCTATAATTGACGGCACACGCACTGATTATGATCATACTTTATGGTGTCGGCAAAAGCGTGTCTGTAAGTGTATATAAGTTAAGTTAAATATACCGTAGTTATTAGTTGGGGTTTGTTTATGTTTTGGTTGTACCGCACGTACAAAAATTGTTATCTTGCAATTATTTTACTTACATTGGTGCATCAACTGTAAAAAAATCATTATAAAAGCTTGAAAAGATTTATTGGTCAATTACTGATGTTATACCATCGAAACGTGTTTGCATCACTATGCAGCAAATGTAAATTGTTTAACAATTTAAACCTACAAACCACACACAGCAAAGAAAATTTGTCAATTAATTTATTAAAGAGCAATAAGTAATTCGTGTAATTTTTTAACATTATTTAAAAATTGGTGACAGTTTTACTGCCACGATTTGCGAATTGGGTCCAGTTTTTGGTCATAAAAATGATTTAGGTTTGGGAACAAATTATAGTTTTATATTTATAGGCGCGTAATTATTATTAAAACTTTGCCAATGTCAGTCAAATACATAAGAAATAGTTATCTAGGAGCAGCATCTTGCTAAAAAATATGGGTTTACTTGGTCCGGCTGATAATACTCATTAAGAATGCTAAAAGTAAAGGTAAAAACTGGTTAACAACCGCAAGAAATGGAAGAAGACAAAAAAGTTTTAACAATAAAAAAAGCCAAATTAACCAAAATTTTGCAAAATTCAGACCAATAGATAAAAAAATGGAAACCACAAGATAAACCACTCAAACCTTACGACACTGAACATTAACAACCTGAGCAAAAAAAAATACAAACAACAAATTAATAAAGCTGCACAAGAACAAAAACACAAAAAATACAAGATTAACAAAAAATACAATGAAACAAATACAAATACAAATAACTAAGTAAGAGTATTATTAAAAAAATAAAAAAAAAATATAAAATTAATAAAATATATAATAAATAAAACAAAAATGTTAAAAAAAAAAAATCCATATAAATTGTATATTGTGTAAAGGTAAACAATAAAACACTAGAAGTCATTCAAAATTTCTTTGCAGACTTTTCCAGATCTCACGTACCAATTATATTAAATACTAACAACAAAGTAATACAAAACGTTAACTCAGAATATATGCAAAAATAACTACCCCTAAAATAAAAAACTCTCAAAATATTGACAATTATAAATATTGACTGCATAGAAAAATTCCAAAATAATCCTAATAAACAAGAAAAAAGACAATAACTATAAACCCATAAGCCAACTCTGTAGTAACTGCTAACAAAAACCATAACAAATTGCCCAACAAACAGACTGGCCTTTCAAAACAGGCAAGTTTTTGCAAAGACTTTTGCTTAACAAATAACTCAGACTATTTGCACATTAATAAAAAAATGTACAAAATATAGACTACAAAAAATCATTTGTTTTTATGAACTTTAGAACATTTTTAATGTTATGAATAAGGCTAGAATTAATTTAAGGTATACTTAACTTTAAAGGCAAATATACCAAAACGTCAATGACGTAAGTCAAATAATCAGTTACCAAAAAAAAAATAAGATAGGTATAGGAGTAAGACAAGGAGATACCATATAACCAAAACTATTCACTCTTGTCTTAGAAGGTTTTTTATAAACACGTCTAAGAAAAAAGCATAAGCATAGATAACAAATATCTGAATCTCTTACAAATGATTCAGACAACAAAAATAACTAGAAGAATATGTCACTTGTAACTTGGCTGTGTTTGAAAGGTGAGCCATGCCGGCCATGTAACGTTTCGAGTTTGAACTACCGTTTATTTTGTTTTTTAAAAGTATAATGACATTTATGAGTTGACAAAAATTTAGTTTTATTTTTGACATTTACAAAATAGAACGCTATACACTTGAACAAATTTGGGAAATAATGAAAACTTACTTCCAAAGTTGTGAGTCTTCTACTCAATAGGTAAGAAATTTACAAAACAAATTTAATAAAAAAAGAAGTGTTTTTAATACAGTTTGTGGACCAATTTGTGAAGCTGATTTGCAAAACTGGATTATTAGTAAATAAAACAAAACGTTTACGTTCTCGTTCAGTGCGTTCAGCTAAAAAAATTAATGCTGTTGCTCAGGGTGTGCGTGAACATGCATCAACATCTAATTGTTATCGATCTCAAGAATTGAGGAGAATTTTGCATAAAGACCTCGGTTCAAAAGCTTACAAAGTTCAATAAGTCCAATAAATAAAGCCTCATGACCATCCGATGCGTTTTAAGTTTGCCCAATGAGTTCAAAATTGTATGACCAAAGATGAGCATTTTTATAAAAAAAATCTTGTTTTCCGATAAAGCTCATTTTTATCTCAAAAGCTATGTTAATAAGCAAAATTGTTGCATTTGGGGATCAGAGAATCCACACATGGCTATTGAACAGTCTATGCATTCACAACGAGTAACTATTTGGTGTGGTTTTTAGTCAGGCAGCATTATTGAGCCATTTTTTTGTTGAAAATGAGCAAGGAGCCGCCGTTACCGTCAATAGCAAACGTTACTGTGCCATGCTAAACAAATTTGTGTTTCCAAATATTAAAGAATATGAAATAGATAACATTTGGTTTTAACAGAACTTGGCCACTTGCCATACAATCAATGTAACCATCAATCTTTTGTGTACTGTTTTTGAAAATCGAATAATCAGCCAAAATGCTGATGTCAATTGGCCGCCTAAGAGCTGGGATTTGACCTAATTGCATTTTTTTTGTGAGAAGACTTTAAAGAAAAGTGTTACGCTAACCATCCAGAGACGATTGATGCCTTGAAACACAAAATTAAAGTTGCAATTTATGCGGTTGAAGCCCAAACAATCAAAAACGTACTAAAAAATAGAATAATTGGATGGGTAGTCATTTGAATGATGTTGTGTTTTATTGGTAACCCAACTATCCACCCAAGTATTTGTAATTATAAAGTTGGATATTATTTCTACTATTTTTGACTAATTTTGGAAACTATTTGCATGTACTTTAGACTTCAACAGCAACCACTTTAGTTTTATTTAGTAAAGTTATATTGAGTAATATTTTAAAGTGTTTCAGAGTATACACCTTTCATCAGTATTCTTAGCATCTCACTAGTAAAAAAACAATTTACATAAAATCACAATTACTATTATACATTTAATGTATAATTATCTAACTCTCACAATTAAAAACATATTTCTGGCAACATTGTAATATTGTTAAATCAATAAAAAGATATTTTAAGCAAATATGCTTGCGGACCTTATTATATTCAACCAATTAGTCTAGATACTTACACAATAAACAATTTTCCATTAAATAAAAAAACAGAATACACTGCATTACTAATAAATATTTATTGAAAATTCTGGCTCAAAAAGTAGTAAAATATCTTATTTTTGAAATGTTAGTTGTAAACGTTTTGTTACTTAATCTAGTTCATTAATTGATTTTCTCATTTTTAAGAACAATTCTTGGTCGATCAAGAAGTTTTAATAATTTTATAAAAAAAGTCAAAATTATTATTAAATGAACATAAGTTTGATTCATAACAGTTTAGTAAAAAAAACATTTATAATGCTCTAGAAATTAGTATAAAATCCATGATAATTTAATTAAATCAATTAAATCAAAAATCAATTTGTTTTTATTATGGAAAAACCCAAGCCCAAGTGCAAACTTCAAGCTGTGACGTGATTGCTCAATAGGCAATCTAATCAAAGTACTATCATGATCAATTTATTTTGCTTTTAAAAGTACAAACAACATACTTTTAAATATCAAAACTGAAATTTTTAGAATAATTTGTATACAATAATCTCAATCACAATAATTGTTTATGACTAGTGTACAAAAATTAATAAAACGTTATTTTTTTATTACATTTTGATTTATGTGAATATTATTAAATACTAATTACTTTAATTTTAATACGAAATAAACATATTTATTTTACATTACATTTTCCTGATGACTAATTGTAAATAAAGCTACCAACTTAGGTATTTCAACCCTACTTAAATTATATTTTTTCTACTTACAGCAAACTTCATGCTTCAAATAATATTCAAATCACTGAAAATCACACTCGATACACAGTTACAAAACATATACAATTTATCACAAACCGATTCACCTGTTATATATATGTTCGCATGTCTTGTAACCTTGCGTCTCTCCCACCTGATTTGCAACACTTTTGTATTACAATAAAATTTTGCCTAGCAAAAATAAATTTTCAATTACATATTTATTACAAATATCATAATCACAGGTCAATTAAATGTAATCTTCGTTACATTGACTCATAACGTTTTGTTGATGGTAAGAATAATTAGTAAAAATATATGAAATTATAAGTGGATCATTTTAAGAAAAAAGTTAAATAATTTATGTTTTCATTGGCCTTACCTAAAATGTGTTTAGGCGGAGTGTTGATGATGAAATGAGGTGAGATTGTTCAGTTTGCAATTTTTTATTTATTTTATATTGGAAATTGTTAACCTTCCTATATTAAGATTAAATATTTTTCAACGGATGTTTAAGTTTTAATATTTGCATATTGTAATTGTGAAATAATTAGTTTATATTATAATAACTATTTATTTTTTACCTTACACTATGCCTTCTACTTAACCAATTTTTAATATTCTGCATGCCCAAATATACTCTTAAAAAAATAATAAGAATAATCAATTAAGATTTAAAAAGTGTTTGACGTCCTCTTCAGATAAAATAAACTATTTCTTTTCTATTCCAAATAAAACCAAAAACTTATTATTTTGAATTCAAAAACAATGAAATATTTAATTTTAAGTACAATATTTTATAAAAGTGCTCCGAATATTAGCATATAACTCCCACTGCTAGTTTAAAACTAGATTACGAAGTCAATTAAGCACAATTGAATTTCATAATAATTACTTAACATTATTGTAAGCTGTATCGTATCTTAAATTTAAAGAGTTATTAATATATGAATCAAACATGATTTTAAAATGTTAATAAAATTCATATGTCAAGCAATCAATCTATATGAATCATTTTTAACATTTTCCAACAGATATAATTAGGAGAAAATGTTGGTTTTATGATGTAACTATTTTTATACTACATGAATTAATAAAAATGCTAACCATTCCGTGACAAAGTTTTTATCAATATTTGTAGTGATGTTAAATAGTAATTTGACCTTCATTAATTGATTACGTTTAAAATCAAACAAAAACATTCGATTTATTTATAATTAAGTTTTGGTAATTTATAAATAATTGTTTAAAATTAATTCGATATTAATAATAGTTAGTATGCAACTGTGTTACGTAATTTTGCATCAGATATGTTAAATAAATAAATTTATAGTTTTTGTCTGCAGTTGGCCTCCATGATGTTGATATTCAGTAGTAGTTTTAGACGTTAATTCTGTGCGCCGATTAATCTTCTTCTATCATGTTTGTTTTATTGTTTTGATTGACATTATTTTAGTAGAACTATTTGCTTGATAGGTTAAAACTTAATAATTTGTCGGAGGTCTAAAATTTATTTAATTATGTATTTGGAATCAGGGTAAATACAGTCTATTCTAAGAAATTAATTAAAAAAAAGCTTTAAAGAAACACACTGCAGAAATAGTTGATAAATTAAGCCACTCCTTTACAAAATCAGCATTTTAGAAGCCATTCAGTAATTACCAGGTTTGTCTTGTTACATTGTTGCATCACTTACTTCACAGACACAGAAGTTCGGTGATTTAAGGTTATACCATAGTGAAGTAACATGAGTGGTCTTTTATTATTGCGATGGTTATTACTACATTTTATAGGTGGCGATTTTATACTACTAACTATTACAGAAGTAGATATCTTTAAATTTTGATCCCCAAATTATGATTAAAATATTAACTTTAAGCGTTTTATCCACCGGGGTGATTTGGAAATCACCTAATAAGCTGTTGGTCTATTCAATTCTTTTCAAACATGTAGTATGACTTTTGGGCAATATAAAACAGCTGTAAAGCGCAATTTCTAACAATAATTTAATATTTCATGGCAAAATTTTGTTAGTTTTAAAATTTAATTTTTTTTTTACAATTTTCAATAAAATTTTGATATCTTTTACTTTTTATGAATAGAGTTTTGCATTTTTTACAGTTATGATCAAATGTTGGTGCTTTCAGATAATATTTTAATGTTTTATGGCCGGACTATGCAATTTTTGACATTTTATTATTAGAATTTTGCACTTTTTTTGGAAGTGACAGAAGATAAATGCAATTTTTATTACAATTAAGTCACGGGTGAGTATTTGGCTAAAAACAACAACTATCATCTACCCGCCAATTGTTTCAATTAGTTAATTATTAATTTAATTAGCTACTATCAAATATCTCTTCCAGCGTTAACCCGGACGGGAAAATGTCAGACCGCAACATCCTAGAAAACATGTACCCGTTGGTGGAGTTGCAGGCGAAGAAAATCCACGCTCTCAAAGCACAGCTTATGTCGTTGATAAAAACACAATCAAGGAAGATAAGCAACCAAGACGCCAGTCAAGCAGATCATCTGCAATGCTTAAGAAGCAAAAGCCGCGCTTAAGAAATTAGAAACTATATAGATCTCCATTACCAAGCTGCCCACCTAACTTCACCAAAAGCTCAAGCGTTGTCTAACTTCACAGGCACTGATAACAACTTGTTCAACCAAACAGGTTTTGTCCGACAAACCTGCAGATCTTAAGGCCCAGGTTTTCTTCAAAAGACCTGTCTTCGGCCCGCCCAACTTTGTTTTCTTCGAGAAAGAAATGGAGACCATTCAAGAATGTAATGACAAGATTTGCTTGCTCTCCCAAACGCACGATTACTGCACGATGCACAAAATCTTTCACCACTCTTACCAATTAGGGTCTGAAAAGACTCTAAAATTTGTTATCAGAAGTGTACCTGACTGTAGGGACGGTGCTAGGCAATAAGCAAGGTTTTTTAATCATTTTTTAAAACTTACTGCAGTTATTGAGTCAAAAAAAGTATTTTAAATTTGCTATTAAAAATATAAAGAATCATAATACTACTATTACTAATAAGTTATGAATTAACGATTTACTTTGTTACACTAAATTTGGCCGATAAGTTTCAGTTTCTAAGCTTGGAAACTTTTTGGATTTTTTGTGTTTTGTTGTGCAGCAGGTTTTGAGCAACTTTCTGGAAATGTCCTCCAGGTGTCTTAGAGGCTATTGTGGTGGCTCCTTGTTTTAATGTAACCTGGAGTTGGTAAATTGGCGGCGTCTGCAAAGCGTTTAGTCTACGTGGTGATGTTAAAACGTGTGGTGTTTGTTGGTGTGCAAGTAGTTTTTATTCCTTTTGTTATCCAGTCTAGAGGGCATTGTTGTAATTTTGTTTGGTTGTTGTGTTGCAGACTTGATTCGTTGCTTCACAATTAAGTCTTAATTTTCAATTGAAATTTTACTTAGATTTTTTTTCTACGGAGCTGCTTTACTAACTGATTAGAGGTCGTTTTTGCCACTTGCACTAAGCCATACGCCTGGATCCGTCTGTGTGCGTTTAAGGATAGTTCCTGCGTTTCCGTGTAATAACTTACTTCAATTTTACTTTGTCTTGTTGGCATGTTAGCAGTCAAAACAGCTACTCTGGAGTTAGCTTGCCGATGCGACCAATATGTTCATTGGTGATAGACTTTTCTGAACCCGTATATTATCTAGTTTGATTGATGTGTGTATGGTGTTTTTGTTTTCTTGACTAGTGCTCTGCTTTGACTGCTCCAAGCATTTATTGTGGTTTGGGAAGAGAATCTAAAGACTAAACTTTTTCCGGATCATGCCTAAAAGTTTGAAACCGTAAGGCTCATACACCTTTTGTTTAAAAATTGTCTTTCAAGATTGGTTAGAACGCCTTATAGGCTGTGGACTACGCCACTTTAAGAAGTAATGATCGGTTTTTTATAGAGGTATTTATATTTGTGTGGCTCAGAAAGTCTGGCTAGTTTCGAGATGGCGTGAACCACGAAGTTATCAAAGTACTTTTTGGCTAATGTTATGATGTGTTGGCACAGCTGGGGAATACCGAAATTGTTACAATTTTTTTGGTTTTGAACATACTATGGGGATCTAACAAGCCACCGTAAAGTAAGGTTTTGGAAGACCTAGAGACAATTGAAATGCGTGTTTACAGCTGTTGTCTAAATTAAAGACTCAAAAGTAATTGATGATTATAGTTTAGTCTGACAATGGTGGTGTACATCCAAATTTTGTAATAAAGCTTTGTCTAGAATGGACTGTACGATTAATTTGTACGTAAGTTCTTTATCAAAGGTAATGCCCAGATACATGACTGCATCGGAACACGGTATAGGAACGTTATTTAGAAACTTAACACTAAAGTTTTGCAGTTTAGATATGATGCTAATAAAAAATTTTAGTATGTGCAGTTTTAAAAATAAACTTTTGTGTTAGACCTTGTCAAAGGTTTTTCTCAGGCTGAAATCTGTAACAACGTAGTCAATCACTCGGTTTTTTTGTGGACTGCAGAGTAGTCCGTCAAAACTTATATTGGTGGGCGGAAAAAATATTGTTAGATTTCGTGTGGTCTTCAGTTATGTCCAAGAGCAGATTAAATTTTTAATTTCAAGATTATTTCTTTAATTTGAGACCCTATGTAACTTTTTGGTAGACCGACCTGCTCCAGATTAATGTTTTTAGTAATTAAGGAGGAGCATTGAAGTTCTAGGCTATCAGCAAATGACTGCACAGACTGTTAAAATTCTAATGTAAAACGGGCAGCCTCATATGTATGTATTAATACATGACAAAACTGCGTAACGAGCGACACAATTGCATAGAATGAAGCCGGTTATATATGTAATCTTTACTTATTTTTCGTTTCTTTTGCTGATGCAAGTACTAATATTAGGTATATTATATTATATAATTTATTTTTTTTTTTTTTACTTTTACTATTGTAAAATGAATTTAAAAAGGTATAATTTTTTTAGTAATAATTATTTGTTTTTAACACTTTAAAAGACGGGGCAACATGTTTGAAGTTTGCAAGAGTGAAGGGGAGCATAGAGTACTTAGCGCCGCCTATGCCTGACTGCATTAAGACTGATATGGTGCAGGCTGAGCTTATCGCTTAGAGGTACCACCTCTACTTCTACAATACGCATGGATAGGAACAGATAAACCTTTCTAATGATGTACAGCTTTCCCAGTGTACTAAGAATTCAGAAATATTGTTTCTCAATGAGTTATGCGGGCTTTGCGTGACCGTAGAGGTCAAACGCAAATTTTACAAAAAAGCACAATGTCATCTTTGCCAACGATACGGACACAAGGCATCCTGCTGCAACGCACTATATTGATGTGTCAAGTGCGCTGGAGCCTATTTAAGTTCCAGCTGCACTATTACTAAGAAGTCCGGCTATTTAAGTAAATGTGTTGCGTATGGTTGGCCGTACAAGGAATGTCTAGTTTATCAGAAACTAAAAACTAGCCGCAACAGCTAGGCCTACGGTAAGACACTTGCTCCCCGCAAGCAGACTAAAGCTCCACCTCGAAGCGCTCCCAACGCCCGCAAAGAGAAATCTTTTGTAGTAACAAAAATTTTGCAAAGTTAATTAAAGCTTCACCTGGTTTATTATCTAAAATCCAGACTTAGAAGTGGGTTTAGTTTTCCAGAAATTCTAAGCAACACCTATAAGGTTGGCATAAACGCGCATTATGCAAATATTCCCGTAAGGATTTGCCAATTTTAAGCCGGTTTTGTCGATTTTGAAGCGAGATTTTTTGAACAGTAATTTAGAAAGACCATGTCGCAGAGCAACAAACCTTCAGCAGTCATGTTGGAAAGAGTTTAGTCGGTAGGCGCTCGTGAAGGTGATTCTCCTTTTAGCCCAAAAAAAAGTAAATAGTCTCTCTGATTAGTGAGATGCTAGACACATTGTTAATAAATGCATAACCTGAAACACTAGTGTATGTGTCTCACACTGGGTAGAAAGACAATTTAGATCATATTCATTATTTATTAAAAAATTATCAATTTGTTTCGGTCATTTGATTCAAATAAAATGCGTTACATCTCTCACTTAGCTTAGGTTTAAGTCTGGACTATATGCTTTATTGTTGCATCAAGGTCGGGCGTTGTCTTGCATTTTAAACTCAGCAACAAAACAAGTATAAGATTGTGTTCTTGTGTTCTAAACGTAACTGTTTTACCTAACTTGACATTACCAATTGTTACTTTTGGATTTAACTATTGCGTTCTAAAAACCAGAAAAAGAGGAAAATTTGTAACTCATTCGGATTAGACCCTTTTTTCCAATCCTTAAAAGAAAGCATTGGCAAACTGGTCTTAGGTAACAACGGTTGCGGACATTAAAAGAGCCAATGCATTACTTACTAACTTAATACACCATACCAATAAAAAAGTTTCTAAAATTAAAACTAGGTAACCTTTTAAAATGATCATGCAAGGCATTGATATGCAAAAGCAATTCCTAAAATTAAAATTCCATACTTGTTCTGCAGCAGGCCATTCAAAAACCTGTGCTAACAAAATACTTTAAAATTTATCACAATGACTGTTAAGTTTTTTAAAACCTTTCGGAATAAAGTTCTTATTTCAGCCATCCATGGCAAGAATGGGGTTTAATATACTTTAAAGAAAAAGCCAAAGTATTTTTATTTGACGACAACTTCAATGCTTCTCCTCAACGACCAAAGAAACTGATCTACAACATGATTTACCAAAAAGTCAATAACTTCTTGGAAGTCGCTGACAACAATTTACGGCTATAAAGCTTTGACCTTTTCGAATCAGAAAAATGATCAATAAACTTAAAATTCGGACTGCTCTTTGCTTTGATAAAATACCAAAAAAGTTTAAATCATTAACGCATAAAGCAATAATGGCATGCACTAATAATGCAAATGGAATTTTTCAAACTAGACACTTTCTTACAGATTAGAAAGGCTCACTTCTAACAAACATTTCAAAATCTGGTAAAGACCAAAAGTTTTCCTAAAATAACTGGCCAATTAGTTTTTTATGCATTTTAAGTAAAGTCATAGAAAAAATAATTTTGAACATAATCTAAGATTTTAGACAACAAAAGTCTACCAAGTTTGTTTTTTTTGACGCCAAAACATATCTACCTTAAGGCCTATGATGGCAGTAGTTCCTCAAAACTTTATACTTTTGCCTTTGCTATTTAATCTGGTTGTTGCTGACCTTGGTTCAATATGCTAACAACACAACACTTTTTTAATACATCAAAATTACCTAAAATAGTCACTACAAGACTTTAAAAAGCCACCAACATTCTTAAAAATTGGTTAAACAACAGGCGAGTCAAATTGAATCCAGAGAAAAGCAAGGATGTTTACTACACAAGACGACAAACCACTCTTTATGATAACATTTAGTTAAACAACGTTCCCATAGCTTACATACAGTAGTCAAATAATGCCAAGTATTAACCTTTGACCTTTAAAAAGGTTTACGTACAATCCTTTCTAAAAAATAACAAAAAGTCTTCTAACGCTGCAACAAAATAATGGTTTGTTGCTTCAAAACAAAACCCGGCTCTACTCATCAAACCACAGACTACCTAAGCGCCCTTTATCTAGAACACAGCCGCAAACTGGCATCTCAATTGTTTCAAAACTTTCTAAAGTTTGACATTGCGGATGCTCGTCGGAGCTCCATGAATTGTCTAAAACAGAAATTTTTTTAACAATTTCAAGATTTTCTTGTTACGTACATTGAAACTTTAGTCGACAAATATTTTACTAATCTCACGGTTCAATCCAATCTTGATCTGGCTAGACTTGCTAAGCCAGACAAAAAAATTTACGCTTATAAGCAACCGGTTAACCAACTACAAACCTAAAGCGCAGTTCACCTTACTCCAACGTATTTTTATTTTAATGTGACAAAGTAAGACGTTTTTACATAAAAAAAAATTTCATCTAAATAAGAAATCTTGGACCGCTGCCAACCACCCACGACAAACATAAATCAACCGCTCATAATCAACCTGACCGTAAAAATTACCTTTACAAAACCAGTCAAAAACAAAACAGAAATTGCTTTTGCTAGATTGCACAAACAGTACTTTGATTAGTTTATCTAAGCGTCGATTATTGTCTACTAAATATAACCTTGAAATTAATCTTTTTAGACTATTTCTATACTTGAAAGTTTGTGCAGCAACCACTACTACTGCAATAAGCTTGCATACATTACCAAGATTAATTTTTATACGGAAACTGTAGGTAGTTTAATGCATTATCAAGTTGCATGTACAACATAAAAAAATTGTTTTGTAAAACAACTAAACAAGTATAAGTTGTAAGTCTAAAAGACTGCTTAGCTACCCTCAAATATCTGTGAACCTTTCTCTCTTAATTCTTTAAAAAATTAAAACTAACAAATAGTACCCAAAGTAAAGCACATAACAGCGTAGTTTTTTTAATTCTGTTCAGCCGGTAGAGACGTTGCGTAAAGACACAGAAATTTTTGTTTTCAACAAAATCATATCAGGCTAGATTTCTACAACTACTACTTATCCGCCAAATACTATCATTTAATTTTGTCAACAAAGTCAAAATAAATAAAGTATTTACTACTAATAACAATTATCTATCAGGTTTTTTAAGCAGCAACAGTACAACTGCTTTTAGCTAAAATTGACTGGTTGAAAACTCTGTTGACTAATGTCTAGATGTGACACCAATCAATCCGATACCGTTAATTACTGGAATGATTCTTTGCATATAGGAAACTATGCGTTGGTTTACTGATTTATAATTTGTGGTAAGCACCAAATTTTGATCAAAAATCTTAAGTCAAGAGTTCAACCATATTTTGGGTTGTTAGCTTTTAAGCGTTAACTCAGACTAAAAACATAGCAATTAAAAACTTACAAAAACTCCCTATAGCATAAAAGCAAACGTATATTAGACAACTTTGCTACGTGACGTTCAAGTCACTTAATACATTAAGTAAGTAACTATGTCCACTACTTGCGGCTCTAACACAGTTACTACAATAAAACTACTAACTGCAACTAAGACTTGTAAACTCAAAACAACGCCGTTAGTTTTTACAACAGTTATTTGACTAATAAAAACTACTTCATAATCAACATTCTTAAACTAAGTCTGACAGAAAAGATGTCAAGATCTTTTTTCTTGGAGCATCAAAAGGGTAATATAACTGGAAGTATTCCGTTGTTAAACAGCACTGTTTGGTAAATAAAACAAAAAACTACACCATCCACCAACTAATAATCATCGTTACATGAAGATAATTTAATATCTAATATAACAAAACAATTATTTCATTTTATTACTTAATTATAGTAATTTTCCTAATCCTGTATACACATTTTGTGGTTTTATGTTTCCGTTTAATGCAGTAATTGCAAACAATTAAACCAACACACAAACAGAACCGATTTAATACAGTCACATGAGTTGCAACCGGACAATGTTGTCCATTCATCAAAGAAAATTAGCGCTAGCCGTATAATAGACATCACATCATGTGTGAAGGTTGTACATTGAAGAAAATCCTCAAGATCGAATGCGCTTCCGAAAAGGAAGTTAGAGAGTTCACGCATCATCATTAAAGAACCTCGATATAATGTGCTGACATCACATACGGGTAAACGCCCTCACAACTGCATATAATTTTTTGTTGTGTTAGATCTTTATTAGTGAATTGTTGGAGGTGGTTAACAATAGAATCATTTTGTTGCGGTTCTGCTCTAATGGAATTGTATTTACTTATTGTTTTATTCAGTGAAGGGCAAATTGTCTAGTGCTAATTAACAGTAGCGATTCAGTTTTGTGCATTAACAACAAACATCACTTTGTAATTGTGTAACTATTGCAGTTCATTGTTAAATGTTTGTTGGAGATTTATTTTATTTTTATTAAATTGCATTGAAGAATTATTTATTACTTATGTTTCCTTGTACACTTACTATCTTCGAATCTCTTGTAAAAGAAACATATATATATACATAAAGAAAAAAATGCTCACGCTTATCCGAATTAAAATAAAAAGGAAATCAACTTATATAACCAAACAAAATGTTAATTAAAATATGTCAAGGTTTGACTCCTGTCCCTCTTTGTTGACCGCAAAGAGCAATTAAAACTACACAGGATGTATAATATTAACATATATGTCTCACGGAGACATTATTTAAATATCACCTCGAATATTACGTTAATATTTTTTTCCAAAATATTAACTATTACTTTTAATTCTTATATTGTTTTGCTTGTGTTTGCATCATGACGGAAAGCGTAAATCATTGTATCAACGACTATGATATGGTAATTAGATTATAATATTTATTTGGTACTCAAATGAAGGTAGCGCACTTAATTATTTTATAATTAAATCATTTAAAATATAATTTGTTGTAGTAATATTAAATAAACCTAATTAAAAATGGTTATTACTACATATAGTATAAATAACACTGTATTTTTGAATTTAATAAATTTTTTGTATTTTTGAGTATTTTTGAATCTAAAAATAATTTTATTGAATTGAACGCTACTGTAGTAGTAATATTCACTCAACGTAATTGAAATTGGTTGTTATTGTAGCATATACTACCACAGTATAAAAACTTTTTTGAAAATATCAAAAGTTACTATATTTTTAGTATTTTTGAACGCTACTGTAGTAGTAATATTAAATCAATCTTGTAATTTTTGATTATTAAGCTAAAAATAATTGTATTAAAATAATTTTGAAAATACTAAAGGTTAGTAATTTTTGAGAATTTTTGATTCTCAATTAATTAAGCTAGAAACAATTTTACTGCATTAACTTTAGGTACATTTTTTAATGTCAAACAGAAAATCTAAATAACTTGTTTGTCTATCTTGTTTCGAGATAATCGAAAAATAAACATTATTTAAAAAACTTTTTATTTAACAAAATTTAAATTAAAAAAAACATTTGAAACAATAGTAATAACAAACAAAACAATATAACTTTAATAAGTTTTTAAAATGACCGTGCGTTAATGCGAGTTTGACAACACACTAAAAGAGACAATGATAAACTGCTTCAAAATATGTTGTGTTTTGAATGTGCAATGCGTGCATTCGCAATTCTCTCTTGTTTCATGTTGTTTATTGGGTCTGCATAAACCAATTCTTCATGTGTCCCTACACATAAAAGTCCAATAGATTTGGATCAGGAAATCTTGCAGGCCAGTTCACTGGACCTCTTCTACCAACTCACCTATCCTTAAAATTATCGTTAAGCCACCGAACTACATATTGCTTAACATGGGGCGGGGCTCCATCATGCTGGTACCACATCTTGTTACGGCAAGAGGAATATTGTTATCTAGTAAATTTTTTACCTGATTTATAAGAAATTCTGCGCATAAACCAGCATTTAAACAAGGTGGTACAATTTAAATTGGCAGTAGTTGCCCATTATAAATCCTACACCATGTTTTAACAACAAAAAATTGTTGGTAAGCTTGTACTCTAACTGCGTACGGATTTCCTAATAACCAGATATGCTCATTATGAATATTGATAATGCCATCTCTGGTAAACATAAATTCATTGCTCCACAATTTTGAACTAAATAAGTTAGGATCTTGTTGATGTCGTTAAAAAAAATATTCAGAAAATGCAAGTCGTTGTGCTGCGTCGCCTAGTTGTAGATGTTGTACTTTTTGATAATAATATGAGTAATTTTTTTTTTTGATTTAATGTTTTCCAGACAAAGTTTTTAGATAGTTGTAAACGGACAAAAAGTCGCCGAACATTGATCCTTGGTTCATCAAGAACTGCGTCAACTATTTGTTCCTTTTCTGCCACAATGTGCTGTTGATGTAAACCTCCCCTACAGCGGTTTCTAATTACAAATTTACGAAGCTGTACTGTATTTACTGCAAATCCTCAGTACCAATTTTCTTTAGGCTTGCTTTAAGGTGCTTTTAGTATTTCTCAAATTTCATGGTTTTTATCTATCATTTGACCTTTTAAAAATTATTGGTTTTGCAATACAGCACAGCAATCTTCTTTAGTTTTTGTCGGTGCTTTTTATTCTCGGCATAATTTTTGCAAAAACTACAGCCATTTTATTTGTTCTAGTGGCAACTATCTCAACGTGCTTTCTAAGTTTTAGGTACTTATCTAGTGTTGTGCTCAAGTATCTGATGGTGTCTTTAAGCTCTACTTTAGGTCTGTTAAGCGTAAAATTAAATTGTTTTTTCTTTTGCGAGATAAAGTTTGTTTACTGGTCTCTATTTTTTTATTGTTTTCAGACTAGGTTTAATAATCTAGTCCGTTCTTCTTTTGTTTTTGCTAACACAAAAATTATCAAATTGCTCATGTATGGAATGAACTTAACGTTTTCTGGTAAATCTATATTTAAAAATCTGTTGTATAAGATGCTACAAAATATTTGTCCAATAACCGACCCCTGCGGAACTTTGTACGTAATTTTGTGCTCTTTTGTCTCTTTGTCAATTATGAATCTATATGTGAAGTAACTGATTATTAGTCTTTTCAAGTACTTTTACTTACTTTACGTTTTTTTATAATACACTGGCAAGCATAAAATATAAGTGACTTTAAAATTATGACTTATTTTAGAAATTTTTTGTTTCACCTTTATGTTTGCAAATTGTAAACCAAAGTAAGCATTTAATAATTTAATTTTTAACAAATGTAATCTATCTGTCAGTTATTATCACCGTGTTACAAAACACATAAAACAGCATCCATTTTGCTCTAATTGAAAACCTACATTTTGTTGTGGTTTTTTTACGTGTGATTTTTCTCTGCAAAACTTTTTATTTATCGGTAAAAGCGTTTGTGCTGTCCAAAAGGTGTATCAGCGTTACTTGAATATTGGCCTGATAACCAGAAAATTGAGATCCGGGCAAACAAAAGTCACCACAAACAGAGATAACAAGTTTGCGGAATAGAACAGCTTCTGCAATTTATCTACAAAACCAACTCTATAAAGTTAGAGATGTAAATGTTAGTAAATGGACCGTTAGCAAAAGACTTCGAATTGCTAGATTGTCTTGTAGAAAGATGACTACAAGTCTACTTTTACAACACCGACATTGTGTTGCAAGATTGGCTTTTGCCTAAAACAAGCGGGCATAAATAATGAGGACTGGAACAAGGTATTGTCTTCAGATAAATTGCGTTTTTGTTTTATTAGATAAGATTTCCATTTGGCGGTGGGTCGGTTATGGTTTGGGTAGGAATTTCTACAGTATGGAAATTCTCAAAGATTATGTTATGCCTTTTATGACAACTATATGCAAGCGCGGCATTTTTATGCAAGATAATGCTAGGCCTCACGTAGCAAAATTATCTGGATAAAGTGGGAATTTTGCGGTTTAATTGGCTAGCTCTTAGCCAGGACATAAATCTTATATAACATGTCTGGGATAAGTTGAAACGACGTATCCAAAAGCATATACCTGCTTAAAAACTGCTCAGATGCTAAGACAGTTGCTGTAGTTTCATGGATATCTAGTTTTTTGGAAAATCGAACTCAATGTGTAAAAATTAATCATTTTCTTTCACAGCCAATTCTTGTATCTCTAGGTGTTCCCCAGGGATCACACTGCGGTCCAATTCTGTTTCTGCTTTTTATCAATGATATTTTTCAGTGTATTCATTCATCGTCTTTTCTTTTATTTGCTGATGATCTAAAGCTTTACAGTAAAATATCATTTGTTAATATTTGTCATCTCTTACAACGAGATTTTGATTCCGTAAATGCTTAGTGTCATAATAATTATCTTTTTCTTAACGTTAACAAATGTTTTTCAATTAGTTTTATATTATATTATGATATTAATCATAAACCGTTGAAACAAGTTTCTCAAATAAAAGAGTTGGGCGTAATCTTTGATCACAAACTCACTTTTGTTGAGCATATTAACTATAAAAATGCTGGGTTTTGTTTACAGAATATCAGCAGATTTATCCCCAAGTACGCTCAAATTACTTTATTGTTCTTTGGTGCGCTCTCATTTAGAATATGCTCTGTCAGTCTGGTGCCCGTCTTACGAAATTCATACTCAAAGTATTGAACGAATTCAAAATAAGTTTGCTAGATCTTATAAATCGGGGATTTTAGCGGTTGATTTTGATCGCAATTACATTACATCTTTGTACAATTTGACACCACTAAAACTTTGTCGCAAAAGGGCTGATCTTTTGTTTTTGCGTGGATTAGTGATGTCTGAAGTAGACTGTTTTGGCCTTCTTGCATCATTACCATTCAGTATTCCTATTAGCGATCGATCAACGTAACAGGCAGATGCTATAGAGTTTACACATTCTACAAATTACAGGTGCAACAATCCACTTGTTAGGATGTGCAAACTGGCAAATTGTTTGCGAAATAATTTTAATTGATTTTGTACCAAATCGCAGTTTAGGGCGCAATTAAATCGTATTGATTAAATTGTATTTTAGATTAAACTTGTTTTTATGTATTTTTTGTATTTTATGAATATTATTTTAGTTTATATAATATGTTTATTTATATATTATATTGTATATGTAAATGGTTTAAATTTTACCGTAAATAAATAATTATTATTATTGCATGAATGGAATAATATCGACCAAAATGTGATTTTAAATTTAATTCACAGTGTTTCTTGTGGGCTTCAAGCAGTTATTAATGCAAAAAGGAGTAAGTTTTTTTTTATATTTTTTGCTCTATATTAGTCCTAAGGATAAAAATTCAAACTTTGTCTGAACTGTAAATTTGTGATATTTTCAAAATACGTAATAAACACAATAAATATGCTTCATAATTCAACATTAAATTTTTAATTTAATGTGCAAAATACCGTACTTCTTCTTCTTCTAGTGCATCTCCATTACTGGAGGTTTGCAACCACTTCCTTAAACTAGTCTCTGTCCGCAGCTTTCCGAGACATTTAATCCCGTCCAATTTTTGATATTCTTCAGCCATGACAGCAATCTTCTGCCGATTCCACGCTATCCTTCAATGCGGCCTTCTATGATGAGTCTCAGCAAGTTATATTTGATGTTGCGGATAATATGTCCAAGATAAGCAGTTTTCCGTTGTTTTATCAATCGCAGTAATTCTCTATCTCGGTTTATGATCTCTAAGACATTAGTGTTCCGCACCTTCTTAACCCATGAAATTCTGAGCATTCTCCGATAGACTCACATCTCAAACGCTTCAATCCTTTGTAGTTCCGTTACTTTGAAGGTCCATGTTTCCATACCGTATAATAGTACAGAGTAAATATAGCATTTTACTGCTCGGTATTGTGTTGTTAGGTTTAGGTTTCCTAGCATGTTTGATCTTACTTCTGATTTCTTGAGCTGGATCCCATTTTTTGTTCAGCATGGTGCCTATATACTTAAATGTTTTGACTTGCTCAATAACCTCAGTTCCAGTAGTAATTCTTACTATCTTTTCAAGCTTGCTGACTGCCAAAGTTTATGTTTTTTTTTTGCATTGATCTTAAGCCCTATGGCCTCACTTTCGTCTCGCACCTCGTTGAATAATTGCTGAAGGTCTTCTTCATTTTCTGCTAGTATTACAGAGTCGTCTGCAAATCTTATATTATTCACATATTTGCCATTGATCTTTATACCTATATCTTTCCCGTCGAGTGCTTGCTTGAATATTGTTTCCGAGTATAGATTAAAGAGCATGAGGGGACAAAATGCATCCTTGCCGTACTCCTCGCTTTATTGGTATTTCTTTGGTTTCGTCGTTGGCAACTTTGAGTGTGTCACTTTGATTCCAGTATAGATTTTGTATTATGCGGAGGTCTTTTCCATCTAATCCAGACTTTTCTAGCATAGCTTTTATTTCATCATGGCGCACTGTATCAAAGGTCTTCTCATAGCCGATGAAGCATAGATATACTGTTTTTTGGTGGCCTAAACAGTGCAAATAGTGCTTTTCGTATTCCTAGTCCGTTACAAAAACCAAATTGGGTTTCCCTGATCTCACTTTCACATTTTTTGTACACACGTTGTTGGATTATTTTTAAAAAAATTTTAAAGACATGACTCATAAGTCTGTACTTTTTGCATTTTCTAGCATTCGGCTTTTGGTATTGCAATAATTTCTGATTTTAGCCAATCGTTAGGTATTTTCCATGTATCGTAAATCTCATTGAACAGTTTTACAAAAATGTCAACATTATCATCATCTATTAGTTTAATTACTTCAGCATATACCTGATCTGGTTCAAATGCTTTGCCTGTTTTGCTGGTTTTGATAGCTTGTATTACTTCGTCCGTTATTATGGCAGGACCGCTCAACTCCTGTACGTCTTTCTTTTCTGTTCTTCTGTCATCAAAATTTTTTTTATAAATTTTTCCCATGTTCTCGATATTCCTTGCTTTTCAAGTATCACTTTATTGTTTCCATCAGTTAGAACAGGTATTGGCATTTTCTTGTGTATGCCTGCAGTTTCCATTAGTTTCCGATGTAGGTGTAATGTGTCATGCTTTTTCTCCAGGTCTTTGATTTCTTTACATTTTTCTTCAAGCCATTTTTCTTTAGCGGCGTTTATAGATTTTCGTATCTCTTTTCGGATGCTTCTATATCTTCCAAGATCTGTATTTTTGCATTCTCTTCTGTGGTTCATGAGCTGAAGTATTTCATCTGTCATCCATTTTGTTTTGAATCTTCTTTTTACTGTCCCTATTCTTTGTTTTTTTATTTTTACAATACTTTGCTTTAATGCCTTCCACTTATCGTCTGTGTAGTTGTTTTTTTGTGTTTTTTAATGTTTTGTTAAGTTCAGTTGCAACTTCTGTTCTAAATGTAATGTCTTTTAGTCGTTCAATGTCTAATTTTGCATTGGGTCGTGGTCTTTTTATTGCCTTGAGTTTAAGTCTAAAGTTTACGACAACTGGGTTGTGGTCTGAACGTGCATCTGCACCAGGGTAAGTTGTAGCACTCTGTATTCCCGTCTTGAACCTTTTATTAATTAAAACAAAGTCTATTTGGTTTCTAACTATTCGATCTTTGTTGTTTTGTGGTGATTTCCACGTATAAATGCGTCCAAGTGGTAATTTGAACCAAGTATTGCAGACTGCATATTCTTTTTCACTGCAGAATTGAACCAGTCGATCACCCCTTTCATTCCGCGTACCAAGTACATATTCTCCTACTATGTCGTGTACTTTTTCTTCGCCGATCTTAGCATTAAAGTCGCCGATAATAAGGTTAACATGATGGGGTTTTGTAGCTGAAGTACTTTCTTTAATTTGTGTGTAAAATGATTTTGCTTCTTCCTCGTCTTCGTCAGCCGTGGGTGCATAAACCTGTATAATGTTTATATCGGTCTTGTCGCCTTTTAGTTGAATAAGGGCAACACTTTCTGAATATGGTGTGAAACTCAATGTACTCTGACTAAGGTTTTTTCGAATGACAATGGCCAATGATATATTTGAGGTTTGTTATCTATACCACCAGAATAGATTACGCTGTAATCATCTATCTTCATCTCTTCATTTCTTGGATAATGTTTTGTATTTTTCCAAGCATAAGTAAGCTTCGTATATTCCATGTACCAATTCTTAATGTGTTTAAAGTTTTTAAAGTTTTTATAGTTGAAAAACACAGTACAATTGTTTACAAATTGCTAACATAATGTTAAAACAAAAAATCCAAAACTAAGTTATAATTTTAAAATGAACTTTAGTTTTTGCTCACCAGTGTTTTAGATGTCAAGCAATTTTTTTAGTTTTATTTTTACGCTTATTACCGTTGATTTTTTTGTCCTAAAGCCTTTTTTATTTTTAAATAAACTTAGTTTTTCAAAAAGTATCTCTTCAACTATCTTTTTAAGAGCTTTTTTTTGGTCTATAAGAACCTGGTTCAATACTAGGATAATTTTTTTATTAGCACATCTTGTACATAAGGTTCAGTATGACGAGGGGTTTCTCATTGACCAAAATATTTACCATTTCAGCAAAAATGTTATTAGGTCTTGACACTTTCTTGTTTTTTTTTTAAATTTTTTTGCGCTGCTTTTAGTTGAAGTCTATTTCGTCTTGTTATCTAGAACATTTTTGCAGATGCCCTTTTACGCATATTCTTTGGTTTTTGTTATCAGTATTTTTAATTGACATATAGTCAGTTTTTTCCGCTCAAATTTGTCGTTATTGAAATATTGCTTTCTACTTTTGTTATTTCTGTTCTGACATTTTGAACATTTTTTTTTGCTGTAATAATTTTTGGATCTACTAAAACTTTATTGACATTGATGTCAGTGATTTTGCTGATAATTTTTGTTAATGCGTTTATTGCAACCGAGCTTAGCTTTTTTCTGTATATGTTACCTTTTTGGTAAGCTTTTTATTGGTTTTGTTTTTGAATTTTTGGTTTCTATCACTTTATACGATATGTGCTGTTAAGGGCTTAGTGTCTCTCCAGGACTTCAATTTGCAATCTCTCGGCCTTTTCAGAACTAAAGAAGAGATCAATTATTGACTCTTATAAAAGCTGGCGTTTTTCTTTTGTTCAAGGTGACTAAGCTATTGCTTGCCAACTATTTCTATTTCTTGACATTTTTATGTCAGTTTAAATATTTTTAGTATTCTTGGTCTTTAAATAGTATGTTGATGATGATATATAATAAAAATATATTATAAATCTTTCTATTTCAATCTATACATATTTATTTCCTCTCTTATTTAGTTTAATTTTGATTTTGATGTTTATGAGCTGTATCGTAGCGTCTAGCTTCTTATCAACTATCCACTTGCCTTCTGCGTTAGCTTTTTTTTTTGTTTGGCTTGTTGATAATTATCATTTTATTATTGTAGTTGTGATATGCGTGTTTCCGTTTATCTGGAACATCTTTATAAGTTGGTTTTGGTTTGATTTATGGTTATTCGTAGTTTTTTCCTGTTTTTACTTTGTCTTTTATCTTTTATCTTTTTTTTTATTATTAGCTTTTTATACTTGGAACAACGCATAGTTTTGGCTTTACATTTGTTTTGTTTGTGCTTTTACCTCTTCTGTTTGTCTGTGTTTGTTGCAGGCTTATTTAGTCTTCTTTTTTTTTGCACACCACTGGCTTGTGACCGACTTTCCTGCATTTATAGCATTTTTTAAAATATAACATTTTTTTGACCTTTGACTTCAGTTTCTGATCTTTTTCTTATTTGAAAAATTTTGCTGTTTTAGGATCAACAGTAATGATGGTTTGTTCATCTCTTTCTTACCAGACAATAATATTGTTTTGCAAGTTGTTGTTCTAGCTCTTCTTTGTGCGCTCTTCAACATTTGCTTCCAATATGTTCCTATCTATGATGTTTTAACATTGTTTTTATTTCTGCAATATTTTGTACATTTTCCGCAAGATCTTCTTTAAATTTTGCGATTGTTATGCTTCCTTTTTTTAATCTTAACATATTTTTTTAAATTTATTTTTTTACAATGCTGTCTACTCAGACTTCTTTTGCTTTCTTTTAATTTTTTTTATTTTTAATATTCATATAACGCGCTTTCTGTTAATACAATAGTCTCAATTTTCTAGTTGGTGTTAGTGAAGTCAATGTTTTTTTTGCTCCAAGCTGCTTTTTCCGGCTTCTTGTTCTTTAAATTTTATATTTCTGACCAATTCAATTACGATGTTTGTGCTTCTAAACATATTTTTTGTATTTTTATTTAGATCTTTGATTAGAGTCTTTGTACTGTTTGAGAGATATCTTCTTAGCTACTTTGGTTGTTCCCACATTATCTGCTGCTGCTCTGCCAAGATCTGACATTTTTCTCCGGAGACGTGACTGCTTTGCCCTTGCAAGCAAAGCCAAGTATGTGTCAATTTATTACACTAATTATACTCATTTATCATACAATATTAATGTTTGGGGACTCTTTACAAATGCTGATCAAGTTTTTAGAAACCAAAAAAGAGGTTTAATATAAAACTAGATCAAGTACAAATTTGTATGTTCTAAAAGATAATTTTTTTTTTGAAAAATTTGACATTATAAATTTATTTTTAAAATTATTAACTTATTCTCAAGATTGTTTAAAAGTATTTTACTCCTTTTGAATGCATTATTGATTCTACAAACATAACATAGCGTTCATTAACAATAATTTAATGCGTTTTTATATACGTTAACGTATTCTATTATACTTTTATACGTAGGAAATGGATTGTAAGTACTGAATAATATATTTAGTCATTATTAACATTTATATTCTTTTTCTATTATTAAAGTAATTGACTGTCTGTCAGGTTATTGAAAACAATTAAGTGTAAGTGGTTTATTACCTTCGATTAACGTTTTTTAGTATTGTTATTGTCACAATGTATTAATAATTACTTAATTTGTAAGTTATAAGTTTTGAAAAATACTAAATTTTAAAACTTATTCAATGAATCAATAGTCCGGTTAAAGAAATCTTTTTTAAACGTTTCAGTTCTACATCTCTAAACTGTCAAAGAATATTTGTAAAAGTTTCTAGCGAATTTTGTAAAGGGTTTGCGTTTTTAGATTATTTTAATTTTATTTCAGATAGTGTATATTCTGATTAAGTATGAAATATGATTTTATTTAGATGGCTGCCGCGCAGGTTTGGCAGTAGGCCATTCTCGAGGACCAATCATCGAGTAAATGCGCTACTATTACCAGCGGTATTTTGGCAATAGCTTTGCAAATGTTCTTCTTTAAGTGGTCAATTGTCTGTTGATTGTCAGCATTACACCTCACTTTTTCCTTCAATGCGCCCCTCAAAAATAATCCAGCAGTGTCAAATTGCAGCTGCAAAGTGGCCAGTTCACATCACCAAAACGGATAATAACGCGGTTGTTAAATTTGGTGCGCAGAAGATTAATCGTGGCATGTGCAGTATAAGATGTTGCCCCATCTTGTTGAAACTAGTGCTGCTGTAGATCAACTTCTTCCAATTCGGTCCACAAAAAATCAGTGATCATGCCTCTGTAACGATCTCCGGTAATCACCAAACGGTAACTTGCAACGGATACATTGGTTTCTCCTCAACTATGGCATGTAGATTTTCTGTTCTCCAAATATGGTAGTTTTGTTTGTTTACATAACCTCCAAAATAGAAATGGGCTCCGTCCAAAAAGATGATTTTTCGGTTAAAATTAGAGTCAACATTCAATTTGTTTAAAGCCCACTAAACAAAGCCAAAACGGACACCAAGGTCGGCTATTTTAATTTCTTAAACAAGTTGCACTTTGTACGCAAACATGTAGAGGTTTTTGCGAAGAATCCGCCTCAAAGTAGTTAGCTGAATATTGAGTTGCTGACTTCTGCGTCAAGTTAATGTTCCTGGATGCTCGCGTACGCTTTGAGCTACAGAAGCAACAATTTTGGCGGTTGATGGTTTGAATGAGCATGATTGATGCGCGCATTGTCTACCAGCATTCCAGTTTTACTCACTTTTTTTCAAATTTTTGTATTCCTTCGATCGATGGAAAAACCATATTGTATTTTTTGTCAATTGCAAAAATGTTTTAGAGCTTATGCTTATGCTACTACCACACGAACTGCTTCTGGATATGTACCTGAAAACGCAAATATATTCTATTGTACCTTTAATTGAGAGATTGGTGGCGCTGTAGATATTGACGAGACTTATGCCCGTACTAATAGTCAGAGTGGATTCATGAATCCGAGATTCATTTTGCTATTCGTTGATTGGTTCTAAGCCAATTCACGAATATTATGACGGCAACTTTAGTTGCATTTGGCCAATATATTCCTCCTTTAATTCTCGGATCGAGTTGAAAACTATGCAACCATCAATATTCAAATAATCTTGGGTGGTCCCAAGATTATTTGAATCTAGAATTATATTGACGGTTGCATAGTTTTCAACTCGTTCCGCACAGTCACAATATCCGTGAATTAGCTTAGAGCCAATCAACGACTATTAAAATGAATCTCGGATTCATGAATCCAGGATCAATCCGAGATTTAATCTCTAACTATTAGTACGGGCATTAGTATCTGGTCCGCACACACTCTCATATTAAATGTATTTATAGTGAAATGAACAATAATCATAAAGCTTGGCTCAAACCTGCAACAAACTATGCACCAAGATTTGAATTAGGCGCTTCACCCAACTGAGCTACTCTCTGGACGTTTTGTTTTACAATGACGCTTGAGAAATGTTTTCAAAGTATAAAATTACGTTTGATGTATAGTAGTTTACTATGTGGTCGGCTGGAATTGTAACGGAAGTTGTCGTCAGAGTATTTCATTTTCTAACAAAATAGTTCCAGTTTTTAGATGCGTGTTGTCTATAAATTTAAATCGGAATGTTTGATCTTGTTTGGCCGTGTTGGATGAGTAAACAGTATATAGGGTATTAAGAGACAAAAATTGGCTTTAACTGTTAACAGCAGAAAAAAGTGAGGGCAGTTAAAGTCTTTTTTTTTCATCTTTCTCAACAAGTTTGTCTTTTGGGTGGCTAATTAGAGTAGTGTTGCCCAGGGCTTGGACCATTGTTAAAGACCGATAAAAAATTGTTGAATTATTATAAATTTGGTTTATAACGTTTTCCGATTTCCAGTCTCCATTCATTTCTGTCTATCCATAAGTCTTTTTCTATTTCTCTCTCTCTCTCTCAATTCTTTATTGACACCTTTTCTCTAGCTTTTTCTAGGTTTTTTGCTTCTTCTTCTTCCATGTGGTGTCTATATTTATATTTGTTTTGGGAGTCTATTGTCTGGCATTCTTTGTACATATTCAAACCATCTTTGCTGGTTTACTCTGATGTCTTCAATTCTCTCTCATGATCCCTTGTATTCTGTCATTGGTTATTCTCTCCATTATGGACCTCCCAGTTGCTCTTTTCCAGAAATTTATTTCCGGAGCTTTTAGAGTCCTTTTCGTTATATCTTTGAGCGTCCATAATTTACTGCTATATGTTACTATAATTTTTACTATAGTATTATATATTTGTTGTTTGTTTTTGTTCGATTTGCTTTTGTCCCATAATATTCCATTCAACATACCTTGCTCTTCTACCTTGTATATTTCTGTCTCTTATGTTGTCATCTTGTGTTCCGTCATTGGTTATCTGTTCTCTTAAGTATTTATATTTATTGGTTTCTTTTATGCTTCTTTCGTCTTCTATATCTTCTATATCATATATTTAATGTCATGTAGATCACGCTATCATTATTTGATTGTTTGCAAAGCACAGTGTCTAGACAATATTATCGTTTAAGGGTATACCTATGTTTTTGCATTTTCTTTTCCACTGTTTTAGCGCTTGTTCTAGGTATATTTTAAACAGGGTTGTAGATAGGCAACATCCCTGTTTAAGCCCCTTAATTATAAGACAATTTTTTGCTGCTTAAATTATAAAGTAATTGTCCTCCCATTTTTTATTGTTATTGGTGATATTAAGTCTTTTTTTTTTTCCTGTCTCAGGAATTTTAGTATTTTCCAGCTTTTGCTACTCTTTTGTTCTCCAATATGCGTGTTTATTTTGTAAAAACTATTGAATAATATCTTCAAAGCGTTGCTGTTGGAATAATAAGCGTCTAATTTGGCATTATTAAAATTAAACTAAAGTCGTTGGCTTTCCCGCTTCCAATAGATGATAATTTCAGAATGACGACCAAGGTGTAGATTAACTTTATTGTCCATCAACTATAAGTGCACTAGATCACATCTTTGTCTATGTTGGAGACAATGATAAATTCAATTTTTTGCTAGTTGTACTTTATGGTAACTATTGTTTAGACTTGACTGCAGCCGGACGTGGGCTTTGTCTCCAAAAATTTGGTTTAAGCCATTAATCCGGATGGATATAAAAACTGTTGGCATTTTTGGCTACTTCCATTGTGCATTGCATTGATGCCGCTTATGGACAAGCGTTGGTGTGTTTTGTATTGGCCTTGCTTTTGGGTTGGTTGGTAGTATTTGTTTTTAGATCAACCTGGAGTTTGTACCACTTATTGCCACTTCCATCTTAGTGGTTGTTTCCACCAGTTTTTTGAACAACTAAACATTTTTTGTGTCAAAGAATTATTAGACTTGACGAGGATGATTAACGTATTAGCGATTGTTGTTTGCTAGTAGTCCGCTGTGGTATAAAGTTTGTAGACAGGTTTCTAGCTATGTAAGCAATGGCTGTGTGATGGTTATACTAAGATTGAATTTTTTTTTAAGATTTTTGACTTATTTTCAGGTTTTGCAAGTAGTTATTGTGGTAAGTCAACGGCAAAAACCGGTTTTTGTGAAATAATTTATCAATTGCTGTAGAAACTTTTTGTTTTTTTTTTACCAAACGCAAGCAGATTTTCTTGAAACTTTTTTGATAAGTACAGTCCAATCCATGCAGGGGTGACATTGTGACCCGATGTCTTTGGAGTGAGTGATTTACCGGTCTATGTAATGTTTAACAAAATATGATAACTTTGTTTGGAGTTTAACCCGATGAGGTATTGTTTTAGGGTTGTTTAATAACACGTTTTTCTTCTCTACAGGTGGTGATTGGTTTAACCAATGATTTGAGTGTACCGTCTGGGTTTTTAGTTCAACCCGTGTCAACTGCGTTGGATACTGAAAATCTTGATGCGGCCCAGCATCCATTAACCCTTACCTTGGTTTAAGGTACAACTGCAAATTTGCAAAATTAATGATTATCCAGAATACCTGAGAGTAGCCCACCATTAATTTTCCAGTATTTTGAATTCAACCTGGTTGTAGCATCTAAGTTGTCTGCCTGGTTGGGGCTATGCCCGGTTGGGCGGTATTTGCCAATTAGGCTTTGAGGTTGTTGCTATTAGAGGGTTGTGGGCGCCGTACAAGCATCTATCTGAGGTGATATTTGGGTAATAGGAAGTGATGCGTTAATAACGTATTGAGCTGGAGTTGGTGAAACCGTAAGCTGAAAGTGTTTGCCATAGAGCCATAGTTGTACCAAAGGTTGTTGTCAGGGCTGTAAACTTGAAATTTTAAATAGTTGTTATTAAATTTATTTTCAACAGTATAAAGTCAGTCATGAGATGCGTATTGTTTTAAGCTCAAATTAAAATAACTTTACTATTTTTTTTTTTTTGATGTGTTTAGATAAAAAAAAAATCAATAAACTTAACGTGTTTTAATCACTATCCTAAAGTATGAAGGCACCTACCCCTTGTGTAAACACCAAAAAAATTCAACATCGAGACTACTTACTACGATTTTTCTAAACAATTACTTAATAAAAGATGTGTACATGACACAAACTAACAACAAGTACACCCTACAAATAATTCAAGTGTATGCCACTGCCAAAAACAACAAAAACGCCAAATTCGTTACAATTTTTAAAGACTTTAATTAAAAAATTGAGCAAAACACAGACGAAGATATCCCAAACGTTGGTAAATTTGGTCTTGGTCATAAGAACAATAGAGGAGAAATGCTAATCAACTACTGTAGAAATGAAAACCTATTCTGTATAAACTCCTTTTTTCAAAAATCTCCGCAACAAAGATGGACCTGGAAAAGTCCAAACGGTTCCGAAAATACAAAATTGATTACGTCATAACCAACAGAAAGAATATATGCCAGAATGTTACCGTTCTAAACTGATTTAATACTAATAGTAACCATCGTTTAGTCCGAGCAACTTTACAAATAAACACAAAATTTGAAAAAAATTAATTAATATACCAACAAAAATAGTTGAGATGTTGAGCAAAAACAAAGACGCATTCCAACGTATTCTAAACACTAAACTAGGCAAACCAAAAATACTCCCAGAACTCAAAATAGACAAACTGTCCGAGCACATCGCAAAGAGTATTCAAATTGCAACAAAAGGAATGTGCTCAAAACACAAAGAAAGCTCAAAGAAAATTAGCACAAACACAATAAACTTAATGGAAGTAAGAATACGAATGGATCGGGAAGCAGAAAGCTATAAGAAAATTAATAAAAACATTAACAAGAACATCCAAATAGACATAAAGGAACATAAAACAAAACTGATAAAAAATACAATTGAAGGTAACAAAAGCATAAAGGTTCTCAGATCCAAGCTATCAAATAGAATATCAAAAATAACCAAAATTAAAAACAAAGATGGGATCATGGTTAGTAACCGAAAAGAAATTACTGATGCTGTTCAGGACTTCTATAAAAAGCTATATAGCTTTATAACCCAGCATAATCGACATCAAAGATCAAAAATTCAAATCGTGGGATCGGAAGAAATTCCAGAAATAGACACAGACAAACTTTTAGCAACATTAAACCAGATAAAAAACGAAAAAATCAAAATGAGAGGCAAAGCCGTTCTGGATAGTGTACAAATTTTACTAAACAAATGTATGATGGAAGGAAGAATCCCAAACAAATGACAAAATGCCAAAGTTAATCTGCTTTACAAAAAAGGTGACAGAAACAACATCAAGCATTACCGTCCTTTCACCTTGCTGTCACATTTATATAAGCTACTAACAAATATTGTAACAAACCGATTAACTCACAAAATGGACTTATACCAACCATGCAAACAAGCAAGATTCCGCAAAGAATTTGGGACTATAAACCACTTGCAAACACTTTGTGCTTTCTTTAAAAAAAACACTGAGTATAATATAACAATGCACATAGCCTTTATGGATTACGTCGGAACGTGGGCAATATTAAGATCCCTAGGCAATGCAAGAAATGACAAAAGATATTCAAACCATATCAAATTGATCTACAAAACGCGACCATCCAAATTAAAATTGATAAAGACTTAAAAACAGATAATATCCCAATTAAAAAAAGAGTGCGGCAAAAAGATACAATTTCTTCAAATATTTTTACATTAGCCTTAGAGGATGTCTTCAAAACCTTAAACTAGCATAAAAAGATATAAATATTGAGTACGCCTCAATCATTTGCAAATTTCAGACAATATTGTTGTCATCGGCAACACTGCAGAAGGACTTAAGAGCATGCTTCATGAACTCCATCAAAAATTGGATTTGAAATAAACCTGTCAAAAACCATAGTCATGAACTCAGGAAAAATCCAAGTAACAACTAAAAATCAATTCATTGAACAAGTATCTACATATATTCATTTTGACCATAAAATTCAACTTGAAACAAGGCATTTTGTCTCTTGTAGCACAAGTTTTTGATATAAAAAGATATCTGTGTCCGTTTTTTTTTTGCTGAAAGCTTTATTCTAACAGCTTTAACAGCAGAAGATTGGATGAAATGATCCATTACCAAGTAGACAAATTTACAATTATTAAAATATGGATAGCACAAAGAAACTATGCAACGACAGTACTGAAAAAAAAAATAGAGGAGTTAGAAGCTTTGAGATTTAAATAAACCAAAATAGAAGAAATCACTCAAATTAAAAGCCACAGAAAACAAAAGAAGAAGGAGCAAGAAGCTAAATGGAAGCAAAAGAATATGGAAAAAGTTATAAAGAGGAAAGAAACAAAGAAGGTCAAAACAACTATGCCTGCCAAGCAATGGAAGATGAACAGAAAAACAAGAAAAAACATATACTGAAACCCTAGTACCAACAGAAATTGCAGAAATAAAGAGAAAAAGGAGAAAACTGCTCAAGGAAAATAAATTGACGGAATTGACTAAACAATTTCCAAACGGAAGATACGCCATCTCGAGGTCGACAGAAAATGCAACTTTTGAAATGGTCAGAGTATATCTGGCTAACTAGGGGACACAAAAAACTAATTCCAAATGGAGATTCAAGAATCTCACTAGAAGTTAAACTGGCAAATATAGGACTACCAAAAGGAATGCATTTAATGGAGCTGCACAAAAGATTTATGAAAGAAAAAAGATACAACAAGGAAGATGTTAATGAAAATATAGAAAAACTAAGAAGATACTTAAGGACAATGCAAATATCTAGGCTGAATAACACAAGAATGGGAAAAATAACATGGCAGTTGTGATTTATCTTCGGGTTAAAACCATTGACTCTGTAGAGGTAAATCTTGTTGTTGCCAAGTTCCATGTGATTTCTCCCAAAACGTGGACAGTTCTTCGTGTGGGGCTGGGTGCAGCATGGCTTTTATCAAAGATGTTTTTCTCTATTTTATCTACCTTTAATTGTTTTCCTTTGAAAGAATCCTTTTGTTTTGTAGACTCTATGACGTTTTTGGATTAGATACGTACTCCTCCGTATTTGTTAAAAAAGTTTGTAGCAAATAGAGTTGCGCAAATTCATAAAATGAATTCAAATGCAATTTGGAGCCATTTAGCAAACTCGGCGAGTCGGGATTTACCGGTTTTGAAAGTTTTAGAATGCTCGTTGTGGTAGAAAGAACCGACTCAAAATTGTCTTTTAGGGATTTACTTGAAAAAAACTCCTCATCTCTGCAATTTAGTTTGTTTTGATTATTCTTAATTTGAGACCTTGTTCAAAAAAATGTCTTTTTGTTAAAATTGTTAAATTTAATTATGCCTTAGAAACATCGTTAAGTTATTAGAAATACCAGGATGCACAGTGGCCCATTTCCCAAATAACGCGGACAAAAGTCAAAAATCATTTCCGATTGAAACAAAAGCTAGTGTATAAGGGTTTTCAAGGTCGCTGATTATAAATATAATTTTATTTTTTCAAAATTTAAAATTTAAAATGGCGGATCCAAAATGGCGGTCAAAAATTTAAAAATAGTCTGATTAAAACAATAATTGGTACGTCATGGTTTTTACGGTCTCTGATTATGAATCTGATATTATTTTTTCCAAAATCCAAAATATTGGATTCAAAATTAAAAATCTTATTATTTTTCAAAATACAAAATGGCAGTCTTTTTTACATTTTCAAACTGACTCAGAAACTGCAGGGGCACCTCGTGGCATAAGATCTTGAATGAAATTGACATATAATATTTTAATCTTTCTTTAAAAAAAAAAAAAAACTGTTAAACTCACTACTATTTTTATAATTATAATATACAACATTGGTAAATATCAATATTTGAGTTGAATGTTTAAGCGCGTTATAAATGTTAATTACACTTAACAACATACAAAATATATACTTTTTACTTTTGTCAATATTGTCCATTTTGACGAATTGGAAAGCAGCACTTACAACAAAAGATATTGTGGTTTTAAGTACCACTTGATTTCCGTGATTTTTACGAAGTGCTGCGGTGTTGCACGTAATTCAAAAGAGCCCAACTCATTGTGGACCCGCACTGATATATACTGGAGCACTTTCTACCAGATTTATTTTTTTTACTTTTGTCCGCGTTTTTCGTGAAATGGGCCACTGTGGGATGCAATGATGAAGATTGTAAAAATAAATCAGAGGATTTGTTTGGAAAAAGAACGGAATAAGTTAATCAAAGGTTTGGAGATCATAAAATTGTATTGTGATTTAATTTCTTTCTTGATTATTTGATGATTGGTTAGTACAGTTTTTAACTTTTTGTAGGTTTTGAATTCCGAGAGTTTGGAGTCTAATTCGCTTACGTATTTTTTAATGTTTGACCTGTTTTGTAATTATATTAAAATATTAAAATTAAATGTAAATAAAGTAAACAAATTAAACTAATTTACTTTACTTGCAATAGATTTTTTTTTAATTTTGTTGTGTCCTTTCAAGGTTATTTAAACAGTATCTCACACAAAAAAAAAACAATTTTTATGTAAAACGTATAATAAAAACATTAAAAAAAAATTATTTTTGTGTGTAAAAATAACATGATTTTCTGTGAACAAGATCCCAAAGAAATTGTCAACAAAACTGATTTATTAAAAAAAAAATATCATAGCAAGAATGTAAAAAAATGTATTTGATTTCACAAAGTGTGTTTTATTGAATTAAATTGAAGAAAAGTAATTCTAATCAATTCATTCAAAACATTCTAATAAAATATGTATAAATATTTACATTAATAATAAAACTGTTAAATTTGTTAAGCATTACGATTGTTTAATTGGGGTATTGAACTGGGAAGCCCTTACCATTTTTTTTTTAATATAAATAAAGCAACATCCAAAAAATAATCATTCTCAGCTTAGTTGGTTTCATCAACACAATCCAACATGGGAGTTTTGGTAAGATTATTTCAATAGACTTATTGCATTTTATTAATACTTTTTTTACAGGCAAGAGCGAGTTTGCTAGCAATGAGTTTCCTCATAGTTGAAGGGTATAGGATTGATTATAACTCAGGTTTACAATCCATCAACAACCCTTACATACTACAAAACAATAAATATGAAGATTTTGCAGTGCATAGCGCAGGTAATGCCTATTTTAATCAGTTAACAGCTCCGTTCCAACGACGAAATGGAAATGATGATGAAGAATATAATGATTATAAAGAATCCCAATATGATAACGAGCAATATAAAGATGAACACACACACGAATCTGCACATGAACATAAAGAAGAAGAAAAACATGCTGAAGTTCATTACCACCAACACAAACATGTACACAAGCACGAACACAAACAAGAACATCATCATCAACACAAGCAAGAGCATAAACACGCCCACGAAGCCAAGCATCAACATGATCACAAGCATAAACAAGATCATCATCACGAGCATAAAAATCAACATAAACATGCTCATGATCATCATCAAGAACACAAACATGATCATCACCATGGACATAAACACGCTCACGATCATAAAGAAGATCATAAAGAAAATCATAAACATGATCATAAAGAAGAGCATAAACATGGTCATGAACATAAACACGGTCATGGACATAAGCATGAGCATAAACAAGAACACAAACATGATCATCACCATGGACATAAACATGATGAACACCATAACCATAAACAAGATCATCATCACGGACACAAACATGATCATCATCATGGACACAAGCACAGCCATCATCAAGATCATAAGCATGGCCACAAAGAAGATCATCATCATGGACACAAACATGATCACCATCATGGCCACAAACACGAGCATTCCAAACATTGATATGCGTAATCATTTATAAACATGTTTTAAATGTTGTTGATTATTATTAATAAATTGTTAATGTTTCCATCTAAAATTTTATTTTTTATTAATTATTTTTCAAATCATAAATTTCATTTTTTAAAGTAGTTTATGTAATATATTCAAATCCTCTTTATTCTTTTCAAATAGTATCATATATTGATAAATATTACTGATTACATTTAGAACACGAGAACGTGGGATAGCAATTTTTGTCAAACTATCAGCTGGCCACTATATATGTTCCTATATGTTCCTAATGACTTGGGATTAATACAAAGTACTGTTGTAGTATGATTAGGATAAGAGTTATACTTTACTAAGCCAGACATGTTAACTTATCACCATTCTCAGAGGCATTAGAGTATTTGATGCGTTATTCAAAAACATTGCAGTTTAAACTGCTATTTTGGTCATTAAAGACCTAAGCTCAGTAGTTTTAAGGGCTGGTTAAACAGTGCAAGCTAGCATCCAAGCTGGCCTAGTCAGCTATTTGCAGTGCAGCTACTCGCACCGTGTAACCTTATCATACAATAATAGCCAGGGACAGTAACTCGTATGATGCGATCACGCGGTAGAAATAGTTGCACAGCAGTTACTGACTATGCCAGCTCGTATGTTAGCTCGCACTGTGTAACCAGGTCTTTAGATCAGAGGTGTGAGGAGAGTGTTAAGTTGGTCTACAAAACTAACTGCCATTTGTTTCAAATAACTTAAAGAAAGAAACAAATCACTACCTGACATTCAACTGGCTAAGAAAGTTGATAGCGCCGTTGTTGACTTTACTAGCATCATTGTGCTATTAATCTAAAAGTTTACCAAAATTTTGACAATAATTGGAAAAAATTGATTGAGTTTTGATAAAATAAACTAAAAAACTCATCTAATTTTAAAATTGAGCCAAACATAAATGACAAAAGTCACATGACATACCAAGCTAGACCGGCCCAATAGTAAGGTAAAGAAGGCAATCGAGGAGCACAAAAGCCAGTGCAATATATCCGCTACTAAGTCTTCTAACAAAGCTAATAATCTAACGTTGAAGATTGCTAAAGCTCTTTGAAATAAGTTTACACTGTTTTTTTTTTTACTTTATGGCTAAAAAGGCTTTAAAAACATTATACATTTGCTGACAGCTTTAAACTCCAATGCACACATGTAACAAAGAATTTAACTTTGATTATGTAAAAAAAGTCTACATTGTAATAAAGCAGTGCCTACAGCACTCCAACATTGCTTTAATTTTTAAATTGATTTGACCGTCCAAAGTAAAAGATATCATCGCACATCTCAAACTCAAATGGGTTCAGATCCGGAATAAATTTTAAACAAATTTTGAGAGCGTTCTCTTACAAAGCTGTATTGTTCTTTACAAACAATACATATGTTAGGAAAGTTGAATTTTTTATTTTCAATAAAATGTTTAATGACTTTCTTATTTTAAAAGTTGAGAAGGATAGACATTTTTAACAAAAAGTGTCTAAAATTGTAATTTTAAATAAAGTTTACAATCACACTGTGGCTAAAAATAGGTAGCCAAATCATCAACAAAGCATCAGATATGGTTTTTCCAAACTCACCAACTATTCAGGGTTATTGATCATATCAGAATTGGGTTTAATTATTATATTATATTATATTAGCGTAATGTTCTGTGACGTTGAAAAGGCCTTTAATAAAGTTTGCCAACAAAGTCTACTTGTAAAACTCCAAAGTCTTAGTTTCAATCCAAAATTAATAAAACTTTTTGTTTTCTATTTGAATGGAAGAACACTAGCCGTAAAACTGTTTAGGCACGTGTCTACTCTTTGCACAATTAAAGCAGTAGTTTTTCAGGGTTTAGTATTATCTTCAATACTTTTCAACTTGTCTGTATTATACAAATTATGTATAAGATTATCACAATAAGACTTTAAGTAGCTTGTGTGACATTTGAAACTTGGCTAAGGTACTAAAAAATAAAAATCATCCCTGAAAAAAGCAAACCCTTTTTAAAAATATTTTTGTTAACTCTTCACAAAAACATTTATTTAAATAGCATTCCAATTTTATAAATAAGTACTGCAAAGTATCTTTAAATAAAGATAGATAATAGATTAACTTTCAGATTGCACATAACAGCCACATTGCTCAAAGCAGCTAGCAGTTTAATAGCTCCGTTGCTGCGCAAGGACAACAATATGAATACTAGTTGTATTTGTTTAATCAATCATGCGCCTAATACTGACATACGCATGTCCAACTTTATCTTATCTGAACAAGATAGAATCATTTCAAATTAAGACTCTAAAAAAGATTTTCAAAAAATTTTACAACATTTGTAACACCTAACTTAGAACTGGTATGGGACTAAATTCTATCATAAATCACATAATAACCCAAAAAAACTTCTTTGACAGCCAAAAAACAATCAGATTTCTAAATACAAATGATGAATCAATATGCTTGCTGTAAATTGCTAAATAATTAGCAATATAAATTAAACTTGTAATAAATTTAATAAAATTTAAAAAAACTTTTTTAATCGTATAAAAATAAAACAAAACTTAATTAATTTGAAGAAAAATAAATCATTGCAATTCGATAAAAACTCACGTCATAATCACTCACAAGCCGTTGAGGTAAAATTACACGCGCCGTAATTCCTTTTTATTAAATAATATAAAATGTAGTGGATGGGTAGTTAAAAGTTTGTTAATGTCAATTAAACATTAAAAATATTGTTTAAAAGAAAGTTTAATTATTGTAAATAAAAAATAATTTTGTCTACAACTACTAATTTTTTTTATTACTATAAAAAACCAGTACAATATTTAAATTAAGCAAAATCTACTAGCAAAACAAAGTTCAGTAGTGCACTCAGCAGCAGGTGCAAAAAATCACATTGTTTATACTAGAACAAATATCAACAAAACATATATTTTTATATAACAATCATGTATAACTTATAATAGACAGTGAATATTAATTTTTAATAAATTGTGTTATTTTTATTAACATACTAATTACAACTTCTAATATAAAAACTACTGTTGCAATAGTATACCCTGCTCCTAAAAAAATAAAAAAACTATAAGCATGCAACATTGTAAACAGATTGGCGTAATTAATATCAGGATATGTTTTAAACAATTCTTTCTCATTTATCATCACATAATAATTTTTCTGTACTGTCATTTCAAACCATTTGCTTATTAAGCCCACCTCCGAAAATCTTATAATCAATTTATCTAAAAACTTCTTATAAGGAGAACGTTTTTTTAATGGAAATATGATGAAACTATGTTCAAAAAATTCTCTTAACATCATCATATTGTTCGGGCCAATATCTAAATAAACAGAAAATTCAACAACGTTTTTGCAAATAGTTGTACCATGAGCTGTACTATAAAAATCAACTTTTGGTTTGGTATCTAAGTAAACCATATGTTGACACATTTTTTGAATATATTCATTTGAACTTTTATTCATAGCACCTGAACGGCTACGTTCTACAAGTAAAAGTTTCTGATCAACTATGTCTTTTAATGTATAAATTGGTTTTTCAAATCTTGGTAAAGATAAAACATTTGTTATGCCTGCTGCAAAAGCGGTGGTTAATAGCAGGGTTGTTAAACACCAAAACATTAATAATTTATCTTGTGTAAGCTTATTTGGAAATGCTATTATAGAATTGTTAATCAAAATTCAAAAAAGAATTAAAAATTAATCATTGTTAACAATTTTAGTTTGTTTTAAGTACTTATTAATGGATTGCAGAATTATTGTTAGTGTGATAAGTAAAATCAGAATTATTACTATTATATTTGTATCAAATATGTAATAAATAAACTAAGTTAATGATTTAAGTTTTGGTTTGGGAACTAAAAAGGTCAATCCAGCTGATGCATAAGGATGCGTGAAATCGAAAAATATTGGATCTAATGTGTGAGCCAAATGTCCACCACATGATAAATCGCTTATATTATTCTTAACATTTGTTTGTCCTGGTTGCCATGAAAACGGTGGCAATTGATTATAAGCTATTGAAACATTTTTTAAAGCCTCTTTCAATATATATCCTTCAATTCCACTATACAATTCATCACTTGGGTTATAATATACATAAGGAGGATGTTGGAATACGGATATGTTAAATGTTTTGCCATTAAATTTTGAAAACCATGCATCCCAATCACTACCAATAAAATCATTACATTCTTTTATATTTTTGATATTTGATGATGTTATTGTTGCATTGATAGTGTAAACTGATATAACATCAAGTGCTTTTAAATTAGTCGTTTCTGTTATTATATCTTGATTTAAATCAAGATCTGTATGCATTATCACCACTCTTGTATAAGGTAAAAATGTATTAGCTATAAAACTAGATGTTATTTTCTCTAAATCATTGGACACCAATATGTGAGCATTTGGTATGCAAGTTGTGCATATTTCGTGAAAAGTTTCAAATCTTTTAAACAATAATGGGATGTATTGATTGAATATGCCATACTTAATTAAATCAATCTCTTCTGTATTTTTATCAATAGTAATATAAACACAATAACTATCATTAAAAGCACAGTTTAACAATTCAGCAATTATTACAATTGGTAGTATTGCGATTGTAATTAATATTAATGCAAACCTCATTGTAATGTAGTTTTTATGTTTTTTTTTTTAATATTTATAGATTAAGTTTTTAACAGTAAGTGACTGTAGAAGTTTTAATCCTAACTAGTTTTTAAATATTTAACTATATCGAATATAGTTGTTTCTAATTGAAGTGATTAGTGCTTTGACATAAATAATAAATAAAGCATTAATAAAATTAATTTGATTTTTTTCTAAACATACTTATATGTACGATATTTGTTTTATAGATTAGTTATGTTTTAATCAATGGATTAATAATTTATTGCATTTTTTTAGTAAGTTGTTATAAAAACTTTTGTAAAACATTGCACTTGTATATTAATGTAGTTATTTATTACAACTAGAAAAAAAATACATTTTGTTATTAATACAGAATTAAAAGAAGTTTTTTATTACATGCTTGTTTAAAATAACAAAATCCGGTCATACAAATTCTATTTATTAAATTTCAAAAGTAGCAAAATATGGCCTTGAAACATCAAAACATTGTCAAATTGTAACAAAATTTCATTATAAATTATTGAAAAGTGTAAAATTATTAATTAAAAATCCAGTCATAAAATCATAAAATATTTTTAGATAAAAAATCCGGACAAAAACGGTTAACAATTTCAAAACAATATTCAAAAAATGTCCAAAATAGCAAATTTTGAATATACATATCTTTAGATACTTCTAAAATCAAAAAAATCCATCTTTTGTCACAAAACCAGCCTTTAAAATCTAAATGACAAATTAAAAAACAGTTTTGACGCAAGCCCCAACCTTACTATAAAAAGTCTAAAACCAGGCTTTGAACTACATCACAACCGCTATTGCTTATAAAATTGGAAGCGTTTTTACGCCACCCTGCCTACAACTAAGCAACAATAGCCTATATGTTCACTATGCTTGTAAAACCCAGGATTCAGCTGGCAATCGTCACAAAAAAATTTAAGTTGATTAAAAAATGAAAGTCAAAGTAGCGCCAAAACAACTAAAAATAAATCGCATCTTTGTCCAAAACCACAATTGCTTTAAACCTCCCAAATAATTGGAAAGCAACTAACGGATTATTTCAAAACCAAACACCACCAATCAATCTAGAAACAAAGCCAACCCATGGCAACCAGACGTTTGTCATTGCGGTGTGAAAGCCAAAAAAGCAAACCGCATATTCGTCACCATTAATAGCCTAAATCACAACTCTAATAAATTTCAATACTAACCAAAACTACCCAAGTAATGACCAGCCGCATTAAACAAGCAAATTTACAACACCACTGGCTAAGTCCAAACTTTAGTAAACTTAGAAAACAATTAAAAAAGTGTAAACATTTTATAATTTATCACTACAGCTAAAGCAAATATCACCGTCCGACAAACCAACGCAACAATTTGACAAAACCCAAACCAAGTGCTGTCAAGAAAAATGCTTTAAACTTTTTATCACCGCAGCTAAAAGAAGTTGTTTTTGGATAGTAAATATGCCAACGACGTATGACCTGCATCATTTCCTAAAGATAGTTCATAAAACAAAGTACCAACTTCCAATGTGAGGGCCCAATAAGCAGTCTAATAAAGTATATTAAAAACCCAAATCAGAAATTTAATTAATGTCGCGTATAGGCAAAGTCACAATCCAGCAGTTAGAATACGCCATAATTTCGCTAATTTCTATAAAGATCTAAAACTTCTGCTGCAGGCACGTGACTTTTGAGTTACCACAACATTGACTCTGCTACTACCAAACAACACCCAAGATTTAGAACAGCCGAGATGCGTCTACTGGCCACGATAGACCAAGTTATTTAAACCAGTATGACTCACTCTTTAGAGGATAATTTTGACGATCTCCGCCAAGACCCAGCAGTATACCTATTCTATAAGTTATTGGCTGCAATAAGTTTAAATTTAGTTCCTGTAATAACCAAGAAAAATTCCTTGACAACCTTTGCCAAGATTTGTTGTATTTTTCAAGAGTTACTCTGTCCTTATAACTACAATATAATTTTTGCAATGGCGGACGCAGCATCAGTCTGCAATACTTGCAAAAAAACTATAGTTTTAACGAAAATAATTATTAAGTGTCGCGGATTGTGCAATCGTGTGTTCCACGGTACCTGTTCCGAGTTAAATAGTAACGAAATACGACTCCTAAATGGCAAAAACTCACTTATGTGGTTATGTTTACAGTGTAGACAAGTCATAAATGAAGGTCAGTCTTTTTACAATTTGTTATTGAAATTGGATCACACCTTGAGCATCCATAATCAAATAATCACAACACATACTGAAAAGTTAGATCATTTAAATTCCATAATTTTAAATGAAAATAAATCTAACGAGAAAGTTAAAAAATCAAAACAAAACGTAAATTCTGAAAACAATGCCACTAGCGCCATCTCAAACTTCGAAGATGAACAAAATAAGTCTGCGAAAAAGAAAACAATGGAATCTTCTAAAACAAGCGAACATATACCGCAAGAAAAATCAAATGATATTGATACAAAAAATTCGAAAATAAATAAACCTGCATTAGAAAAGGATGAAAACTTTACAATAGTTACCTTCAAGAAAAAACAACATACAAACAAAATAAAGGGAACAAAACCAAATAAAAATGTAATTACCGGAACAAGCAGCACAACTAATGACTTATACAAAGCAGTGAGTAAAGAAAAGAGAGCATGGTTCCATGTATCCCGGTATTCTCTAACGCTCAATGAAAACGACTTAAAAAACAAACTAAACTCAGCTTATAAAAGAAATGATTTTACAGTTGAGCTAATAAAAAGCAATCACCCAAAACCCACCTTTAACAGTTTCCGTATTAGTGCTGATTGGTCATTACTCGGTACCCTAGAAGATCCTAACTCGTGGGAAAATGGTATACAAGTCAGCAGATATCATTTTTTACAGAACACCAGGAAAACCCACGAAAATACCTAAATCGACAAGATACAAGAAGTATACCAGCCAAAGCTACTTTAACCAGTCAAGTAAGATTACTTCATATCAATACACAAAGTGTTAATAACAAACTACTTCAGTTAGAAGCATACCTATATAATAAAACAATTAATATTCAGTCTAGCCCTTACAGGTTTATATGTATAAATGAGCATTGGCTATGTCGCGATGAAATAGTTTATTGTAAGTTAGCGGGTTATGACTCTGTAGCTGCGTATTGTCGCAATAAAGGCGAGCATGGGGGTGTTATGATTCTGGCATATGAAGATGTTTCATGTATTTCCATACCCGAAATTGAGAGCTTATCTGTACCATACCATGTTGAACTGTGTGGAATTGTTAGTTCAGACTTAATCATTGCAGCAGTATATCGTCCACCAAGTGGGGATTTTCAAATATTTTTAAATAAACTAACTGAAGCGCTGCAGATTCTTAATCATAAAAATAAAACCATTATTTTAACTGGCGATTTTAATGTAAAATTTAATCAACCTCAAGAAACAAACACATTACAACTTACAACGCTGATACAATCGTTTGGATTAAATACTAAATTAAAAGATGCTACAAGAAATGAAAATACGTTAGATAATATTTTTACCAATATCAGCATTAATAATTATCATGTCAATGCTGTAAACTTAGGCTTTTCTGACCATCTAGGTATTAATATGCAAATTGAATACGATTTAAAATTAAAAACAAATACCCGAGTAAATTATCGTCCAATCACGGACAATGGACTCTATGTTCTTTATAATATAATAGAAGCAACTAACTGGGATTTCATTCAAAACAATACACTTAATATAAATGGTAAATTTGACAAGTTCACAAATATAATAATGTCTGCAATCGAACATTCATTTCAAGAAAAAAGTAAAATCATGAACTGCAATTTTAAAATTAATTGGTTTACACCTGAATTACATCATCTAAGAGAAGAGTTACATGCATTTATTGCACACAACAAATCACCAATGTCTCCTGAAATATCAACACACATAAAACAACTAAGAATACATTACAATTACAAAATTAAACTTGCAAAAAAAGCGGCGAATGAAAAATATATTAAAAATTCAAATTCTCTACAAAAATCGATTTGGAACATTATCAAATCTCAAACGAATAAATCAACTGTTCAAAACAGCTATTCACAATTCACTGCCGATGACTTTAATAATTTTTTTTTAACTGATTCCATTAATGTTGCTAATAACTTACCACCATCTACAACATCGTACAAATCATATATATCCACGATACCAAATGCTACTGAATTTTATTTTAATGAAGCAACTTATATTGAAATACGTAACATTATAGCGAATTTAAAAAACACAACAAGTAAAGACTGTTATAACATTAACACAAAGATAATTAAAACGTTGTTAAATGTCATTATTGTACCGTTAACTAATTTAATCAATTTGTGTATTAGAACGAATGAATTTCCAAACTGCTTAAAAATTGCTAAAGTTGTACCAGTTTTTAAAAAAGGAGATTTACTTTTACAAAATTTCAGACCAATATCTATAATTCCAACAATTGGCAAAATATTTGAAAAATGTATTACGTTGCAAGTTACAAACTATTTAGAATCTAATAACTTACTCTATAATAAACAATTTGGTTTTAGAAACAACAAATCAACAACACATGCTATACAAAATTTAACAAACTTAATAAGAAGTGGTTTTGAAAATAATAGTTACACAAATGCGCTTTTTTGTGATTTAAGCAAGGCGTTCGACTGTGTATCACACTCAATCCTTTTAGACAAACTAAAATTGCTTAATTTCAGCATGGAAAGTAACATGTTGTTATCATCCTATTTAACAAATAGGTACCAATATGTGAATGTAAACGCAACGCAATCAAAGCTACGGAATGTGTCTATCGGTGTTCCACAAGGTTCCGTCTTAGGGCCCATTCTTTTTTTAATTTATGTGAATGACCTTCCTCATTGCGACATGCATTCACATTTTATCCTATTTGCTGATGACACAACAATTGTAAATCAAAATAACAACATAGCAAATCTTAAAACTGATATGCTTGATACACAGTCAAATGCTAAGGAATGGTTTCTAGCAAATAAGCTGCTTTTAAATGAAAATAAAACTGAGCACTTAGTATTTTCAATGCGCAAAATACCTAAAGATTTATATCCTACAGAATGTGTAAAATTTCTTGGGATCCAAATTGATACAAAATTAATATGGGACAAACACACTTCTTATGTTTCTAATAAAATATCTAAACAAATATACTTATTGCGAAAATTGGGAGAAGTTTCTTCCCTTAAACTTCAAATGAGTGCATATTTTGCTAATATTCACTCAATATTATCCTATGGTATTTTAAATTGGGGTCACGCGGCAACAGTTTGTAATATATTTCGAATACAGCGAAGAGCCATCAGAGTTATTGGTGAACTAAATTACAGAGACGATTGCAAATCAAAATTTATTGAGCTGAAAATTCTCACCGTTCCTTGTATATATATTTATGAGTGTCTTATTTATATAAAACACAACATAACTTCATACAATACACAATCAACATCTCATGACTATAAAACTCGTCATGCACATCATTTAAAAACAGATTATTTGAGGTTAAATAGATCTCGAGATGGCCCTAACTATTTTGCAATTAAATTTTTTAACTTACTGCCAAAGCAAATTCAAGACTTAAATGAAACACCATTTAAGACATACATTAAGAACATTTTAATAACCAATGCCTTTTATACATATAACGAATTTTTTGAATACAAATTTTGTTAATGTATAAAATTATATTGTACTTATGTATTGACTTGTGTAAATATCTTGTATATACTTAACATTAATAAACATTATTATTATTATTATTATTATTATTATATGACGTGCTTTCCTAGACATAGTTGAAGCATTTTCAAGGAAAACAAAATGTTAATTGTACTAACCCCATTATTTTATTAATTACTAATAGTTGATCAGGCATACCACCTGCCAAAAACCGCCATCATCAACCGCTTCTTACACTTTTACCCAATTAAACAGTCAAACCTGAAAGCTCAAGCGTCTACGTCAAATGGGAAAAAGAATTTTTCTATGTCTGTAAACTAAAATTTGTTTTGCTTAACTTAACTACAACACTAATTGCAGTTTTTGTACCTACCTGGTAACATCGACTATTAAGTAGAAGAAAATTCCAAAGCTTCTACTACCGTCACGTACTTCAGGCTTTCACACCTCGCCACAGCACCACAACACAAAGAACCAATGCTATAAGAAAAAACCTTTAAAACAGACCCAATACTCTTTTCCGATAAGCACCTTGGTCGTTAAAAAATACAAATTTCTTAGAAACTACGGCCGCACTCTCAGCCAGTAATATAATTTGAATCTAGGCAGAATACAACAAACACATCAATAACTAGTACTGAAACGTTTGCAATAAGACCTGCAATTAAACCCAACCATCACAACCTGACAACCTCTGTTACTCTCATAAAACCTTTTACAGTAACGTTTGCACTACACATTCTAGTTCCCGGTTTTACCCGCTACAACACCTAGAATAGCATTCCAGACGCTTGGTTATGATTTACCAACCGTCATTGCATTGCAACGCTACTACAAAACTCACTAACAAACAACCACAATTCAATCACAAAAAGTTATAAATTGCAAATTACAAAAATCGGAAAACTTTGAGACCATTTTGTAAAGATGTTGAAGAAACCTCAACTAAATAAACTAACAAAAATCCTACCTAAACGCCCCAACTAGGTTGCTTGAGACAAATTGAAGACTTATTCACAGCCAATCTATCAAAATTTACTTTCCAAGCTGTACCGCCCCGGCTTAGATACCTACACAGTAAACTTTAAAAACAATACTTTTAAAAGTTGCTTTAGTGCGTAAACTGTGTTTGCACCACTCGCACGTAAATTGCACATTACTTGTAGGAGGAAAAACAGTGTACACAAAAGATTCCCAAAAAGTGTATAATATATACTAACACAGTAAACTAATGTACACTATATACTAACGCAATATATTTTTAAGCGTTCAAAGCTTATTTTTATATATTGAATATATTTTATGATACTTTTTATATGTATAGAGTAAGTTGTAGGCACTGAATAATATATATGGTCATTTTTTACTTTTATATATTTTTTCTATTACTTGTTATTAAAGTAATTGATTGTCAGAATTAATATTTGGACTAAGTGTAAGTGCTTTGATACCTTCAATTAACTTTTTTATTTTAGTATTGATTTCTGTCAACAATAATGTGTAACTGTTAAAAATATATTAATTAAATCTAATAATTATAATAGTATTAAAATAAATTATAATTATGAATGATTTGGAAGATAATGCAAACGGTTTAATCGTTTTTATATATAATTATTCAAGATACAGACAATTAAACAAGCAAAACTAATGTATAAAGAACATATTATGAAAAACATTTTTTTATGTTTCTTATTTATTAATTAATTTTTGTCTCTGCACTTGTTAAAAAAAAAAAAACGCTTAGTTGCAAAACTGCAATTATGTGTAAACATAATTTTAGATTTCCCTGCCGGCGTATCAGTTTTCCGAGTGAAGACAAAATATTTAGAGGAAGCACTGCTTGAGCACAAGAAGTTGCTAGAGCAGTGGTTTGATTTTGGATCAGCACATAAGAAATTCAAGCTTGAAATTATAAAACTATTAAGTGAGTTTTAGAATAGATTTTTTCTTAATAAGATCTGAATTGATGTATGCTTCACCAGTTATATCTTATCGATTCTAGTGGTGCAACACAAGCTGCGACCACAACTACCAGAAAACAAAATTGCACAGTTTGGCGGTTAGTTTGAAATGTCTTGCTTTTATTGCTTTTTACAATTCTCTAATTTATAAAGCAGATCTTAATAAAATAGAAAAGCTTTCTTATTTGCTTGCTTATTTGGAAAGTCATGCATTGCAATTAGTCAAAGCATACTTTTGCCCATAATTTATTAATTAAACTAATAAAAAATTGATGACAACACATTACCTAACTACTATTTTGGATTTAAGTCCTTTCAGGTCTGACAATCCGCAGATTATAGCAAGCTTTTTGGACACATTGCAAGCCAACGTAAATGGTTTGTTGAGTTTAAATTTAGTAGATTTATTGAGTTACATTTTGATAAAGATTTTTTTTCTAGATACAAAACTAAAAAAAGATTTAAAATCTCAACATGTAAATGAAAACTTTCTTTCTATCAAATTTTTAGTTATATTTTTAATTAATAAAACTGCTGTTTCTGATCTAGTTTTTAAATTTATTTCAAAGTTCAAGCAACCCAATAATAATGTTTTTTTGTCTAAAGGAGCAATCGAAAAAAATATATTTGAGTGTGGAAAAAAAAAAACTTAAATCCTTTTTGCAAAAGTGAACAAAGTTTGATTCGATGCTGCATTTCATAAAGATTTTGAAAAAAGATTGCTAAACTTGATTATGTGTTAGAAACATTGTTGAGTTATCAAGAATACAAAAATGCAATGTTGAAGATTGTAAAAAAAACAAAATCAGTTAATCAAAAGTTTACAAAGTCACAAAATTGTATCGTGATTTAACTCCTTTCCTCAATTCAGAGGGTTTTATTATAATGGAAGGTCGGATTGACCGGTTTCCGTTCAGTTATAAAAGTAGAAATCTTTTTTATGATTCTACGCATGTCGTTCAGAATATTGTAAAATGATTATTTTCACATTTCTTTCTAGACATGAAGATCCAAAGTTAGTACAGTTTTTAACTTACGCATTTTTCAATGTTTGGCCGGTTTCGTAATTTTGTAACACTTTTTAAAATAAATTTTAAAATATTAAAACTAATTGTAAATAAAGTAAATAAATTAAAATGATTTACTTCACTTGCAACAGATTTTTATTTTCTTTAACTTGTTGCGTCCTTTCAATCCCACACAAAAAAAAACAATTGTTGAGAAATGATACCAACTCAAAATATGTAAAACTTATAATAAAAAATAAAAATTAAATAGATTATTTTTTTTTGTAATAAAACATAAATTTCTGTGCACAAAATCCCCAAAAAATTATCAATAATTATTAAAAAAAAATAAAAAATGTGTTTGCTTTCACAAAGTGTGTTTTATTGAATCCAATTACAGTAAAATTATTTTAATCAATGCATTAAACATTTAAATAAAATATTATGTTAAATATTTACATTAATAATAAAACTGTTAATTTTGTTAAGCGTTACAATTGTTTAATTGGGGTATTGAACTGGGAAGCCCCTACCATTTTTTTTTAATATAAATAAAGCAACATATCAAACAATAATCATTCTCAGCTTAGTTGGATTCATCAACACAATCCAACATGGGAGTTTTGGTAAGAAAATTTCAATACACTAATTGCATTGTATTAATACATTTATTTTAGGCAAGAGCGAGTTTGCTAGCAATGAGTTTTCTCATAGTTGAAGGGTATAGGATTGATTATAATTCAGGTTTACAATCCATCAACAACCCTTACATACCACAAAGCAATAATTATGAAGATTTTGCTGTGCATAGCGCAGGTAATGCCTATTCTAATCAGCTAACAGCTCCGTTCCAACGACGCAATGGAAATGATGATGAAGAATATAATGATTATAGAGAATCACAATATGATAACGAGCAATATAAAGATGAACACACACACGAATCTGCACATGAACATAAAGAAGAAGAAAAACATGCTGAAGTTCATTACCACCAACACAAACATGTACACAAGCACGAACACAAACAGGAACATCATCATCAGCACAAGCAAGAACATAAACACGCCCACGAAGCCAAGCATCAACATGATCACAAACATAAACAAGATCATCATCACGAGCATAAAAATCAACATAAACATGCTCATGATCATCATCAAGAACACAAACATGATCATCACCATGGACATAAACACGCTCACGATCACAAAGAAGATCATAAAGAAAATCATAAACATGATCATAAAGAAGAGCATAAACATGGTCATGAACATAAACACGGTCATGGACATAAACATGAGCATAAACAAGAACACAAACATGATCATCACCATGGACATAAACATGATGAGCACCATAGCCATAAACAAGATCATCATCACGGGCACAAACATGATCATCATCATGGACACAAGCACAGCCATCATCAAGATCATAAGCATGGCCACAAAGAAGATCATCATCATGGACACAAACATGGTCACCATCATGGCCACAAACACGAGCATTCCAAACATTGAAATGTGTAATCATTTATAAACATGTTTTAAATGTTGTTAATTATTATTAATAAATTGTTAATGTTTCCATCTAAACTTTTATTTTTTATTAATTATTTTCCAAATCATAAATTTCTTTCATTTTCCAAAGTAGTTTATGTAATATATTCAAATCCTCTTTATTTTTTTCAAATAGTATCATAGATAGATAAATATTACTTATTGCATTTGGAGCACAAGAACGTTGGATAGCAATTTTTGTCAAACGATCAGCTGACCACTTAATAAAAGTCCGTATGTTTCTAATGGTTGAGTTTAATTGCAATATATGTTTCTAATGACTTGGGATTGATACAAAGTACTGTTGTAGTATGACTAGAAAAAGAGTTATACTTTACTAGCCCAGACATGGTAACTTATTACCATTTTCTGAGGCACTCTTTAGAGTATTTGACAGTGCGATACTTAAAAACAATGCAGTTTAAACTGCTATTTTGGTCATTAAAGACCTAAGCTAAGTAGTTTTAAGAGCTGGTTACACAGAGCAAGCTAGCATCTAAACTGGCTTTGTCAGTTCTTTACAGTGCATCTATTTGCACCGAGTGACCCCATCATACAATAATAGCAAGAGACAGTAACTCGTATGATGCGGTTACGCTGTAGGAATAGTTGCACTGCAGTAACTGACTGTGCCAGCTCGGATGTTAGCTCGCACTCTATAACCACGTCTTTAGATCAGAGGTGTGAAGAGAGTGTCAAGTTGGTCTACAAAACTAACTGCCTTTTGTTTCACATAACTTAAAGAAAGAAACAAATCACTACCTGACATTCAACTGGCTAAGAAAGTTGATAGCGCCGTTGTTGACTTTACTAGCATCATTGTGCTATTAATCTAAAAGTTTACCAAACTTTTGACAATAATTGGAACAAATCGATTGGGTTTTGATCAAATAAACTAAAGACTCATCTAATTTTAAAATTGAGCCAAACATAAATGGCAAAAGTCACATGACATACCGAGCTAGACAGACTCAATAGTAAGGTAAAGCAGGCAATCGAGGAGCACAAAAGCCAGTGCTACATATCCGCTACTAAGTCTTCTAACAAAGATAATAATCTAATGTAGAGGATTGCTAAAGCTCTTTGAAATAAGTTTACACTGTTTTTTTTTAATTTATGGCTAAGGAGGCATTAAAAACATTTTACATTTGCTGACAGCTTTAAACTCCAATGCACGCATGTAACAAAGATTTTAACTTTGATTGTGTAGAAAAAGTCTACATTGTAATAAAGCAGTGCCTACAGCATTCCAACAATGCTTTAATTTTTAAATTGGTTTGACCATCCAGAATGAAAGATATCATTGCACATCTCAAACTCAAATAGGCTTCAGATCCGGAATAAATACTAAACAAAATTTTGAGAGCGTTCTCTTACAAAGCTGTAATGTTCTTTACAAACAATACAAATGTTGTTAAGAAAGTTGCATTTTTTCTTTTCATTAAAATGTCTAATATCTTTCTTATTTTAAAAGTTGAGAAGGATAGACATTTTTAACAAAAAGTGTCTAAAATTGTAATTTTAAATAAAGTTTACAATCACACAGTGGCTAAAAATAGATAGCCAAATCATCAACTAAGCATCAGATTTGGTTTTTCCAAACTCACCAACTATTCAGGGTGATTGATCAAATCAGAATTGGGTTTAATTTAAAACAAGCTATTAGCGTAATGTTCTGTGACGTTGAAAAAGCATTTAATAAGGTTTGCCAACAAAGTCTACTTGTAAAACTCCAAAGTCTTAGTTTCAATCCAAAATAAATAAAACTTATTGTTTTCTATTTGAATGAAAGAACACTAGCCGTAAAACTGTTTAGGCACGTGTCTACTCTTTGCACAATTAAAGCAGTAGTTTTTCAGGGTTTAGTATTATCTCCAATACTTTTCAACTTGTCTGTATTATACAAATTATGTATAAGATCATCACAATAAGACTTTAAGTAGCTTGTGTGACATTTGCAACTTGGCTAAGGTACTAAAAAATAAAAATCAACCCTGAAAAAAGCAAACCCTCTTTAAAAATATTTTTGTTAACTCTTCACAAAAACATTTATTTACATAGCATTTCAATTTTATAAATAAGTACTGCAAAGTATCTATAAATAAAGATAGATCATAGATTAACTTTCAGATTGCACATAACAGCCACATTGCTCATAGCAGCTAGCAGTTTAATAGCTTCGTTGCTGCGCAAGGACAACAATATGAATACTAGTTGTATTTGTTTAATCAATCATGCGCCTAATACTGACATACGCATGTCTAACTTTATCTTATCTGAACCGGATAGATACATTTCAAATTAAGACTCTAAGAAAGATTTTCAAAAAATTTTACAACATTTGTAACACCTAACTTAGAACTGGTATAAGACTAAATTCTATCATAAATCACATAATAACCCAAAAAACTTCTTTGACAGCCAAAAAACAATCAGATTTCTAAATACAAATGATTAATCAATATGCTTGCTGTAAATTGCTAAATAATTAGCAATATAAATTAAACTTGTAATAATTTTAATAAAATTTAAAAAAACTTTTTTAATCGTATAAAAATAAAATAAAACTTTATTAATTTGAAGAAAAAAAATCATTGCAATTCGATAAAAACTCACGTCATAATCATGCACAAGCCGTTGAGGTAAAATTACACGCGCCGTCATTCCTTTTTATTAAATAATATAAAATGTAGTGGATGGGTAGTTAAAAGTTTGTTAATGTCAAATAAATATTAAAAATATTGTTTAAAAAAAAGTTTAATTATTGTAAATAAAAAATAATTTTGTCTAAAACTACTAAATTTTTTTATTACCATAAAAAACCAATACAATATTTAAATAAAGCAAAATCTACAAGCAAAACAAAGTTCAGTAGTGCACTCAGCAGCAGGTGCAAAAAATCACATTGTTTATACTAGAACAAATATCAACAAAACATATATTTTTATATAACAATCATGTATAACTTATAATATACAGTGAATATTTTTTTTTATAAATTGTGATATTATTAATAACATACTAATTACAACTTCTAATATAAAAACTACTGTTGCAATAGTATACCCTGCTCCTAAAAAAATAAAAAAACTATAAGCATGCAACATTGTAAACAGATTAGCGTAATTAATATCAGGATATGTTTTAAACAATTCTTTCTCATTTATCATCTCATAATAATTTTTCTGTACTGTCATTTCAAACCATTTGCTTATTAAGCCCACCTCCGAAAATCTTATAATCAATTTATCTAAAAACTTCTTATAAGGAGAACGTTTTTTTAACGGAAATATGATAAAACTATGTGCAAAAAATTCTCTTAACATCATCATATTGTTCAAGCCAATATCTAAATAAACAGGAAATTCAACAACGCTATTGCAAATAGTTGTACCATGAGCTGTAGTATAAAAATCAACTTTTGGTTTGGTATCTAAGTAAACCATATGTTGACACATTTTTTGAATATATTCATTTGAACTTTTATTCATTGCACCTGAACGGCTACGTTCTACAAGTAAAAGTTTCTGATCAACTATGTCTTTTAATGTATAAATTGGTTTTTCAAATCTTGGTAAAGATAAAACATTTGTTATGCCTGCTGCAAAAGCGGTGGTTAATAGCAGGGTTGTTAAACACCAAAACATTAATAATATATCTTGTGTTAGCTTATTTGGAAATGCCGTTATAGAATTGTTAATCAAAATTCGAAAAAGAATTAAAAAATAATCAATGGTCACAAATTTAGTTTGTTTTAAGTACTTATTAATGGATTGCAGAATTATTGTTAGTGTGATAAGTAAAATCATAATTAATACCAATATATTTGTATCAAATATGTAATAAATAAACCAAGTTAATGGTTTAAGTTTTGGTTTGGGAACTAAAAAGGTCAATCCAGCTGATGCGTAAGGATGCGTGGGATCGAAAAACATTGGATCTAATGTGTTAGCCCAATGTCCACCACATGATAAATCGCTTATATTATTCTTAACATTTATTTGTCCTGGTTGCTATGAAAACGGTGGCAATTGATTATAAGTTATTGTAACATTTTTTAAAGCTTCGTTCAATATATATCCTTCAATTCCACTACACAAACCATCACTTGGGTTATAATATACATAAGGAGGATGTTGGAATACGGATATGTTAAATGTTTTGCCATTAAATTTTGGAAACCATGCATCCCAATCACTACCAATAAAATCATTACATTCTTTTATATTTTTGATATTTGATGATGTTATTGTTGCATTGATAGTGTAAACTGATATAACATCAAGTGCTTTTAAATTAGTCTCTTCTGTTATTTAATTTTGATTTAAATCAAGATCTGTATGCATTATCACCACTCTTGTATAAGGTAGAAATTTATTAGCTATAAAACTAGATGTTATTTTCTCTAAATCACCAATATGTAAGCGTTTGGTATGCAAGTTGTGCTTATTACGTGTAAAGTTTCAAAGCTTGTAAACAGTAATGGGATGTATTGATTGAATATGCCATACTTAATTAAATCAATCTCTTCTGTATTTTTATCAATAGTAATATAAACACAATAACTATCATTAAAAACACAGTTTAACAATTCAGCAATTATTACAATTGGTAGTATTGCGATTGTAATTAATATTAATGCAAACCTCATTGTAATGTAGTTTTTATGTTTTTTTTTAAATATTTATACATTAAGTTTTTTACAGTAAGTGACTGTAGAAGTTTTAATCCTAACTAGTTTTTATATATTTAACCATATCGAATATAGTTGTTTCTAATTGAAGTGATTAGTGCTTTGACATAAATATTAAATAAAGCATTAATAAAATTAATTTGATTTTTTTCTAAACATACTTATATGTACGATATTTGTTTGATAGATTAGTAATGTTTTAATCAATGGATTAATAATTTATTGCATTTTTTCAGTAAATTGTTATAAAAACTTTTGTAAAGCATGGCACTTATATATTAATGTAGTTATTTATTACAAGTAGGAAAAAATTACATTTTGTTATTATTGCTACAATTGTTAATATTAAAATTTTTAATACAGAATTAAAAGAAGTTTTTTATTACATGCTTGTTTAAAATAACAAAATCCGGTCATACAAATTCTATTTATTAAATTTCAAAAGTAGCAAAATATGGCCTTGAAACATCAAAACATTGTTAAATTGTAACAAAATTTAATTATAAACTATTGAAAAGTGAAAATTTATTAATTAAAATATTTAAATATTTTTAGATAAAACATCCGGCCAAAAACGGTTAACAATTTCAAAACAATATTTATAAAAAGTCCAAAATAGCAAATTTTGAATATACATATCTTTAGATACTTCTAAAAATCAAAAAAATCCATCTTTTGTCACAAAACCAGCCTTTAAAATCTAAAAGACAAATTAAAAAACAGTTTTGACGCAAGCACCAACCTTACTATAAAAAGTCCAAAACCAGGCTTTGAACTACATCACAAAAATAAATCGCAACTTTGTCCAAAACCACAATTGCTTTAAACCTTCCAAATAATTGGAAAGCAACTAACAGATTATTTCAAAACCAAACACCACCAATCAATCTAAAAACAAAGCCAACCCATGGCAAGCAGACGCTTGTCATTGCGGTGAGAAAGCCAAAAAGCAAACCGCATATCCGTCACCATTAATAGCCTAAATCACAACTCTAATACTAGCCAAAACTACCCAATTAATGACCAGCCGCATTAAACATACCGTACAACACCACTGGCTAAGCCCAAACTTTGGTAAACTTAGAAAACAATTAAAAAAGTGTAAAATTTTTATAATTTATCACTACAGCTAAAGCAAATATCACCGTCCGACAATTCAACGCAACAATTTGACAAAACCCAAACTAAGTGCTGTAAAAGAAAATGGCCTTAAACTCTTTATCACCGCAGCTGAAAGAATTTGTTTTTAGATAGTAGGTATGCCAACAACGTATGACCTGCACCATTTCTTAATGATAATCCCTAAAACAAAGTACCAACTTCCAATGTGCGCCCGCCAAGCGGGCCCAATGAGCAAAGTCTAATAAGATATATTAAAAACCCAAATCAGAAATTTAATTATGTCGCGTATAGGCAAAGTCACAATCCAGCAGTTAGAATACGCTATAATCTCGCTAATTTCTATAAAGATCTAAAACTTCTGCTGCAGGCACGTGACTTCTGAGTTACCACAACATTGACTCTGCTACTACCAAACAACACCCAAGATTTAGATCAGCCAAGATGAGTCTACTGGCCACGATAGACCAAGTTATTTAAACCAGGATGACTCACTCTTTAAAGGATAGTTTTGACTATCTCCGCCAAGACCCAGCAGTATACCTATTCTATGAGTTATTGGCTGCAATAAGTTTAAATTTAGTCCCTGTAATAACCAAGAAAAATTCCTTGACAACCTTTGCCAAGATTTGTTGTATTTTTCAAGAGTTACTCTGTCCTTATAACTATGACGTGCTTTCCTAGACATAGTTGAAGCATTTCCAAGGAAAACAAAATGTTAATTGTACTAACCCCTTTATTTTATTAATTACTAATAGTTGATCAGGCATACCACCTTCCAAAAACCGCCATCATCAACCGCTTCTTACACTTTTACCCAATTAAACAGTCAAACCTGAAAGCTCAAGCGTCTACGTCAAATGGGAAAAACAATTTTTCTATGTCTGAAAAACTAAAATTTTTTTTGCTTAACTTAACTACAACACTAATTGCAGTTTTTGCACCTACCTGGTAACATCGACTATTAAGTAGAAGAAAATTCCAAAGCTACTACTACCGTCACGTACTTCAGGCTTCCACACCTTGCCACAGCACCACAACACAAAGAACCAATACTATAAGAAAAAACCTTTAAAACAGACCCAATACTCTTTTCCGATAAGCACCTTGGTCGTTAAAAAATACAAATTTCTTAAAAACTACGGCCGCATTCTTTTCATTTACGTGAGCCCAGCCAGTAATATAATTTAAGTCTAGGCAAAATACAACAAACACATCAATAACTAGTACTCAAACGTTTGCAATAAGACCTGCAACTAAACCCAATCATCACAACTTGACAACCTCTGTTACTTTCATAAAACCCTTTACAGTAACGTTTGCACTACACATTCTAGTTCTCGGTTTTACCCGCTACAGCACATTTTGTTACTATAAAAAACCAAACTTGGCATAGCATTCCAGACGCTTGGTTACCATTAACCAACCGTCATTGCATTGCAACGCTACTACAAAACTTACTAACAAACAACCACAATTCAATCACAAAAAGTTATAAATTGCAAATTACAAAAAACGGAAAACTTTGAGACCATTTTGTAAAGATGTTGAAAAAACCTCAACTAAAAAAACTAACAAAAATCTTACCCAAAGGCCCCAACTAGATTGCTTGAGACAAATTGAAGGCTTATTCACAGCCAATCTATCAAAATTTACTTTCCAAGCTGTACCGCCCCGGCTTAGATACCTACACGGTAAACTTTAAAAACAATACTTTTAAAAGTTGCTTTAGTGCGTAAACTGTGTTTGCACTACCCGCACGTAAGTTGCACATTACTTGTAGGAGGAAAAACAGTGTACACAAAAGATTCCCAAAAAGTGTATACTATATACTAACACAGTAAACTGATATACTAACGCAATATAATTTAATAAATTATTTTATTTTTAAGTGTTCAAAGCTTTTTTTTTATATTGAATATATTTTATGATACTTTTTATATGTATAGAATAAGTTGTAGGCACTGAATAATATATATGGTCATTTTTTACTTTTATATATTTTTCTATTACTTGTTATTAAAGTAATTGATTGTCAGAATTAATATTTGGAAGCAACTAAGTGTAAGTGCTTTGATACCTTCAATTAACTTTTTTTATTTTAGTATTGATTTCTGTCAACAATAATGTGTAACTGTTAAAAATATATTAATTAAAACTAATAATTATAACAGTAACAAAATAAATTATAATTATGAATGGTTTGGAATATAATGCAAACGTTTTAATCGTCTTTTTGTATAATTATTCATGATACAGACAATCAAACAAGCAAAACTAATGTATAAAGAACATATTATGAAAAACTTTTTTTTTCTCTCTTATTTATTAACTAATTTTCGTCTTCTCCGTCGGTGGCAGAAAAGAAAAAATACTCTGCACTCGTTAAAAAAAAAAACGCTTGGTTGCAAAACTGCAATTATGTGTAAACATAATTTTAGATTTCTCTGCCGGCGTATCAGTTTTCCGAGTGAAGACAAAATATTTAGAGGAAGCACTGCTTGAGCACAAGAAGTTGCTAGAGCAGTGGTTTGATTTTGGATCAGCACATAAGAAATTCAAGCTTGAAGTTTTAAAACTATTAATTGAATTTTAGAATAGATTTTTTCTTAATAAGGTCTGAATTGATGTATGCTTCACCAGTTATATCTTATCGATTCTAGTGGTGCAACACACGCTGCGACCACAACTACCAGAAAACAAAATTGCACAGTTTGGAGGTTTGTTTGAAATGTCTTGCTTTTATTGCTCTTTACAATTCTTTAATTTATAAAGCAAATCTTAATAAAATAGAGAAAATTTGGATTTAAGTCCTTTCAGGTCTGACAATCCGCGGATTATAGCAAGCTTTTTGGACACATTGCAAGCCAATGTAAATGGTTTGTTCAGTTTAAATTTACCAGATTTATTGAGTTTTATTTTGATAAACATTTTTTTTTTTCTAGATACAAAATTAAGAAAAGATTTTAAATCTCAACATTTAGATAAAAACTTTCTTTCCTTCAAATTTTTGGTTATATTTTTAAATTATAAAACCGCTGTTACTGATCTAATTTTTTAATCTATTTTAAAGTTCAAGCAACCCAATAATACTGTTTTTTAGTTCAAAGAAGCAATTGAAAAAAATACATTTGAGTGTGGAAAAGAAAAAACTGAAATCCTTTTTGCAAAAGTGAACAAAGTTTGATTATCTGTCCAGCTAGAACTCCTGCTTTACGCTTTAAGATTTCCAAAACTTAGAAACAATGTTTTGTTTGCTTAGAAGCACATCATTTATCAAAATGCATTTCAAAATTTACCAGTAAGACATGTAGCCGCAAAGACCACAATACTTTACACGTTTTAAGCAAGATTTTCTTTCTTTTTTTATTTAAAAAAATATCTTTTTTGATGAAATTGCAGCGTGTGATATGCTGCGTTTTATAAAGATTTTGAAAAAAAGATTGCTAAACTTGATTATGTCTTAGAAACATCGTTGAGTTATCAGGAATACAAAAATCCAATGTTGAAGATTAAAAAAAAACCAATCAGTTAATCAAAAGTTTACAAAGTCACAAAATTGTATCGTGATTTAACTCCTTTCCTCAATTCAGAGGGTTTTATTATAATGGAAGGTCGGATTGACCGGTTTCCGATCAGTTATAAAAGTAGAATTTTTTTTTTATTCTACGCATGTCTTCAGAATATTGTTAAATGATTATTTTCACATTTCTTTCTGGACGGTTTTGTAATTTTGTAACACTTTTTAAACTAAATTTTAAAATATTAAAACTAATTGTAAATAAAGTAAATAAATTAAAATGATTTACTTCACTTTTTTTTAAACTTGTTGCGTCCTTTCAATCGCACACAAAAAAACAATTGTTGAGAAATGATACCAACTCAAAGTATGTAAAACTTATAATAAAAAATAAAAATTAAATAAATTAATTTTTTTTTGTAATAAAACATAAATTTCTGTGCACAAGATCCCAGAAAAAATATCAATAAAACTGATTTATTAAAAAAAAAATTAAAAATGTATTTGCTTTCACAAAATGTGTTTTATTGAATCCAATTACAGTAAAATTATTTTAATCAATGCATTGAACATTTATAGAAAATATTATGTTAAATATTTACATTAATAATAAAACTGTTAATTTTGTTAAGCGTTACGATTGTTTAATTGGGGTATTGAACTGGGAAGCCCCTACCATTTTTTTTTTTACTATAAATAAAGCAACATATCAAACAATTATCATTCTCAGCTTAGTTGGTTTCATCAACACAATCCAACATGGGAGTTTTGGTAAGATAATTTCAATACACTAATTGCATTGTATTAATACATTTATTTCAGGCAAGAGCGAGTTTGCTAGCAATGAGTTTCCTCATAGTTAAAGGGTATAGGATTGATTATAATTCAGGTTTACAATCCATCAACAACCCTTACATACCACAAACCAATAATTATGAAGATTTTGCTGTGCATAGCGCAGGTAATGCCTATTCTAATCAGTTAACAGCTCCGTTCCAACGACGCAATGGAAATGATGATGAAGAATATAATGATTATAAAGAATCACAATATGATAACGAGCAATATAAAGATGAACACACACACGAATCTGCACATGAACATAAAGAAGAAGAAAAACATGCTGAAGTTCATTACCACCAACACAAACATGTACACAAGCACGAACACAAACAAGAACATCATCATCAACACAAGCAAGAACATAAACACGCCCACGAAGCCAAGCATCAACATGATCACAAACATAAACAAGATCATCATCACGAGCATAAAAATCAACATAAACATGCTCATGATCATCATCAAGAACACAAACATGATCATCACCATGGACATAAACACGCTCACGATCACAAAGAAGATCATAAAGAAAATCATAAACATGATCATAAAGAAGAGCATAAACATGGTCATGAACATAAACACGGTCATGGACATAAGCATGAGCATAAACAAGAACACAAACATGATCATCACCATGGACATAAACATGATGAGCACCATAGCCATAAACAAGATCATCATCACGGACACAAACATGATCATCATCATGGACACAAGCACAGCCATCATCAAGATCATAAGCATGGCCACAAAGAAGATCATCATCATGGACACAAACATGATCACCATCATGGCCACAAACACGAGCATTCCAAACATTGATATGCGTAATCATTTATAAACATGTTTTAAATGTTGTTGATTATTATTAATAAATTGTTAATGTTTCCATCCAAAATTTTATTTTTTATTAATTATTTTTCAAATCATAAATTTCTTTCATTTTCTAAAGTAGTTTATGTAATATATTCAAATCCTTTTTATTCTTTTTAAAAAGTATCATATATAGATAAATATTACTGATTACATTTGAAGCGCAAAAACGTGGAATAGCAAACGATCAGCTGACCACTTAATAAAAATCCGTATGTTTCTAACGGTTGAGTTTAATTGCAATATATGTTCCTAATGATTTGGGATTGATACAAAATACTATTGTAGTATGACTAGGATAAGAATTTTACTGTACTAGGCCAGACATGTTAACTTATCACCATTCTCAAAAGCACTCTTTACAGTATTTGGCATTGCGTTACTCAAAAACATTGCAGTTTAAACTGCTATTTTGGTCATTAAATAGCTCAGTAGTTTTAAGAGCTGGTTAAACAGTGCAAGCTAGCATCCAAGCTGGCCTAGTCAGTTATTTGCAGTGCAGCTTTTCGCTCCGTGTGACGTTATCATACAATAATAGCCAGGGACAGTTACTCGTATGATGCGATCACGCGGTAAGAATAGTTGCACTACAGTAACTGACTATGCCAGCTCGGATAATAGCTCGCACTGTGTAACTAGGTCTTTAGATCAAAGGTGTGAGGAGAGTGTTAAGATGGTCTACAAAAATAACTGCCCTTTGTTTTACATAACTTAAAGAAAGAATCAAATCACTACCTGACAGTCAACTGGCTAAGAAAGTTGATAGCGTCGTTGTTGACTTTACTAGCATCATTGTGCTATTAATCTAAAAGTTTACCAAAATTTTGACCATAATTGGAACAAATCATTTGGGTTTTGATCAAATAAACTAAAAACTCATCTAATTTTAAAATTAAGCCAAACATAAAAGACAAAAGTCACATGACATACCGAGCTAGACCGTGAGGTAAAGAAGGCAATCGAAAAGCACAAAAGCCATTGCTAGATATCCGCTACTAAGTCTTCTAACAAAGATGATAATCTAATGTAGAGGATTGCTAAAGCTCTTTGAAATAAGTTTACACTGTTTTTTTTTTAATTTATGGCTAAAGAGGTTTTAAAAACATTATACATTTGCTGACAGCTTTAAACTCCAATGCACACATGTAACAAAAATTTTAACTTTGATTATGTAAAAAAAGTCTACATTGTAATAAAGCAATGCCCACAGCACTCCAAAAATGCTTTAATTTTTAGATTGGTTTGACCGTCCAGAGTGAAAGATATCATTGCACATCTTAAACTTAAATTGGCTTCAGATCTGGAATAAATTCTAAACAAAATTTTGAGAGCGTTCTCTTACAAAGCTGTAATGTTCTTTACAAACAATACAAATGTTGTTAAGAAAGTTGCATTTTTTCTTTTCATTAAAATGTCTAATATCTTTCTTATTATAAAAGTTGAGAAGGATAGACATTTTTAACAAAAAGTGTCTAAAATTGTAATTTTAAATAAAGTTTACAGTTACACTGTGGCTAAAAATAGGTAGCCAAATCATCAACAAAGCATCTGATATGGTTTTTCCAAACTCACCAACTATTCAGGGTGATTAATCAAATCAGAATTGGATTTAATTTAAAACAAGCTATTAGCGTAATGTTCTGTGACGTTGAAAAGGCCTTTGATAAGGTTTGCCAACAAAGTCTACTTGTAAAACTCCAAAGTCTTAGTTTCAATCCAAAATTAATAAAACTTATTGTTTTCTATTTGAATGGAAGAACACTAGCCGTAAAACTGTTTAGGCACGTGTCTACTCTTTGCACAATTAAAGCAGTAAATTTTCAGGGTTTAGTATTATCTCCAATACTTTTTAACTTGTCTGTATTATACAAATTATGTATAAGATCATCACAATAAAACTTTAAGTAGCTTGTGTGACATTTGAAACTTGGCTAAGGTACTAAAAAATAAAAATCAACCCTGAAAAAAGCAAACCCTTTTTAAAAATATTTTTGTTAACTCTTCACAAAAACATTTATTTAAATAGCATTTCAATTTTATAAATAAGTACTGCAAAGTATCTATAAATAAAGATAGATAATAGATTAACTTTCAGATTGCACATAACAGCCACATTGCTCAAAGCAGCTAGCAGTTTAATAGCTCCATTGCTGCGCAAGGACAACAATATGAATACTAGTTGTATTTGTTTAATCAATTATGCGCCTAATACTGACATACGCATGTCCAACTTTATCTTATCTGAACTAGATAGAATCATTTCAAATTAAGACTCTAAGAAAGATTTTCAAAAAATTTTACAACATTTGTAACACCTAACTTAGAACTGGTATGGGATTAAATTCTATCATAAATCACATGATATCCTAAAAAACTTCTTTGACATCCAAAAAACAATCTGATTTCTAAACACAAATGATTAATCAACATGCTTGCTGTAAATTGCTAAATAATTAGCAATATAAATTAAACTTGTAATAAATTTAATAAAATTTAAAAAAACTTTTTTAATCGTATAAAAATAAAATAAGACTTTAATAATTTGAAGAAAAAAAAATCATTGCAATTCGATAAAAACTCACGTCATAATCACGCACAAGCCGTTGAGGTAAAATTACACGCGCCGTCATTCCTTTTTATTAAATAATATAAAATGTAGTGGATGGGTAATTAAGAGTATGTTAATGTCAATTAAATATTAAAAATATTGTTTAAAAGAAAGTTTAATTATTGTAAATAAAAATTAATTTTGTCTAAAACTACTAAATTTTTTTATTACTATGAAACACCAGTACAATATTCAAATTAAGTTGAATCTACTAACAAAACAGAGTTCAGTAATGCACTCAGCAGCAGGTGCAAAAAATCACATTGTTTATACTAGAACAAATATCAACAAAACATATATTTTTATATAACAATCATGTATAACTTATAATATACAGTGAATACTTTTTTTTATAAATTGTGTTTTTATTATTAACATACTAATTACAACTTCTAATATAAAAACTACTGTTACAATAGTATACCCTGCTCCTAAAAAAATAAAAAAACTATAAGCATGCAACATTGTAAACAGATTGGCGTAATTAATATCAGGATATGTTTTAAACAATTTATTTTTCATTTATCATCACATAATATTTTTTCTGTACTGTCATTTCAAACCATTTGCTTATTAAGCTCACCTCCGAAAATCTTATAATCAATTTATCTAAAAACTTCTTATAAGGAGAACGTTTTTTTAATGGAAATATGATAAAACTACGTGCAAAAAATTTTCTTAACATCATCATATTGTTCAAGCCAATATCTAAATAAACAAGAAATTCAACAACGCTATTGCAAATAGTTGTACCATGAGCTGTACTATAAAAATCAACTTTTGGTTTGGTATCTAAGTAAACCATATGTTGACACATTTTTTGAATATATTCATTTGAACTTTTATTCATAACACCTGAACGGCTACGTTCTACCAGTAAAAGTTTCTGATCAACTATGTCTTTTAATGTATAAATTGGTTTTTCAAATCTTGGTAACGATAAAACATTTGTTATGCCTGCTGCAAATGCGGTGGTTAATAGCAGGGTTGTTAAACACCAATACAATAATAATACATCTTGTGTAAGTTTATTTGAAAATGCCGTTATAGAATTGTTAATCAAAATTCGAAAAAGAATTAAAAAATAATCAGTAGTAACAAATTTAGTTTGTTTTAAGTATTTATTAATGGATTGCAGAATTATTGTTAGTGTGATAAGTAAAATTATAATTAATACCATTATATTTGTATCAAATATGTAATAAATAAACCAAGTTAATGGTTTAAGTTTTGGTTTGGGAACTAAAAAGGTCAATCCAGCTGATGCGTAAGGATGCTTGAAATCGAAAAATATTGGATCTAATGTGTGAGCCCAATGTCCACCACATGATAAATCGCTTATATTATTCTTAACATTTGTTTGTCCTGGTTGCCATGAGAACGGTAGCAATTGATTATAAGTTATTGTAACATTTTTTAAAGCTTCGTTCAATATATATCCTTCAATTCCACTATACAAACCATCACTTGGGTTATAATATACATAAGGAGGATGTTGGAATACGGATATGTTAAATGTTTTGCCATTAAATTTTGGAAACCATGCATCCCAATCACTACCAATAAATTCATTATTACATTCTTTTATATTTTTGATATTTGATGATGTTATTGTTGCATTGATAGTGTAAACTGATATAACATCAAGTGCGTTTAAATTAGTTATTTCTGTTATTATATCTTGATTTAAATCAAGATCTGTATGCATTATCACCACTTTTGTATAAGGTAGAAATTTATTAGCTATAAAACTAGATGTTATTTTCTCTAAATCATTGGACACCAATATGTAAGCATTTGGTATGGAAGTTGTGCTTATTTCGTGTAAAGTTTCAAAGCTTGTAAACATTAATGAGATGTATTGATTGAATATGTCATACTTAATTAAATCAATTTCTTCTGTATTTTTATCAATAGTAATATAAACACAATAACTATCATTAAAAGCACAGTTTAACAATTCAGCAATTATTACATTTGGTAGTATTGCAATTGTAATTAATATTAAAGCAAACCTTATTGTGATGTAGTATTTTTTTTTTTTTTATATTTATAGATTAAGTTTTTAACAGTAAGTGACTGTAGAAGTTTTAATCTTAATTAGTTTTTAAATATTTAACCATATCGAATATAGTTTTTTCTAATTGAAGTGAGTAGTGCTTTGACATAAATAATAAATAATGCATTAATAAAATTAATTTGATTTTTTTCTAAACATACTTATATGTACGATATTTGTTTGATAGATTAGTTATAATCAATGGATTAATAATTTATTGCATTTTTTCAGTAAGTTGTTATGAAAACTTTTGTAAAGCATGGCACTTATATATTAATGTAGTTATTTATTACAAGTAGAAAAAAATTACAATTTGTTATTATTGCTACAATTGTTACCGTTAAAATTTTTAATACAAAATTAAAAGAACTTTTTTATTACATGCTTGCTTAAAACAACAAAATCAGGCCATACAAATTATATTTATAAAATTTCAAAAATAGAAAAAATCTGGCGTTAATACATTAAAATATTGTTAAATTGTAACAAAATTTGGTAATAAACTACTGAAAAATTAAAATTAGCTAAATCTAGTATAAACCATTAAAATATTTTTAGATAAAAATCTGTCCAAAAACAGTTAACAACAATACTTATAAAATGTTCAAAATAGCAAATTTTGAATCTACATATCTTTGAAACTGAACTGAAAGATTATTTCCAAAAACACCAAACTCTATCATTAGCTTATCACAAAGCCTTCCTTTAAAATTTAAGAGTCAAATTAAAAAACAGTTCTGACGTAAGCCCTAATTTTACTATTAAAGGTCCAAAACCAGGCTTTGAACTATACTACAACCCTACCGCATTTGCTTATAAAATTAAAAGTTTGATGACAAACGCTTACCTAGCGTTTATACGCTACCCAACCTACAACTAAGCAACAATAGCTATGTTAACTACGCTTTTGGAACCCCGGATTCAGATGACAATTGTTTTAAAAAAAATTTAAGTTGTTCAAAAAGTAGTAATGATAACCACTACAGTCAAAGTAGTAGCAGAACGCCTAGAAGTAGATTGCAACTATGTCCAAAACACCACAATTGCTCTAAACCTGCTAAATAGTTAGAAAACAAGCAACGGGTCGTTACAAAACATAACCAATTAATCCAGAAACAAAACCAACTCATGGCAACCCGTCGCTTGTTAATAAGTGTCATTATGGTAAGGTAGCCAAAAAAGCAAACAGCTTACTTCGCATATCCGTTACTATTAATGGCCAAAACTACCCGATTAATGACAAACAGCATTTAATCAGCAAATCCAAGCACGGTAATCATAGGAAACAAGAAAAAGTATAAAATTTCTAATTGTTCCAGACTTAAGCAAAGACGTAACTTTAGGACATTTTTGACTGGAGAAGGTAGCCATTGGTTACATCAGCCTATTTGATGTTACTTCAAAAGAAAAGCAGTATCCATCACTACAGCTAACGCAAATACCACCATTCGACTAACAACGCAACAATTTGACAAAACCCAAGCCAAGTGCTGAAAATCTTTACGAACCAAGAAATTAGAATAAAAACAACGTCAAACAAAATTAGAACAATTTGAACCGATAGTTACAACAAGCCACGTACCGCAATTGCCAATACCACAAAAAAGACATCCCATTGTTACCAGCTAAGAAAAAAAAAATGGTTTGGGGACTAGCAAAAGAGTTGCGTTACAAATAAATGACTTTAAACTATTTATCATCGCAGTTGAAAAAAGTTGTTTCTGGATAAAAAGTACGCCAACAATGTTTGACCTGCACCACCTCCTGAAAATAGTCTCTAAGACAAAGCACCAACTCTCAATGTGCGGCCGCCAAGCGGGCCTTGTGAGCGGAGTCTAATATGGTATAATAAAAACCCAAATCAAAAATTTGATTAAAGCCGCGTATAGGCAAAGTCACAATTCAGCAATTAAAATACGCTATAATCACGCAGATTTCTATAAAGTTATAAAACTTTTCTTGTAAGCACGTGACCTCTGCGTTAACAAAATCCCCCCCAGCCAATTTAAACACTACTTCAAAGCCTCAACTTTGACTCTGCTACCACTAAACAGCACCCAGAATTTAAAATTGTAGAGATGCATCTATTGGCCGCAATGAGCCGAGTCATCTCAACCAGGATAACCTATTCTTTGAAAAGTAATTCCGACAATTAAGTCCACAGTATACCTATTCCATAAACTATTGGTCGCAATAAGCTGTAGCTAGTTTAGTTCCGGTAATCCAAGCGAATTTCTTTAAAAACTTTCGCCAAAACTTGTAGTATCTATGTAAAAATACACAATCCCCATATCTAGGACGTATTTCCTTAAATGGGCAGCCTTATAGCATTGTTTTATTTCTTGAGGCATAGCCCAAATTGTACTAATCTTATTATTTTATTATTAGAAGCTGATCAAGCATACCATCAGCCTAAAAACCTCTGTCATCAACCGTTTTCGTCAAAGACTGGACCGTGGCACTTTTTCCTAACTAAACAGTCAAGTCTGAAAACTCAAGCGTCAAATGAAAAAATACAATATTTTTACTATCTGTAGACTAATTCTTATGCTTTACTTAACCACAACACTAACTGCAGCTTTTGCGCAAACACCAACCTGGTGTCGTTGACCACCAAGTAGAAGAAAACTCTAAAGCTACTACCACCTTATACCCTTTCACACCATAACACAAAGAACCAACATTATAAAAAACACTTCTAAAACAGACGCAACGGTTTTCTAGAGCTGAGCAAGTCAGGACAGTCAATAATTTCACGAAGCACTTTAAAAACTAGTGTCACGTCAAAATTAAAACGTCTTTTTTCAAGACTGGTCATGTTAAATGTAGAGAGCAGTTCCGTGTAGCTGCCTGCAATGTTGCATTTATACGCCAAAAAACGAACAAACTTTTTTGAATCTGTTCAATTTTTCCATTGCTGACGACGGTGTATGGTGACCACACATTGGAACAATACTCGAGATGGGGATGTACTAGAGCGTTGTAAAGGATAATTAGAGTATGATGGTCACAAAACTTCTTAGAGTTGACGCTTGACAAATCCTAAAAGTTAATAAGCTTTAGCCACAACAGTATCGATATGTAGTGTAAATGAAAGGCTTGAATCAAACGTAACGCCTAAATCACGAATAATGTTAACTCTTAACAACATTACATTCATGAGAGAGTAATCATACATCACCGTAGACTGACGTCTAGAAAATGTCATCACTTTGCATTTATTTAAATTAGGTAGTAAGTTATTAGTCTGGCACCAACTAGAAAAAAATCTGTATTTCTTCATTAAGTAGTACAGCATCATCTAAAGACTGAATTTTCATAATGATTTTTATATCGTCCGCAAATAATAAACAACGCGCATTAGAAAAACAGTGTACCACATCATTGATAAAGATATTGAACAGTAAAGGTCCAAGATGTGACCTCTGTGGAACACCCGACGTAACATCAATATTACGAGAAACCCACTGACCAATGCGCACAAATTGAAATCTGTTAGATAAATAGGATTGAATCCACAGTTACAAGGTGCCATTAACTCCAATACTACGTAGTTTCATAATTAGTATCTTGTGGTCAACGGTATTAAAAGCTTTTGAAAAGTCAGTGTAAACTGAATCTACCTGGAATCTGTTTTTGAGCGCATCTGTTATATAAGATTCATACAACAAAATGTTGGAAGATGTCGATTTGCCAGTTTGAAAACCGTGTTGATTGAAAGCAATTTCAATTTGCAAAATGGCAGTCAATTGACAGGTAACTAACTTTTCAAAAAATTTTAGAATAACTTATAGATATAGGTCTATAGTTTGTTACATCATTTATAGCACCGGACTTATGAATTGGAGTGACCCATAACCAAAGATAAGTTAAATAAAAGCCATAAAGGCCGACAATGGGCAAACGCAAATTTGTTGAGAAAGAAAGCCGTTAATCTATCAGGCCCTGGACAGTTATTGGGTTTTAATAGTGATAGTTCGTTGACAACTTCAGATATTTTTAAAACAAGATTCATTTATATGGTTAGGAGCAGATGGTAGAGAATATGTGCTGTGTGGACTCATAGATGCCGTCAGCGGACAGCACATATGCTTTGTGTAACTACTTTTTTTTTAACAAACACAAGGTCTTTTAGCTCTCTTGTAAACCATATTAAAAATTTATAGGTTGTTTTATAATACTTATTTATTTTGGGCACATAATGGTCAATTGTGTCAAAAAGTAATGAATAAAAACGGTGACATGCTTCATCAATATTACAATCGACAAACATGTTATCCCAGCTGCTGTTGAGAATAATATCATTTAAGGAAACATAATCAGCATCTTTGAAATTATATTGCATCACGTTATCTTCTCCACACCATACGTTGTCAGGTGTATCCTGTAAAGAGTCAAGTTTTAAAACTACATCTAAAGCAGGATGTTGAAGATCGCATGGTACAATAAAAAACAGCGATTCTGTAAGGCTCTAGTTTGAAGAAAATGCAAAAGGCGCAAACAATAAATCTAGCAAAACCAAATTTATGTTTAGTATGTAGTTCAATTGATGCAAAATAATATACCCAAACGTGTTAGCAACTAAAGTACCTTTAGGACAAGTGGATTCCGTTCTTACACCAAATTCATCATTAATCTACAACGTTTGTGGCAAGTTGTAATTGCCAATAATATAAACAGTGTTGCATTCACTAATTAATTCTACACTTTTACAGTGACGTTGGCAAGTAGAGTAACCCGAACCAGGTGGAATATAAACAGTACTTAAAACTATTTTCATACTGCCGATATCAACACAAACATACAATTCCTTATAGACAGAGCAATGACTAAATATTTCATATGAATGGTACTTATTGGACATGGCAATAAGTACGCCTCCGCCACGTAATTTTGATGTTGTAATATGGTAACGGTCACACCTGTACACTTTATAATTAAAAAATCCTAGTTTTAAGTCTGTAATAGAGCTTATAAACCACGTTTCACTAAGAATAAAATTATCATGCTCCATTAATGGTATATTGGCATTTAAAGTAAACAATTTTGTGCGTAATCCGCGATTAAATAAAATAATATAATACAAAGTGACATTTTGCAAGTTTGGTATAAGATTATGTATGGTCTGAACAACTTGGAACAGGTTACTATACTACGTTGCATCATTCTAAATAGTGTTTTTAGTTTAGGCTTGATAGGTTTTTCTGATGCTAGCGCGCGTGGCATGGCAGCTGTGATTTATCTTAGGGTTAAAACCATTGACTCTGTAGAAGTAAATCTTGTTGTTGCCAAGTCTCGTGTGGCTCCTCCCAAAACGTAGACTGTTCTTTGTCTAGAGCTGGGTGCTGCTTGGCTTTTATCAAAGTTGTTTTTCTCTATTGTTTTATTGTTTTGTAGACTTTGATAGCTTTTGCTTTGATATGTACTCCTTCGCATTTATCAAACGTTTGTAGCAAATAAAGTTGCGCAAATCCATAAAATAAATCCAGATGCAATTTGGAGACATGTACTAGAAGTTTAAAATTCAGCAAACTCGGCAAGTTGGTGTTTAATAGCTCCGGAACTTCTAGAATGGTTCGAATTTTGTTTGTAAATCGTTTAGCAAGTTAACCCATGACCGACTCATAATTGTCTATTGAGGATTTGCCTAAAAAAAGGAAATTCCCTATCTCTGCAACTTAGTTTTGTTTATTCTAAATTTGAGACTTGGTTCAAAAAAGCAAGTGTTGGCATTTATGCTGCGTTTTATAAAGATTTTAAAGAAAAAAATTGCTAAATTTAATTATGTCTTGGAAACATTGTTGAGTTATCAGGAATACAAGAATGTGATGTTAAAGATTGTAGAAATAACTAAAATGTGTTTAAAAAAGAACGGAATCAGTTAATCTAAGGTTTGGAAGTCACAAAATTGTATTGTGATTAAACTCCTTTCCTCAATTGAAAAGGTTTTATCATGATGGGGGTCGGATTGACCGGTCTTCGTTCAGTTTGATTCTACGTAGTCGTTTAGCAATTCTGTTAATTGATCATTTTTACATCTTTTCCTGACATGTTAGTACAAATTTAAATTTTTTGTAGGTTTTGGATTCTGAGAGTTTGGAGTCTAATTCGCTTACGTATTTTTCAATCTTTGACCTGTTTTGTAATTTTGTAACACTTCTTGAAATAGATATTAAAATATTAAAATTAAATGTAAATAAAGTAAACAAATTAAACTAATTTACTTTACTTGTAATAGATTTTTTTTAAATCTTGTTGCGTCCTTTTAAGGTTATTTAAACGGTATCTCACACAAAAAAAAAACAATTTTTATGTAAAACGTATAATAAAAACATAAAAATAAATAAATAATTTTTGTGTGTAGGAATAACATAATTTTCTGTGTACGAGATCCCAAAGGAATTGTCAACAAAACTGATTTATTAAAAAAAAATATATCATGGCAAGAATGTAAATAAAATGTATCTGATTTCACAGAGTGTGTTTTATTGAATTAAATTATAGAAAAGTTATTCTAATCAATTCATTCAAAACATTCTAATAAAATATGTATAAATAATTACATTAACTGTTAATTTTGTTAAGCGTTACGATTGTTTAATTGGGGTATTCAACTGGAAGGCTCCTACCATAATTTTTTTTATATAAATAAAGCAACATATCAAACAATAATCATTCTCAGCTTAGTTGGTTTCATCAACACAATCCAACATGGGAGTTTTGGTAAGATAATTTCAATAAATTAATTGATTTTCATTATATATTTTTTTAGGCAAGAGCGAGTTTGCTAGCAATGAGTTTCCTCATAGTTAAAGGGTATAGGATTGATTATAATTCAGGTTTACAATCCATCAACAACCCTTACATACCACAAAGCAATAATTATGAGGATTTTGCTGTGCATAGCGCAGGTAATGCCTATTCTAATCAGTTAACAGCTCCGTTCCAACGACGCAATGGAAATGATGATGAAGAATATAATGATTATAAAGAATCACAATATGATAACGAGCAATATAAAGATGAACACACACACGAATCTGCACATGAACATAAAGAAGAAGAAAAACATGCTGAAGTTCATTACCACCAACACAAACATGTACACAAGCACGAACACAAACAGGAACATCATCATCAGCACAAGCAAGAACATAAACACGCCCACGAAGCCAAGCATCAACATGATTACAAACATAAACAAGATCATCATCACAAGCATAAAAATCAACATATACATGCTCATGATCATCATCAAGAACACAAACATGATCATCACCATGGACATAAACACGCTTATGATCATAAAGAAGATCATAAAGAAAATCATAAACATGATCATAAAGAAGAGCATAAACATGGTCATGAACATAAACACGGTCATGGACATAAGCATGAGCATAAACAAGAACACAAACATGATCATCACCATGGACATAAACATGATGAGCATCATAGCCATAAACAAGATCATCATCACGGGCACAAACATGATCATCATCATGGACACAAACACAGCCATCATCAAGATCATAAGCATAGTCACAAAGAAGATCATCATCATGGACACAAACATGATCACCATCATGGCCACAAACATGAGCATTCTAAACATTGATATGCGTAATCATTTGTAAACATGTTTTAAATGTTGTTGATTATTATTAATAAATTGTTAATGTTTCCATCTAAAATTTTATTTTTTATTAATTATTTTTCATATATAACAAAAATATAAAAGTGCTAAGAGCTGATAGGTTACAAGGAAGATCATCAATCTACAAAATCAAATACCACAATGTGGTACACAATAAACAAAAGAGATTTTACGAAAATCTATACAAATTTACAATACAAAATAGTCAAAATAATAGCATCAAAACATTAATGAATTTCAACTCCACTATAAAATCTATCACTTGGGTTATAATATTCATAAGGAGAATGTTCGAATACTGATATGTTAAATGTTTTGCCATTAAATTTTGGAAACCATGCATCCCAATAACTACTAATAAAATCATCACATTCCTTTATAACTATCATTGAAAGCACAATTTATCAATTCCGCAATTATTATATTTGTTAGAATTGCGATTGTAATTAATATTAATGCTAATCTCATTGTGGTGTAGTTTATATGTTTTTTTTTTAAATTAAATAACTGTACAGAGTTTAAACTCTCTAGCTTATTTAAATATTCAACTAAATTGAATGTAGTTAATAAACAGTTATTTCTAATTACAGTAATTTGTGCTTTGACATATATAATTCTATAAATTAATCTTAAACTGAGCTGTTTTAATTTTTTTAATGATTAAAAATCTTTTTTTAATTTAAACAAAAAAAGCACATTTTTCGATTAGGCACAAACACTTTAATTGTCACTTACGCCTCTAATCAAATATGAACAAAAAAATCAATTAAAGAACACATTATCCTATGGGACCGACAAAAAAATTCGTCATGTTAACTTAGATATCAATCATAAACACGCAACTAGAAATAAAGTAAATCTCATACATAATTTATTTTGAATAAGTAGTCTAGCCTAAACTATCTAGGGACCAATAAATAAATAATCTCTTATCACATTTAATGCATCAAAACATGTTTTAACAAAACTATTATTCATAACGTAACTATTAACAGCACAATGCGGTTGCTATCATTTATACTTACTATCAACATCTTACTACATATAATATCAGCAGAATTATTAAATTGTGTTTTCAATAATAGTCATTGCGTTTACATCTCAGTTGATGATAACACAGAAAAGATTGATTTAATTAAAGCAGGAATATTTAACCTGTACATACCATTGTTATTTAAAAGCTTTGAAACTTTACATCTAGTAAACACGACTTGCATACCTGATGCTTACATATTAGTATCGAATAATTTAGAAAAAATAACATCAACTTTTATAGATGCAAAATTTCTACCTTATACAAAAGTAGTGATAATACATATAGATCTTAATTTAAAGCAAAATGTATTAATAGAAGCTTCCAATTTAAAAGCCCTGGATGTTATAATAGTTAATACTAAGAATGAAACCATAACATCATTAACTAAAGGTGAAATAAAAACATGTAATGATTATATTGCAATTGATTGGAATGCATGGATACCAACATTTGTTAATAGAACATTTAACATATCCGTATTCAACCATCCACCTTTTACTTATTACAATCCGACTCAGGGTTTGTATAATGGCATTGAAGGGTATATATTAAAAGAAGCTTTTAAGGGCATATCTGTAAAATACAAGCCTCACCCACCATTGCAATGGTTAGCTGCAAGGCAGGACATTGAGAAGAATATAAGCGATTTGTCATGTTGTGGAATATGGGCCGTCGTTCTCAATCCTGATATTTACGACTATACTCATCCTTACACAGTATGCGGTGTGACATTTTTAGTACCCAAACCAAAACCTAAACCATTAGACCATTTTATTTATCAAATTTTTAATATTAATTTGATTTTAATAATTACAATTGTTATAATAGCATTGACTGCATTATTACAATTAATTAATTCCTACTTGCAGCAAACTAAATTAATTAGTGCGGATTATTTTATAATTGCTTTTCAAATTTTAGTGAACAGTTCCATTAATACTTTTCCAAATAGAATTTCACAAAACATAATATTAATGTCATGGTGCTTAACAACTCTACTATTAACGACTGCTTTCTCAGCTGGTATAACAAACGTTTTGTCATTGCCTAGGTATGAGAAACCAACCTACACCTTAAAAGATATGGTTGATCAAAAGGTTTTATTTATACAACGCAGCCGTCATGGTGTTATAGATTTGTCTACTAATAAATATATTAAAAAAATTCTACAGCACATGGTTTTTCTAGATAATACTAATGAGGATTTATATGCAGGAGCACACAGTACTACTTTTTGTAATAGTTTCGTTGAGTTTCCGATTTATATGGAAATTGAAAGAAAAGATATGATGATGCTTAAGGAATGCTATGAGAATAATTTAGTAGTATTTCCATTAAAGAAGAGATCACCGTTTAAGAAATTTTTAGATAAAAAAATTATCAGATTTTCGGAAGTTGGTTTAACCAGCAAATGGTTTCAAATGGCAGTGCAGCTGAATTATCATGTTATGAAATATGAGGAAGACTTGATGAAAACTTATCCTGATATCAATGAAACCAATTTGTATACAATGTCGCATGCTTATAGTTTTATTAGTTTGTTGATTGGAGGTTATATTATATCAGCAATAGTATTTATATTAGAGGTTATAAATGTTAAATTATTTAAAAAATGTTAATAAAATATTATTATATTATATGTAATTGAAGCATGCGGCAAACAATATTTAATTATAATAGTTTTGTAGAATTGAATATTTACACACAATAAAATAAAGCAAATTTTTGGAATAAAATTATGTTTTTAATTTTACAAAAATTATAACTTTTTAACCTACTAATACAACAAAGATAGCAATAAATTTTCAGGTGCACTATGCAGTTTTTAAAAACCCAGTTTTCTTTAATTATTTAAAATAAAAAAATAGATGTAGAAACCAGTTGTTTTTAACATGACTTATGGCTTTTTTATGGATACAATTACACGATGAGTAGATAAACAAACAAATCTAATATACAAAATATTATGTTTTTTTTAGAGTTAATAAAAAATAAACTTTCTAAACACTCAAACAGTTTTTAGAAAAAAATGATTTATTTTTTATTGGGTTGGTACTGTTGGTAGTAATTACATTTATCTATTTTTAAAGTATAAAAGCTGTAAATTTACTAAAAATAACTTAAAAACCATAAAGTGTATGGCTTGAGAAAAAATAGTAGTCCGTTTGGTTTTTACACCAAAAGATGTAGTGTAGATATAATATCTTTAAAATCGGCTTCATTTGTTTGAGCCAGGCAAATGAGAAGCTGATTTTTATCGAATGTAATGTTTGCGTGTGGCGCCTGGTTTTACGTTGCATTAGCATACAATTTTTCCATGCTTGCGTTGGGTATGCTTCTGGGAAAAACAGGAATCTGCCTGCATCTCAGGTGCTTTGGATCTGGCTTTAGACAAAGTTTAGTTTGCTCTTATGTTGCAACTTGCTTTGATTTATTTGTCTTAGCATGTAGAGCTGAGAGCGCATTTTACACAAATATAGGGTAATTTGCATATTGATGCCGTGTGGGCATATTGCTGGCAACAGTGGCATTGAACAATGTTACAGACTTTTGTTTATACAGGGTCCGGCATTAAAACTTTCTTTTTTTAAAGGTAAAAATAAAAGTATAAATTGTACATTTTATTTTTTTTTATTATTAGTATTAAGCATTAACATGGGAAGTTTTAAATTAAGATGTCTTAAAAAGCATATTTGACAAGTGTCTGCCGTTGCTGTCGATGCATTGTTGTAGCCGATTTCTGAAGTTGATGTGGATTCTTTTGAGCATTGCAACCGGTATATATGCTATCTCGTGACAAATATTGTTTTCAATTCTTCCACAGTTGCAGGACGGTTGTTGTAGACTTTAGATATAGAAAAAAAATCACATAGGGCTAAATCTGGCGCTGGTCACGATATGTCACTCCTGTTGGAGATAAGTCGCCCTGGAAAATTTTCCCGCAAAACAGCTATCAAAATTTGTGATGTGTGGGCCGTGGTTCCATCTTGCTGAAACTATACTTCGCCTATAGCCATATTTTCAAAAACTGGCAGAAAGAAGTTGTTAATCATTGCCGCATAACGCTCAGAGTTTACTGTAATTGTGCGATTGCCCTCCTCAAAAAAATATGGCCTAATGATTCCCACGCTTGATATTGCAGCACAAACTGTGACCCAATCCGAATGAAGAGGCCTCTGATGAACTTCCCTAGGATTGATATCCTTCCAATAACGCATATTTTGTTTATTAACACAACCTGAGACATGGAAGTGTGCCTCATCGCTAAAAAACACTGCTTCAGGGCTCAAATTATCAAGGAGCGTTTCGCATGCCCTTTGTCGTGAAACAAAATCACGTTTGGAAAGTACTTGTGCGACTACCATTTTGTAGGGGTGAAAATAAAGATCGTTATGCAGAATTTGGCGAGTTGAACGCTCCGACAACCACAGGGCAGCTGCATGTTTTGTAGCAGAGCGCCTAGGAGATCGCAAAACCGACTCTCGGACTGCCTCGATGTTTGCGGGTGTTCTAACGGTCCATGTTGCTTCTAGTCTTCTGCGGAACACATTTCCAATTTCCAACTATACTAAAAGCCTCCACCCTAGATAAGATGGATCTCCGGGCAGGAACAGCTCCTCGAGGGGGAATATTGTTCCGTAAACGGAACGCACGCTGCACCGCAACTTTTGAGCGGCCTCGTGAAAAGAACGTTTTTACTGCAAATACGGGTTGTTCGACATTGTAGGTTTTGTGGTAGCACGACGTAGTACAATGGGAAAAGTTTCCCTTTCTTTCCCATCCGTTTGACAGAAAAAAAAACGTAACCAAAAGCAATAAATTTTGCTTGCACCGTTTCAGCATTTGAGCACGTTCTTAATGACAGTCTTTTCAAACTTTAACTAAAATGTGTAGTGATAGACGTCATTGCGTTTGGCATTCGTCAATTCGACAGTCGATTGCAGAGCAAAAATTTTCATGCAATTTTTTACGTTTATGGCACGATTGATGGTGATGTTCATATACTTGAACAGAGCCAATAACCCAAAAAATATGTTTTGAGACTGCACCTCGTGGGTTTGCACTTGTAGGTCTTATGGAGCTAGCAAACCATACAGAAGTAGACGCCTGAGATTTATGAGCTGGTTAAGTTGCAAACCCTTTGACTTTGTTGGCTAATTGCTTTTTAGCGTTGAGTGCGCCTAACTTGATGGGTCGTCTAAAGGCCTATCAGGTACTAAATAGGGCTCACCTGATTCTTTCTTTAATTTTTTTCTTTTTGGAGTAGTCTCCTCAGGTTTTTATTTTGGGGCAGTATTGAGCTGTCTTACTGGATCTCCATCGTTGCTTTGTTCTCAAAAATGCTGGACTAATGTCAAAACTAAATATATTGCGTATCATTTTACGGTGTACACATTGCAGACTTGTAAAGAGATCTAAAGTAATCTATGACTTCAATAACAAAGACGATTTCTATATATTTTACAGAAAGTTTTGCAATTATGTTCAAAAACTTGTTTTTGAAATGTCAGAGAAAGTATTGCAATTTTGTAATGAAGTTAGGTTAAAACAAATTTTGGCAACATGAAGAGCAATAATAACTTAACTCTGAATATTCCAAAAATACCATTGTTTAAATTTTAGTTTACAGTTTTGTATAAAAGTTTTCAGAAGCAGATGTATTCTGACTATCTACGTTTTAGCAATTTTTAAATTGGGCACAATTTTTGCCACCTGTTTAAAAAACGAGCTTCTCCTGGCGAAAACGGCCATTAAACAATATTTTTTAAATATCTTAATTTTAAATTCCGTTAGATAAGCACGATGAGCAGGACAAAAAAGTCTTGCAGTTTTGGTCGCATTGTTACAGTTTTATTGAAATATTACAAAAGCCTAATTTCAGTACTCCAAACAACAATACTACAAATTTATACTTAAAAAAACTAAACAAAGCTGAAAGAAGAGATTATTGTTATATTGTGCATTGTATGAAATTTACATTATTATTTGCCCTGGTATTTTTTCAACCATTTTCTCAGTAATCATAATAACTGCAGCATTAGTACGTCCTGAAGTAGTTGATGGAATAACACTAGCATCAATTACACGCAGCTTATTAATTCCATGAACCCTTAACAAATGATCTACAATTGATGTAAATATACTATGTCCCATTCTTGCCGTTCCTGTTGTTTAGCTGTGTATTTAATATAACAATACCAGAATTCCTTTCCAATTAAATTTTGACACTGAGGAAAACTAACATCTCCTAATTTAGCACTAACTTTTTTAAAAGCCTTTGATTCCAACAATTTTTAGGATTCTTTTATATAAATTATCAATATAATCTCAGTATGATAAATAATTAGGATTTATATTTGGATAATCAGCAAGATTTGTGCATTTTAACGTAATTTCATCAACAGATTTTGGATGTAGCACAACAAAATATAAAAATAACTTACCTAGATTGTATTCATTTTTACTAAATAAATTTTGAGTTCCATAAACGATTTCAATATCTGGTACTTTATTTTTAGAATCAAGTATATGAAAACTGACAGCAAATCCACCTTGACTAAATTTACCTTTACCTGTTTTTTCATAAAGGTTGAATTGTTCAGTTAAATTGACATACATTGTGTAGTTGGTTTCTATTGGCATTTCGTAAAATCTAACGTAATCTTGTAAATTTTTACCTACAGGTAAAATAGCTACTGGTTTAATGTTGTGTATTGTAAGTTGTTATATTGGTCCTATACCTGATAGTAATAATATTTGTGGATTTGCTTCTTGCTATAGTATTTTATGACGCGGATTTTTAACTTGTGTGTTTACTTCTTAAATTTTTGAGAAAAGCTATTGGTATCCGGGTTACCACCGACCAGTTGTCCGCCCAGCCCAGGGAGACGGGTGATTCGAATTAAGAGCGCCACGAGCTTGTATATTTAGCACTTGGTCGGAGAACCCGTAAGCTGAGAAAAGCTCGAACTCACGATAAAAAAAAAGGTAAAAATTATTACAAAATAAACAAAGTGTTAACATTAAACGAGAAATTTAATTTCAATTGATCAAAATAGCACTCACAAAGAAACAGAGAATTATATATATACATAAACATTCCCTGATTATATATAGGATATATTATTATTATTATATTATATAAATTCTTAAATAACAAAATTAGGCCCCAATAAACTAACCTGTCGTTACGGTTAAATTTTCAGTATTAAAAATATTTAGTTTAACGCGACTTAACTACAACCCCATCCGTTTAGGTAGCGCTACCGTGTATACGAAAGAGATTTTTTTTTAATTTTCATTTACGTAATAATATCGAACAAACACGAGTTTGACAGTAAAACTTATTACAGGTAAGTTTTGGAATGCCAAAAAAATAAAAAAAAATAACTAAATCATACAGATATTTAAACGTCGATTCATACATAAAAATATGTCCCATAAAGTTGGACCAAAAATATCAATTAACTAAATAAAAATAAGTTGCAAACTAATGCAGAAAGATAATAATAATGGTAAAAATCTAATAATTTAATTTTAAATTCGATTTTAAAGAAAAATAGTATTTATAACAAGCCTGTGTATATGTCTATGTCCTTCTCGTCCGTCCTTGGTCCTTTCCGATCCGATTTCACGACTTGCTGTCCTTGGGGGATGATTAATTTCTTCAATTTTATTAATCTTCTTAATTCTTCTTTGATGATGTCCACTTCCCAGTTAACATTCCAATATTAACAATCCATAATCCATAAATAATAATATTTCCAATTTCCCAACATATAATATTCCATAAATAATTAAAATTCTTGATTTTCCATTTAATACGTAGGTTTTCCAACGTACAATAATTCATAAATAATTATGATCTTCGATTTTCCAATTTATAATAATTCCATTCCAAATATAATCAGCTTACAAGATTGTAAATTTTATGCGATCGACACGATCGTCACTCACAAAAAAAAAAAAAAGATAATGATCCTACAAAAAATCAAACAAGAATTACTACCAAATAATTACAGCTAACTCAAAAACAAATTAAATGTGAGGAGAAACAATTAAAAGACATACCTTAAGTAAGAATAATTTTCTTTTCCTCGATTCACACGTGGCGAATAATCCGCACAGTGACGAGAATCGGCCCGGATTACAAAAATATTGATGCGCCTACTTGCATCACACAATCCCGGACACCGATTTAATTGTCGGCAGCGTAAAATAATTAAGATGACGTTAAGTCGATGGGATTAATTTCCCAATACACTTTACTTATGACCGACAACCACCACGTTTCAAACGAGCCGGAAAAAGAACCCTCTCACGAGATCTTCTTCGCTCGCGGCAACACGAAAATAGAAAAGGATAGAATAAGTCATCCGCGCATCGATTCTCAATATATCAGCGCAAAGTCTTGAACAGCTGCGAGCATATAAAAACAATATTTTACAAATAAAAATGTAAAATATTTAAAACAATAATGAAACGAATAATTAACATTTACATTTGATTTAAATGATTTATATTAGTGTAATTGTCTCCTCACAAATATATCTTTTAATAATTAATTACTAATTAATTTTACTATATAATTTTTTTTTTATAAATAACATAACAAATATTAGCGATATCATTTTATCTCCCTATTTAAATTAATGGACAAAACCCTATTACAAATCAAACTGTTACAATTTTTTTTTTTTGCTTTTACTGTATAGCATTAAGAATCTTTTAAAAATGTTATGCAGGTTATTTGCTTAAAAATATTATAGTTAATTTTGCTGACCAAAGCTTTGCTGATAATTTTTAGATTATTTCTAAGTTTGTTTAAATAGGCTCCATATGCGTTTACTCATTTATCATTTAATGTAGTTAGTTGGTAGCAACCAACATCTATTTTTGTTGGTTCATTACGATCAGTTTCTTCTAATCCAAGTTCTTTGTTAGCTTCTAGTGCAGTTGATGTTAGTTTTGGTTCATTTTCTGACTTTTTAAAATAAGACAAATCATCATCATAACTCCATCTAGTTGTTAAAGAATTTAGCCATTTATTTAAATCCAATCTATTGCCTCTTATATAAACCATAAAATTAATAGCGCTGCTGCTACCACTTTACCTCTTGGAAAATTGCATTGCTTATTGCTATTGATAAAACATGCGTTGTTTTGAGGTGTTGTTGAGTAGAATCAGTCCTTGTATTTGCGGCAAAAGCTGCCGGTATGTTACCAAACTCTGTTTGATCACCGCTTGCTTTTAATAGCAAAATATTCCAATCCGTAATTTCTGATAAACGGCTTGCTAAAATTGATTCTGCTGTTCCGGCTTCCATAATTATAAAATTATATGTTCCATAATCTGCAAAAATGTGTTTAGTTATTCTAATGACATTATAAAAATATCACACAAACCTTTGCAATTAGTTTTTGAATCATTTTTAAATTTGAATTGTTGCTAGGTGGTTGCCATTTTTGACTATTTTTATCCAGCCATAGTTTTTGATACAAATTTTCTTCATTTATTTGGGCAATTATTGTATTGCAAAGTATAAAAAAAAAGTGTACAACTTGTAATTAGTTAGTTCAAAATAAACTTTCATAAAATACAGTTATTTCGAATGAAATATTTTGTTTACCAATTCAGATTAACTAAATGTAGATTAGTAATTAAGTAGATTTTTTTTACTGAAAGTATGTTAGAGGAAAAAGCCACCATTTGCAAATGTAAACAAAACAAAACAAAACACATATATGTAGTCATCGTAAGTATTCATTTCAAAGTTTTTGTGATTTAAAGGTATAGTAGCCTAATTATATTAATTTAAATGTACAACTTTTATTTTAATTATGTTTTTGTTTTGTTTTGTGTATTGAGTAACATTGTAATTGATCTTTCATTTTGTTAGCACTGATGAATACAGCAAAGCTATCAAAACGTTAATAGTAAAATCAATAACATTCTCTAGACTAGAGTTTGCTAAACAAACACTGAGACCATTCAACAGAAATAAGACCGAAAAGAAAAACTAGAACAACATTTAAAAAGATAAGTACAATTCTAAAAAATCACAGTCTGAACATTAAAACTGAACTAAAACTAGTTAAGTGTTATGTTTTTTTAATACTCTTGTACGGAGTAATGGACTTTAACAGAGGTTTTAATAAATAAACTAACGCCTTTGAGATGTGGACGTACCAAAGAATCTTTAAAATCCCTTGGACGGATTATGTTGCTAGAAAGAAAGTTTTAAAAAGATTGAAAGCAGAAAGAAAAACCGTAAAACGATCAAAAGAAACTAGATGCTGGAGTATTTGGAGCATATTATAAGACATCCAGAAAAATATTAGTTATTGCTAATACTTCAAGAAAAAGTAGAGGGCAGGAGAGGACCAGGGCAAAGCAGGATTTTATAGCTAAATAACTTACAGACGTGATTCAATACAACTATCATCAACCTAATTTGTACTGCAGCAAACAAAGTCAAAATAGCGTTGTAGATAACCAACATCCGGTAGCAGATAAGCATGATAAAAAGAAAAAAATACAACACCTCAATATAGAGCAAAATAAACAAATGTAAAAAAGTATAAATATATTTTTGCCAGAACTTAAAGAAAGATTGCTTGAATAGTTGTTTGCTTTTACATAACAGCATCTACAAGGGCAGTACTAGTAGTCGCTTGGACAATTGCCTGCTGGCACAAGAAAGAATATACAAAACCTGCACCAGTACAGCAAAACAAATAAAACAAAAATAACGAAACGTGCCAGTGGACAAAAATGTTGATACTAGCAATATCTTCGTAGAGTAAACAAAAACACTACTTTATGGGATCATCTTACCCAGTTTTTTACAAGTCACAAGTGTTTTTTTTTAGTTATTTGCACATTTTTAAATTAAGAAATCATAACAAATGCATATACTGTGAGCTGATAGTTGCTACAGCAGATGGCACAAAGAGAAAAAATAATTACTGATGTCGTGGGCATACAAATTACGGTTGTAAACATAGTTGAGCTTATGTTAGAAAACAAAACAAACTAGCAGCACATTGCATAAATAAGATACTGAGCTACAAAAAAGGAAAGAAAAAAGTAAACACGCCAAAGCTATACCACAAAATAATCCCGCTGGAGTTTATAACAAACAAAAGGAGGGAAAATTACTTTTAGATAAATATAAGGCAGTCTCACACCGCTATGTAAAATGGTGGTAATAATAATAATATTAAAAAAAAAAAAAGTTTCTTTAATTGCCATTTTTAAAAGGTCAAAAATACTGAAGTTTTCTACTTTCAAAATGTCTTATAGTATTGTTGGATTTTCAGCTGTTGTCAGCTCAAAACCGGTGCTTAAAATTTATTTATTTATGAAAGAAAGAAAAGAACAAACACAACACCGCAAATCATTAAAATTTTTAAGTATGTTTTTGCAATTTTAGCTTTTTATCAAAAAACAAAAAAATTCGTTGTGAGCATTCAGAAATCCAAAACAAAATTTTGCCTTTAAATTAGCACAATAACAAAAACCTCGCTTTAGACATTAAATCTCGCCACAAAAGCCTTCCCCAAAAACCCAAAAAACAATCTCAGATTTGTGTTCTTCAAATGTTTATGTTATATTTGTAATTTCAGTAACTAAATACAAAAAATTGATCAAAATTAAAACTAATCTGCTTTATGTTTAGATCTAGGTTTTTCTTATTTGTTAGCCACATGTAAAAACATGATTTTATCAGTATATATAATAGATTATGTTTTATTTTTCTGTTATCTTAATTTGAAATTCATTATTAAAGTTGTGAATAATAAACTACCAAACACATATTTAAACAGTAATAACACATAAAAACTCGTACATAATTACATTTATTTTTAATGAAAAGTTTTATAGATCAAGAAACAAATAACCATACCACGTTGAATGCTTATTTTAACAAAACTTGTTTATTATAAAACGTAATTACAATGCGGTTGTTATCAATAATAATTATTTTTGCAACATTACAACATATAATATTAGCAGAGTTATTAAGTTGTGCTCTTAATAATAGTCATTGTGTTTTCATTTCCATTGATGATAATACAAAAGAAATTGATTTAATCAAGAATGAAATGTTTAACCAATACAAAACGTTAATGGTTAAAAGCTTTGAAACTTTGTACTTAGTAAACACAACTTGCATACCTGATGCTTACATATTGGTATCCAATAATTTAGAAAAAAATCATCAACTTTTATAGATGGTAAATTTTTACCTTATACAAGAGTAGTGATAATACATTTAAATCTAGATTTAAAACAAAAGATATTGATAGAAGCCACCAATTTAAAAGCATTGGATGTTATAACTGTAAATGCAAGCAATAAAACCATAACATCATTAACTAAAGACAATATGGAAGCATGTAATGATTTTATCAGAATTGATTGGAATGCGTGGATACCAAAAATTGTTAATAAAACTTTTAACATATCACTATTTAACCATCCTCCTTTTATATATTATAATTCTATTAAAGGTTTGTTTAGTGGCATTGAAGGGTATATAATAAACGAAGCTTTTAAAGACATACCCGTAAAATACAAACAACATCCACCATTACATTGGACAGTAGCAAGAAAAGAAGTTGAGAATAATATAAGCGATTTGTCATGTTGTGGAATATGGGCTGTGGTTTTAGACCCTGATAATTACGACTACTCGCATCCCTATACAGATTGCGGTGTGACATTTTTAGTACCAAAACCAAAACCTAAACCATTAAACCATTTTTATTATCAAATTTTTAATTTAAATTTAATTTTAATAATAATTATTGTTATAATAGCATTAACTACAATATTACATTTAATTAATTCCTACTTGCATCAAACTGAACTAAACAGTGTGGATTATTTCATAATTTTATTTCAAATTTTAATCAACAACACCATCTGCGCTTTTCCAAACAAAATTTCACAAAATATTTTGTTAATGTCATGGTGTTTAACCACATTACTACTAACAACTGCTTTTTCGGCTGGTATAACTAACGTTTTATCATTGCTTTGGTATGAGGAACCAACCTACACCTTAAAAGATATGGTTGATCAAAAAGTTTTATTTATACAACGCATTCGTTCCGGTATTATGAATTCGTCTAATAATAAATATCTTAAACAAATTTTGCATCCTTCAACTTATTTAGACAACAATAATGTTAATTTATATTCAGGTGAACATAGTATTTCATATTGTATGGGTTTTGTTGAATTTCCGGTTTATATAGAAATTGATCGAAATGATATGATGATGCTTAAGGAATGTTATGAAAATAATATGATGGTGTTTCCATTAAGAAAAAGATCATCGTTTAAGAAATTTTTAGATAAAAAGATAATCAGATTTTCAAAAGTTGGTTTAACTAATAAATGGTTTCAAATGGCAGTGCAGCAGGATTATCATGTTTTGAAGTATGAAGAAGATTTGATGAAAACTTTTCCAGATATCATTGAAAGCAATTTATTTAGTATGTTTCATGCTTATAGCTTTATTAGTTTGTTGATTGGAGGTTATATTATATCAGCAATAGTATTTATATTGGAGGTTATAATTGTTAATTTATTTAAAAAACGTTAATCAATTATTATTATATTTTATATAATTAATGTATGCGGCAAACAAAATTTAATTATAATAGTTTTGTAAAATTAAATATTTACACACATAATAAAATAAAGCAATTTTTTTAATAAAATAATTTTTTAGTTTTACAAAAATGATAATTTTTAAACCTATTTAAATAAATAGATAATACAACAGAAATAGCAATAAATTTCTAGGTAAAACGTATGAATACATGACTTTTTATGCAATTTTTAAGAATAGCAAACAAATAAGAAAATTTAAAAAAAAATAATAATAATAAAAAATAAACTTAAAACTTTATAAGTATTAGTATAAATATGATTTATTTTTTATTAGGTTGGTACTGTTATTAGTGATTACATTTATTTATTTTTAAAGTATAAAAGCTGTAAATTTACTAAAAATTACTTCAAAACCATAAAATGTATAGCAGTAGTGTACTGAGTAGTTAAATTGATCTTATTGAGAAAAAATAGTAGTGCACTTAGTGTGCCAGTCCAATAAGCGTTGCACAAAGATTGGAAAAAACTTGTACTTTGTTTATGTCTGAGAATAAACTGTCAAAAAATTAGTCTGTTAGGTTTTTTTACCAGAAGATGTAGTGTAGAAATAATATATTTTAAATTCTTTATTTGCTTGAGCTAAGCAAATAAAAAGCTGATTTTTATCAAATGTAGTGTTTGCGTGTTGCGCCTGATTTCCAGGTGCATTAGCATAAGATTTTTACTTACTTGATTTTAGTGGTCCTAAAAGAAGCATGAATATGCCATTGAGGAGCAGGCTTTGGATCGGGTTTTTTTGCTCTCATGTTGTAACATGCCATAATTCCTTTGTCTTAGTGCATGTAGAGCTGAGATAGGCTCTAGCACATTTTACACATATATAGAGTAAATAGCATCTTGATGCATTGCGGCCATGTTGCTGGCAATGGTGGCATTGTACAATGTCACCAGACTTTTGTTTATACTCTACTCGGGATGTTAAGTCGCACAATTTTGATTGAGGTTTTGTGGTAGCTGGACGTAGCACATTAGGAAAAACTTTCTTTTATTTTCCCTCTTCCCTCATCCGTTTGACAACAGAAAAAAAACGTACTAAAAAGCAATAAGTTTTGCTTGCACCGTTTTAGCATTTGGGCACGTTTTTAATAACATATTTTAAAGTCTTTTTAAATCTTAACTGAAATTTGTAGTGATTCACGTCATTGCGCTTGACATAATTGATTGCAACGCGGAAATTGCCATGCATTTGGATGTCATCTTTTACGTTTATAGCGCAATTGATAGTGATGTTCATATCCTTGAACAGAACCAACAACCCAGAAAGTACGGATTTATTTTGTATAACGATTAAACGTAAAACGTAAAATTAAACGTTTTGAGACTACACTCCCTGAGTTTGCACTTGTAGGTTCTAAGAAGCTAGCAAGCCTGGGCTTTAGAGGCTGACCAAATTGCACACCCTTTGGTTTTGTTGGCTGATTGCTTTTTTGGAGTTGAGTGCGCCTGATTTGAAAAACCGGCTGAAGGCCTATGAAATCCTAAATAGGGCTTACCCGATTCCTTCTTCAGTTTCTTCTTTTTGGAGTAGTTTACTACTTTGATACCTTTCTCTGTAGACGGGATTACTTTTGAAGCTCTCCATTAGTGTTTTGTTCTCAAAGGTGCTGAATTTTAGCAAAATGGTGACCGCGTTGGAAGCGGCTACGTAATTATTATCTCCCTGGAGATATACTTGCAAAATTTTTTGTCCTGTTTATTTAGTTGCGCTTCTATTTTCTGAAACTCAACGTATAAAAAAGCCAGTATTTGGTTCGTTCCAATCGGGTGGTGACATGGGTTGCTTTTTTGGTGTAGACGTACTGGCCGTCAAATCTCGCTACGTGGAAAAGAAGAAAAAGAAGCCAAAGAAAGCAAAGTGTTACCGCACCTGGGCGGAACCAGGCTCCCCCAATCAATGCACGCAACGAGCGCGCGTGTCTCTATAAAGATCTGGAATTTACCCCCACACCTTTATGCAAAGTTTTAGATTTAGGTTTTCCACAATTCATCAACTAACTAGATTGACAATCCAAATAAAAACTAATTTTTGTTTCAAACAAGTTACTGGTGTCATATTGTTCAATTTTTTGTTAAAGTCTGGCATTAAGAACTACTCGCAAAACAGCATTGTTTCAAGTACAATTCAAAACTGATCAAATTAATTGCTTCCTATCTGAAAGGTAGGACACTGGCAAGAAAGCACGTGTCTACTCCTTGACCAATTAAGGCAAGAGTTTTTTAAGGTTTAGTTTTATCATCGATGCTTTCAGTCTGTATGTAACTGACATACCATGCATCACTTAAGGTGTCAAAACCAATATTGCAATTTAATTAGATCCTGAGTTATTTTGTTAAGACAAATAATCTTTTCATTACAAACGGTTTATCAATATGCTTGCTTTATAAAAAAAAACTTGTGGCTTTTCAACCAAGACGCAAGATGCGCACTTCTTAATGACCTTCTGAAAACGTCACTTATAAGACACAGTCAAATTGAAATGTTGTACATATTGATGTGTGACTATCTGTTGCGTGTTTACACCAAAAAGGAAGAGAAAGGCGCTTCCAAATTATTAGAAAATAAATCCAAAACATTAAGTTTTTTAAAGATTTTTTGCCTCAACCATTAAAAAGAACTACACCTCAATCAAGACCAAGAGCGCAAAACAGCAACATAAAGAGAAAGCTTTACCTGGCTACTACTGTTTGACTATTTCCGTCTAATGCCACTAGGTGACTTAATTCTACCGCCATTGCAGCTTCCATACAACAACCCTTGTATTGTCGACTACTAGGTTTTAAATTTATTTGAGAAACTGCATACAAACCACTCTATGCTTGAACACCCCGCCAGGGTTTCTAAACGGCCACTGATACGTCGATCCAAACAACAAGTCTTGAGTAGAATGTCAGTCCAATCTATATATGAGCGTGAAAAAAGACGCTATTTGTGTATAATACTCTAGCGTTCTAGGTAAACGCTTGTGTAAAAACGTTCAGTTCAATATGGTACATATATACAAAATCACAAACTATGTACGACCCCAACGCCTCCAACATTTTGGAGAATACTTCTAGAACAAGTAGCTATCTGCTTCTGGCGGCAATCACAGGGCCAAGCGGGTAAGCAAAGAGCGCTCAACGTAAAGCAAAAAAAAAGTATAAAGCTTTTACAATCTAGAAGAAAAAAAAGAGGAAAACTTGGAGACAGAAACCCTCAAAAAATAAACAAAATAAATATATCTCTAAAAACACCACAACGAGTCATCTAAGTGACCTATACGCCAAGATCTTTTAACAGGCCAAGAACCTTGTCCGCTCAAACGCTGTAAACCCAGTCAGCAAACCAAACATTGTTCTAAAAACTATTCACGCACATTTTTTGGACAAACTTCTGACCTATTTGGACGCTACAGACCTAAGATGGACCAGACCAGAATATATGCGTAGTCATCAGTTTGACGACTACCGCAAGCTAAATAAATATGGCATTACCACTCAATTATTAACGACAGATACAAGAAAGTAATAGTCTACAATCACAAAACAATTACGGTCACGCACCACCCCGACGATCCTTCCGATATGACAAAACACCTTCTGTTCTTTGTGTACAATTTTCAGACACAACTAGCAGTGCACAAAAAACCATCAAGAAGGTCTAGAATACGTATCAAAACTAGTTGTACCACAACAGATAAGTAGTCAATCCAACAAGCATCAACAAAAAAATCAAGATAAAGTACACTTTGGTTCTGCTCTCCAAACAGTCACAAACAACAGAAACAATAGGAACCTTGGCAAAAACACAAACCGGCACTTGAACTGGGGTTTTTCTTCTTTGTACTTAAAAAAAGTCTTTATGTCACAAGAAGTGATATTAACATTAGATGTTGATGCAACTTTATTATAAAGGGTTTTCCAATAAAAAGTTTCATTTTGGGACAAGTTTGTGATGTGAAGAATAGAAACCGTGTGCATCGTTTAAGAACACATAAAAATATTGCTGATGTAATCCGTAGGGTTGAAGAAAACCCAAGTTTGTCAATTCCTTGTCGATTTATAGAATTAGACATTCCACAAACGACATTACACAGTATTTTGCACAAAACCTTAATTCTTAAGGCTTTTAAAGTTCAGATAACACAAGAACTCAAGCCGGTCGATCACTATAAACGTCGTATCTTTGCTGATTGGGTCCTTCAAATGCATCAAAATAATCCGGAATTTTATCGAAAAATCATCTTCAGTGATGAGGCTCATTTTCACCTCGGAGGCTACGTTAATAAGCCGAATTGTTGCATTAGGGTCTCAGAAAATCCAAGAATGATTGTTGAAAAGTTTTTGCATCTTCAAAGTTTCACTGTTTGGTGCGGTTTTTGGGTTGGCCTTGTGATTGGACCCTACTGTTTTCAAAAATGAAGCTGGTGCAACTGTTATGGTAATGGGATGGCACTACAAAGCTATGATTATTGATTTTTTATGGCCGGAATTGGAAGATATTGATGTGGACAACGTTTATTTTCAGCAAGACGGCGCTACGTGCCACACAAGCAACAAAACAATTGCAATTTTGCAAGAATATTTTCCTGGCCGTGTTATTTCTCGAAGAGGTGATCACAATTGGCCACCGAGATCTTATAATTTAGCTTCTTTAGACTTTTTTTTTTGGAACCACGTAAAATATAAGGTCTATGCCAATATTCCACAATTGATTCAAGACCTTAAAGATGGAATTCGTGAAATGTGCGAATTGGTCATGGAAAATTTCATGAAAAGAATGTGATACTTCAACCGTAACCGTGGCGGCCATTTGATTGATATCGTTTTCAAATGTTAATGGCATACTTTCCTCTTTTTAATGAAATAAACATTTATTGATTTCTTTTAAAAAATACCTGTTTTTTTTTTTAATATCAAAATGAAACCTCTTATCGGAAAACCCTATATTATAATACTAATTTGGTACCAGCTTTGAACAAAAACAAAATTATATTACAAGTATTCTTTCGAGAATTATTACTTTCAACATAAGCTACGTAAATAAAATCTAACGTAACATATTCAATTTACTGTTAACGTTTCGAAAGCTTTGCTGTATTCATCAGTGCTAAAAAAATGAAAAATCAATTACAAAGTTAATCAATACAAAAAAAAAACAAAAACATAATTATAATAAAAGTTTTACCTTGAATTCACAAACATTTTAAAATGAACATTTACAATAACTTCATATATGTGTTTTGTTTTGTTTAAATATTCTCTAACATACTTTCAGTAAAGAAATTCTACTTAATGACTAATCTACATTTAGTTAATGTGAATTGATAAACAATATATTTCATTCGAAATAACTGCATTTAATCAAACTTATTTTTGAACTAACTAATTACAAATTGTACATTTAAAAAATACCAAGTTATGCATTCATTCATTGCATTTCACCTGAACCGCCAAGTATGTTTACTACTAGATAATAAAAACTAAAACAATTTTATCTATTCTATTTATATCACACATATAATATTATATTTATTATTTATCAGTTTAAACAGCATGTTAAACGGTATTCTCTTCTTTTCACTTTGCAATTCAATAATTGCCCAAATAAATGAAGAAAATTTGTATCAAAAACTATGGCTGGATAATTTGAAAAAAAGTCACGAATGGCAACCACCTAACAACAATTCTGAGTTTAAAAGTTATCCAAAAACTAATTGCAAAGGTTTGTGTGATATTTGTATGATGTCAATAAAATAGCTAAACACATTTTTGCAGATTATGGAACATACGATTTTATAATTATTGGAGCCGGAACAGCAGGATCAATTTTAGCAAGCCGCTTATCAGAAATTACTAATTGGAATATTTTGCTATTAGAAGCAGGAGGTGATCAAACAGAATTTGGTAACATACCGGCTGCTTTTGCCGCATATACAAGGACCGATTCTAATTGGGGCTATTCAACAACACCTCAAAACAACGCATGTTTTATTAACAGCAATAAACAATGCGATTTTCCAAGAGGTAAAGTATTAGGTGGCAGCAGCGCTATTAATTTTATGGTTTATATAAGAGGCAATAGATTGGATTTAAATAAATGGCCAAATTCTTTAACAACTAGATGGAGTTATAATGATGCATTGCCTTATTTTAAAAAATCAGAAAATGCAATTGATGTTGATTTTGATGCCAACTACAGAGGTAAATCAGGTCCGATACATTTAGAATACACATCACCTGAACCAATACTAACATCAACTGTAATAGAAGCTAACAAAGAACTCGGATTAGAAGAAACTGATTGTAATGGGCCAATACAAATTGGTGTTGGTCGCTACCAACTAACTACTTTAAATGGTAAAAGGGTAAACGCATATGGAGCCTATTTAAATAAACCTAGAAATAATCTAAAAATCATCAGCAAAGCTTTAGTCAGCAAAATTAATTTCAATACTTTTAAACAAATAACCAGCTTAACATTTCTAAAAGATTCTCAATGCTACACAGTGAAAGCAAAAAAAGAATATATACTATCAGCAGGGAGCATAAACACTCCACAAATATTATTGTTATCAGGTATTGGACCAATAAAAGAACTTACAAAACACAATATTAAACCAGTAGCTATTTTACCAGTAGGTAAAAATTTACAAGATCACGTCGGTTTATACGAATTGCCAATAGAAACCAACTACACAAAATATGTCAATTTAACAGAACAATTTAATCTTTATAAAAAAACAGGTAAAGGTAAATTTAGTCAAGTTGGATTTGCTGTCAGTTTTCATAAACTTGATCCCAAAAATAAAGTACCAGATATTGAAATTGTTTATGGAACTCAAAATTTATTTAGTAAAAATGAATACAATCCAGGTAAATTATTTTTATATTTTGTGTTGCTACATCCCAAATCTGTTGGTGAAATCACGTTGAAAAGCACAGATCCTGCTGATTATCCAAATATAAATCCTAATTATTTATCAAATTTGGATGATATTGAGGGTTTATATAAAGGAGTCTTGAAAGGTTTAGAATTATTGAAAACAAAAGCGTTTAAAAAAGTTGGTGCTAAATTAGGAGATGTTAGTTTGCCTCAGTGTCAAAATTTAATTGGAAAGAAATTCTGGTATTGTTATATTAAATACACGGCTGGAACGTATTGGCATCCAACAGGAACGGCAAGAATGGGACACAGTATATTTACATCAGTTGTGGATCCTTCGTTAAGGGTTCATGGTATTAATAAACTGCGTGTAATTGATGCTAGTGTTATTCCATCAACTGTTTCAGGACATACCAATGCTGCAGTTATGATGATTGCTGAGAAAATGGCTGATGAGTTGAAAAAATGCTACGGCAAATAATAATTTAATTCTTATAGAATGCACTATATGAAATAAATTCTGCTTTTAATTTTGTTAGTTTTTTTTTTAAGTATAAATTTGTAATATTGTTATTTAGAATACTGAAATTAAGTTTTTGTAATATTTCAATAAGACAACTATAACAATGCGACCGGACTGCACAATTTTTTTTGCCTGTTCATAGTGTTTATCTAACAAAAATAAGGATTAAAATTGTAAAAAAATTTTTTTTGGACGCAGTTGACGCCAAAAAAAGTTAATTTTTTTAAACAAGTAAGAAAAATTGTGCCCAATTTAGAAATTGCAAAAACGTAGGTATTTTAAAAAGCATGCACATGCAATCAAACTTTATATCCAAAACGTTTTTTCTTTTCTTTTTTATTAACCTTCTAATATGAAATATATATATGAAATATAATACAAATACAAAAAATACAAAAAATACAAAAACAAAAAACAAAAAACATAAAACATAAAAAAACATGTAAAGAACATAAAAAATATTAAAAAAAAAGATATTAAAATATTATATATATAAATTACTTTTCGTAATGAAATGTTAATCTTTTTAAAAAAAGAACAATTTATTTGATGATACGTATCGGGTACAGACTTAAACTAAACTAAAATAATGATTACATAGATTATATATAGTAATTAAATGTTGATTCAGCATCCGCATGCAGGTGCATATCCAGACGCTGACGTCGCATGCACATGCATGCGTGAACAATGGGCCCTTTCATGGAGCCCTGTCTGGGTCTGATTAGTGTACGGTAGATAACTCCTCATCCCCTAGAATTTGGCATTGCCAGGAAGGTGTAGAATATTGCTTTGGCATTGTTCTGCATCTTGATCTTAGTGTAGGGCTTTCCTTTTCTTTATCCATTTCTTTACGGTGTAACCAGCAAGAAGGAGTAACATGATATATAGGGTGATGGTCCACATACTAGGAGTGAGCATGTGTGTTGTTGGTTCATCAATGATGGGCACTTGTTGAATGGCCGGAACAGCTTGTAGATCCAGCTTCTTAAGTTCGATGTTGAATTTGTTAAAATTGGATTTAAATAATTCCAACTTTGGGTTATTAATAATGAGTGGACTACCCAGTGTAGCTTCTTGATGTGAGACTTCTCGGTTTTGGTAAATTAATTTACATTTTCCTTGTTTAATGAGGAAGATTCCAACTAGGTGTTTTATTTCCGATTCGTGTTCACATTTGATTTGAATTTCTTCTTGGATCGGGAAGACAGCAAGTTGTTGGTTAATTTTGGGTATTATTTCCAAATGGTTTGTCGTAATGTTGAGTTTGGTGTATTGACATCCGGTGCTGGATTCTTTTAGGAGGATCTCCTTCTCACAATCTGCATTGTGATTAATTAGCAGATGGGATGAACATTAATAATATTTTATACCTTGGGTACACAAGTTATGTAGAGGCCATATTTTGTTTTCGTTTTTTGATTTTAATAGATATTTAACATTTGGTATAATGGTAACATATTCAGAATCATGCTTAGTAGGTATCGGATTTAGGTAGTAAATTTCGAAATCGTGTTCGTAATTAATGGGAATAGAAAGAAAATAGTTAATTCTGTTGGACTCGATTTTACAATTAACTTTAATAATTGATTCAAAATCTAACATGTTTTCTATTTTGAGTTCGAAAGGAAGTTGTTCATTATAATGAATAGAAATTCGTTTAATCTCTACAAATAAATCATTTAATTTTATAATACTTGGGTGCAAGATTCTCAGTTTACAAAATGAAATTGAGTTCTCTATGTCTTGTAGTATGCTTAGGATTGTATTATATATTATAAGCAACTGGTTGAACAGATCTTTAGCAAATAGTATATTTTGGTGTTCTATATCATCATGTAATACTACACTTACTTGCATAATTCTCGGCTTTAATAATAATTCATTATGTTTAATACTCTGTATAGTATCATTAAAAATTTTTATTACTTGAGTATTTAGGCTATACTGCATTTTTAACTGATTTTCAAGTTGATTTTCATTTTTTTGCAAATGGTTAAGAATGTTATTGATTCTTTCTCCATCTCTTGCATCTAAGTTTCCACTAATTGTTTTAATAATGGTGCCCAGTCCGTCAATCAATCCTCTTTTATTTCTGCTTTTATCTACAGCATGCAAGTTAATATTTTGGATTTTATCGTTAATATTACTTTGAATATTGTTTATCATTTTGTTGTAGTTATTGAATTCAGGTATGAATTTAGTGTCATTTTGTAATGATTTTAATAAATGGTCGTATTGGGTGTTGAGGATTGTTAACTCTTTGTATAATGGAGTCAAGTCATAATGGTGAACAAACGTATACCGTACATACGTTTGTTCACCATTATGATTCTTTGTAATTTTGCTGTTCCTAGATTAATAGGAAGAATTCCCAGATTTTGTGTAATATCTTTTATAGAATCACCTCGAATTATTGTGACGAGGAGGGACCTGGAAGAGAAACATTATCTTTAATTTTGTTGTGATATACAAAAATTATAATGTTTGATCCATCAAAAATGTATTGAAGCATTTCTCTAATTAGTTGAAAGTTTAAACGGTCTATACCACAACCTATTCGTGGTACTGCTAAGTTTGTTATATTTTTTAAAGCACAGAATTGTTTAAGATTTATTAATGTTTTAAATAAATCTTCATAAGTCGGTTTGTCATAATAATTAGCTTTTGTTATTAAATAGATTAAATAACGGTCAGATTCTTTTAGATAACATAGTGAAAATAAGTCGGAATCTTGTTCTTTAAGCAATTCGACTTGACCGAGTTTATTTTTAAATTCAAGAGCAATACCTGCTTCCATTTTCAAATCTTTACTTACACAGTGTGCTTACGACACGTTTTTTGGTGCTAAGAAAAGGTTTTTTTCCTTTTCTATAACATTTTTACTTGTAGTTATGTTATGGTCTTTAATATAATTTTGGAAGTTTTGATAAGTTAGAGGACTTCCGATATCTGTTCGATTAAAAGTATACGTTTCTTGACGAGGTCTTTTTATGTTACCTAAGTGAATTTTACTTACAGTGTTATGATGTTTAACGTCAATTACTGCAGTTTTCAATACGGGGTTTATTGTCTCTATTTTTTCTGGTTTAAACTTAGGTTTTGTTTTAGACTGTTTTTGTTTGTTTTTTACAAACACCTCAGTAGGTATTTCGGGAAGATCTTCTCGATTTTCGTTGCGTTTATTCATAGTTTTTTCTTTGTTTTCTTGGATTTTTTGATTGATCTTTTGATACAATAATTTAATTTTGTTCTTATGGTTTACCACATAATTATTTATTATATGGTTTTCCATTTCTATATTAAAGGGAGAATCTACGTCAATATGTCCCGATATAATTTCGGACGGTTTAAATTTTGTTGTCGAATGAATCGAATTATTATAGGCAAGCAATGCGTAATTAACCTTAGTTTCAATTGATTCTTTTTTATACAATTCTTGATTATTTAGTAAACATATGTGTTCGATAAGTGTGGAATGTGCACGTTCTATTATTCCATTGGAATTAGGATTTTGAGAGCTTATAAAATGTAATTTGATTTTATGTAATTCGAACAATTCTTTCAGAACAGAGTTCTTAAATTCTAAATGGTTATCTGCAACTATTTCTTTAGGTATACCATGGTGGGTGAAAAAACGAACTAAATTATTAGCAATTTCTATTGCTTGTTGAGAATTCAGTTTATAAAGCTGGGTGTATTTAGAAAATGCATCCACTATAGTAAGAAATTTTACCTTTTCAAGAGATATAGTGTTTATATGTACTATTTCAAATGGTTGCGAAGGAGTTGGAGTGATATTAAATTTCAACTGCAATGGGTTTCTGTCATATTTACTAATTTGACATATTGCACATTGATTTATGTAAGTTTGGATTGAACGCCGTTGATTAGGCCAATAAAATCTTCTTTTAATTTGCATTTCGGTTTCATCAACTCCTCGGTGGTTCGTCTTTCCTTCGTGGTATATTTGTATGTTATCAATAATTTCTTCTTCACTTTCTACATCAATTAGCTGACTTGTACATTTTATAAATCTTAGTGCAGAGTTTTTGAAATACTTTTGCAAAACATTACAGAATTTTTCATAAATAGGGTCTTCAAAGTAAATATAATATTTTATATTGGGGGCTATATATTCTTTTATAAAGTTGATGATATCTTGTTCAAAGTTTGATTCTGATAGTTGCACAATTAAGCGCATTTTTGTGTTATCAAATAATTTTAAACATTTAGTTTTTGAAGGGGCATAATTTACTTTGGAAATTAAAATTTGATTTTTTCCAAAATTGATTGGGTTTTCTGTAATTGGAATATTGAATATTGGATCTTCAATGTTTGAGTGCATTGTTTTGCCATCATCACTATCATTAATATTTTCTGCAAATTCATCGTTTAAAACATTTAAACGTTCATCTATATCTCCATGCTCAACAACTAGAGATCCGTTATTATCTTCTGTAGTAGTGAGAATATCATCAAGGTTTACTGTAGACAAGTCTATTAATTCTTTATGTTCATCGTGTACATTAAGTTCGATTCTTGAAAGCGCATCTGCATTTTTATTCAAAATACCCTTTTTATAAAGTATTGTGTATTCATATTCTAGAAGTTTTAAACGCCATCTAGTTAATTTCGAATTTGGTTCTTTAACCGACATCAGCCATTGTAATGGTTTGTGATCACTAATGATTTGAAATTTCCTTCCAAACAGGTAGGGTTTAAAGTATTTTGTAGCCCAAACTATCGCGAGTAGTTCCTTTTCAATGGTGGAGTAATTTGTCTCTGAATCGTTAAGGGTTCTACTGGCGTATGCTATTGGTAAATCGGAGCCGATGTTTCCCTGTGATAGTATTGCGCCGATTGCGAAGTTACTCGCGTCAGTAGTCATATTAAATGACTTAGTAAAGTCAGGGTATTGTAACAGTGGTTCGTTTATCAACAGTTCCTTGCATAAGTTAAAACAGTTTATATACTCTGAATTATGAATATCAATATTTGCATCTTTTTTTAGACACTTAGTTAGTGGTTTTGTAAGTCTTGCGAAATATTTTATAAATTTTCGGTAATATCCGAGCAGACCTAGAAAACCTTTAAGTTGTTTGGTCGTTTTTGGAATAGGGTAGTTTTGGATGGCCAGAATCTTATCTGGGTTTGGCTTTACCCCGTCAGGAGTTACTATATGGCCTAGATACGCAACTTCCTTCCATTCTAACAAATTCAAAATGCCCATTTTCGGTATTAAATGCTGTTTTTGGTACGTCACTTTCTTCCATCTCAATTTGGTGGAACCCAGACGCTAAGTCCAGCGTCGTAAAATATTGGCAGCAACCCAGTTTATCAAGTAAGTCGGTTATGTTGAGAAGAGGGTATCTATCGAGTATTGTCTTATCGTTTAATTTGCGATAATCGATCACAACACGCCATTTAGTTTTTCCTGACGCATCTAGTTTCTTAGGCACCACCCAAATTGGTGATGACCAAGGACTATACGATGGACGGATTATATTTTGTTCTAACATTTGTTGTATTTGATGTTGAACTTCTTGTCTGTGTATTTCCGGATAACGGTAAGATTTAGTATACACAGGAATTTCATATGTGGTTTTAATATTGTGTTTAATCTTATTTGTAAAGGTAAGATATTTTTTATCTATATGAAAGATATCTTTATATTCTTTAATTAATTCAATTATGGCGGATCGTTCTTCTCTGTTCATATGCTCTGAACGGATTTTTGATACGTCAAATTTAATATTCTTGTCATCGAGTATGTTTAAACTTATATTAGGTTCTTCAGTAGTTTGATTGTATTCATCAATCATTTCAACTATGAAAGGTTTTTTTACAGTCACACACATATCGATTTCAAGTAGATTGGTAATTGTACACAATGCTTTGTAATTATTTACGCGAGTTGCGCATTCAGGTATTTCTAGTTTCTTTACCTTCATATAAGGGATGATAACATCACCATTTCTAACATTTTTTACATCAACTTCTATGACTTGTTCAGTTCTGGCGGGTACTACTATGCAATTCGTACTTTCAGTTTTTTGAATGTCACGATAGTGAAGTTGTATTTTACAACTAGGAGCTACCAATTGGTTTTGCTCTAGGTCAATAATGGCCTTTAATAATTTCAAGTTATCGAGTCCTAACAGGACATCAAAGTTAGAATGAAAATTAAACAAATAAAAATCCATGTTTAGATTTTTTTTGTTATTGAATAATTTATTCAAATTAATAATAGCTTTATGTTTCCCAGATGTAGTGCCATGTGCAGTGGCTACTTTGAATGGGTCGTATTTAATATAATTTTTATAAAATTGGTTTGCTATTTGTGGGTTTACAAATGAACGTGAGCTGCCTGTGTCAACTAGAATTTTTAATTTATTTTCAGTGTTTATAATATAGGGTAGTTGACTGTTATTATTTATAAGGCCCATCAATTCTATGTTTCCGAGGCGTTTATGCCTAAAAATCATTTTCTTGTTCCATAGGTATTTCGTCATCTATGTTTAACAACATTTGATTATTTTGATTTGGAACATATCGGTTCCTTTGGGGGTTAAACGCATTATGCGTAGATGTTGACATTGGGGTAGGTTTAGGCATTTGTGCAGTGCGATTAGTGTTATTATTATTATACCTTGGTGGGTTATTATAATTTTGGTTCGGCATATTTTGTTGATTTGGGAAACTATTGTTTTTATTAAAGAAAGGTTTGTTATAATTAAAGTTTTGGTAACGTGCATTTTGATTATAATTTTTATTATAATTTTGCGAATAATTTGCACGTTTATTTGATCTAGAAGTTTCCGTTTTATTTTGTTTTTCCAATTGGAAATCATTCGTAAGCATATTGAGAGCGGCGTTTAAATCGCCTGGATTCTTAACTCTCATTTGCGCGCCGATTGGGTCACGTAAACCGCGTAACAATGCTCTTAAAGCATTACCTCTAAAATAAAATGACAAATAATATTTTTCATGCACTTCTTGGGAATGATTTGATAAATAAGACAATTGCAAATTTAGCAAATGCTGTAACTTATTATAAAAGTCAATAGGGGATTCATTGGCATTTTGTTTAATCAGCGCAATTTCGTGATTCAAGCTATAATGATCTCGCTTGTCGCTATATGAATTTAATAAAGCTGATTTTAATTCACGCCAGTTAGTAATTATACTTGATGATATATTTTTAGCCGCTTCACCTTTTATTTCAGCGATTATACTTGACATAAGGTACTCATTTTGAAAATCTCCCTCTTCGGCTATATTATAAAATTTATTGACTAATTTTTCGCTAATTTCAAGGAAACGCGAAAGCAATTCAGATTCACCGTGAAATTCGGGAATCATTTGCAGATATTCTGCCTTTAATTGAGAAATAGCCATTGCGGTATTATTACGAATAGGGGATCTCGATCGCGAGCGGTTATGATTAGGGATGGTTGGGTCTAAGTCTGATTCTAAATCTGAGTCAATATTACGTGAGTTGACACTCATTAGGCGCGGTGAATACCTCTATATAAACTTTGTGTACTTACAGTACGTATATTATATCCATTGGTGATTGACTGGTTGAGTCAGCTCTTTGGGTTTGCTCGAAGTTCGGAGTTCCTCGGAGATGCTCTTGTAGTCCGTTCTTATATCCACTGGGTTGATTTGCACCGGCACTGAATGGGTTGTCACAACACATAAAGTTATTTGATTCGTTTCACTTATTAATTGTTGAAACAAACCGGATATTTATATTCACTAAATATCCGTTTAAGTGAATCCGTACGACTGCGCCAATTACTTTTCGTAATGAAATGTTAATCTTTTTAAAAAAAGAACAATTTATTTGATGATACGTATTGTATCGGGTACAGACTTAAACTAAACTAAAATAATGATTACATAGATTATATATAGTAATTAAATGTTGATTCAGCATCCGCATGCAGGTGCATATCCAGACGCTGACGTCGCATGCACATGCATGCGTGAACAATGGGCCCTTACATGGAGCCCTGTCTGGGTCTGATTAGTGTACGGTAGATAACATTTACATCAACCTAACTATAGAGCGTCCATACATTGTCCTTTTACGCACTTTGAAGCGTCCGAGAAGAATAAAATGTCCGTACACGGACGCCAAAAGGAAACCTTCATAAATCGATTCTGCGCATTAAGGCGAGTCAAAAGACAAAAAAATTCGGTCCATGACGCTCTATATGGCAATTTGTGAAAAAATGTATATTTTTGTGCATATTTTTAGTTCAAACCATTTGCCGCAAGAAGTTACCCTAGGGCGTCTGTGTGAGGTTATCGGCGTCGCGGGCAGTGACGCCGGGAAAGCCTCGGTTTAATATACCGTGGTTTGGATTGTCTGGTTGAGCTCCCCGTTGGTCGGAAACTTCCAGATGTGGGTGCAACCAGGAGTTCCGTGGTCGAGCGGCGTTGAGACGGCATAATGTCCGTGTAAGTGGCCGTTCAGAAACACAGCTGCGGGGGCTGAGTTTGCAATATAATTAGTTTCTTACCTTGATAGATGATTAGTTCTTATGTAAAACCGGCGGGCGGAAGCCTGTGCTGCTCGATCTAGTTACAGACTAACCGATTTTTATGCCTAAAAGCCTAGCGGGTTAAAGACTGTAAATCCCTCCTAGTTGCAAGATAAATTTGACGAGCAAAGTTTGCTTGGCTTGGTTGCTAGTTAATGCCGGGCGAGTAAAGTCATGTGTTGTATAACTATGGATTTAAATAAAATTCAGTAAACTGAGTTTGCCAACTGTAATGGTATTATCAAAATTTATTAATGAGGTACCAAACTCAACGGTGTTAAAAAATTACATAATTGCAAAAGTGCAAAATTTTTACATTTATCACAAATATTTGGGTTTAAATATTAATATAATAAACAACAGTCTAATTTTGGCATCAAAAAAAGAATAGTGGAAATCGCATCGCTCTTGGACGTTCAAAAAAGATTCTGATTTGTTCAGTGAGTTCTAACTTTTTTGTCCAAATTTCTAAAGCTATTTTGAGGGCAGCAATAAATTTGCAAGGCTCGAATAAGCCAGAATATTCTTGACACTAAAAATCAGAAGTGATCCAACCGAGCTGTGACGGTCAAAACGAATTCGTTCAATTCAAATGCGTCGCGTTTAAAACTTCAAAAAGTGACCCGTCTGACTTGGATAGACGTAGGTTGGTAACGGTTGCAGCTAGATAGTTTGTTTGTTGAAAAGCTAATAAAATCAACTATCTTCAATTTTTTTTTTTAATTAACTGCCCAAATTTTGTCTAAATTTCGTTCCAAACTTGACCCAAAAATGTCATCATTTGCATTTCGGACCATAAATCTTAAACCAAAAATTTAAAAAAATTCTCAAACAGGATGGTTTTTAAAAAATGAAAAAACAAAATTTTTGTTCTAATTGGAGTCGGAGTCGGATTTTTAGTCATGTTTTCCCGTTTCATTTTGCTGAGCCAAGCCCAGACCCCGAGTTAACTAAAATATTTCTGACACTAAAAATCAGAAGTGATCCGACCAAGCAGTAACGGTCAAAGCACCTCTGTGCAATTCAAATGCGTCGCGCTTAAAACGACCCCAAAAGGCAACCCGTCCGACTTGGATCGACGTAGCTAAGTAACGGTTGCAGCTAGAAAGTTTGTTCTAATTGGAACCGTCGGATTTTTGGCCATGTCTTCTCGCCTCAATGCTCAGTCAAATCCAATCGGGACTGGGTGAGGCTCTAATATTTTACCGCCTTCTGCGTATAGACATAATCTTCTTGTCTTAGGTTGCAAAACAAACCCGAGAACACCATTGAATTTGGAAGACATGTTAGCAAAAATATTTTTGATACTAAAAATTGGAAGTGTTTCGACCAAGCTGTGTCAAAGCGCTTCAGTGCAATTCAAATGCGTCCCGCTCAAAGTAACCGTGATTTGCCCGACTTGGATCAACGTAGTTCGGTAAGAGTTTTAGCTAAGTTTTTTTTTTGTCGAATAGCTAATGAACGCAGCATCTTTATGTTTTTAAATAAGTTGCCCAAATTTTGTTTTAAATGTTGCTCCAAATTTAACCCAAAAAAGTCTCTGTTTGCACTTTTGACCAAAAATCTGGGCCCAAAATTTAATTTCAAAAAAAAATTCTTTGACAGAATAGTATTCAAAGAATTAAAATACTAAAAAAAATGTTTTGATTGGAGCCGTCGGATTTTTGGTCTTGGCCACCACCGTATAGACATAACGTAATAGTTCAACGTCGCGGAGCAAATCAGAGTGTCCTAAATTAAAAAAAAAATTTTTAATATAATGCTGGAACTCATCATTTAAGGGTAGCTTTGGTGGATTACAAAATGCAAAATAATAAAATTGTATTTGCTCTTTCTTGGAAACAGTACCGCCCAAAAGTTTAGAAATTATAAAATTTATCAAAAAATTGGTCCCAAATCGAAATAATGCAAAAATTAAAATGACGTCACTAAATCTCTTCCCTAATAAAATTGAAATTTCACAAAATGTCTGACTTGAGTTAGCATAAATAAAAAAATCAACAACAATACGATTATTGTTCTAAGTAGGCTGATACGTTACAAATTAAAAAATTATTGTTGTTTTTATGAGCAGTCAGTTGTACTTTCTGATCTGAAGGATTTGGCTGATGTGAATAGTTTTAAATATTAACAATTTGATTTTTTTAAATTAAATATTTATGATCAAAAAATTACTTTAGTGAGTATATTGTCAAAGTGTTGATTGATTTGTGATAAAGAATTTGTGAAAATGGTTTCTCATACTACTACTACTAATAATAGTCAGTTTTAATTGTATATATTGTGGATTTTTTTTATTTTTTTACACATAGAATAGTTTTTTTTTTCCACGTTAATAAAAACACAGCTGAATTAATAAGACATTCAAATCCTAAATTTAATACTTAAGATTTACATTTTCCAAAAATTATATGTACCACTTGTTGTTTAGCACTAAAAGATAGAAAGAATGATAATCCTAAAAGAAACATTTCTACAATACCGAATTTTGAAAAAAAAAATTCTTAAAGGTACTCGAAATAAAATTGATTGTAATTGCTATATAAGTATAACTGCAAGAAAAAACTTTAAATCTGCAGTAATGAAAGGTAGAGAACATATAAAAATCTTAAACCCAACACTGCAACAATTGTCTGCACAAAATGTTTCTCAACCATAGAAAAGAAACAATCCCATAAAAAAACAACCAGTAACATAACAAACAATATGGTTGCGGAACTGTCTGATCAGTAAAGAATTGCATCATACAGCAGCTCTAAAAAAAGATTGAAGAAAATTGTTATCAATCCCAAACAAATTAAAAAGATTTAGATCAGTTTGGAGAAACTATTGAATTATAAATCTATCATGAATGTGTCTGCGTTATATATACAAAAAACGAACTAACTTTTTTCGGTCACCAACTGGTCAACGCAAATGTATTCTTGCCCATTTCTCTGAAGATATAAAGAATAGGAAATTTGACTTTGATTCCATTATAAAAATTGATTTCCTAGGTTTGATGTTGGTAATGGAAATTCAACCAAAACAATTAAAAGACCAATAGTGTAGGGTAACGTTTCTGAAATATTTGATATAGTAAGTAATAAACGTGGAGAAAAGGGTAATGTTGACATTAAAATAATGGCAGATGGCATTTTTTTAAAATATCTCTTAGCATATTACCTGAGCTAGAAAATAACACAAATGGAAGATTGTTGAGATCTAAGTATAAGAACAGTGCGGACTTTGGTAAAGCTACAAATGTAAAAAAGATTATTTTGTTATGTATTGTTCCCGATGTAAAGGAAAGTTATAAGAATCTAAATTTAATGAAAATTGTTTTGTATGATTTCTCATTCAAGTTCTTTTTATGAATTATTAGTTGGTAATGACAATGACGACAAGGAAGAAAACAATAACATTAATAAGTTTTTATTGCAGTTTAATTAAATTTAATTTTACATTTCTTAAATTAATTGTTAGAAATTGCAAATTTGAAAATAGAAAACAAATGCTTCAGGCTGAAGCCGTTCGGAAATTTAAGAAATTTCTTCAAAATATTTCAATCTAATGGATGTAATAAGAAATTTGCTATGTTAAGTAAATCAGTAGTGAATCTTCTACTCTTCAATGAATACGATGATGTAACTGTTATTCAAAAATTCATAGTTTGGAACAAACTAATAAAAAAATTAGATCGTAAACAAGTTTATATTTGGTCAAAACAGTTAAAAATAATATCAAAAAATTACTATGGCAAAGTTTTTGCGGGAAATGCTTACCGAACAATGTTGAAAAACTCTGATATTCTTGTTAGTGACAATATACTAGGAAATATCAGCTCATTGATAATTATTCCATACGTATTATGTTTCAAATTAATAGATAAAATTGTAAATCTATGTTTCTCTACATCAAAACCGGATGAAAAAATCTTAAATTTAGAAATTGCTAACTTGAGAAAATATTTTGAAGCAACGGACTTTATCGAAACAAAACTTCATATTATTTTATACCATTTACTTCATGCGCTATATTACTTGAGTTTAGGTTTAGGTCGATGGTCGGAACATGCTGGTGAAACTATTCATAATGAATTTAAAATTGTCTAGTCTCGTTATAATATCAATATAATTAATAATCCACGTTATACGGAAAGATATAAAAACGCAATTGTCGACTTTAATACATACCACATTTAATTTTTCAAACTTAATAACATTCTATTGTAGAAGGTTTTGCAATAAAAAGTTTCATTTTGAATAGCAGGCTATTTGGGCAGCTGTCAATTTTGAAGCTATTATCTTTGACATTTGACAAGTAAAAACTACGCCGTTATTAAAAATGGAACGATACACGCTTCAACAACGCATTGAAATTAATAAAATTTACTACAAAAATGGTGAAAATTTTTCAGTCACTGTTCGCAAAACTAAAACACTTTTTGGTCGTCGTAAAGCACTTTCTCGGCCGGCAATAGAAAACCTAGTGGAAAAATTTAAGCTGTTGGAACAAGTTTGTGATGTAAGAATCAAAAGCGTGTGCATCGCTTAAGAACACATGAGAATATTGCTGATGTAGCCTGTAGTGTTGAAGAAAACCCAGGTTTGTCAATTTCTTGTTGATCTTTGGAATTAGACATTCCACAAACGGCATTGAATTGTATTTTGCACTTTTGACTTAAGTCTTAAGGCTTTTAAAATTCAGTTACCACAAGAACTTAAGTTGGTCAATCACCATAAACGTCGTTTCTTTGCTGATTGTGTCTTTCAAATGCATCAAAATGATCTGGAATTTCATCAAAAAATCATCTTCAGTGATGAGGCCCATTTTTACCTCGGAGGCTACGTTAATAAGCAGAATTGTCGCATTTGTAGCTCAGAATATCCAAGAATGGTTGTTGAAAAGTATTTGCATCCTCAACGTGTCACTGTTTGGTGCGGTTTTTAGGTTGGCGGTGTGATTGGACCCTACTTTTTTTAAATATGAGGCTGGTGCAACTGTTACGGTAAATGGATGGCGCTACCAAGCTATGATTAATGATTTTTGATGACCGGAATTGAAAGATATTGATGTGGACGACGTTTATTCTCAGCAAGACGGCGCTACGTGCCACACAAGCAACAAAACAATCGCAATTTTGCAAGAAAAGTTTTCTGGCCGTATTTTTCCCAAAGAGGTGATGACAATTGACCACCGAGATTTTGTGATTCAACATCTTTAGACTTTTTTCTTTGTGGTCACGTGAAAAACAAGGTTTTTGCCAATGCTTCACAATCAATTCAAGACCTTAAAGATGGAATTTGTGAAGTTATCGAGGACATACAGCCTCAAATGTGCAAATTGGTCATGAAAAATTTCATAAAAAAAATGTGGTACTGCAACCGTAACCGTGGCGGCTATTTGACTGATATTGTTTTCAAATGTTAATGGCATATCTTTCTTTTTACAATGAAATAATAATTTATTGATTTTTCTTAAAAAATTTCTGAAAAAATGAAATGAAATGAAACCTCTTATTGGAAAACCCTATATTTCAAATACATGTTAATAAATTAAATACACAAATTATTTTGAGTAATACACTTAGACATAAACTGTAATTATTTAAAAACTTTTCAATTTCTTTAATTTTTAGTGTTTACAAACTTTTGGGCACTACTGTTTTCAAGAAGGAACAAATACAATATTTGTATTTAATATTTTTTTATCTTTGCATGCTACTCTAAACATTAGCAAAAAGATTTAGTGTCGTCATTTTAATTTTTGCATTATTTCGATTCAAGACCAAATTTTCTATAAACTTTAATATTTCAAAATTGTTGGACGGTATTGTTTCCAAGAAAAAGTAGATACAATTTTAATATTATGCATTTTGTAGTTTACGAAAACTACCCTGATCAGAAACAATGAGTTCTAACGTCGTAATTTTTATCAATTATTTTTTCAATTCAGGACACCTGTTCGTTGGATTTGCAAAGCTTGAGTTATCCAAAATGTATCCGACACTAAAATTGCAGTGAATTTTATATTATTTTCTACTTAAATCTAAAAACCAAAAGAGTTACTCAATCAGTACTAAGTGGGTATATTATTGTTTATTTTTTGTTGGACGCCGTATAGTTAATTTACTACGGATATTCTATAAATAGACTGGTCAAACTGGTTTGGACGCTTTATAGTATGCACAATCCGTGTCAAATATGTATATCTACAATAGAAAACATGTTGCAACACTGCCGGACGCTTTAAGGTAGCAAACAGGACGCTCTATAACACATATTTATGTTTTTTTGTGTATATGTAAGACGCTCAAAAACAGAAAAATGTACGGACGCTAAAAGGTAGTTTTATGTACAATAGAAAAATGTTTTAATTTGTATTTAATAAGAAAACCGCGTTAATCTTTTTGAGCTCTAGTATATACACCTGCGAGCACTAGAAGTACGTTTTTGTTAAGGGACGCCCAATGACAGTTTCTCATAGCGGACGCTTTATAGATACCGAGATGTAAATATATATATACAATTAAAATGCACAAAATAAAATATTAATAAAAATACAAACTATCCACTGATGCAACAGTGCTTTAATTTAACAAAGATATCAGCGTAGCCATAAATAATTTAAGTGACTGTATAAAATGTATATCTAAATGACTACACAAACGGTTATACATAAAAAATATTTTATATACAGGCGAGCTGTAAGCTATATTGCTATATATCCTGGGCAAGTAAAATAATTGCTGAAATCTACATGATAAACGGGGAACATTAAATGAAAGCTTTTTTATTAAATATGAACAATCAATCAAATTATTCATTAATTTCTATAGAAATGATTGTGTAGAGATTATTTGCCTAATTTTTAATGGAATAAAGTTAAATGTATTAAGTAATGCAGTATGATTGAATAATAATTGGTGTTTGCAAGTGTTTACCTAATAAATAAATAAATAAATATATAAATATCCACTTCTAGAAGATATAGGTTTTTTTTAACTCCATTTTTTTTAGTGTTGCCATTTTTTCCTTACATCGGCATTAATAGTCTCTCTCTATAGTCTCTAATCTAAACTAATTAATCTTTTCCTTACTAACTCTTTAATAGTATTCAGCCACATTTTATGCAGTTTTTCCAAGCCTTGCTTTGTTTTACTTAATTTTCATGATACTATTTTGCTGTTCAATTAGAACTTATGTTTAGATACTCGCTTCAATACGTCTGTAATGCCTGTTTTTTTTTACAAATAATATCGCTCAAGATTACTTCAAATCTGTACACTTGAGCAGTCAGAGTACATCTGTCTCACATTCTATGTTTAAAAACTTTGGTTTCTATAGTTAATGTTACTTGAGTTTTATGATTAATAATCAAAGTTTTGGTGAAACTAGATAGGATACGCTACAACTGAGGCAACTTTTGCACTTTTAAAACATTCAATTTTTAGTTTGCTGTTACGCTATATCTGCCGATTGCTGATGCTTATTGACTATGCTTTCTATGCCTTTCAGTTTTTAATTATTATGTAGAAAACAGTTGAGTTTATTAGTTCGTATGCCTATTTTTTCTCTCTAAACTAAAACAGTTTATTGAAGTATGATTGCTGAGTGCACTGCAGCTACTTGATGCCACCGCCAATAAGTGGTGCCCAACCGATATAACAAAAGTGGTTGGTAATTCCTATAGGTACTATTCTTAATAACACCCACTATATTCTAAACAATGTCATAGACAGAGTAACACGTTTGATGGCCAACAGATAAAAAAACAGGACCTAATCTCCAAAAGTACTACTTATGCAAAAAAATAATTCACAAAACCAAAACAATGAGTTGTCTTATATTAAGGGACTAAAAAAAAAGAAAAAAAAGTTGTTCAGCATATAGTGCTTTTTAAAGTCACGCATGTGAACTTTAGCTTGAAAAGAATAGCAACAAATTTGTTATACAACAAATGCATAGATCAAAGTCCACTATTACGCCTTAGCGTCAACTTAGCCAAAAAAGCTCACAATTGTGCTATAGTTTGTGTTGTGATTTTCCCTATTTGAAAACTGCAAAGATACCAAACTTGCAAAATAAGTTGTAACATTCTAAACAACGGCAACTAATTTTTGAAAAGATTGTAAAATTCTTGATTATCAATGTGATTATGTGCTCAACAAACTTGGAATAGCAAAACTACAAATGGCAAGTATGTGAAGAGGAGAGCTTTTACAAAAACTTTAATATAAAACTTACAACATCAGGATAAGGAACATATCTAAAAGAAAAACACAGAGATTAAGAGACAACCCGCAAACTAGTGAGTAGTGACATTGCAACCTTAGAACTAGCTGCATGCAAGCAAAAAGGACGTTAACTAAAACAAACAAAAAAACATTGTACAAACTGGGACTGGTTAATCTAGCTAAAAAAATATACAAAAAACAAAATAGTTCTGAAGAAAACAATAGCATAAGCCAAAAAAAACATAAACGCGCTATGCCAAAAAATGTACAACTTGTAGAATCTTATGACCATAACCGAGAAGATTAAGATGCGTTTACTAATCTACTTGCCAAACAATAAACTGGTTTAAATGGCAAAAGAGTTGTTTCCTAAGCAGCCAAAAACAGCATGGCCAAAGTTTGCAATTTTTTAAATACTTAAAAATTTACGTACCTAAGAAATTTGCTAAACTAAAAAAATAAAACCGGATAGAAAAAGCCAGAAAAAAATAAGTTCATTTTTAAAAAATTACAGGCTAAACAAACAAATACAAGTTATTGCAGCTAATACTCCAAGGAAAAGTAAAAGACAAAAAAGACCAGGGCAAAGGACAAGTTTATAGCTAAGGAACTTACAAACGTAGTTCAATACAACTACCACCAAACTATTTTGTACTTCCGCAAACAAAATCAAAATAGCGTAGTGGATAACCAACATCCGGTAAACATGCTAAGAAGAAGATATAACAACCCGATGTAGAGCAAAATAAATAAATTCATAAAATATAAAGTATAAAGATATTTTTGTTAGAACTCAAAGTAAGATTGCCAGAATAGTGGTTTACTTCTACAGAACGGCATCTAAAAAGAATATACGGAACCAGCATTAGTACAAAAAAGTAAGGGCAGAAAAGATACTATCACAAGATGGCAAAACAAGTAGAACAAAAATAACGACACGTGCCACACGTAGACAAAAATGTTGATACTAGCAATATCTTTGTAGATTAAACAAAAACACGACTTTATTGAATATACCTTACCCAGTTTCTTACGGGACACAAAGGTTTTTTCTAGTTATCTGCACAGATTTAAATTAAGAAACAATGACAAATGCACATACTGTGAGCTGAGAGGTGCTTCAGCAGATAGAAGCAAAGAAAGGAAAATAGTTACTGATGCCATGGGCATAAAAATTACGGTTGTAAATCTGGTTAAACTTATGCTAGAAAGCGAGAAAAACTGGCAGTACATCGCATAAATAAGATACTGAGCTACAAAAAATGGAAAAAAAATTATTACAAGAAAGTAAGCAAAGCTATACCACAAAATAATCCCGCTAGAGCTTATGAGAAACAAAGAAAAAGTAAGCTACTTTTAGATAAGTATAAGACAGTCTTACACCGCTATGTAAAATGGTGGTAATAATAATAATAATAATAATAATAATAATAAAATGTTTTTTCAATTGCCATTTTTACAAGGTTAAAAACTAAAGTGTGAATTAAATCATTTTGGTAAAAAATACTGAAGTTTTTTACTTTCAAAAAGTCTTATAGTCTTGTTGGAGTTTCAGCTGTCAGCTCAAAACCGATGCTTAAAATGTAATATAGAAAAAAAGAAAAAATTGCATTTTTTTGCAATTTTTGTTTCCTTTCAAAGAACGAGTTAATCTCAACAAAAAATGTAAAATTCGATTTGAGCATTTAAAAATTCACAAACAAAATTCCGGCTATAAATCAGCACAATAACAAAAACCTCGCCACAAAGGTCAGCCGGTAGTTTTTTCCCCAAAAACCAACCTTTGCATGCCGCTAACTCAACAAAAGTCCCAGATTTGTGTTCTTCAAAATATGCGTGTGTACATATAGTCTGCGTTTATTTTATATTTGAAATTACAGTAATTAAAGACATAAAAATGATCAAAATTTAAACTAATCTATTTTAGGTTATGATCTAGGTTTTTCTTATTTGTTAGTCACATGTAAAAACATAATTTTATAAGTTTTTAATGGATTATGTTTTATTTTTCTGTTACCGTAATTTGAAATTCATTATTAAAATTGTGAATAATGAACTACCAAACACATATATAAACAGTAATAACAAACACTTAAAAACGCGTACATAATTACATTTATTTTTAATGAAAAGTTTTAGAGATCAATAAACAATTAACCATATCACGTTGAATACTTATTTTAACAAAACTTGTTTATTATAAAACGTAATTACAATGCGGTTGTTACCAATAATAATTGTTTTTGCAACATTACAACATATAATATTAGCAGAATTATTAAGTTGTGCTCTTAATAATAGTCATTGTGTTTACATTTCCATTGATGATAATATAAAAGAAATTGATTTAATCAAGAATGAAATGTTTAACCAATACATACCGTTAATGGTTAAAAGCTTTGAAACTTTGCACTTAGTAAGCACAACTTGCATACCTGATGCTTACATATTGGTATCCAATAATTTAGAAAAAATATCATCAACTTTTATAGATGATAAATTTTTACCTTATACAAGAGTAGTGATAATACATTTAAATCTAGATTTAAAACAAAAGATATTGATAGAAGCTACCAATTTAAAAGCATTGGATGTTATAATTGTTAATACAAGCAATAAAACCATAACATCATTAACTAAAGGCAATATGAAAGCATGTAATGATTTTATCAGAATTGATTGGAATGCATGGATACCAAAATTTGTTAATAAAACTTTTAACATATCACTATTTAACCATCCTCCTTTTATATATTATAATTCTATTAAAGGTTTGTTTAGTGGCATTGAAGGGTATATAATAAACGAAGCTTTTAAAGACATACCCGTAAAATACAAACAACATCCACCATTACATTGGACAGTAGCAAGGAAAGAGGTTGAGAATAATATAAGCGATTTGTCATGTTGTGGAATATGGGCTGTGGTTTTAGACCCTGATAATTACGACTACTCGCATCCCTATACAGATTGCGGTGTGACATTTTTAGTACCAAAACCAAAACCTAAACCATTAAACCATTTTATTTATCAAATTTTTAATTTACATTTGATTTTAATAATTACTGTTGATATAATAGCATTGACTACAATATTACAATTAATTAATTCCTACTTGCATCAAACTGAACTAAACAGTGTGGATTATTTCATAATTTTATTTCAAATTTTAATCAACAACACCATCTGCGCTTTTCCAAACAAAATTTCACAAAATATTTTGTTAATGTCATGGTGTTTAACCACATTACTACTAACAACTGCTTTCTCGGCTGGTATAACTAACGTTTTATCATTGCCTCGGTATGAGGAACCAACCTACACTTTAAAAGATATGGTTGATCAAAAAGTTTTATTTATACAACGCACTCGTTCCGGTATTATGAATTCGTCTAATAATAAATATCTTAAAAAATTTTTGCATCACTCAACTTATTTAGACAACAATAATGTTAATTTATATTCAGGTGCACATAGTATTTCATATTGTATGGGTTTTGTTGAATTTCCGGTTTATATGGAAATTGATAGAAATGATATGATGATGCTTAAGGAATGCTTTGAAAATAATATGATGGTGTTTCCATTAAAAAAAAGATCACCGTTTAAGAAATTTTTAGATAAAAAGATAATCAGATTTTCAGAAGTTGGTTTAACTAATAAATGGTTTCAAATGGCAGTGCAGCAGGATTATCATGTTTTAAAATATGAAGAAGATTTGATGAAAGCTTTTCCAGATATTAATGAAACCAATTTATTTACAATGTCCCATGCTTATAGCTTTATTAGTTTGTTGCTTGGAGGTTATACTATATCTACAGTGGTATTTATACTGGAGGTTATATATGACAAAATATTTAATAAATAATATTAATTCATTTATGTTTGTAGCAAATAAAATTGCATTTTAATTTGTTGTTCAATTTTGAGAAATGATTTAATTGTTTACGCACATATTGAAATAAAGTTATTTTTTTCTAACATCTTTTTTATTTACTTAATTGTTAATAAAAAAATAATACAATAAATTATAATTAAATAAAAAAAAGTAAAATCAATCAATGTACACTGCAGGGCAGCTTTCATAGTTCTCAGCGCGTATATTATAAAACATAACATTAACATCGACCTTGTCTAGGATTAAAAAAAGAAAAAAGACTATTCCGGGCCAGATGGCTTTTATCATCTAAACCCTTATGCAATTCCCATACATGTATCATAGCAAAACTTAAACTAAAGTTAATGCCATTAATGCCAAATTGTAAGCGTGTTCAAAACATTGCTAACACATGGCTGCAATGGAAATGCGCACCACATTAGATGGAAAAGCACCAACATATTTTATAATTTAATATTAACATTATGAGTAAAAGTAACTTGCCCACGTTCATAAATGCAACGCAAAGTAAAGTTGTTAACCTAATAACAAAGCAAGTAAGTATCATCAGACCACGTATACATTCAATTCAACATTAAATTAGAAGATACACTTTTACAGGAATATAGAAACTTACTAGAATGCACATAACAAAATACTAGTTAGTCAAATTAGGGGTTGTCCTAGGGCAGCAAAAACAAGTTACAAACTGGAAATAATGACAGATTTGTTAACTCTACAAAAATAGTTTCTGAAAGTAGCTGTTTAAGCACACTTAAACACATCTTCAACAATATTACTTGGTAAAATATGGAGCTTGACAAAGCAAGGGCTAGAAGCTGAGTCTCATACAAAATCATTTTAGCAGCATATTTGTTGTATGAAATAAAAGAGCAAAAAAAGACTCCTAAAAGAGAATGGCGTCTAAAGCAAACTTACATGTTTTCACTTTCAGAAGGCTATTAGCAAATATTGCGCTTTAAATATTGAATTCTTTTAGATGAAAGAAAAAGATTATACAAAGACTGTCTACAAATGCTACTGCAGATACTTTTTTTTTTGGCTCTACAAATTGCTGCAGCTTTCAACCAAAAAATCCCGCAAACAAAAAATACTAAGTGGAGGCAAATGCTAAAGTAAATAAAAACATTGTAAAGTGGAAATTGTTTAAACCATTCAAGTTACCAGAAGTTCATAAAATCTATTCTATCATGTTACATAAGAAGTTGACTATTCTAAAAAAGTTTCTATCTAAAATTTTTAAAGTCAATTAACATTTTTATAAACACCAAGCTGCTTAAGAGTAGATACAGTAATATTTATACTATAACCAAAAAAACTAACTAAAACTATTTAAAAAACGAATTGTATATATATACAAAATAAAGTTTTTTTTGCACCAATACTAATATGCATACTAACCAAAAAAACCTTGCAAACTGGTTATATGTCAGAAAATTGCTTTGGGAGCTTTTTTAGACATTGAAGAAATCTTTGACATCACTTGCCCATTAATAAAGAACAGAAAAATAGTACCTCTCATTCAAAACTCGATACATAAATCCCAAACTGTAGCAATTATTTTATATTTTGATAAGACTGTAAGAGCTAAAGTTGTTAGCGGATCTCCACAAAGTAGTGTGTTATTACTTCTACTGTGGTTCCTTGTCACGAACAATCTACTGCAAATATTAAGTAACAAAGGCGTCTTTGCTCTAAACTATGTCGACAAATAGTTTGGAAAAACTGTATCTAATCTAATCATGCAGAGTGCACTAAATATTTTCAAAAAATGGTGCAAGACGGAGAAAATATTATTTATAAAACAATAAAAAACCAAAAGATTAAAAAATTTACAAACGTGTAGACAAAAGAACTTAACTACCTGTGGCTTACGCTAAATACTAAAATAACTTTTTATACTTATTTAGAAAATATGACTACAAGGCTATCCGGGTGATTTTTTCAACCAAAACAATGGTTGTACAAACACTAGAACTAACACTAAATATGGCTAGATATACATATATGCTGTGGTGGTTCATCCCAACTAAGTGCAGACATATTATCACGTACAAAGCACTAGTATGAGATAAAAACAAGAGTTGTTTTTATCTCATACTAGTGCTTTACGGCAACTAAGTAAGTAAGAATTTTATTATTAGTATTATTACATATATACATTAAACTAAAAATTAATTATAAAACTATCTCTAGCAACAAATTAAAATTAAGATAAAATGAATATGTATTTTTAATGTATAAAATAAAATAAAAAATGGTTTCGTCCCTCTCTCATCGTCCTGAGGTTTGTTGGTATTCATTCCCGTCTCAGGCTATCGGTATTGAGGGCTCGTTTGAGTTGTTTTCTTTATTTATTTAATTTATATTTTGTCATAGTAGCATGTGTTTTATTTTTAGGTATGTAGTTAAGACTTTTTATATATGTTGGCAGATTATTGTATTGCTTTGTAGTTTCTGTTGTTAGTGTCTGTCTGCATTTAACAGTTGTATATTTTGTAGTCCTTATGTGCGATTTTCTTCTTGTTTGGTGGTTGTGTATTTTTTTGTTTGACTGTATTTTTATATTGGTTTTTATCATTTTGTGAATTATTTTATATAGCAATAGTATATTGTTCAAGTCTATCATCTTATTTATATTTAATTTTTCCTTGTATAGTTCAGTTGAAGGTGTTTTTCTATCCAGTGTGTATAAAATTTTGATTATTTTATTTTGTTGTCTTTGTAGTTTGTTTATGTTTTTTTGGTTGTGTTTCCCCAAATATGGTTTAGGTACTTGTTATATGATGCAAATATTGCATAATAAACTGATTTTTTTGAGTTTTTTGGTAGGTAATTTCGTATTTTTGTTACAGCCGCTATTGTTGAAGAATTTTTTTCACAAGTTTGTTTATGTGAGCATCCCATTTCAGGTTTTCTTGAATAGTCAGACCCAGGTAATTCACTTCTTTTATTAGTCTTATAGTTTTGCCATTTATTGTTATTGTTAGAGGGGTTTCCTGTTTGTTGTTAAAAATCATGTATTCTGTTTTTGTCTTGTTGATAGTAAGTAGGTTGTTGTAATACCATGTTTCTAAGGTTTTCACGTCTTCTTTAATGACCTTTTCTAATTCTATTTTTTTTTTCCAAATATATAATGCATGTGTCATCAGCATATATAGAGTGTTCCATGTAATCTAAGTTCTAAAATATCATTCGTGTATAGTATATATAGTGTCGGTGGCAATATTCCTCCTTGTGGTATGCCGTAATCAGCTTGTAGTGGTTTGTTTTCTGTAGAGTTTACTTTTGTTTTTTGTGGTCTGTTTTTAAGGTATGTGTCTATTAGATTTAGTTCTTTACCCTTTATTCCAATTGCTTCCAGTTTTTTAATAAGTTTTGTTTTGGATATGGTATCAAATGCCTTTTTCATGTCGATGTACATTGCTACTACAGTTTCTTTTTGGTTCACTTTACGCTTTATATGGTCTATGAGATCATATGCAGCTGTTTGTGTTCCAGAATTTTGTTGAAACGCATACTGTTGTTTGATAATTATGTTGTTGTTGTTTATGTGTTCAGTTAGTCTAGTATGAATCACTTTTTCTAGTATTTTATTTAGTGTTGATAGTAGTGATATAGGTCGATAATTTTCTGGTTTTGTTTCATCTTCTTTTTTATGTATAGGCACTATTATTGTTTGTTTTATGTAGCATGGGTAGATACCTGTTTCAATAACTTTATTTATTATGTTTACCAATATTGGTGTTAGAATGGTTTTGTTTTGTTTTATTATGTTGTTTGTAATTTTATCAAAACCTGGTGTTTTGTTGTCTTTCAATTTTATGATTATTTTATTTATTTCTTCTTGCGATGTGCAATCAAAGTGAATGTTGTTTATTTTTCTTTTTATTGTTGTAGTTTTTGGTTCTTCATTTGTTCTTGAGAGTTGTTTTTCTGCTAGTTTTTTTCCAATATTTGTAAAATAATCATTTATTTCATTTGTTATTTCCATTGGTATTTTAGTTGTTGTTCCATTTTCTTTTAATATTTGTTCAATGTTTATTTATTTAGAAATCTTTTTGTTAAGCTGTTTGTTTATTAATTCCCATAGTTTTGTGGGATTATCTTTGTTTGATTGAAACTTGTTTTTATAATTCAGTATTTTGGTATTCTTTATGTTGTATAATGTTTTCTTTTTTTGTTTGCAGTATTCGATATTTATTGTTTCATTGTTTGGGTTTCTAAGGGGATTTTTGTGAAGTTTGTTTCTTTTTTTAATGTTGTCTAGGACTTCTGTATTGATCCATGGGCTTTGTTCTGTTCTTTTTAACCTCTTTGTAGTTTGGTTACTTTCTATAATTTGTTGTAGTTTTTTTGACAAGTTTTCAAAACTATCTATTTCTTTTGTGTTCATGTTGTTAATTTCTTTAGTTATTTTGTTGTGATCTGTGAAAATATGTTCAAAATACTCATATTTTTGTTTATTAGTTTTTTGCTTTGTTTTTATTTTGGTTATTAATTCGCAGTGATCAGATATATTTGATGGAATTATTGTTAGATCTTCTACTTCTTGTTTATTATTTGTTATAACATGGTCCAGTATAGAGCTTTTTCCATTTGGGTTAGGGTTTTTTCTTGTGTAGTATTGTATTGATGTTTTGTATACTATTTTGTAACCATGTTCTAATAATATGTTTTTATATTCTCGTGTCTCGTTATCGTTTTCTGCAATATTGACGTTTAAATCGCCTATTATTATTTGTAGTTTCTTTCTGTTGATGATATTGTTTTTTAGTGTCGTTTTAAGATCTCTGAAGTTTATTCGTGGAGGTTTGTAGATTAGGGTAATTGCTGTATTTTCTTCTTTTAGTTGTATTGTTAATATTTGTATATCTTTTATTGTTTTATTTGTTATTAATTTATATTTTGTATCTTTTTTAATATACAGCGCAATTCCAGCTCCTTTGGTGCTTCTTGAATTATATTTTGCATTGTAATTATCTAGTTTATAAAAGTCTTGGTTATATGGTTTTAACCAAATTTCTGTTATTGCAATTATAGTGGGTTTATTATATATTGTAGGAATGAGTTCTATTTCTTCATATTTGTTTTTTATACTTCTGGCATTATGTAAATATATTGAATACATTTTGAATTGTTTTATATGTTTTTTTTTTTCTTTTAATTTAGGTTTTCTATTTTTGCTTTTCTATGTCAGAAACGTTTTTAATTTTAATTTTTGTGCTTGTATCAGTGTTTCTTATGTATATGTTCCCATCTCTGGTCCATAAATATTTGTATTGAGACTTTTTTTTTTGTTCTCTTGCTTTAAAGAACAGCATGTTTGTATGTGCCGTTAGTTGTTCGTTTATGTATATTTCGTTGGAGTTTCTATTCAAATCACATTCTATTGTAGTAATTGATTCAATTTTTGTTTTGTTTTCAAAATATTTTCCTTGTCTTCTTTATTTTTCAATTCTACAATTATTGGACTTCTTTCATTTAAGTTGTCTTTTCTGTATGCTGATTTTATTTGATCTTTTTTTTATATTTGTGTTTAGCGTCTTCATTATTTTTATCACAACTTCTTCTGATTTTTCATTTTTCTCCTGTTTGTCGACTGTATTTCTTCTTTTTCGGTTTTTTCAAGTGTTATTTCTAATGTTTCTACTCTTTCTATTAATTCTTCATTTAATTTATCAGTTTTTTTTTAGTTGCTTTTTAATTTCTTTATTTTCTTTAAAAATCTCATCAAATTTACTACTCATATATTCTACTACTAAACTAAGTAAATTCTAAAGTTAGCATGTTTGCTTCTATAGCTGCCATAAAAACACTGGTATTATTACTACTACTTCTTTTTGGTCATAATAATAGGTTGGAATTTACAAACCAGAAATAACAAATGTATTACATGAAAACAAGACACAAAAGGTAAGATTAAAAATGTAATAGATTGTTGCATTTGTATGAAATAAAAACGTCGATTTTAAATAGATCCCAGATGAGAAGCAAATTTAACTCCAAATTTCATACTGACCCGTCAGTCTCTTTATAGATTCTGGAAAAGACAAAAATTTTACCATAACAAATCACAGATAAGAACACATATACATATATAGCGACATTATACGCACAATATGATCCAAAGAACACTTACAAGTTGAAACCTATTAAGTGGAATATTGTGGGCCTATCGCAAACACGTCGGAAAATACGTTCCAACTAGCACCTCAAACAACACAGAAATAGAGCAAATGTATAAAAATATAACAAAAGCAAAACAATTAAAAAAATTACATTTCACATTAGTGATAGGAGATTTCAACGCCAAAACTGGTTAAAAAACCAACAACAACAACGGCTAGTATATTGGAAAACATAGTCTTGGCAAAAGGCAGTAGAAGAATACTGGCAAACCATCTTGAAAAAAAATTATTGTACTGTTTAAATACGTTTTTTTAAATTGTCATAAAGGAGCCTAGACAATTTGGTGAGAAACAAGATCAACTTTATTTTTGCAAATAGCAGATGAATGTGCAAAGTTGTCGAAATCTTGAACAGGTTTGATACAGAAAACGATCACCGGATGGTTGGAGCAAAAATAAGAACAAACCTTAAGTAGAAAAAAAAAACTAATAAAGTGAACAAGGTAGGGAACACGCAAAGAGTTAGAAACCAACAGAAATTATCAAAACACTTGCAACTCACAAAAATTACAAACATACGCATAGATCAATTTGCAAAAAAAATAGAAACCGCCACCCAAGTAGCAACAAAAAAAATATGCGGAAAAGTAAAACGTGTTAAGTGCTACCACCAAGATAAGCATAGAGCAACGAAAAGTACAAAATACTGAACAAAAAAATAAAAACAGACATTTGCAGAGACATATAATTATACAACTCCAACATGATTCAAACAATACCAATATGAAAGTGTTCAGATCCAACTAGAAGAACAAGAATATCAAACTTTAAAACAAAGACGGAATAAACAGTCAGACTTAGAACATCTAATAAAAGTAATTCAAGAGTTTTACACTGACCAATACTTGTTAAAAACACATGACAACAAAACGACTATATCATGTAAAGCACAAAATGTAAGGTCAAAAAACATACCAGAAATTTTCATCCAAAAAATTAAGTGTTCTTAAGGAAGATGAAAAATGGCAATTGTTCGGGAGAAGACCAGATCACAACTGAAATGTTAAAACTAAGTAGAATCAATATTAAAAAAGCAGTGTAAATACCTGCAAAAAGGCAAAATCCCAACAAAATAATGATAGTAATATTTTTGTTTAAAAAAAGAGACACTACCAATATACAAAATTACCGTCCAATTAGCGTGTTATCACACCTCTACAAATTGTTTACAAAAATAATTTGCAACCAAGCTACAGAGAAACTTGACTTCTATCAGCTAGTAGAGCAAGCAGGATTTTGCCACCTACAAACACTATGCAATCTAATGCCCCTATCCACATAGCGTTTGTTAACTACCATAAAACATTTGATTTGGTTGAGACTTGGTTAATCCTAAAACTATGAAAAATGCAAGAGTGCACTCAAAATACACCACTATAATCAAGAACATTTATAGAAAAGCTGAAAAACTCATCACCAATAAAATAATTATAACGAGGGAAGTGCGTTAAAGAGATACTATTTCACCCAAGCTGTTTACCTTATGCCTAGAAGGCGTTTTTAAACAATTAAAATAAGAATAAAAAGGTGTAAAGATTGATGGGACACACCTTAGCCACCTTCGTTTTGCTGACAATATTGTCATCATCTCAAACGATCCCGCTGAAATAGGAGAAATGCTCCAACAACTCAATCAAGCGTCAAGAAACATCGGGCTAAAAATGAATCTAAGCATGACCAAGATTATGAGCCCTAGCAACCCCTACATTTCCATAGACAACAATATTATTGAGTGCGTTGAACAATATATCCACCTCGGTCACACTATTAAGTTAGGGAAGAGAAACCAGCATTGGTCTTAGATGAGCAGCGTTTGGTAAACACAGCACATCCTAGAAAACAAAACAATACCAATAAATCAAAAGCAAAGTCTACAACATGTGCGTTCTACCAGTAGCTACATATAGGTTCAAAACCTAGTTCTAACCGACTAAGAACAACACAAAGGACAATGCTAAAACTATTACTGAAGGACATAATTACGAGAGAAAGGAGTAACTGAAATAGTAAAACGAATAAAATGTAGCTAGATGTTGCATGTTGCATGGCAAAGCAGTGACAAATAGATGCTTAAAACCATAGAATGGCGTCCAAGAACAACAACCAGAAGTAGACCCAAAAAAGATGGCTAGAGATTAAAGCGGCCGCTAGTAGCCGGTGGTATCAAAAAGCACAAAATCGACAGACCTGGAAATGAAACAAAAAGGTCTATGTCCAAGAGTAGATAAATAACGGCTTATAAAAAAAACCCGCAGTGCAGAGACGTAGGTACTTTGAGTAAAAATTATACTTACATTTCTAATATATTTTTCTAGATGTGTAAAGACACTATTACGTTTTATTGTCAAAAATAAAAAGTAAACAATTTATAAAATTTCTTTTTATCATGTATGTAAATTTATTTAGATTGTTGGTAGCCAAAAAAGTATATTTTTAGATATAACAACCGGGTTGTAATGCAATACCTCTCAATCTAAAAATGTTTTAATTTTGTTGTTGTTAATATGTTTATTTTTAAAACTTATAATATAATTATAAACATTATGTATTAACAGATTGTGCTATTTTTAATATCTTAAAATTTACAACTTCTAATATAAATATTACTAATGCAATTGTATAACCCGTTACTAATAAACTAAATAAACTATAAGCATGCGACATTGTAAACAAATTGCCTTCATTAATATCAGGATATGTTTTAAACAATTCACCTTGATTTTTCATTATATAATAATTTTGCTGTGCTGTCATTACAAGCCATTTATCTATTAAGCCTACCTCCAAAAATGTTATAATTTTTTTATTCAAAAATTTCTTAAATGGTGAACCCTTATTTAATGGAAATACGATCAAATTATACTCAATGAACTCTTTCAACAACATCATATTTTTTAAACCAATATCCATATCAACAGAAAACTCAACAACGCTACTACAAATGGTAACACTATGAGCTGCAGTATATAAATCAACATTTGTGCTATCTAAGTAAACCATATGTTGAAGAATTTTTTGAACATATTGATTCAAACTTGAATTTATGCCACCTGAACGGCTACGTTGAACAAACAAAAGATTCTGATCAACTATATCCTTTATCATTAAAATCGGTTTTTCAAATCTTGGTAGCGATAAAACATTTGTTATACCTGCTGCAAAAGCGGTTGTTAATAGCAAAGTTGTTAAACACCAGGACATCAATAATAAATCTTGTGTAAACTTATTTGGAAATCCATTTATAGAGTTGTTGACTAAAATCCGAAACATCATTATAAAATAATCAGTGGATACAAATTTAGTTTGATTTATGTAGTTATTAATAACTTGCAATATTATAGTAAGTGTTATAATCAAAATTATAACCATTAGAATTATATTTATATCAAATATTTGATAAATAAACGTAGTTAATGGTTTAGGTTTTGGTTTTGGAACCAAAAAAGTCACTCCGGCTAATGCATAAGGATGCGTGTAGTCGTAGAATACGGGATCTAAAGTGTGAGCCCAAACTCCACCACATAATAAATTGCTTATATTGTATTCTACATTTTTTCGTCCTGCTAACCATGATAACGGTGGTAGTTGATTGTATGTTACTGTCATATTTTTGAAAGCTTCATTTATTATATACCCTTCAATTCCACTATACAATCCTTTAATAGGGTTATAATATATGTAAGGAGGATGTTGAAATAAGGATATGTTAAATGTTTTTCCATTCATTTGTGGCACCCATGCATCCCAATCAATCCTAATAAAATCGTCACATTTTCTTATATTGCCATTAATTAATGAAGTTATTGTTGTATTGCTAGTATCTACTAATATAACATCAAGAGCTTTTAAATTGGTAGCTTCTTTTAATATATTTTGATTTAAATCAAGATTTATATGCATTATTACTACTCTTGTGTATGGTAGAAATTTCTCATCTACAAAAGTTGATGTTATTTTTTCTAAATTATTGCACACTAATATATATGTATCTGGTATGCAAACTGTATTTACATGTAAGGTTTCAAAGCTTTTAAACAATAATGGAATGTATTGATTAAATATTTCATATTTGATTAAATCAACCTTTTTCATATTATCATCAATAGAAATGTATACGCAATAGCTATTATCAAAAGCACAATTTAATAATTTTGAATTTATTGTAATTATTAGTGTTGTAAATAATATTAATGCAATCCACATTGTGATGTAGTTATTCATGTTTAATAAGCATTGAGTAACATATTTTTTATGTGTATTAAGTATTATGGGATAAGTTGCAAATACTGACTAATATATTACATCATTAGTCACATTTATATTCCTGTTGTATGTTATTACTTATTAGTCTAGCTTTTTTTTTAGTTGATGTTTACTTACTTACTTTATTTGTTAACTTGAGAAAGTTATTTTAGTTTATTTGTTATTCCACTTTTTATCGCAATAGTATACGTGTTTTATGTTTTGTATTATTTTTTACTGTATCAAGGTTATACATATAAGGTAAAATCTTGTATACCACACCTACAGGGTGAAAAAAGAAGGTTTGTGATCGCATTAACCAGTAAGAGTTGGAGTTACATTACAACTTGTTGCTAAATAATTCAATATTCATATCAACTATGTTAATTTTCATCAAAATAAGCTTCTTTTTTCGTATTCTTTCTTCTCATATAAAGTTTTTAATTATATTACTTATAGTTAAAATCTTAATTTGTTGATTGACCTGGCTCTTGTAAAGATCTATATTTAGTTATTAATATAGTATGCACTATATACTAATACAATATAAAAGCATTTTTGAAGTTAATAACTCATTCAGTTTATTCAAAGACATCTTATTACATTAACCTTATTGATTCTGCAAACTTACTTTAGCGTTTGTAATTAACAATAATTCTAATTTTCAAAACTTTTTTATACTAAAAGTATTTTATTATACTTTTTATATGTAAGTGATGGGTTGTAGGCACTGAATAATATATTTGGTCATTATTCACATTTATATTCTTTTTCTATTACTTGATATTAAAGTAATTGAATGTCCGATTTGGAAGCAATTAAGTTTAAGTGCTTTAATACCTTCGATTAACGTTTTTTTTTTTATTTTAACATTGGTTTTGTCACAATAATTTAATTATTAAAAATATATTAATTAAATCTAATTACCACAATGGATATAATTGTGCAAACGATTTATTAGTTTTTTAAACAATAATTTGTGACACAGAACAAGAACAGAAAACGCAAATAAAAACAATACTAGCCAATAAATTAGTACCTAAAAGTATTAAGAATAACATATATAAGAAAATAAACCACAAACACAAAGGTCGAATAAGAATAATAAAAAAGGACGTGGGCGCCTGCTTATATATACATCTTGCCGAAGTCATGTCTCTATTTATGGATCTTCTATCATTCATTGTTTATTAGGGCAACATGACTAGCCCAGTTTCACTTCGGCATTGTTATCCGTTCTATTATATTTAGTTTTTTGCCAAGCATTGTTGTTTACTGGTAGCTTGTTGGTAGTTTTCCTCGTTAATGTGAGAGTTTTTTCTGCATAAGATAAAACTGGGAGTATGCATTGATTAAAACTTTACGTATTGCTATGTCCGCTTTATTAAACACAAGCTAAAATTTCTCGAATGCAGCCCACAACAGGAGCGGTATTCTGGCGTTAGCAATATATTGCCCTTGCTATTTTATATGACAAGGGCATGTGTTGACAAATATTTTCATGACGTAACATTTTGATACGCCTTATTCTGGAGCGGTATTCTGGCGTTCATATCCACGTGGATATACGTCACAGCTGTTGCTAAAAACGAAGTAGGTATTGATAGCGGTGTTCTGGCGATGTATAGCAAAGGCAGTTGACGTCATAGATCGTTCAAGGCATTGCTATTCCTTTCACCACCTCGGGAGGTGTTGCCCAGTCGTTTGTCAATAGCGCCTGAGTGTTTATAGCAGCCTTCACTCTACAGTTTGATTATATTTTATATAAAAGTTTTATATTAAGGTAAGATATATTTATACTTATACATAATGGTATGAAAGTGAAGATCGTTATGTACATCTTAATCTCAGGATTATTGTAACAAAACATATTTGCTTATTAATATATACTAAAATAGTTTCGTAAACCTTTTGCTAATTGCCAATGTAAAAATTGATTTGTAAAGTAAGGTATTTGTCGAGATATTTCATATTTTACAATGCTACTGTTCTACACAAAGTGAAGATTATTATGTGTAATGTTAGTTGCATACTGTTGGAAGTTCAGTTTAAAATTGTGTGAATTTTGTTGCAACTGACGTAGCGGTAAAACTAGTTAAGTACAGTGTGTACACTTAATATTAGATGGCGTTATATTCAACAATAAATATTTGATAGTACAACTGGTAGTAGCGTTACTAAGAGTACATCCCCTTTAAGAATTTTTTAAAAGCAAGCTGGTTGAAAAGTATGAGTGGTCAAGGTTAAAAGATTTACTATATGAATAGCGGAAATAATATTCATTTAATATTGACATTTCAGAGATTTTTATTTTGAAATATATTTGTATTTAATATTCGATTTTTTTAATTTTACATTTAAATTGCAGTTATATTAAATTATTGATAATTTTATTTAATACGTGTTTGATTGTTAAGTTTTATATAAAAATAAATTACTATTTTATAAAAGAATAGAAAAGGTTTGGCAACTTTGTTCCATATTTACATTAAAATAGATATAATCACTAAATATTATAAATTTCCAAGTTAATGTAAATTTACTTGCAATGTCCTAAAATACATTGCAAGTAAATTTATTAGTTAGCATCATGATAGTTTTTTTTTTCTGTTTGTTTCAAATTTAGTAACTGTACAATTATTTTATAACACTCTTGAATGTTGTAGGGTACAGAATTGCTTCGCCCTCTCTTAATAAATTAAGGATACAAGTTTTACTCAAATCTAAGATCAAATGAGAGCAAATATCGTAATTTGTACAATTGTTTTATAGTGGTCTTAGACTAATTTGTCTCTGCAGCTGCACCCTAAACATTGTACTCAATCGTCGTTTCAACTCAATAAATTAAAGGTACAATACACAAATGTATATAAAATGCATTTCTCATGTTTATGTAAAACTGATTTGATTTGACGGTTTTGAGACACGTTATCCATGTTTAAATGTTACTGAAACTGATCATAAAAATTTATTATTAATTATTTCGCTAACTGCGAGTAATTATATTAAACCAAGTGAAGTCATATAAATCCAAACAAATCATTTGGAAGAGCATATATTTTGTGTTATTTGTTTGAAATCACATTTATATTTTGCTTGCTTGACCTTGCCACACAAAAAGGGCCTCTCAATTGGGTATTCAATCTTAAAGTAAACATTTTTTTGTAGGCATTTATCTTTTTATAGCTTTCCGTTCTCACATTCCTTATTAGGCAAATATTTTAAATGTTATATTTAAGAAGAAATATGTAGAATGAATAGTAAATATTTAAGTATGCCGATTTCAATAGATATAATTAAAATTGCAAGTTGACGGCGTTTATGATGTTAATGCAAAACATATATAAATATAGTTTAAACAATGTTTATGAAAATTATTTTATAGTGCCCCAAAACATTGTACCCTTCCGTCTCTCTTATTTAATAAATTAAGGGTACAAAATTGCACAAATGTAATATAGGTATCAAATGAAAGCAAATATGGTAGGTTATACAATTATTTTATGTTATCCCAGAACATTGTACCCTATTGTCCCCCTGTTAAACAATTAAAGGTACAATATTACATAAATGTAATATGGGTATCAAATGAAAGCAAATATAGTAGGTTATACAATTATTTTATGTTACCCCAGAACATTGTACCCTATGGTTTCCCTTTAAACAATTAAAGGTACAATATCGCACAAATGTAATATGAGTATCAAATGAAAGCAAATATGGTAACTTAAATAATTATTTTATAGTACCCTAAAACATTGTACTCTATTCTCCCCAGCTAAACAAATAAAGGTACAATGTTGCACAAATGTAATATGCGTATTAAATGAAAGCAAATATGGTAGTTATACAATTATTTTATGTTATCCCAGAACATTGTAACCTATCGTCCCCCTGTTAAACAATTAAAGGTACAATATTGCATAAATGTAATATGGCGGGTATCAAATGAAAGAAAATATGGTAACATATATAGTTATTTTATAGTACCCTAGAACATTATACCCTATTGTTCCCCAGCTAAACAAATAAAAGTACAATATTAAACAAATGTAATATGGGTATCAAATGAAAGCAAATGTGGTAACTTAAATAATTATTTTAAAGTACCCTAAAACATTGTACCCTATTGTCCCTAGCTAAACAAATGAAAGCAAATATGATAACAAACAATTATTTTATAACAACTCAAAACATTGTACCTTATTGTCTCCCTGCTAAACAAATAAAGGTTCAAATATTACCCAATAGTAATATGGGTATCAAATGAAAGCAACTACGTTAACTTACAATTACAATTGTTTACCCTAAAACTTAGAAAACTTATAGATCTGCAACATTACGTCAATGTTGTAAAGTATTTAAGTCATTTGTCAATTTTGAATCAAAAATAATTTAAATAACTTGTTTTTAAAAAATTTAGAAGAGATAGTCTAAGTCTCAAATCTTTCTCCTAATATTCCAATACATAATTGTACAAAACCATAAAAAAAACTATTTACGTCCATTTAGAAATCCTAGTATTTTAAATATATGGCCAATCCAAAAAAGAAGTAATTAGAAAGAAGATTTGATATACATTTGTTGTTTTATTTAATACGTTACGTCTGATACCTCGAAATTTAATTTTAAAACATTAAAAAGTTAAAATTGGCTTAGTTGAGAGTACTACAATCAGATATTCTTTCAAAGTCTATATTAATTATTAAATATTGGTACAGATTCTAACCTAGTACATAACTCTAATACGCTCTGACAAGTTTGTCTATATTGTCTTCGAAAAGTATGAACTATAAATTGTGCTCATTAATATGAATAAAAAATAAAGTCGACAAAAAAGCAAAATCTTGAACAACACCAGCATTTATTATTTTTAAGACAAACATTAAACAATCAATTCTAGAAATAATACTTTTGTTGTCAAAAAATCAATTGACAAAATTTAGAGATTTATGATCAAGATATGACCTTGTTATTAATATTCGGATGCCAAACAATATCAAATAAGTTGGAAATTTCTAGAACTATTCCAAGATAGAAATATCTGCTTTTTCCTTTTAATTAGTAACTAATTTGTTTTGTTTAAAAGAAGGTCTTACAAATTTTGAACAACCTTGCAATAAAATTATTGTTTTATATATTCTTGTCAACTCACTTTTATCATATTGTATAACATTATCATAATCTGCAAACAATTAATTATTTTTTGTTAAATGCTTTACGCTTAATATTAACTGTCTTTTGTTTTGGTTTAATAATAAAAAATAGAATTTATTTTTTTATGTGAACTTTTGTATTATAAAAAATGTGTAATATGTGAAATTAGTAAAAAAAAATGTTTATTTTGAAATAACTTTAGATGAAGAGCGGCTTAAGTTCAGTAATAATAACAACAGTAATAAGCAAATGTTTCTAAAATAGCCTCAACAGTAGTGAGTATGGTTATGAGAACTAGGCAAACAACCATGTTTTTTGGGCGGATACTGTTGTAAAACTGACTTAATCATTCAGTATTATGTATATTAAAACCTCCTAACAAACTATATAATTGATAAAATATTAAACTTTTTTAAGATTGCATTAAAAAAGCTTGTAAAACTTGCGAACAAATTATCCAAAAAGGTTTATAGTTGCTTTATTTTGATAATAGTATAAGAATTTACTTTTTATTAGGTATATCATATCATATTACATTTCAGCAATAATTGTAGTCTAATTTATTTAGCTGAGAAAACAATAGGGTACAAAGTTCAATGAAAATATAATATAATTTTACTTATTATATTTGCTTTTATTTGATAACAATATTAAATAAGCAATAATTAATAATTGTACCCTTAATTCATTTACTTAGGAGGACAATAGGGTACAAATTTCAGAAATACTTTAAATTAATGGTAGAATTTAACATATTTGCTCTTAATTGATACCTATATTACATTTATACAATAATTGTACCCCAATTCATTTAGCTGGAGGGACTATAATGTACAATAATGAAACTATAATATAATTTTACAACTTACAATATTTGCTTTTATTTGATACCCATATTAAATCTGAGCAATAATTCTACCTTTAATTCATTTAGCTGGGAGACAATAGTGTACAAAGTTTAAGAGTTCTGTAAAATAGTTGTGCAAATTAGCATATTTGTTCTTATTTGATACCCATATTACATTTAAGCAATAATTGTACCTTTAACTCAATTAGCTAGGGGACAATAGGGTTCTATAAATAAATTGTACAATTTAACATATTTTCTCTTATTTAATACTTATCTTGCATGATTTATGCTCTTTTTATTTAATACTTATATTTTATTTGAACAATAGAAAGACAATTGAGTACAAAGTTCAAAGTTTAAAAATGCTATTAAATAATGCACAAGTTAGATATTTGCTCAAAATTAAAATTTTGTTATTTTCATTGTGAAATGAATACTCCAAACTTTGCTTTGTAATTATTATTCTGTTATTGACACTTACAATAATAACCATATTTCCTAAAAAAAAACAAAATTAAAAAAAAAAATCAAATTATTTTTTGTACCTACATAATTATACAAACAACATGGATGATCATAAGAGCTATTAGTAATGATTTAATTGTAAAGATTAAATAACAGACAAATCTGTTTCAATATTAACATGACTCTATCTAATTAAATAGAAAAAAATTTAATTTATTTTTCTGACAAACATTTTAATTATTTTTACAAGAAAAGAAGTTATTAATTATTATTTTTTCAATAATAATTTGTATTATAAATTTCACTATTTTTAAATTATTTTAGAACGGCATATGTGCTATTGTATTTAATAGTTATTGTGTACCCGAGTCAAGAAAGGTGACGGTCCACAAATTTACCGACCGCTTTAAAGAGAGATATATTTATTTGAAACGATAGCTTGTTGAGAGAAAATTTTATTAAAATGTATGCAACTCTTTACGCATGTTTCGTTATAATAAGCCTCTCATTGATAAGAAAGATTGAATATATGCAACTCTGTTAACAATATTTAATATTACGCCCTCTTATATTGTAAGTAAAAATTACCATATACGCCTAAGTTCTTACTTTTGGCCACGGAGATGTGGCGACAATTTCTATACGTTCATAAACTGTAGTATCATAAAGTAAGCTTGTAATAGCTTTTGCAGAAAGAAAGCATTATTTTAGACAGTATATACGTATAATCCGCTCTTTATAGTACTACTGTATACAATAAAGTAAGGATATCCTTACTTTCTAAATAAAGCTGTCTTTACTAAACTGAAATAGTATTCAAAGCCTCATTTTCATACAAACATAAAGATATTATATATATATATATATATATATATATATATATATATATATATTGCTAACGCCAGAATACCGCTCCTGGATTGCTACTGATTCAAGTGCCAAAGTATTTATAGATGTCTACTCCTTCAATTCTCAAGCTGTATCATTGCTAGTTTTGTTATCTACTCTGATGTTTGCTGTTTGGTTACAATAACCATAAAGAAAAAAAAACAAGTTTCACAAAGTTTTATTCGCACATACAATAATATCATAGAATTATTATTGTTGTCAATACATAACAAAAATCAACAAATTTAACATGCTTAAAATCTACAACAATAATAAGTCGGAGAAGCTTCATATATTTACTAAACTAATCTCAACTTAATCTACATATTTATATCACAATTACAATTAAGATTTTGATTTAGCAAATTCGTCATAGATTATATCTCCTTCTGATTTATAAAACATATATTTTGGCAAAGAAAAGCCTAAAACTTTACTGTAAACTGGTCTGGTTTCTTTAACATATTCACCTTCCTTAGATGGTTGCTTAATCTCAGATTGGGGAGTTGATGATGTTATTGATTTGACATTTTTAGTACGCCTTTATTGTCTTGTTTATAGTTTTGCTGTTGGTGCAGTTTGAGTTGTTACTTTAATATTTTGAAATTTAATCGGTTCCTGTGTTGTAGTAGTTGTGTTTTTTTTTCGAGAATTTTCTTTATTTAGAACTGGGTAATTCAGTTGGTTTCATTTGTAATTGTTGTTTTTCAGGTTTGTCACTTCTTGTTTAGCATGATAAAAAGCATATTTAGATTGTGGTTTTGATTCTGATACATACACACATTCTTTATGTTGGCGTCCTTTTTTAACGGTACATAAGGAACAAGTCATTACATTTTTTTCGGCTTTTGTACACTGAGATCTGTCTTTTTTGCAAATTCAGCCAAAACCTCGTAAACATCTTTTTTATTGCCTTCGCTATAGTATCCGTAACTATCTAGTGCTGATTTTTGTTCATTTTCTTTGCTCTATTCTTTCTCATATTCAGGAAAAAACTTTTAATAATAATCGTTTTTTTTGTGGTGATCCAATAGAGCTTCTTCATATTTAGCTGAATCATCAGAATAATAATTGCTGGTTTTCTTTATTATGTTCTTCAAAATGTTTAGAAACTTTGTATTGTAATTTAGAATTTTTGCTTTCAAATGGACGTTCTCAGTTAGTGCTTATTGGTTTAACCTTTTCAACCTCATCCTGTTTATTAGCTTTCTCACCCTTAGTTTTGCGTCCGTATACTTGTTCCTTTTTAATAGGTTTAGCTTCACTACTTTTGGTTTCTTCTTCCCGTTCATCGTTACTATCATACTTTTTTTCATTAACATAAGCGTATTTTTTTCATTAGAATGGGATGAATACATTGTTCATAGTTTCCACCAGTTTTTGAATTCGTACAGGTTATACAAACCATTCCATCCTTATATTTCTTTTTATAATTTTCACCATTTTTATTTTGTTACAGTTTTTTGCTAACAAACACTTGGGTGGGTAAGCGGGAACAAAATTTAAATTATGCGGACGTGTGGTTTGGATTGGTCACAATATGCACCCGGACCAAATGCGACCTTTTGTAAAAGCCTTTGTAATCGAAGGTAGAACTGATTACCAAAGACAACAAAGTCAGTGATTCACACAACAAATAGCAAATACAAAGTTATACAGAACAACCACATTCCAAGAGAAAACTTAACTGCCGTTTGGGCCTGTAACCGTCTCCAAGGGATACGCCGGAACAATTCTTTTCTCAGTGAATAGCTCCTACTACCTTTTTTTGGTCACTTTTTTCAATTTTAGAGAATAAAAGTAAGTTTTTTTGCATTTGCTGACGTAAAATTAACCCATAATTACAACTTTGGGGGTCCGACCCCTATATTTTTAGCATTTTTGTGTCAATTTTAAAGACAAAAACAAGTTTTTTTTGTGTTTCGAAGAGCAAAAATGGCACTTACTGGTGAATGGGAGTGACGCAATTTCTCCTGAGGCTAGCCAACAGACCCATCTAAGTCCCTACAAAACCGGAAGTTTGTGGTTCAGAAGATTTTCCTTCGGCAATCGACAAAAAGTAGACCCATGTTTGTATTTTTTTCAGTTTTAAAGCTAATTTGAAATTTATTGCAAACAGTTTATTTATATTTTTATAAATAAACTTTTTTTATTGCAGAATCGAATTAATACTGAAATTAATAAATTTATTTATGAAAAATTATAATTACTATCATTACATACATTCACTACACAAACTTAAAATTGGAATACAATTTAATAATATTATTTATTTATAACAAAATTCATAGACCAAATATTGTGTTATACAAATTGTTTATTACGCCAACCCAAACTTAAAAGAAACAGTGCGTTCTTTCAACATATTTCGTTTATACTAGATTTACTAGTTTACGGCACAAAAATACACAATATTGGCACACAATCACAAAATCACTTATGTCTACACATTATACATCAAATCACACCGGTAGCAATTAAATAATTAAGATAAATCAATTAATTTATGCGCAGCATCGCCGACCGAGCACGACAGGTGATACTGATACTGAGCGTATGAATCTTGCACATTTTGGGATGAATTTTATTTAATCCTATTTTCTGGAATTAGCGTCCGATTGTTTCGCAGCGTATTCTAAATTTTATTATAAGTTTAGGGCTTTTTTCAGATTTTAGAAGTATATTATAAATAACATTAAAAAATTATTGCTTTTACAACTGTCTCATTTGAGGACATTGCGTCTCTTCTTTATATATTTTATATATATTATAAATGTATTTAATTCGTTTGTTAAAAGTAAGACTACTTTTAAGGTGGAGTATTCTAAATTTTATTATAAGTTTAGGGCTTTTTTCAGATTTTAGAAGTATATTATAAATGTATTTAATTCGTTTGTTAAAAGTAAGACTACTTTTAAGGTAGAGTATGACAGGGACCAGTACCAACATAAATTTATTGAAATAAGTTAAACTTGTATTAACAAAAATTAATTAAATATTTTAAATATTAATTGAAACTAAAATAAATAACTTTGCGTTCGTTAAATGCTATATAAAAGTAATAATTATTATTAGAAATAGATAGATATTTTGAATTTTATTAACTAAATTGTATTAATACGAAGGACACTGCCAAAGTTCGCAGAAAAAGTAAAGCAAAACACAAATCACGTTATGTAAATCGTTTTATTGCTTCTCAAAATATTCTTCTTTAAAATCTATACACTTCTGCATCCGATAAAACCAATCTTCAAAACAATCTTCAAAACAATTTTGCCATTTATTTTAGATGTGTCGAAATAGGAAGAAGTCATTGGATAATAAATCAGGCAAATATGGGCAATGAATTAATTGGATGTTGTTAGTGATCAAAAACTCAATACAGTTTGTCGTGCTGTGTGAGCGCTTGCATTGTCATGATGAACAATGATTCGTCGGTTTATGTTGTTCCTTCTGATTTCAGCGATAACATCCGGCAAACAAATTGAAGTATACCAGTCAGTATTAACTGTCCTTCGATCTTCTAATGCAACAGTTGCAACATGACCCGTTTTTCAGAAGAAACAAGAAATCATTCTTTTTGAAACGCTTTGTGAACGCATCACTTTTGTGGGTTTAGGTTTATTTTAAAACACCCATACAGTCATATGAATATAACCAAGATTCGTCTCATTTCAAATTTGTTGCGTTATATACCGAATTTCAAATTTCTTTAGCATTTCCTTGCACTACTTGACACATGTTTTTGTTTTTCTTTCAAATTGTGTGAGATCCAACAACTGCAAAGCTTCCGGACATTCAAATGATTGTGCAAAATCGCATGTATCTGTTTCGCTGCAATGCCTAAGGATGCCTTTATCTCACTATAGGTCACATGCCGATCTGATAAAATCATTTTAGCATCAATATCTTTCGCAACAACAGAAGTGCATAAACCTTCGCAAAGAACATCAAACTTTGGTTTCCCACGCTTAAATTCTGCGAACCATTTGTAAACCATAGTTTTGGATGATGCTTCATCCCCAAATAACAAACTAAGTTTTTCCACACATTGCTGCGACGTTAAACCGTATCAAAAATCATCGAAATCAAAATTTCCATTTTTGCACAATTATTACTCTCGTTAAATTTTGTTGAAACGAAACAACAGTTTAAAATCAAACTGCCAACTAAATTATAGGTGAAAAACGTCCATTTTACAAATATGACAATTGCAGAACGCAAGCAATACAGGCAGTACTTAATTCCGCAACCTTTAGCAGTGCCCCCCGTATTGTTGACAATTGCAAGCAATCCAAATTTAGCACCATTATATGCACAAACATTCACAGCAAACCAATGTTTCATTTTGAAAACAACAACTCTGGGTAAGTGTTTTAGAAGTTATAATTTTCACTTTGTTTATAAAATGTCAACACTGCAGTCAATCTTAACTTTTGAAGCCAATTAATCATTCCTAATCTTACCACAATCGAGCTTAAGCTTCGGTAATATCTAATAATTTCTAAAAGTTAAAAAAAAAGTAAAACGTTGCTTGATAAAACTGCAAACTATACAAAAACTATTTGATTCGACTTTAATCTAAAAATCAATAACCACTTTTACATATTTGATGTGTTTATGTTTAAATCTGACAATTTAGTTATGGATAATTGAAGGAATGTTTGATTAAGGAAAAATTAGTTCAGTTTTACAAAAAATATTTATTTAATGTAATTAATCTTGCTCACCACGTAAAGGTACTAATTCTTGAGCAAGGGAGGGATCGGAAACAAAGGATTTAAAAGGTTTTAGAAAACACCAAGGAATTCGTCAGTTTAAACATCATCAAATATGTAACCGAACCAAGCCGGACCTACCTTGCTTGCTTACTTATAGATGAAGTCGCCTGACCTGCTACACAATCACTAAAACAAAAAAAAACAAAAAAACACTAAAACAAAAAAAAAACAAAAAAACACTAAATCAAAACACAAAAATCTGAACACAACTTTTATCCGCACGCATCTTTACTACAGCACCTTGTGTGTACAATATCTTATCACTAACTTATCTTTGCACCCTCTTATCTTTAATACATCTCATCTCTACATCATCTCATCTGTACATTAACTCATTTGTACACTTAGTCATATATACTCGTATCTAATCTCTGCACCTCTCATGTCTACATTAACAAATCTGTACATTAACCCATCTGTACAGTAACTCATCTTTACAATATTTCCTCTGTATAGTAACTCATCTGTACACTAACTCAATTCTGCACCATCTTAATCTCATCTCTGCATCATCTCATCTCTACATCATCTCATCTGTACATTAACTCATCGGAGCAATTACTCATTTATACTCTGCACCATCTCATCTCTACATCATCTCATCAGTACAATAACCCATTTGTACAGTACCTTATCTGTACAATATTTCCTGAGTACATTAACTCATCTTTACGCCTACTCATCATTGCACCATTTCAACTCTATACAATCTCATCCCTACATCATCTTATCTGTACATTAACTCATCTGTATACTAACTTATATCAGCACCAACTCAAACATCATCTCATCTGTACTCTAACTTATTTGTGCACCATCTTATCTCTATACCATCTTATCTACATAATTTTATTTCTACACCAGCTCTATCTTTACAAATCTCACATCTCATCTCATTTCAACATGTCATCTTAAATTCATATCATTTCACCTTATTTTATCTCACCTCATCTCTCACCTCATCTTTTACCTCATCTCTCACCACATCTTTCAATACATCTCTCACCACATCTCTCACTACATCTCTCACCACAGTTTTCACCTCATTTTACCTCATCTCACCTCATCTCTCACCTCATCTCACCTCATCTCACCTCATCTCACCTCATCTCACCTCATTTCACCTCATCTCACCTCATCTCACCTCATCTCATCTCATCTCACCTCATCTCACCTCATCTCACCTCATCTCACCTCATCTCACCTCACCTCACCTCACCTCATCTCACCTCATCTCACCTCATCTCACCTCACCTCATCTCACCTCATCTCACCTCATCTCACCTCATCTCACCTCATCTCACCTCATCTCACCTCATCTCACCTCATCTCACCTCATCTCACCTCATCTCACCTCATCTCATCTCATCTCACCTCATCTCTCACCTCATATCTCACCTCATATCTCACCTCATATCTCACCTCATCTCTCACCTCATCTCTCACCTCATCTCACCTCATCTCACCTCATCTCATCTCACCTCACCTCATCTCACCTCACCTCACTTCACCTCACCTCATCTCACCTCATCTCACCTCATCTCACCTCATCTCACCTCATCTCACCTCATCTCACCTCATCTCACCTCATCTCATCTCATCTCACCTCATCTCACCTCATCTCACCTCATCTCACCTCATCTCACCTCATCTCACCTCATCTCACCTCATCTCACCTCATCTCACCTCATCTCACCTCATCTCACCTCATCTCACCTCATCTCAACTCATCTCACCTCATCTAACCTCATCTCACCTCATCTCACCTCATCTCACCTCTTCTCACCTCATCTCATCTCACCTCACCTCACCTCATCTCACCTCATCTCACCTCACTTCATCTCACCTCACTTCATCTCACCTCATCTCACCACATCTTACCTCATCTCACCTCACTTCATCTCACCTCATCTCACCTCATCTCACCTCATCTCACCTCATCTCATCTCATCTCACCTCATCTCACCTCATCTCACCTCATCTCACCTCATCTCACCTCATCTCACCTCATCTCACCTCATCTCACCTCACCTTATCTCACCTCATCTCACCTCATCTCACCTCATCTCACCTCATCTCACCTCATCTCAACTCATCTCACCTCATCTCACCTCATCTCACCTCATCTCACCTCATCTCATCTCACCTCACCTCACCTCATCTCACCTCATCTCACCTCACTTCATCTCACCTCACTTCATCTCACCTCATCTCACCACATCTTACCTCATCTTACCTCATCTCACCTCACTTCATCTCACCTCATCTCACCTCATCTCACCTCATCTCACCTCATCTCACCTCATCTCACCTCATCTCACCTCATCTCACCTCATCTCACCTCATCTCACCTCATCTCACCTCATCTCACCTCATCTCACCTCATCTCACCTCATCTCACCTCATCTCACCTCATCTCACCTCATCTCACCTCATCTCACCTCATCTCACCTCATCTCACCTCATCTCACCTCACCTCATCTCACCTCATCTCACCTCATCTCACCTCATCTCACCTCATCTCACCTCATCTCACCTCACCTCATCTCGCTTCATCTCACTTCTTCATACCTCACTTCAATTTATCTTACCTCATCTTTCACCACATCTCACCTTATCTCTCACCTAATCTCTCAGCTCATCTCTCACCTCATCTCTCACCTCATTTCTCAGCTCATCTCTCAACTCATCTATCACCTCATCTTTCACCACATCTCTCACCACATCTCTCAGCACATCTCTTACCTCATCTCACCTTTTCATATCTCACTTAATCTTATCTCCCCTCATCTCATCTCACCTCACCTCACCTCACCTCACCTCACCTTACCTCACCTCACCTCACCTCATCTCTCACCTCATCTCTCTCCTCATCTCTCACCTCATCTCTCACCTCATCTCTCACCTCATCTCTCACCTCATCTCTCACCTCATCTCTCACCTCATCCTTCACCTCATCTCTTACCTCATCTCTCACCTCATCTCTCACCTCATCTCTCACCTCATCTCTCACCTCATCTCTCACCTCATCTCTCACCTCATCTCTCACCTCATCTCTCACCTCATCTCTCACCTCATCTCTCACCTCATCTCTCACCTCATCTCTCACCTCATCTCTCACCTCATCTCTCACCTCATCTCTCACCTCATCTCTCACCTCATCTCTCACCTCATCTCTCACCTCATCTGTCACCTCATCTGTCACCTCATCTCTCACCTCATCTCATCTCACCTCATTTTACCTCACCTCACTTCGCCTCATCGCAACTCATCGCATCTCACCTCATCTCATCTCATCTCATCTCATCTCATATCATCTCATCTCATCTCATCTCATCTCATCTCATCTCATCTCATCTCATCTCAACTCATCTCAACTCATCTCAACTCAACACGCAAAATTTACATTTTAACCTAGAAAGAATACAAATTTATTAATATATCACACTTTCGCGCACTTTAATATAATATAACACTTCACCTCACTTTATTTATATAACACTTTCGCGCACTTTATTAATATATCACACTTTCGCGCACTTTAATATAATATAACACTTCACTGCACTTTATTTATATTACACTTTCGCGCACTTTATTAATATATCACAATTTCGCGCACTTTAATAATATATCACACTTCACTGCACTTTATTTATATAACACTTTTGCGCACTTTATTAATATATCACACTTTCGCGCACTTTAATATAATATAACACATCACTGCACTTTATTTATAGAACACTTTCGCGCACTTTATTAATATATCACACTTTCGCGCACTTTAATATAATATAACACATCACTGCACTTTATTTATATAACACTTTCGCGTACTTTATTAATATATCACACTTTCGCGCATTTTAATATAATATAACACTTCACTGCACTTTATTTATATAACACTTTCGCGCACTTTATTAATATATCACACTTTCGCGCACTTTAATATAATATAACACTTCACTGCACTTTATTTATATAACACTTTCGCGCACTTTTTTAATATATCACACTTTCGCGCACTTTAATATAATATAACACTTCACTGCATTTATTTATATAACACTTTCGCGCACTTTATTAATATATCACACTTTCGCGCACTTTAATAATATATCACACTTCACTGCACTTTATATATATAACACTTTCGCGCACTTTATTAATATATCACACTTTCGCGCACTTTAATAAAATATAACACTTCACTGCACTTTATTTAGATAACACTTTCGCGCACTTTATTAATATATCACACTTTCGCGCACTTTAATATAATATAACACTTTACTGCACTTTATTTAGATAACACTTTCGTGCACTTTATTAATATATCACACTTTCGCGCACTTTAATATAATATAACACATCACTGCACTTTATTTATATAACACTTTCGCGCACTTTATTAATATATCACACTTTCGCGCACTTTAATATAATATAACACATCACTGCACTTTATTTATAGAACACTTTCGCGCACTTTATTAATATATCACACTTTCGCGCACTTTAATATAATATAACACATCACTGCACTTTATTTATATAACACTTTCGCGTACTTTATTAATATATCACACTTTCGCGCACTTTAATATAATATAACACTTCACTGCACTTTATTTATATAACACTTTCGCGCACTTTATTAATATATCACACTTTCGCGCACTTTAATATAATATAACACTTCACTGCACTTTATTTATATAACACTTTCGCGCACTTTTTTAATATATCACACTTTCGCGCACTTTAATATAATATAACACTTTACTGCACTTTATTTATATAACACTTTCGCGCACTTTATTAATATATCACACTTTCGCGCACTTTAATAATATATCACACTTCACTGCACTTTATATATATATAACACTTTCGCGCACTTTATTAATATATCACACTTTCGCGCACTTTAATAAAATATAACACTTCACTGCACTTTATTTAGATAACACTTTCGCGCACTTTATTAATATATCACACTTTCGCGCACTTTAATATAATATAACACTTCACTGCACTTTATTTATATAACACTTTCGCGCACTTTTTTAATATATCACACTTTCGCGCACTTTAATATAATATAACACTTCTCTGCACTTTATTTATAAAACACTTTCGCGCACTTTATTAATATATCACACTTTCGCGCACTTTATTAATATATCACACTTTCGCGCACTTTAATATAATATAACACTTCACTGCACTTTATTTATATAACACTTTCGCGCACTTTAATAATATATCACACTTTCGTGCACTTTAATAATATATCACACTTCACTGCACTTTAATATTATATAGCAATTCACTGCTTTGCTTTACTTTTGCCTATATAGCAATTCACTGCTTTGCTTTGCTTTTGCTTATATAGCAATTCACTGCTTTGCTTTGCTTTTGCTTCCATCTTAGGTAATGAACATCCACCTATAATAAAATCCGTAGTACGTAACGTTCGTAATGGAGATTTACCGCACTATAATAATATATCACTTTTTATCGCGCACTTTTATAATATATTACACTTAACCGCACTTCACTAAAATCACTTCCAGCTCATCTTCTTCGAGATAGTTTGAGAATTGAGAAGGACCAAATAAGAACAAAACAAAGTGAACTACGATTGAATTAACATACCTGACGATTGAGAAACATGTACAGAGGAACGATTTCCATAAAATAAAATTGCAAGAATACAAACTGAAAATTGATAAACATAATAAACTTCGAATAAAAAGAAACAAACTGAAAACGGGTGAACTAAATTAAGAATGAACAAACATGAACTAAGGGTGGATAGACATGAACTGAAAATGAAAAGATGGGGATCGAGCATCAAAAAATATAAACTGAGGTTAAAGGCGTATGATTTGTAAATTGTTGAAACACAAAATGATGACAAAGAGCTATGGATTTCGAATTATGAACCAAAAATCGTGTATTGAAAAATCAAGGACATGCATTTTGGATGCAAAAATATGGGTTGGGGTCATGTCCTCGAGGATTACGGCCCCATGATCCCACCCCACACTCCTCCATCCACAATGCACCTCCCTACACATTCCCTGATTCTACACCCAAAACCCACATCTCTTCATCATAAAATTATGTTTCGTTATCCACAATCCATATCCCTTTACCCTAAATCCATAGCCTTTGATACTCGATCCACATCTTTCCATCTCCATCTTATGCCCCTCTATCCTTACTTCATGTTCCTCCTTCCTTAATTGTCAAGTCCATCCTTCCACAATCTACTTCTTGCTACACTAAGCTAATGGTTATCAATCCTTAGTCCATAAACTTCCATTCGTATTGTATGGTCCTCCATCTGCAGTACGTGTACCTCATCTTCAAGCAATATTAGCACATCCCTAATCCGCATCATTTTGCTCCTAATCTTTTTTCTCAATCATGGGTCATCTCTCCACCCTTTCCTTAAATTTTTGACCAATTGGCATCTAGCCTTATTAAGTATAATTATCAATCCTTACGCCATCTGAAATACTAAAAAAACTGTTACAACCAAGCAAATAATTATAATGTTTTGTTACATACAATTTTTTTAATTAATATAATCATCTTTTCGTCAAAGTCCTAAAACAATAAAAAATATTATGAGTATTAAATAAACAATATTGAAGTTTACAAGCATACCCTCATAATCTTGTTCCTGTTGCTTCAATTGGACCTTACTGTTTCATCAAAAATATTTCGTAGCAACGCTGAACAATCTTTGGTCAACGATCATTAGCCAACAACTAAAGATCAATCAAAGACCGTATAGCCCGCCCCCCGCAACTCATGAACCCAAGGTTCACTCGGTCAAGGATCCTTTGTCAAAACTTTCTATTGACCTAAGCACCTTATCCTCAGAGCTACAGGATACGACAACAGGGGAACTTTCCTCATGCCTCACGATTGACGTGCTGCCTTCTTGGAAAATTGTAACATAGGGTCCCCAACCAGAGTTGTGACAGACGAACTAAGGGATTTAATCTTCATTTATTGCTTTCGATCGTCAATCTTTGATGTCCACACAAATAAATGTTATATGCTTTGAAACATTTGCAAGTCAACATAGTCCGTTGCTTCTAGATGAATAAGTCCTGAAATGTTAAAAGATTAATTATGATTAAAAAAATATTATTAAGATTTGCTTACCGTTCGCTTCTTTGATGATACTGTATCTAACCAACATGACTGCATCCTTCACAAACATTTTAATACACAGCTGAACACAGCTTGATCAACGATCATTAGCTAACAACTAAAGATCAATCAAAGACCGTATAGCCCGCCCCCCGCAACTCATGAACCCAAGGTTCACTCGGTCAAGGATTCTTTGTCAAAACTTTCTATTGACCTAAGCACCTTATCCTCAGAGCTACAGGATACGACAACAGGGGAACTTTCCTCATGCCTCACGATTGACGTGCTGCCTTCTTGGAAAATTGTAACATAGGGTCCCCAACCAGAGTTGTGACAGACGAACTAAGGGATTTAACCTTCAATTATTGCTTTCGATTGGTAATCTTTGACGTCCACACAAACTATTGTTATGTGCTTTGGAATGTTTGCAAATTAACAGAACAGGTCTAACTAGATAAGTTCATCCAATCTCAATGCTTCTGTAGATGAATAAGAAATCTGAAAAGTTAAATAATTAGTCTGCTTAAGTAATTAAGTATTATTTAAGTTTGCTTACCGTGTGCTTCTTATATTGTGCATCTAACAGACATTACTGTGTTCTTTATAAATATCTTAATACACTGCTGAACAATCCTTGATCAACGATCTTTAGCCAACAACTCAAGATCAATCAAAAACCGTATAGCCCGCCCCCCGCAACTCATGAACCCAAGGTTCACTCGGTCAAGGATCCTTTGTCAAAACTTTCTATTGACCTAAGCACCTTATCCACAGAGCTACAGGATACGACAACAGGGGAACTTTCCTCATGCCTCACGATTGACGTGCTGCCTTCTTGAAAAATTGTAACATAGGGTCCCCAACCAGAGTTGTGACAGACGAACTAAGGAATTTAACCTTCAATTATCAGATCACGATAGTTGATCTTTGATGATCACTCAAACTCATTTATTAGAGAATGATTTATGCTTTGGAATATTTACAAATAAACAGTACATGTCTCAAGCCTCAGTTGCCTCTAAGGTGCTATTTATTATCTGAAATTAAAAAAAAAAAAAACGTGATTGTGTTTGTTAAGATAAATATTGTACAGTAGAGATCATGGGTAGTAGTAGTAGTACCAAATGCTAAAGCTAGATTTGAAAATAAAACGTGGTAAAAATGTTGCATTAGAGTAGAATCTTTTTTTAATAATCATTCAAACAAAATTACAAAGAATTCATAGTTTTCAGTGACAAAGATTCTATTCTTCCAGAGTTGAGATACTGAATCCTCCAAATTTTTTGCTCACAATACGAATAGAAATTGCTGTAAATTGTCCCGTCGATAAACTAACTAATAAGATATGAAAAAAAAAACTAAAACCTTTAACCGATGCGCTAACAACTTAAAACTACTAGGTCTCTAACAATGAATAATCTCGAGTTTGCTTGTTTGATCAAGCCAACTCGTGTTGGCAATCAACCACAGACCATGCAAACGTGATGCAGACAATCATTATTTTTAGAATAATTGTAATATTATAAAACTTTTTGGTAAATTTCAATTAAAAGGAGGAATGTAAGGAGGAAAATTGTGAAAACGACAACAATTTATACAAGAAATTAATGGTTTTTATTGCAATTTTTCAATTCTAAGCAACAATAAGTTTCATAAAGTTTTCCAATAAATAAATTTTGATTTACTATAATTGTGAAAAGCTTTTTGGAAAATTTTAATCAAATTTGAGGAAAATTGTGGAAACGACAACAATTTACACAAGAAATTAATGACTTTTCTTGCATTTTTTCAATTCTAAACAACAATAATTTTCATAAAATTTTCCAATAATTATTTTTTAATTTACTATAATTGTAAAAAGATTTTTGGAAAATTTCAATCAAATTTGAGAAACATTGTGGAAACGAGAACATTTTATACAAGAAATTAATGTTTTTTCTTGGATTTTTTCAATTCTAAGCAACAAAATTTTCATAAAATTTTCCAATAAATAATTTTTGATTTACTATAATTGTAAAAAGGTTTTCGGAAAATTTCAATCAAATTTGAGAAACATTGTGGAAACGACAACATTTTATACAAGAAAAAAATGTTTTTTCTTGCAATTTTTCAATTCTAAGCAACAATAATTTTCATAAACTTTTACAATCATTATTTTTGTGTTGAGTAAAATTGAGAAAAGCTTTCAGAAAAATTTCAATCAAATTTGAAGAAAAATTATAGATATATATTTGCATCAAAATGCAGAGAAAGATCATGTTAAATAAAGTTGGTTGAATGTTACGATAAAAGCGCAAAAAAGAAAAATTAAAAATGGTAATTATAAAAGATGATCAGGTGTGTGGATATTGCTGAAGCAAATTGTGCAAAGCAAGGTATAAGAATTGTATTGTACAGTGTTGCTGCCTACCCAGAAAGAAAATGGCGTACCTAGTATGTATGTATAATTTGAATAAACCAGTAATATAAAACAATATATTAAAGGAGTAATAATATAATTGAAAATTTAAGAGTGAAAATATCATATAAATATACAATATTTTCACCCTTGAATGCTATTTCAAGTTTCAGGTATATAATACAAACATAATTAGTTGGTAATAAAATAACCAGCAGAGATAAATTAAGCCCATGTTGTAAAGACAGTATATCTATGGGAATACTATAAAATTTGAAAAAAAATTAATGTCAAAAATGATTATTTGTAGTAAAAATTTAATAATGGTTTTATGTCATCATTAATATAGATTACCACATAGTAAAGCTCTCAAAGATCAATTTAACAAACAATAATATAATATTATACATAATGCAGTAATATGTTGGTGGTAATATTTTGTACTAAAACGCAGCTAAAAATTTAAAATTAATCATAAACATTGTTTTCAATATATTATTCAATAAGTTAAGACCAGGTTTGGTAAGATGGATTTAGTAAAACACATTTTATTCATCAAAAGAAATAATATACGCAATAAAATGGTATCATCTAGCTCAGGATAAAATATCGTGAAAGAAATTAAAGGAAACCTAAATGCGAATGCTCGATTTCAATTTAGGCAAAAAAGCGAAGAGATAAAATTTATTTACTGGAATAAAAATGCGACGCAAATACAAACAACGCAATATATTAACATGAAACAATGGCTTATTAATTTGAAATATTGTGAAATTTGTAATAAGAATATCATTAATTAACGCTCAATTAAAAAACAAATCGATTGAATTAATTTTCATTAAAAACTGCGCAATTTAAGATCAAAATCGGCCGAAATAATTCACAACTTACTGCAAATCTCCCTCGACGATCATCTTATGTTGAACTGCAACGATGTATACACCACTAATCACTTTTAATTATAAAATAACACTAAATTATTATTATTAAAGGCAAACACATCTGGACCGAACTATGTGTTACTGAGGAATGAAGGACGAAGCCACTCGGCGTAGTACAAGCAAGACGCGATGGAGATGCGCGTGGAATCATTACATTTCGGATAAATATAAATTGCATTTTCTTATTGAAAACTGCATTTTAGAAATTGGACTATTTGAGATTATCTGTACAGAATTTTGTCAGCTTTACTATAAAGCAAACGCCCTTTTGATTGATGCAAATTGAATAAACCCTTAATTGGGATTTAATTTAATAATACGTTATATGAAAATTTACAGTTTTTACAAAATGCAAATTAAGCTAACTTTTTTAAATTTAATTTTTATAAAAATTAAATTAAATGAGCAAGATATTTAAAAACTAATTAAAACTTATATTGAAAGACCTTATTAGTTTATAATGTATCAACTTATTGGAATTTAAAAAATTGTTTACTATTTTTTTAAATTATTTTTAGTTAAGGGTTGATTCTTATAGATAATTAAGAATGAAAAAAAAATGAATATTTGCTTACTACTATTAACCATTTAATGCAAAAACTGAAAAGAGAGGAAAAAGAATCAAATAAGATGACCACACAAGAAACAGAAAATCAAAGGACACCACAGAAAATAGAAAAGGAATGAGACTGATAAAAATGATAGATGAAAAAGAAGAATTTACCTTTATAATCCGTAATAGACTACGTAGTTGTGAATGAGACAACGTGAGAAGAGATAGATAAATTTAAAGTAAGATTAAGAATCAAATCAGACCACCAACCATTAGAAGTAAGCTTAAGTGGGGAAACTGTAAAAAGACAGGAAAACCCAGAGGCAAATAAAATTATAAAAATTATTAAACTGTCAGTGGAAGTAGTTCAAGAGCAAATTCTTGCAGTATTTAACTCAGCTAAGAAAAAAGGAAAATTTTCAGACATATGGAAACAAGTCAATCTAAAATTAATTAAAAAACTAAACTAGAAAGAGGAAGAGAAAGATCCAAGATCATACCACTCCATATGCCTAACTGACTTAATAGGAAAACTATATTAACATAGCATAGTGGCAAAAATAAAAACTGAAACTTGTCAATAGCGCAGCACAACTCTAAAAAAAAGTAGATCAACCTTAGGACCACTAGAATCCGTAAAGAAAACTGCAAAAAATAAGATGTGAAAAACGCTAAAAACAAGGAAACTATGTGCGCTTTTAATAATTGATGTAAAGAATGCTTTCAATTCGGCATCAAAGAAAGTAACAGTAAAGACTATAGAAGATAAAAATATACCAAGCCATTTAGTAGAAACTATAAAAAATTACTTTTCAGACCAAAGTATAGTGGATAAAACAGAAGAAAAACACAAAGTTACAGTATGAATACCACAAAGGTCAATGTTGGGTCTCCATTTCTGGAATATCTTATAAAATAGACTATTGAGGCTGGACACACCTGAAAAAATGACGCTAGTAGCATATGCTGATGACTTGGCAATGATGGTAGTTGAGAAAACAGCAAAAAAAAACCTAAAAAAAATGGCAAGTGGATAAAAGACCACAAACAAGAACTGGCAACTCAAAAAAGAAAAACGGTTATTCTGATAAAAAAAAATGCATACACATAATATTGTATTGAGACAAAACACCATAAAACCACAAAAAGTATTAAGTACCTAAAAGTGGTAAAGAACAAAAACTTAACGTTTAGGGAACACGTAAAATTGGTGGTAACCAAAGCAAAAAAAGCAGCTGCTTCTGTTCAAAAGATGATGTCTAGGATAAGAAGAATTAGCAGAAGCCAGGAAAGGCTTTAAGCATCCGTATCTGCGTCAATTGTGCTATACGCTGCGTTTTCAAATTTGATAAAAATATACATTTTGTAAAGAAATTTAGCCATAAGTCAATAAAGCATGTAAAACAATCCCGACAATGAGTGCAATTGTCCTGGCACGCCTGGTAGCATTAACTCTGCTATCGGGTGAAAGAAGTAGCACAAGAGGAAAAGAAAAACAGTAAAAAGAGCAAACTAAAAACAAAACATTAAACAGATAGCAGGAAATGTAGGCAAACAATGTAAAGGAACAGTAAACTCACAATCTAATACCTCAACATAAGAAAGTAGACAAAACTAGGACTATAGAGAAATAAATTATTACTTTGCGCGGTACCTTACATGTCATTGAAGTTTTCAAGCTACCTAAAGAAGATAATAAATGCGTGTACTGCAAAGAGGCTGACACTACACAACAAACTCTGTAAAAAGAAAGAAATGATGGAGAAGAAGCTTTGCAGATAAAATTAGCATCAGTTAATATAGTGGACTTAATGCTTGACAACAAAAAGAACTGGAAAATCATTAACGGAATAGTAAATTAAATCATGGCAAAAAAATTTAAAAAAAAAATGATTAAGAAAAAAGAAAAACATTAACAAAACCTCACTAAAAAAGAAAAAGTGATACCAAGAAAGCAGAAAATAAATAGTGTTTTAAGATAATTTAAAAAAAAAATAAATAAAAATATGTAGTCTCAGCAAGATAAAGGATCTTGAAACAATTTGATGCTACTTTAATTTCCTGTATTCTAACAGAAACAGCAACTTTGAAGTCATTTTTATTTTAACATATAATTTGATATATACAACCTTATCAAAGTATTTTGGTCAACTTGTAGTTGAAAATAACCAAAAAAATTAAATAAAAAAATAAATGCGTTTTTAGGTACTTTTGCAACCATTTTAATGCTGTTTGCAAATATAACTTGACTTAAATACTTTGATAAATCATAGTTTGGTGTTTTCTAAATAAACTGATAAAAAAAAAATTGATTATCAAATTATATGCAGAAATTGAATTGACGCCAAAGTTGCTGTTTCCATTATAATACTGCAAAGTAGGGTGGCGGTCGGAATAGTGTTGATACCAATTTGTTTAACTTAAAAAAATCCATTGAACATTAAGCAGGAATTCTATTTATAGCATAAAAATTATGAATATTAAAAAAAAATATTTAACCCATGAAATAAATCAAATATTATTTTGAAAGTGTCAATTCTATTTCCTGAATAAAATTGTTCAACAATATTGTTAAAATCGGTCAGTAAATAACTTTGTCGCATAAATTTTTTTATTGCATACAATTAAAGTAAGGAATACTAAAAGCTGCGTAAAAAAATTAAATTAACAAAAAAATTTCTAGTTATATAAAAAAATACCCAATAGAATAATGCTTCACAACTACAAAACTAATCAAGTAAGGATTGTTGAACAACGATACAGTCTACAACAACGTCATTCTTTAAAGCAATACAATCTCAGAGGAAAATCCCAAACACCTCACCTTATAGATGCTACTTCACATGAAAATAAATACAAGCAAGTGTATCTTAAAATTAAAAAATAGTTAACCACACAACTCAGTAAAAACTGATCGAAATTTTTTTTAATCTTGAGAGATGCTTGCTCACATTTACTCTTAAGTGGAACGGCTGCCTAAAGTTTCACCCCTAAATTATCAGCTAAAAACTAATTTAGTTAATGTTTTCTAAAAATATCTATAAGAAATCAAACAGAATATTAAGGTAACGTGTATTTATAATACATTTTGTAAACTGCTAAACAGTGAGTTAGTTTTAAGAACTGTTCGGATCATATAATTTTTTAATAAATTCTAAAAAAAAGTAAAAACCTCATTTCTCTACCAAATGGTAACAAGAACAAAATAAAATAGAATAGAAAATGGGTGCTTTCATCACCTAATTTAGAGATAAGTTTGGATAACTGTAATAATTTTAGTTATCTTAGCAATATTAAACTATTTAAAAGAAAGATATTCAAACTAATTGAAAACCATTATTTCATTAAAGGAAGCCTGGAATAGAAGATTTTAAAACATCTTACATAGAAATTATTGATAACAAAATCAGCTTTGAAAAAATTGTTACCTTCATTATTACACAAGATTTGTTTTATATGTAAAGAAATCAATTTAGAAAATAATAATATAACATAAAAAATTTCAAATATTTCTCATAATACAGTAAAGCTTTGTATAATAATTAAAAAAAAATAAATAATTTTAAAGTTTAAAAGATCTAAATTATAATAAAAATTTTGTACTTAAGTAGAACTAAAAATTTAAAATTCTTTATAAGATCTGTATATATAATAATAATCCAATTAGTTAAGACCAGGTTTGCTAAGATGTATCTGGTAAAACTACATTTTATTCATTAAAAAAAAACATTTTTTTATGACAAAGGCAAGAATCGCCTACTAACCCAAACATTTGTCATCAAAGAATTGGATGTGTGTTTCTCTTGCTATTATTTAATAACATTTAACAGTCTACCTCAAATGTAATGGTAAGAGGCACACCAAAATTATTTAATTTTTTTAATGACAAACACTTAGACAAAAATCGCCTACAAGACCAAGTGTTGGTCGTAAAATAATAGTTGCCTGGCTCTACAGCTGTTATTTAAAAACTTTTAACATTCTCCCACAAATGCAATAGCAGCAGACACATTAAAAACTAAAAAAGTTTTATTTTTTGCTGACAAAGACTTAAACAAGAATCGCATACTAGTGTTTGCCATTAAAAAATTGTTTGTTTGTCTCAAGTGCTGTTATTTAGTAACTATTAACATACACTCCTAAATATAATAGCAGCAAGCACAACTTTAGAAACCATCAAATTTTTTTATTACAAACACTTAACCAAGAATCGCCTACTAAGCCAAGTGTTCTTTATAAAAAAAATGATTGCCTGTGTCTCCAGCTATTATTTAATAACTTTTAACATTCTCTTTTAAATGCAATAGCAGCAGAATCATCAAAAGCTGAAGAAAATATCAATTTTTTTTATAATGACAAACAATTAAGCAAGAATCGCCTACTAGCCAAGTGTATTTCATCAAAAAAATAATAGTTTGTCTCTATTGCTGTTATTTAGTAAATTTTAACATTCATCCTTAAAAATAATAGCAGCAATCACATTAAAAACTCAAGAAAATATCCATTTTTTGATAACAAACACTTGGCCCAAGTCTTTGTTACAAAAAAATTGGATGTTTGTTTTTCCAGATGGTATTTAATAACATTTAACATTTACCACTTAATTGTAATAATTGCAGCAAGCACATCAAAAAGTAAAAAAAAAATTGTACTAAAATGGAGCTAAATATTTAACACAAAAATTGATTTAAATATAATATTCAATTAGTTAATAGCTTGTTTGGTAAGTTGGATCTAGTTAAAACAATTTTTATTCCACAAAAGAAATAATATATTAGCAATAACAGGCGGGCCTGGTATCATCTAGCTCAGGATAAAAATCTTAGAACAAATTAAAGGAAGCCTAAGTTCAGAAGTGAACAAATAAAATAAAAATAAATAACAAAATTCAGGCTTCAACTGGATCTATTTGAGCAGAAACAATAAAATTTCATAATTAAAGATCTTAGTTTAATTAAATTTTAAAATTTTAAAATTACAACAAAATATTAGAAGATTCTAAAACTAAAATCTTTATTTGTTATAACAATTTAAGTAAAATTTACAATAAACCCCCACTAGAATACAAAATAATTTAAAATGAATAATAATAAAGTAATATAAAACTTGCAAATATAAAGGAAATATTTTACAAAGGAAGCTGATAAGAAGTTCTATTTATAAATGCGAATGCTCGATTTCAATTTAGACAAAAAAGCGAAGAGATAAAATTTATTTACTGGAATAAAATTGCGACGCAAATACCTGTAGAAACAACGCAATATTATTAACATTAAACAATGGCGTATTATAGTTAAATTACTGAAATTTTGTAAAAAGAATATCATTTATTAACGCACAATTAAAAAACAAACCGATTGAATTAATTTACATTAAAAATCGTGGAATTTAAGATAAAAATCGGCTGGATTAATTCACAAATTCACAACTTACATTGCAAATTCCCTCGACAATCATCTTTATTGAACTTCAATGATGTAAACCATTAAACACTGTATTTAAATAACACTCAATTATTATTAAAAGCAAAACACATCTTGACCGAACTATGTGTTACTGAGGAATGAAGGACGAAGCCACTCGGCGTAGACAAGCAAGACGCGATGGAGATGCGCATGGAATTAATACATTTCAGGTAGTTATAAATTGCATTTTCTTATTGAAAACTGCATTGTAGAAAATGGACTATTCGAGATTTTCTGCACAGAATTTTGTCAGCTTTGCTATGAAGCAAACGCCCTTTTGATTGATGCAAATTGAATAAAATTGAGTTTTTATTTTTTCCACCCCCAATTTGATTCAAATCAAAATGAAAGTTTGTATACTTATAACTAATTTAATAATACGTAGTATGAAAATTTACGGTTCTTACAAAATGCAAACTAAAGAAGATATTAATTGATTGCTAACTTATTTTCTTTTAATTTTTTTAAAACTAAATTTAATTTAAAAACTGATTTAAACCTAATGTCAATCGACGCTAATAGTTTATGATGTATCAATTTATTAAAATTTAAAAAATGTTCTTCTATGTTTTAAAATAATTTTAATTATTATAGACATTTAAGAATTGCAAACAAATAAAATTTAAATAATTAGAATCCTCTAGTACAGCTAACCATTTAATACAAAAATTAAGAAGGGGAAAAAGAATCAAACAAGATAACCACACAAAAAAACAGAAAATCGAAAAACACTACAGAAAATAGAGAAGAAATAAAGCAACTGATAGAATTGATATAAGAGAGAGGTTGGGACATTTTAAATGGAAACTTTACATGAGATAAAGTGGTTGAATTTACCAAATGAGTAATCCGTAATAGACTACATAGTTGTAAATGAGTCAGCGTGAGAAGAGATATAAATTTAAAATATTAATAAGAATAGAATCGGACCATCAGCCATTAGAACTTAGTTTAAGTAGGGAAACTGTAAGACAGTAAAATCCGAGGCCGGATGAAATTTCAGCAGAAATTATTAAACTGACGATGAAAATATTTCCAGAGCCAATTCTCGCTATGTTTAACTCAGCATTTGGAAAAGGAAAGTTTAAGAACATATGAAAAAAAGGCCAATCTAAAACTAATTTAAAAACCAAACAAGAATGAAGAAGTTCATACCGTCCCATATGCCTAGTTGACACAATCGGAAAGCTATATGAGCACAACATAGTCAAAAGCGCAGAACGGCTTTAGAACAGAAAGATAAAACTTTGAACCAATAGAAATCGTAATAGAAATTGCATAGAATTAGATGAAAAAATACTGAAAACAAGGAGACTATGTGCGCCTTTAACAATTGATGTCAAGAACGCCTTCAATTCAGCGGGAGAGACGTATAACAATAGAGGCTATAGAAGATAGAAATATACCAAGCCATTTACTACAAATTATAAAAAAATACATTTTAGACCAATTTATAGTAGATGAAAAAAGAGAAGAGCACAAAGTTACAGAAAGAGTACCACAGAAGTCAGTGTTAGATCCCCATCTCTGGAATATCTAGAATGACAAACTACTGAAGCTAGACACACCCAAAAATGTGACGATACTAGCTTATGCTAATAATTTAGCAATGATGGTGGATGAGATAAAGCCAGAAATAGACAATCAAAACCATTAAACAAATTAGCAAATAAATAAAAGACCACAGACTAGAACTTCCAACTGAGAAATCAAAAACGGTAATGTTGATTAGTAGAAAGAAATACAAAGACATACATTTTGTATTAAAGCAAAACATCATAAAGCAAAAATAAAGAATGAAGTACCTAAGAGTGGTAATAGACAAAAACTTGGAAAACATGTAAAATTGGTGATAACTGAAGCAAAAAAAGCTTAAAATATAAAGAATCAGCAAAAGAAAGAAAAGGCTTTTAGCATCTGTAGCCGCGTCAATGGTTATATACGCTGCGCCAGTATGGAGTGATGCTTTCAAATTTAATAAAAACGTTAAAACGCTGAACAATTTGCAAAAAAATTTGCCGATCAGAGTTAGTGAGGTATAAAAAAACAATTTCGACAATGAGTGCAATGGTGTTGGCATGCATGGTTCCGTTTACTCTGCAAGCAAGGAAAAAGAGTAGCACACAAGATAGAAAGAAAAACAGCAAAAGGCGCAAGATAAAAACAAAATATTAATCAGGTGGCGGGAAAAGTGAGTAAAGAATGTAAAGTGAATTCACAAGCTAATACCCAACATAAGAAAGTAGATAGACAAGAATCACAGGGAAATAAATTACTACCTCACGCAGTGCCCTACAGGTCATAGAAGCTTCCAGAGCTACCAGAAGAAATTATGAAAGATAACGGATAATTAATACGTGTACTGCAAAGAGGCTGACACTGCACAACATACGCTGACTGCATGCATCAGATGGCAATAAGAAAGAAGTGATAAAGGAGAGCCTTGCAGATAATCAGGTAATATAGTGAACTTAATGCTTGAAACATAAAAAACGAGTAAGTCATAAACAAAATGGTAAATCAAATCAATAAAAAAAAAATAAGAAAAAAAGAAAAACATTAACAAAACTTCACTGAAAAAAGAATACAAATTTATCATCCAGGCAGGTGAGCAAAAAGAAGATGGGTATAATGAGTAGAATCCTTTTTAAAAAAATAAAGGAATCCCACATTTGATAAACTAAATTTTTAAGCAATTACAAAAAAAATACTTAACTTATGTTTTTACGTGTTTTAAAATAATTTATGGAAAATAATAAATCAATTTAAAAAAAATATGTAGTCTCAGCAGGAAAAAAGATCTTAAAACAATTTGAAACTACTTTAATTTTTTGTATTCTAACAAAAACTGCAACTTTGGCGTAATTTATTTTTCTACAATTAATTTGACAATTATAAATTATATTTTGTCAGAGTATTTTAGTCAAATTATAGTTGGAAATAGCCAAAAAATATCCAAATAAAAAAATAAATACGTTACTTTTGAATGCATTTTAATGCTATTTGCAAATACAATTTGAATAAGATACTTCCACAATACATTTAGTGCTTTCTAAATGTACTGAAATAAAAACAAAATGATGGTCAAATTATTTATATGCAGAAGTAGAAAGGACAAAGTTGCTGTTTTTGTTATAATACTGCAAACCAAGAGTAGCGGTCAAAATAGTTTTAATACCAACTTGATTAACTTAATAAAATCCATTAAACATTGCTCAGAATCCCATTTATAGCATAAAAATTATCTCAAAAAAAAACCATTTCAGCCATGAAATGTATCAAATATTATGTTAAAAAGCATAAATTCTATTTTCTGAGTAAAATTGTTTAACAATTTAGTTAAGATCGATCAGTAAAAGCTTTGCCGCATGCAAAAGATTTATTGCATGTAATTACACAGACATATAAAGTAAGAAGTACTAAAAGTTGCGTAAAAAAATTAAATTAACAAAAGAACTTCTAGTTATAAGAAAAAATACCCAATAGATTATCGCTTTACAACAACAAAACCAATCAAGTTAAGATAGTTGTACGATGCTACAATCTACAACAACGTCATTCTTTACAGTAATATAATTGCAGAGCAAAATTCCAAACACCACACATTAAAGGTGCTGCTCCGCATGAAAGTAAATAGGCAAGGGTCTCTCAAGAGTAAAAAATAGTTAACGACACAACTCAGTAAAAACTTGTCGTCAATCGCATTTTTTTAAGTCTCGAGAGATGCTTGCCTATAATAACTCTTAAGTAGAACGGCAGCCTAAAGCTTCACCCCCAAACTATCAGCTAAAAAATAATTTAGTTAATGTTTCCAAATAATATCTACTAGAAATCAAACAGAATATTAAGGTAACGTGAAGTTGTAATACATTTTAATAACTGCTAAACCGTGTGCAAGTTTTATGAACAGTTCGGATCATCATATTTTCTTATAAATTCTGAAAATTAGTAAAAACTTTATTTCTCCACCAAATGGTTAAAAAACAACATAAAATAGAATAGAAACCACCCACAACATTATCTAATTTATAGATAAGTTTGGATAACTGTAACAATTTTAATTATCTTAGATATTGAAACTAATTGAGAACCATTATTTCATTAAAGGAAGCCTGAGATAGAAAGTTTTAAAACATCTTACATAAAAATCAATGATAACAAAATCAGCTTTAAAAAATTGTTACCTTCAACATTACACAAGATTTGTTTTAAATGTAAGGAAATCAATTTAGAAAATAATAATATAATATAAATAACTCCAATTATTGCTCATAATACAGTAAAGCTTTGTATATTAATTTAAAAAATAAATAATTTTGAAGTCTAAAAAATCTATTATATAATAAAAATTTTGTACTTAAGTAGAACTAAAAACTTAAAATTCTTAAGAACTGTATATATAATAATTATCCAATTAGGTAAGACTAGGTTTGCTAAGATGAGTAAAACTACATTTTATTTATCAAAGAAAAAAATTTTTTTTTTATGACAAATATTTGGGCAAAAATCGCCTACTAACCTAAGTATTTGTCATCGAAGAAATGAATGTGTGTCTCTCTTGCTATTATTTAATAACATTTAACATTCTACCCCAAATGTAATGTTTAAAATAAGCAAATCAAAATTATTTAAATATTCTTATTACAAACACTAAGACAAGAATTGCCTACTAGACCAAGTGTTTGTCATAAAAAAATGGTTGCCTGGCTTTCCAGCTGTTATTTAATAACTTTTAACATTCTTCCTCAAATGCATTAGTAGCAGACACATCAAAAACTTAAAAAAATCAATTTTTTTTGCTGACAAAGACTTAGACAAGAATCGCATACTAGTCGAAGTGTTTGCCATTAAAATAATGGTTTGTTTGTCTCTAGTGCTGTTATTTACTAACTTTTAACATACACTTTTAAATATAATAGCAGCAGGCACTACTTTAGAAAATATCCAATTTTTCGATTACAAACACTTAACCAAGAATCGCCTACTAAGCCAAGTGTTTGTTATAAAAAATTAGTGCCTGTGTCTCCTGCTATTAATTAATAACTTTTAACATTGTTTCTCAAATGCAATGGCAGCAGAATCATCAAAAGCTAAAAAAATATCCAATTTTTTTAATGACAATCAATTAAGCAAGAATCGCCTACTAGCCTAAGTTTATGTCATCATAAAAATTATTGTTTGTCTTTATTACGGTTATTTAATAAATTTTAACTTTCATCCTTAAATAAATTAGCAGCAATCACATAAAAAATCAAGAAAATATCCACTTTTGATTACAAACACTCGGCCAAGTATTTGTTACAAAAAAATTGGATGTTTGTTTCTCCAGATGGTATTTAATAACATTTAACATTTACCACTTAATTGTAATAATTGCAGCAAGCACATCAAAAAGTAAAAAAAAATGAACTAAAATGGAGCTAAACATTTAATACAAAAATTGATTAAAATATTTTATTCAATTAGTTAAGAGCCTGTTTGGTAAGATAGATCTAGTTAAAACAAATTTTATTTCACAAAAGAAATTATATATTAGCAATAACAGGCGGGCCTAGTATCATCTAGCTCTGGATAAAAAATCGCAGGAAAGAAAAATAAATTACAAAAATCGGGCTTCAACTAGATGTATTTGAGCAGAAAGAATAAAATTTCATAAATAAAAACCTTAGTTTAATTAAATTTTAAAATTTTAAAATTTACTTCCTACAAAATATTAGAAGCTTCTAAAACTGAAATCTTTAATTGTTATAACAATATAAGTATAATTTATAATAAAACCCCACTAGAATACAATATAAATTAAGATGAATAAAACAGTAATATAAAACTTATAAATATAAAGGAAATATTTTACAAGGGAAGCTGATAAGAAGTTCTATTTTTAAATGCGAATGCTCGATTTCAATTTAGGCAAAAAAGCGAAGAGATTAAATTTATTTACTGGAATAAAAATGCGACGCAAATACCTATAGAAACTACGCAATATATTAACATCAAAGAATGGCTTATTAATTTGAAATATTGTGAAATTTGGTAATAAGATAATCATTAATTAACGATCAATTAAAAACAAATAAATTGAATTAATTTACATTTAAAATCGCGCAATTTAAGATCAAAATTGGCCGGATTAATTCACAACTTACAATGCAAATTCCCTCGACGATCATCTTTATTGAACTGCAATGATGTAAACCATTAAACACTGTATTTAAATAACACTCAATTATTATTAAAAATTGTATTATCTTATTGAAAAATGCATTTTAAAAATTGGACTATTTGAAATTTTCTGTACAGAATTTTGCAAGCCTTGCTATGAAGCAAGTGCCCTCTTAATTGATGCAAATTGAATCAACCCTTAATTGGGATTTTATTTTTCCACCCCCAAATTAAATCAAATCAAAATGAAATTTTGTATACATATAACTAATTTAATAATACGTTATATGAAAATTTACAGTTTTTACAAAATGCAAAATAAGCTTACTTTTTAAATTTAATTTTTATAAAAATTGAATTAAAGGAACAGGAGATAGTCTATTTAAAAACTAATTTAAACCTACTATTAAGATCATCAAGATGGTTGCGACGGTTACTATGTGGTACTTCATATTTAATAAGTAAATAAAACAACTACTATGTTTTTACCACTAATTTAGTAAGTAAATTAGTGGTAAAACATAGTAGTTGTTGTTTTGTGGTGTCTTAGATTGCAACACGCACTATTTCTCTGATTGTATGAAATTGTGGAAGGACCAGTAAGAATGATATCTTACACAAATTATGCTTTAATGATAAGGTAGAAATTATACTCTGGTATCGCAAAGACTCTCTTTAATACTAACTTAAAACAAATAATTTACAAATATATATACTCATTCAAATTGTGTAAAATGTGTTGTGATTGGTTAGTTGCTAATTAGGTAATTTGGGGATTCCTAGAAAGAATTGTTGGGAAAGTACCATATTAAATTATATTGTAGGGATTATTATTGTAGGAGATTAAACATACCTGGAAAGGATTATAAGAAATTTCATTACATAAAATATATTTCCTATCATAAATATAAATTGAATTTTTAGTAGGACGAGGGTGTCATTAGCACTAATCTGTTTATTACTCGGAGCATATAAGATCCGAACATTCCGCCGGCCTTGAAAAGAAATCTTTTCAATTTTCGATGGGAAGTAGTCCTAGTTTGCTTATTGCAATTTTAGTGATGCCTGCTGCCGTTTTAACTGAGGCTACTCTGGCGATGCCATCCTTTCCTGGGTGTAGTTCCGTGATTCGTCCCAGCTGCCACTTTAGTGGTGGAATGTTTTCACCTTTTATCGCTACTAGATTCCCAATTTGTGCATTCTCTGCCACTGGTTGATTCCATTTTGATCGTTGCTGTAATTGGCAAAGATATTCTGAGGACCACCGTGTCCAAAACTGTTGTGTCATTTTCTGTATTCGTTGCCAATGAGATAAAGTATTTTCCTTTAGGTGAATAATGTTTGGTTCTTCTATCGTGCTGAAAGCTTCTCCAATTAGGAAATGGCCAGGGGTGAGGGCTGCAAGGTCTTCCGGGTCTTCGGTTAATGGCACTAAAGGTCGAGAGTTTAAACATGCTTCAATTTGAGCCAATAAGGTATTCATTTCTTCATAGGTCAAGGCAGTTAATCCAGCTATTCGTTTTAATTGGGTCTTGGTTGATTTTACCGCACTTTCCCATAGACCTCCAAAATGCGGAGATCTAGGTGGGATAAAGTGCCAGGTGATGTTATCTTCTAATAGTGCATGGTTTATCCTGTCCTTGTGTTCTCTTGAATTCAGTAACTCTCGAAGCCTTGCAAGCTCGTGATGAGTTCCAGTGAAATTTGTTCCGTTGTCTGAATAAAGGTTTGATGGTTTTCCACGACGTGACATAAAACGCTTTAGTGCATTTATGAATGCTTCCGTGGTCAGGCTGCTCACTAATTCCAGGTGTATTGCCTTTGTTGCAAAACATACAAAGACACTGACATACCCTTTGGTTGTACGACTTCCCCGAGAATGTTGTAACTTCATTTGAAATGGACCACAAAAATCCACACCTGTGTTGGTAAATGCGCGACTTGGTTGCACTCTTGGTTGTGGGAGTTGTCCCATTACTGGTTGTAGTCGTTTTGGATTGACTTTGCAGCAACGTAAACATCTATGTAGGATCTTCTTCACTGTATTTCTGCCCGCCATCGGCCAATATGTTGATCGTACTGCTGACAACACGGCTTGAGCACCTCCATGAATCAGTTTTAAGTGTTCATAGTTGATAATGAGTTCCGTTAAAGGGTGGTTCCGTGGTAATATTATTGGATTACGTTGATTGAATGGTAGTTTTGCATGCATTAATCTTCCACCTACTCGGAGTAGCCCGTCTTCGTCGATAAAGGGGCTTAACTTCCGCAATCTGCTTGACTTGTCAATCAACAGATTCTGTTTCAATCTGTATATTTCACCTTTGAATTCTTCTTTCTGTGCAATTCGAAGAAGTGCTGTTGTAGCCTTGCTTATTTCTTGTACAGTCAATGGGCCAGTAAGTTTAGGTTGCCCTTGAGAGTTGTGAATGTACCTGAGGCAGAAAGCTACTATCCTCTTTAATTTTGAGAGTGAAGACCACTTGGTAATAATACTGCTAATTTCTTCAATTACTGGAAGTGCTACTGCTGGTTTTTCGTCAGGAAGACTTTGTTCTATATCTTCTAACGATGGCCATTCTTCTTGGTTTAATTGTAGAAATTTTGGACCATGCCACCACAAGCTTGACTCCTTGAGTTGAGTTGGATTTACACCTCTAGATATGATGTCCGCTGGGTTGTTATGTGATCGCACATGTCTCCAATTTGTATTTGTCAGCTCTTGCACTTCAGTTACACGATTTGCCACATATGTTTTCCATTTGTTGGAAGGTGAGCGGATCCATCCAAGTGCGATGGTTGAATCTGACCAGTAGAATTCGTTGTCAAAGTTCAGCTTGAGTGCACTCTTCACCTTTTTTGCCAAACGAGCAAGGATAACTACTCCACTCAATTCCAGTCTAGGTAGTGATATTGTTTTCAATGGTGCAACCTTAGACTTTGCACATAATAGATTGGTGTTGATTGCGCCAAGTGTAGTCTTACATCTAATATATATGCAACAACCATATGCTGCCTCAGATGCATCGCAAAATCCGTGTAGTTCTAGGTTGCTATATTTTTGGTGCTCGTGTATGTGACGTGGTATTTGTATAGTATCAATAGATGTGAGATCGTCCTTGTATTGATGCCAAAACGTATGTATCTCCATTGGAACGGCTGCGTCCCAATCAATTTATAGCTGCCAAACACGTTGCATTAGTATTTTTGCTCTTATTATGACTGGTCCAACCAAACCCATTGGATCAAATAGTTGTGCTATTTCTGATAAGATATTTCGCTTAGTGATACGTGTAGGTTGGATATTGTGCTTCACTGAAAAGTGCAGTGAATCACTACTTGAATTCCACAGTAATCCTAATGTCTTTATCACTGTTGTTTTTGCCATGGGTATTGTTGTTTCCTGGTTAATTGAGGTAATAGTGTTTAAGATTTGGTCGTTATTTGATCTCCATTTATGCAAATGAAATCCCCCTTTTAACAACATCTGGCTTAATTGACGTTGAAGCTCCTTAGCTTCCTCAAGTGAATCAGTTCCTGTTATACAGTCATCCACATAAAAGTCATTTTGTACAACAGCGGAGGCATGTGGATAATGAGTTTGTTCTTCTATTGCCAATTGTTTGAGACTTCGAGTAGCAAGATATGGTGCTGACGCAGTGCCATATGTCACCGTTTTTAAATTATATATTTGCAATGGTAGTGACGGATCTTCTCTCCATATAATTCGCAAATATTGTCGATCATCCTTATGTATCCAGATTTGTCGGTACATTTTGGATATGTCGGCGGTAATCACATAACGATGAATGCGAAATCTGAGCAAGATTGATAATAAATCTTCTTGTACTGTAGGGCCAACTTGAAGAAAGTCATTTAATGATAACCCTGTTGTAGTTTTTGCGGAGCCATCGAATACGACTCTTAACCTTGTTGTCGTACTATCTTCCTTAACAACGCAATGGTGTGGTAGAAAGTAGCCGTTATTGGTATCATTAATTGGTTCCATATGTCCCAGTTTCTCGTATTGTTGCATAAATTCCACGTACTGCTTCTTGAGTACAGGCATTTTGAATAATCTCTTTTCCAAATTGTAAAATCTGCGGATTGCCATATTTTTTGAGTCGCCTAAGTTGTTAGGGTCAATGTTGAATGGTAACCGTACCACAAATGCTCCTTCGTCTGTTCTACATACTGTTTTGTTAAAGTGTTCTTCCGTTTTACAATGTGTGGTTTTAAGTAATGGGGTGTTCACTTCTTCTGACTGCCAGAACCTTTCTATTTGCGTCTCCAATGTATTCAAATTGCATGTAACCACTTCTGAGTTGTTAGTTGTTGGAATTGTTCCTGATGCTATCCAACCAAATTGCGTATTTTGCACTGTAACACCGAATTGGGCTGTGGTTAGTTTTATCTGTCCGATGCTTAGTAAACTGAGATATATTTCTGCTCCTAGCAATAAATCTATCCTTCCACGTTTGTTAAATTCTGGATCGGCTAACGTAATGTTTTGAGGTATGTTCAGTTGATTTTTCGAAAATGAATTAGCTGGTAGTTCTTGTGTGATCTCGGGTAATACGTAGAACTCAAGTTTAGCCTTAAATCCATTGATTCGTGATCGGATTGTTGTCACTAGTCTTTTAGTGATTGTTGTGACCGTTGCGTTTCCGATACCATTGATTGGGAGACGGACTGATTGTGTGTTTATGTTTAAACTTGCGGCCAAGTCCTCCCTGATGAAGTTTGTTTGTGATGCACTATCCAATAGTGCCCTACACTGACGATGTTCTCCATGTTTATCGACTATGATTACCAATGTGGTTGATAATAGGGTCATTTGGCTTTTGTAGCTGTCATTGGTGGCAGAATAGCAATCGCTTGATGTTGATAAATGTGTATTTATCAATTCTTGTTGGTCATGTAATAATGTATTATGTTTTTTATCACATTTTGTGCATTGCCTGGATCTGCACTCATTTGCTCCATGATTTGGTTTTAAGCAATTGAAGCAAAGTTTTTGTTTTTTGACCTCTGCCCTTCGGTCCGCTATATTTAAATTGTGGAATGCATTGCATCGGTATAGCTCATGTTGATGCTGGTGACACAACTTGCATTTTGCTTGAGTGTTAGTGTATGAAACGACTGAGTGTCCTTGATGACGATCCGTTTTTGGAGTTTGCACTCGTTGTAGTTGTGTCCTTTGACTTTTACTGGCGTTTCGGGACTCAAGGACTTGGCAGCGTTCTTGTAAGAAGTTGGTTAGTTCTTGAACTGATGGATTCGTGCATTTTAGACGATATTCTTCCCATTTGTCTTTTGAAAGTGCATCTAATTTGATTGTTGATAGATGTAACAATAAAGTATCTCTTGTTGGTTCGCCTAATACGTCTAAAGCATTGACGTGCTTTAAGAATGTGTCGATGTGAGATCTAATTGAGCTGGCGGAGTCTTCTTTAACCATAGGCAGTTGAAATATTTTATTTATATGATTTTCTATGATTAGTTTTTTATTTTCATATCGGCTGCGTAGTGTTGTCCAAGCTATGCCATAGTTTGCATCGGTGATTGATAATGCTTGAATTGTATTTGATGCTTCACCCATTAAGCAAGATCTCAAGTAGTGGAATCGTTGCACGTTGTTCAGAGAACCGTTTTCATTTATCAATGAATCGAATGTACTGTAGAATGTTAACCAATCTTCTAGAACCCCTGCGAATGTGGGCAATGTTATTTTTGGCAGTTGCACTTGTTGTGAAGTTGAATTGACTGATAATGCTGGTGTATCAGTTCTAATTATTGGTTCACCACTCAAGACATCTTCTATTCGAGATGTTAATTCGAAATACTGGTCTTCAAACGTTTGTCGATTTTTTGCTTGATCTTCTGTGTCATCCAGCTCCTCTATTTTTGATTGAATTTCATTGTAGTCTGAATACACCAATGTTAATAAACGACTTCTGAGCTGCCTATAATCCCGTTCTGGATTGTCGAGAAACTTGTTGAAATATGTTTCTAATTGTGTTGTGCGAGTTTTAAATGTCTTGCGTTTCAGGGTTAATGCTGCTATTTCGGTTTTTGACATCTTGAGTTCAACTATGGATGAGTTGATTGCTTGATGCACTTTGACTATTCGATGACTCAGGTCTTGATTTAAAATCCGGTTCGATTGGACCAAATGTTTTGTGGTGTCTTAGATTGCAACACGCACTATTTCTCTGATTGTATGAAATTGTCGAAGGACCAGTAAGAATGATATCTTACACAAATTATGCTTTAATGATAAGGTAGAAATTATACTCTGCTATCGCAAAGACTCTCTTTAATACTAACTTAAAACAAATAATTTACAAATATATATACTCATTCAAATTGTGTAAAATGTGTTGTGATTGGTTAGTTGCTAATTAGGTAATTTGGGGATTCCTAGAAAGAATTGTTGGGAAAGTACCATATTAAATTATATTGTAGGGATTATTATTGTAGGAGATTAAACATACCTGGAAAGGATTATAAGAAATTTCATTACATAAAATATATTTCCTATCATAAATATAAATTGAATTTTTAGTAGGACGAGGGTGTCATTAGCACTAATCTGTTTATTACTCGGAGCATATAAGATCCGAACAGTTGTTTTATTTACTTACTACTATTAAGAGACCCTATTATAGTTTATGATGTATCAATTTATTAAAATTTAAAAAATGATTTACTATTTCTTAAAATTATGTTAAGTTAAGGGTTGATTATTATGGATATTTAAGAATTGCAAAATAATAAAATTTAAATAATTAGAATCTCTTACTTACTACTGTTAACCCTTTAATGCAAAAATTGAAAAGATAGGAGATAGAATCAAACAAGATGAGCACACGAGAAACAGAGAATCAAAAGACACCACAGAAAATAGATACGGAATGGGACTGATAGAAATGATATAAGAGAAGGGTTAAGACATTTTAAATGAAAACTTCACAAGAGATAAAAAGAAAGAATTACCTCTATAGGGGCAATCCGTAATAGACTACGTAGTTGTGAATGAGGCAACGTGGGAAAAGGTAAATAAATTTAAAGTAAGATTGAGAATCGAATCAGAAAACCAGCCATTAAAAGTAAGCTTAACTGAAGAAACTGTAAAAAGACAGGAAAACCCAGAGCCGAATAAAATTCCAGCAGAAATTATTAAACTGGAGTTGGAAGTATTTCAAAAGCCAATTCTTGCTGTAATTAACTTAGCTAGAAAAAGAAAAAAATTACGGACATATAGAAAAAGACAAATCTAAAATTAATTAAAAAACCAAACAAGAAAGAAGAAGATCCAAGATCATAACACTCCAAATGCCTAATTGACTTAATAAAAAAGCTATATGAGCATATCATAGTGGCAAGAATAAAAACTGGAACCTGTCAGAAGCGCAGCTTAAAAAAAATAAAATCTACCTTAGGACCACTAGAATCCGTAAAGAAAATTATAAAAAATAAGTTGTAGATAAGACTGAAAATAAGGAAACTATGTGCGCTTATTTTAATTGATGTCAAGAATGCTTTCAATTCGGCAGCAATGAAAGTAACAGTAAAGGCTATGAAAGATGAAAATATACCATGTCATTTAGTAGAAATGATAAAAGATTACTTTTCAGACCAAATTATAGTGGATAAGAAAGAAGAAGAGCACAAAGTTACAGTACCACAAGGGTTAATGTAGGGACTCTATTTCAGGAATACCTTATATGACGGACTATTGAGACTAGACAAACGTAAAGAAGTGACACTATTGGCATATGCTGATGATTTGGCAATGGTGGTAGTTAAGAGAACAGCAGAAAAATAGCAGCCAACAAAACCCTCAAAAAATTGGCAAGTGGATTAAATACCACAGACTAGAATTGGCAACTGAGAAAACAGAAACGGTAACGCTGATTGGAAAAAAAAATGCACATAACACACATAATATTGTATTGAAACAAAACACCATAAAGCCACAAAAAGTATTAAGTACCTAAGAGTGGTAAAAGACAAAAACTTAACGTTAAAGAATAGCATATTAATTTGAAATATTGTGAAATTTGGTAATAAGAATACTATTAATTAACGCACAATTAAAAAACAAATCGATTAAATCAATTTACATTAATTAACGCGCAATTTAAGATAAAAATCGGCCGGATTAATTCACAAATTCACAACTTACAATGCAAACTCCCTCGACAATCATCTTTATTGAACTGCAATGATGTAAACCATTAAACACTTTATTTAATAAGCACTAATTAATTATTATTAAAGACAAAACACAACTCAACCGAACTGTGCGAGTGTGTCACTGAGGAATGAAGGACGATTCGATCGACTCAGCCTAGTACAAGCAAGACGCGATGGCGATGCGCATGGAATCATTACATTTCGGATAATAATAAACTGCATTTTCTTATTGAAAACTGTGTTTAAAAAATTGGGCTATTACAGATTTTCTGTACAGAATTTTGTCAGCTTTGCTATGAAGCAAACCCTCTCTTAATTGGTGCAAATTGAATCAACCCTTAATTGAGATTTATTTTTTTCACCCCCTAAATTGAATCAAATCAAAATAAAATTTTGTATACTTATAACTAATTTAATAATACCTAGTATGAAAATTTACGGTTTTTACAAAATGCAAACTAAGGAAGATATTAATTAATTGCTAACTTTTTTTCATTTAATTTTTTAAAAACCTAATTATATGAACAATTATTTAAAAACTGATTTAAACCTAATGTCAATCGACGCTAATAGTTTATGATGTTTAAATTTATTAAAATTTAAAAAATGCTTTACTATTTAAAAAAAAATATTTTGAGTTAATTATTATTATAGACACTTAAGATTTTCAAAATAATAAAATTTAAATAATTAGAATCCTCTAGTACAGCTAACCCTTTAATAGAAGAATTAAGGAGGAGAAAAGAATCAGACAAGATAACCAGACAAAACAGAAAATCGAAGAACACTACAGAAAATAGAAAAGAAGGAAAGCAGCCGATAGAAATGATATAAGAAAGAGGTTGAGTCATTTTAAATGGAAACTTCACAGAAGATAAAGAGGTTGATTTTACTAAATAAATTTGCCGTAATAGACTACATAGTTGTTAATGAGCCAGCGTAAGAAGAGAAATAAATTTAAAGTAGCAATAAGAATATAATCGGACCATCAACTAAGCTTAAGTGGGGAAACTGTAAGACAGGAAAGCCCGGAACCAGATAAATTTCCAGCAGAAATTATTAAACTGACGGTGGAAATAGTTCCAAGGCCAATTCTAGCTGTGTTTAACTTAGCATTTGAAAGAGGAAAGTTTAAGGACATATGAAAAAAGACCAATCTAAAATTAATTAAAAAATCAAACAAGAATAAAGAAGATCCAAGTTCATACAGTCTCATATGCCTAGTTGAAACAATGGGAAAGCTATATGAGCACAACATAGTTAAAAGCGCAGCACGGCTTTAGAACAGAAAAATAAACCTTACAATAAATAGAAATCGTAATGAAAATTGCAAAAAATGAGATTAAAAAATACTGAAAACAAGGAGACTATGTGCGCTAGTAACAATTGATGTCAAGAATGCCTTCAACTCAGCGGCAGAGACGTATAACAATAGAGGCTATAGAAAATAGAAATATACCAAGCTACCTAGTAGAAATTTTAAAGAATTACTTTTTAGGCTAAATTATAGTAGATAAAAAAAAGAAGGGCACAAAGTTACAAAAGGGGTACCACAGAAGTCAGTGTTAGATCCCCATCTCTGGAATATCTAATATGACAAACTGTTGAGGCTGGACACACCCAAAGAAGTGACAATATTAGCATATGCTAATAATTTAGCAATGGTGGTGGTTGAGATGACGCAAGAAAAAGCATACAAAACCCTTAAACAAATTAGCAAATGAATAAAAAACCATAGACTAGAACTGGTAACTGAGAAATCAAAAGCGGTAATTTTGATTGGTAGGAAGAAATGCAAAGACATACATTTTGTATTAAAGCAAAACATCATAAAGCAAAAAAAAAGTGTAAAGTACCTAAGATTGGTAATAGACAAAATCACGTAAAGTTGGTAATAACTAAAGCAAAAAAAGCAGCCTCTTACGTTGAAAGAATGATGCCTAGAATATGGAGAATCAGCAAAAGCAAGAGAAAGCTTTTAGCATCCGTAGCCGCGCATACTATATTGGCGCAATATAGAGTGATGCTCTCACATTTAATAAAAACGTAATAACGCTGAACAGTTTGCAAAGAAAATTGGCGATCAGAGTTTGTAGAGTATAAAAAACAATTTCGACAATGAGTGCAATGGACTTAGCATGCATGGTTCCGTTTACTCAGCAAACTAGGGAAAGGAGTAGCATAAGATAAAAAAAAAAAACAAAAAAAGGCAAAATAAGAACAAAATAATAAACAAGTGGCAGGAAATGTGAGTAAAGGATGTATAGTGGATTCACAAGCTGATACCCAACATAAGAAAGTGGATAGACAAGAATCATTGAGAATTAAATTACTACCTAGCGCAGTGCCCTACAGGTCATGAAAGCTTCCAGAGCTACTTAAAGAAAATATAAAAGATACAAGATAATAAATGCGTGTACTGCAAAGAGGCTGACACTGCACAACATACGCAGACTGCATGCATCAGATGGCAATAAGAAAAAAGTAATGGAAGAGAGTCTTGCAGATAAAGTTGACATCAGGTAATATAGTAAACTTAATGTTTGAAACAAAAAAAACTGGTAAGTTTATTAACAAAAGGGTAAATCAAATAAAACCAAAAAAAAAGATTAAGAAAAAAAAAGAACATTAACAAAACTTCATTGAAAGAAGAATGCAAAAATAATATCATCCAGGCAGGAGAGCAAAAAGAAGGTGGGTATAATGAGTAGAATTCCTTTAAAAAAAAAGAAAGGAATGCCACATTTGATAAACTAAATTTTTACGCAATTACAAAAAAAAAAATTAAATTTTTCAAACTCATGTTTTTACGTGTTTTAAAATAATTTATGGAAAATATTAAATCAATTTAAAAACTTATTTAGTCTCAGCAGAAAAACGGATCTTGAAACAATTTGAAGCTACTTTAATTTCCGGTATCCTAACAAAAAAAGCAACTTTGGCGTCATTTATATTTCTACATTTAATTTGATAATTATAAATTATATTTTGTTAAAGTATTTTAGTCAAATTATAGTTAAAAATAGCAAAAAAAAATCTAAATAAAAAAATTAATGCGTTACTTTTGAATGCAGTTAAATGCTATTTGGAAATATAGTTTGACTAAGATACCTTCACAAAACATTTAGTGCTTTCTAAATGTACTGAAATAAAAACAAAATAATGGTCAAATGATTTGCAGAAGTAGAAATGACGCCAAAGTTGCTGTTTTCGTTATAATACTGCAAACCAAGAGTAGCAGCCGAATTAGTTTTAATACCAATTTGTTTAACTTAATAAAATTCATTAAACATTGAGCAGAATCCTATATATAGCATACAAATTATCTAAAAAAAATCCATTTCAGCCATGAAATGTATCAAATATTATGTTGAAAAGCATAAATTCCATTTCCTGAGTAAAATTTTTCAACAATTTAGTCAAGATCGATCAGTAAATAGCTTTGCCGCATGCAAAAGATTTATTGCATGTAGACAATTAAAGTAAGAAGTACTAAAAGTTGCGTAAAAGAATTGAATTAACAAAAAAAAATCTATTTTCATAAAAAAATACTCAATAGATTATCGCTTCACATCTACAACAACGTCATTCTTTAAAGTAATACAATGGCAGAGCAAAATTCCAAACACATAACTTTAAAGGTGCTACTCCGCATAAAGTAAATAGGCAAGTGTCTCTCAAAAGTAAAAAATAGTTAACAATACAACTAAGTAAAAACTTGTCGTCAATTTTTTTTTTTTAGTCTCGAGAGATGCTTGCCTATATTTGTGTGAAACGGCAGCTTTAAGCTTTACCCCAAACTATCAGTTAAAAACTAATTTAGTTAATGTTTCCTAAAAAATATCTATAAGAAATCAAACAGAATAGTAAGGTAACGTGTATTTGTAACACATTTTAACGACTGCTTAACAGTGAGTTACTTTTAAAAACTGTTCATAATTTTTTCTTATAAATTCTGACAATAAGTAAAAACCTTATTTCTCTACCAAATGATTGAAAAAACAACATGTAATAGAATAGAAAGCACCCAAAACATTACCTAATTTAGAGATAAATTTGGATAACTGTAACAATTTTAATTATCTTAGCAGAAAACTATAAAAAAGAAAGATATTGAAACTAAGTGAAAACCATTATTTTATTAAAACAAGCCTGGAATAAGAAGTTTTAAAATATCCTACATAAAAATTAATGATAACAAAATCAGCTTTAAAAAATTGTTACCTTCAACATTATACAAGATTTGTTTTATATGGAAGGAAATCAATATAGGAAATAATAATACAATATAAACAATTCCAAATATTGCTTCTAATGCAGTAAAGCTTTGTATAATAATTTAAAAAATAAATCATTTTGAAGTCTAAAAAATCTATTATATAATACAAATTTTGTACTCAAGTAGAACTAAAAATTTAAAATTCTTTATAAGAATTGTATTTATAATAATTATCCAATTAGTTAAGACCAGGTTTGCTAAGATGTATCTAGTAAAACTACATTTCATTCATCAAAAAAGAAAAAAAAAATTTGTGACAAATATTTAGGCTAAATCGCCTACTAACCCAAGTATTTGCAATCGAAAAATTGAATGTGTGTTTTTCTTGCTATTATTTAATAACATTTAACAATTTACCTCTAATGTAATGGTAGCAAGCACACCAAAACTATATAAATTTTTTATGATAACACTTAGACAAGAATTGCCTACTAGACCAAGTGTTCGTCATAAAAAATGGTTGACTGGCTTACCAGCTGTTTTTTAATAACTTTTAACATTTTTACTCAAATGCAAAAGTAGCAGACACATAAAAACTGAAAAAAATCCTTTTTTTGCTGATAATGACTAAGACAAGAATTGCATACTAGTCTAAGTGTTGATCATTAAAAAATTAGCTTTATTTGTACTGTTATTTAGTAACTTTTAACATTCCTAACAGCAAGCACAACTTTAGAAAACATCCAATTTTTCGATTACAAACTTTTAACCAAGAATTGTCTACTAAGCCAAGTGTTAGTTATAAAAAAATGGTTATCTGTATCTTCAGCTAATGTTTAATAATTTTTAACATTGACTTTTAAATGCAATAGCAGCAGAATCATCAAAACCTGAAGAAAATATCAATTTTTTTAATGACAAACAATTAGGCAAGAATCGCCTACTAGCCCAAGTGTATGTCATCAAAAAAATTATTGTTTGTCTCTATTGCTGTTATTTATTAAATTTTAACATTTATTCTTAAATATAATAGCAGCAAGCTCATCAAAAACTCAAGAAAATATCCATTTTTTGATAACAAACACTTGGTAAAGTCTTTGTTACAAAAAAATTGGATGTTTGTTTCTCCAGATGGTATTTAATAATGTTTAACATTTACCACTTAATTGTAATTGAAGCAAGCACATCAAAAAGTGAAGAAAAATTTGTACTAAAATGAAGCTAAACAATTAACACAAAAATTGATTTAAATATAATATTCAATTAGTTAAGAGCATGTTTGGTAAGATGGATCTAGTTAAAACAAATTTTATTCCACAAAAAAAATAATATATTAGCAATAAAAGGCGGGCTTGGTACCATCTAGCTCATGATAAAAATCGTAGAACAAATTAAAAAAAGCCTAAGTTCGGAAGCGAACAAATGAAAGAAAATTAAATTACAAAAATCGGGCTTCAACTGGATCTATTCGAGCAGAAACAATAAAATTTCATAATTAAAGACCTTAGTTTAATTAAATTTTAAAATTTTAAAATTACAACAAATTATTAGAAGATTAAAAAACTAAAATCTTGAACTGTTGTAACAATTTAAATATAATTTACAATAAACCCCCCCTAGAATACAATATAATTTAAGATGAATAATAATAAATATAAAATTTGCAAATATAAAGGAAATATTTTACAAGGGAAACTGATAAGACGTTCTATTTATAAATGCGAATGCTCGATTTCAATTTAGGCAAAAAAGCAAAGAGATTAAATTTATTTACTAGAATAAAAATGCGACGCAAATACAAACGACGCAATATATATCAAAGAATGACTTATTAATTTGAAATATTGTGAAATTTGGTAATAAGAATATCATTAATTAACGCTCAATTAAAAACAAATAGATTGAATTAATTTACATTAAAAATCGCAGAATTTAAGATCAAAATCGGCCGGATTAATTCACAACTTACATGCAAATTCCCTCGACGATCATCTTTATTGAACTGCAATGATGTAAACCATTAAACACTTTATTTAATAAGCACTAATTAATTATTATTAAAGGCAAAACACATCTCAACCGAACTGTGTGAGTGTGTCACTGAGGAATGAAGGACGATTCGATCGACTCAGCCTAGTACAAGCAAAACGCGATGGCGATGCGCATAGAATCATTACATTTCGGATAATTATAAATTGCATTTTCTTATTGAAAACTGCGTTTTAGAAATTGGGCTATTTGAGATTTTTTGCACAGAATTTTGTCAGCTTTGCTATGAAGCAAACGCCCTTTTGATTGATGCAAATTGAATAAAACCCGAATTGAGTTTTTATTTTTTCCATCCCTAATTTGATTCAAATCAAAATGAAAATTTGTATACTTATAACTAATTTAATAATACGTAGTATGAAAATTTACGGTTCTTACAAAATGCAAACTAAAGAAGATATTAATTGATTGCTAACATTTTTTCATTTAATTTTTTAAAAACTAACATAAATGATTAACTATTTAAAAACTGATTTTAACTTAATGTCAATCGACGCTAATAGTTTATGATGTATCAATTTATTAAAATTTAAAAAATGCTCTTCTATTTTTTGAAATAATTTTAATTATTATAGACATTTAAGAATTACAAACAAATAAAATTTAAATATTTAGAATCCTCTAGTACAGCTAACCAATTAATACAAAAATTAAGGAGGGGAAAAAGAATCAAACAAGATAACCACACAAAAAACAAAAAATCGAAAAACACTACAGAAAATAGAGAAGAAAGAAAGCAACTGATAGAATTGATATAAGAGAGAGGTTGGGACATTTTAAATGGAAACTTCACATGAGATAAAGTGGTTGAATTTACCAAATGAGTAACCCGTAATAGACTACATAGTTGTAAATGAGCCAGTGTAAGAAGAGATATAAATTTAAAGTATTAATAAGAATAGATTCGGACCACCAGCCATTAGAACTAAGCTTAAGTAAGGAAACTGTAAGACAGTAAAATCCGGGACCGGATGAAATTTCAGCAGAAATTATTAAACTGACGGTGAAAATAGTTCCAGAGCCAATTCTCGCTGTTTTTAACTCAACATTTGAAAGTAGAAAGTTTAAGGACATATGAAAAAGGCCAATCTAAAACTAATTAAAAAACCAAACAAGAATAAAGAAGATCCGAGTTCATACCGTCCCCCATATGCCTAATTGACACAATAGGAAAGCTATATGAGCACAACATAGTCAAAAACGCCGCTCGGCTTTAGAACAGAAAAATAAACATTAGAACCAAAAGAAATCGTAATGGAAACAGCAAAAAATTAGATGAAAAAATACTGAAAACAAAGAGACTATGTGCGCTAGTAACAATTGATGTCAAAAATGCCTTCAACTCAGCGGCAGAGACAAATACCAATAGAAGCTATAGAAGATAGATATATACCACGAGCCGAAATTGTAAAGAATTACTTTTTAGACTAAATTATAGTAGTTTAAAAAAATATAAAGCACAAAGTTACAGAAAGGGTACCACAGGAGTCAGTGTTAGACCCCCATCTCTAGAATATCTAATATGACAATTTATTGAGGCTGAACACACCCAAAGAAGTGACGATATTAGCATATGCTAATAATATAGCAATAGTGGTGGTTAAGATGACGCAAGAAATAAGCAAACAAAACCCTTAAACAAACTAGCAAATAAATAAAAAACCACAGACTAGAACTGGCAACTGAGAACTCAAAAGCGGTAATGTTTATTAGTAGAAAAAATGCAAAAACATACATTTTGTATTAAAGCAAAACATCATAAAGCAAAAAAGTATAAAGTACCTAAAAGTGTTTAGAAAACACGTAAAATTGGTGATAACTAAAGCAAAAAAGTAAAATATATAGAATCAGCAAAAACAAGAACAAGCTTTTGGCATCCGTAGCCGCGTCAATCGTGCTATACGCTGTGCCAATATAGAGTGATGCTCTCAAATTTAATAAGAAAATAAAAACGATGAACAGTTTGCAAAGAAATTTGGCGATCAGAGTTAGTAGGGTATAAAAAACAATTTCGACAATCAGTGCAATGGTCCTGGCGTGCATGGTTCCGTTTACTCTGCAAGCTAGAGAAAGGAATAGCACAAGATAGCAAGAAAAACAGAAATAGGCGCAAGATAAAAACAAAATATTAAACAGATGGCAGGAGATGTGAGTAAAGAATGTAAAGTGGATTCACAAGCTGATACCTTACATAAGAAAGTAAATAGACAAGAACCAAGAGAAAATAAATTACTACCTTGCGCAGTGCTCTACAGGTCATGGAAGCTTCCAAAGCTACCTTAAGAAAATATGAAATATAACAGATAATAAATGCGTGTACTGCAAAAAGGCTGACACTGCACAACATACGCTGACTGCATGCATCAGATTGCAATAAGAAAGAAGTGATGAAGGAGAGCCTTGCAGATAAAGTTGACATCAGGTAATATAGTGAACATAATGCTTGAAACAAAAACAAAAAACTGGTAAGTCATAAACTAAATGGTAAATCAAATCAAACCAAAAAAAAAAAAAATTAAGAAAAAAAGAAGAACATTTACAAAACTTCAATAGAAAAAAAATGCAAAAATAATATCATCTAGGCAAGAGTGCAAAAAGAAGGTGAGTATAATAAGTAGAATCCCTTTTGAAAAAAGAAAATAATCCCAAATTTAATATACAAATGTTTTAGAAATTACAAAAAAATATTTTATTAAAATTTTTCAAACTCATGTTTTTACGTGTTTTAAAATAATTTATGGAAAATAATAAATTAATTTAAAAATGTATTTAGTCTCAGTAAGAAAAAGGATTTTGAAACAATTTGAAGCTGCATTAATTTCCTGTATTCTAACAAAAACAGCAACTTTGGCATCATTTCTACGTCTACAATTAATTTGATAATTATAAATTATATTTTGTTAAACTATTTTAGTCAAATTATAGTTGGAAATAGCCATAAAAATATCCAAATAAAAAAAAACGTAATTTTTGAATGCATTTTAATGCTATTTAAAAAATACTTTCACAAAACAATTAGTGCTCTCTAAATGCACTGGAATAAAAATAAATTGATTATCCAAACCAAAGTTGCTATTTTTGTTATAATACTACAAAACAAAAGTAGCAGCCGGAATAGTTTTAATACCAATTTATTTAACTTAATAAAATCCATTAAACATTGCGCAGAATAATATTTATAGCATAAAAATTATCTCAAAGAAAACCCATTTCAGCCATGTATGTATCAAATATTATGTTGAAAAGCATAAATTCCTTTTTCTGAGTAAAATTGTTCAATAATTTAGTCAAGATCGATCAGTAAATAGCTTTGCGGCATGCAAAAGATTTATTGCATGTAATTATTACACAGACAATTGAAATAAAAAGTGCTAAAAGTTGCGTAAAAGAATTAAATTAACAAAACAATTTTTAGATACATAAAAAAATACCTAATAAATTATCGCCTCACAACAACAAAACCAATCAAGTAAAGATTGTTGCATAACGCTACAATCTACAACGTCATTCCTTAAAGTAGTACAATCGCAGAGCCAAATCCCAAACAAATCACCTTAAAGGTGCTGATTTGCATGAAAGTAAATAAACAAGAGTAAAAATAGTTAACAACACAATTCAGTAAAAACTTGTCGTCAATCGCATTTTTTTTAAGTCTCGAGATATGCTTGCCTATATTAACTCTTAAGTGGAACGGCAGCCTAAAGCTTCACCCACAAACTATCAGCTAAAAACTAATTTAGTTTAATTTTGTTTCGCAGCGTTATCTAAATTTTATTATAAGTTTAGGGCTTTTTTTCAGATTTTAGAAGTATATTATAAATGTATTTAATTCCTTTGTTAAAAGTAGGACTACTTTTAAGGTGGAGTATGACAGGGACCAGTACCAACATAAATTTATTGAAATAAGTTAAACTTGTATTAACAAAAATTAATTAAATATTTTAAATATTAATTGAAACTGAAATAAATAACTTTGCGTTCGTTAAATGCTATATAAAAGTAATAATTAATATTAGAAATAGATAGATATTTTGAATTTTATTAACTAAATTGTATTAATACGAAGGACACTGCCAAAGTTCGCAAAAAAGGAAAGCAAAACATAAATCACGCTATGTAAATCGTTTTATTGCTTCTCAAAATATTCTTCTTTAAAATTTATACACTTTTGCATCCTATAAAACAAATCTTCAAAACAATCTTCAAAACAATTTTGCCATTTATTTTAGATGTGTCGAAATAGGAAGAAGTCATTGGACAATAAATCAAGCAAATATGGGCAATGAATTAATTGGATGTTGTTAGTGGTCAAAAACTCACTATAGTTTGTCGTGCTGTGTGAGCGCTTGCATTGTCATGATGAACAATGATTTGTCGGTTTATGTTGTTCCTTCTGATTTCAGCGATAACATCCGGCTAACAAATTGAAGTATACCAGTCAGTATTAACTGTCCTTCGATCTTCTAATGCTACAGTTGCAACATGACCCGTTTTTCAGAAGAAACAAGAAATCATTCTTTTTGAAACGCTTTGCGAACGCATCACTTTTGTGGGTTTAGGTTTATTTTGAAACACCCATACAGTCAATTGCTGTTTAGTTTTAGGCTCATATGAATATAACCAAGATTCGTCTCATTTCAAATTTGTTGCGTTATATACCGAATTTCAAATTTCTTTAGCATTTCCTTGCACTACTTGACACATGTTTTTGTTCTTCTTTCAAATCGTGTGAGATCCAACAACTGCAAAGCTTCCGGACATTCAAATGGTTGTGCAAAATCGGATGTATTTGTTTCGCTGCAATGCCTAATGCCTTTATCTCACTATAGGTCACATGCCGATCTGATAAAATCATTTTAGCATCAATATCTTTTGCGACAACAGAAGTGCATAAACCTTTGCGAAGATCATCAAACTTTGGTTTTCCACGCTTAAATTCTGCGAACCATTTGTAAACCATAGTTCTGGATGATGCTTCATCCCCAAATAACAAACTAAGTTTTTCCACACATTGCTGCGGCGTTAAATCGCAGAACGCAAGCAATACAGGCAGTACTCGATTCCGCAAACTTTAGCAGTGCTTCTTGTATTGTTGACAATTGCAAGCAATCCAAATTTGGCACCATTATATGCACAAACATTCACAGCAAACCAAACGACAACTCTGGGCTGTTTTAAAAGTTATAATTTTTACTTTGTTTATAAAATGTTAACACTGCAGTCAATCTTACCTTTTGAAACCGATTAATCACTCTTAATCTTACCTCAATTGAGCTTATATTTTGGTGATATCTAATAATTTCCAAAAGTTAAAAAAAAAGTAAAACGTTGCATGATAAAACTGCAAACTAATTTCTTTAAAAGAATAATATTTACTATTGAATAACCGCTTTTTCATAATTGATGTGTTTATGTTTAAATCTGACAATTTAGTTACAAAAAATTGGAATGTTTGGTAATGGAAAAATTAGTTCAGTTTTACAAAAAATATTTATTTAATGTAATTAATCTTGCTCACTACGTAAAAGTACTAATTCTTGAGCAAGAGAGGGATCGGAAACAAAGGATTTAGAAGGTTTTAGAAAACACCAAGGAATTCGTCAGTTTAAATAAACATCATCAATTATGTAACCGAACCAAGCCGGACCTACCTTGCTTGCTTACTTATAGATGAAGTCGCCTGACCTGCCACACAATCACTAAAACAAAAAAAACAAAAAAACACTAAATCAAAACACAAAAATCTGAACACAACTTTTATCTGCACGCTTCTTTACTACACCACCTTATGTGTACAAGATCTTATTACTAACTTATCTTTAAACCATCTTATCTTTAAACCATCTCATCTCTACATCATCTCATCTGTACATTAACTCATCCGTACACTTAGTCATATATATTCGTAACTAATCTCTGCACCTCTCATCTCTACATTAACAAATCTTTGCATTAACCCATCTGTACAGTAACTCATCTTTACAATATTTTCTCTGTATAGTAACTCATCTGTACACTAACTCAATTCTGCACCATCTTAATCTCATCTCTGCATGATCTCATCTCTACATCATCTCATCTGTACATTAAGTCATCTGTGCAATTACTCATTTATACTCTGCACCATCTCATCTCTACATCATCTCATCAGTACAATAACCCATTTGTACAGTACCTCATCTGTACAATATTTCCTGAGTACATTAACTCATCTGTACGCTTACTCATCTTTGCACCATCTCAACTCTATACAATCTCATCTCTACATCATCTTATCTGTACATTAACTCATCTGTATACTAACTTATATCAGCACCATCTCAAACATCATCTCATCTGTACACTAACTTATTTGTGCACCATCTTATCTCTATACCATCTTATCTACATAATATTATTTCTACACCAGCTCTATCTTTACAAATCTCACCTCTCATTTTATTTCAACATCTCATCTTAAATTCATATCATTTCACCATATTTTATCTCACCTCATCTCTCACCTCATCTTTCACCTCATCTCTCACCACATCTTTCAATACATCTCTCACCACATCTCTCACTACATCTCTCACCACAGTTTTCACCTCATCTTACCTCATCTCACCTCATCTCAGATGATCTCACCTCATCTCACCTCATCTCACCTTATCTCACCTCATCTCACCTCATCTCACCTCACCTCATCTCATCTCACCTCACCTCATCTCACCTCATCTCACCTCATCTCACCTCATCTCACCTCATCTCACCTCATCTCACCTCATCTCATCTCACCTCACCTCATCTCACCTCATCTCACCTCATCTTACCTCATCTCACCTCATCTCACTTCATCTCACTTCTTCATACCTCACATCATTTTATCTTACCTCATCTTACCTCATCTCACCTCATCTCACCTCATCTCACCTCATCTCATCTCACCTCACCTCATCTCACCTCATCTCACCTCATCTTACCTCATCTCACCTCATCTCACTTCATCTCACTTCTTCATACCTCACATCATTTTATCTTACCTCATCTTACCTCATCTCTCACCACATCTCACCTCATCTCTCACCTAATCTCTCAGCTCATCTCTCACCTCACCTCTCACCTCATCTCTCAGCTCATCTCTCAACTCATCTATCACCACATCTCTTACCACATCTCTCACCACATCTCTCGGCACATCTCTTACCTCATCTCACCTCATCTCACCTCATCTCACCTCATCTCACCTCATCTCACCTCATCTCACCTCATCTCACCTCATCTCACCTCATCTCACCTCATCTCATCTCATCTCACCTCATCTCACCTCATCTCACCTCATCTCATCTCACCTTACCTCATCTCACCACATCTCTTACCACATCTCTCACCACATCTCTCGGCACATCTCTCACCTCATCTCACCTCATCTCACCTCATCTCACCTCATCTCACCTCATCTCACCTCATCTCACCTCATCTCACCTCATCTCATCTCACCTTACCTCATCTCACACCTCATCTCTCACCTCATCTCTCACCTCATCTTTCACCTCATCTCTCACCTCATCTCTCACCTCATCTTTCACCTCATCTCTCACCTCATCTCTCACCTCATCTCTCAACTCATCTCTCACCTCATCTCTTACCTCATCTCTCACCTCATCTCTCACCTCATCTCTCACCTCATCTCTCACCTCATCTCATCTCACCTCATTTTACCTCACCTCACCTCACCTCTTCTCATCTCATCTCATCTCATCTCATCTCATCTCATCTCATCTCATCTCATCTCATCTCATCTCATCTCATCTCATCTCATCTCATCTCATCTCATCTCATCTCATCTCATCTCATCTTATCTCATCTCAACTCATCTCAACTCATCTCAACTCATCTCAACTCAACACGCAAAATTTACATTTTCACCTAGAAAAAATACAAATCTCATCTCATCTTAACTTACCGCACATTGCACTTTATTAATATATCACACTTTCGCGCACTTTAATATTATATAACACTTCACTGCACTTTATTAATTTATTACACTTTCGCGCACTTTAATAATATATCACACTTCACTGCACTTTAATATTATATAACACTTCACAGCACTTTATTAATATATCACACTTTCGCGCACTTTATTAATATATCACACTTTCGCGCACTTTAATAATATATCACACTTCACTGCACTTTATTAATATATCACACTTCACTGCACTTTATTATTATATAACACATCACTGCACTTTATTAATATATCACACTTTCACGCACTTTATTATTATATAACACTTCACTGCACTTTATTAATATATCACACTTTCGCGCACTATAATATAATATAACACTTCACTGCACATTATTGATATATCACACTTTCGCGCACTTTATTAATATATCACACTTTCGCGCACTTTAATATTATATAACACTTCACTGCACTTTATTAATATATCACACTTTCGCGCACTTTATTAATATATCACACTTCACTGCACTTTAATATTATATAGCCATTCACTGCTTTGCTTTGCTTTTGCTTCCATCTTAGGTAATGAACATCCATCTATAATAAAATCCGTAGTACGTAACGTTCGTAATAGAGATTTACCGCACTATAATAATATATCACTTTTTATCGCGCACTTTTATAATATATCACACTTAACCGCATTTCACTAAAATCACTTCCAGCTCATCTTCTTTGAGATAGTTTGAGAATTGAGAAGGACCAAATAAGAACAAAACAAAGTGAACTACGATTGAATTAACATACCTGACGATTGAGAAACATGTACAGAGGAACAATTTCCATAAAATAAAATTGCAAGAATACAAACTGAAAATTGATAAACATAATAAACTTCGAATAAAAAGAAACAAACTGAAAACGGGTGAACTAAATTAAGAATGAACAAACATAAACTAAGGGTGGATAGACATGAACTGAAAATGATAAGATGGGGATCGAGCATCAAAAAATATAAACTGAGGTTAAAGGCGTATGATTTGTAAATTGTTGAAACACAAAATGATGACAAAGAGCTATGGATTTCGTATTATGAACCAAAAATCGTGTATTGAAAAATCAAAGACATGCATTTTCAAGGATTACGGCCCCATGATCCCACCCCACACTCCTCCATCCACAATGCACCTCCCTACACATTCCCTGATTCTACACCCAAAACCCACATCTCTTCATCATAAAATTATGTTTCGTTATCCACAATCCATATCCCTTTACCTTAAATCCATAGCCTATGATACTCAATCCACATCTTTCCACCTCCAGCTTATGCCCCTCTATCCTTACTTCATGTTCCTTCTTCCTTAATTTTTAAGTCCATCCTTCCACAATCTACTTCTTGCTACACTAAGCTAATGGTTATCAATTCTTAGTCCATAAACTTCCATTCTTATTGTATGGTTCTCCATCTGCAGTACGTGTACCTCATCTTCAAGCAATATTAGCACATCCCTAATCCGCATCATTTTGCTCCTAATCTTTGTTCTCAATCATGGGTCATCTCTCCACCCTTTCCTTAAGTTTTTAACCAATTGGCATCTAGCCTTATTGAGTATATTTATCAATCCTTACGCCATCTGAAATATTAAAAAAATTGTTACAACCAAGCAAATAATTATAATGTTTTATTACATACAATTTTTTTAATTAATATAATCACAGATTTTCTTTATTCTTCTTTTCGTCAAAGTTCTAAAACAATAAAAAAATTTATGAGTACTAATTAAACAATAATGAAATTTTCAAGCATACCCTCATAATCTGGATCCTGTTGCTTCAATTGGACCTTACTGTTTCATCAAAAATATTTCGTAGCAACGCTGAACAATCGTTGGGCAACAATCATTAGCCAACAACTAAAGATCAATCAAAGACCGTATAGCCCGCCCCCCGCAACTCATGAACCCAAGGTTCACTCGGTCAAGGATCCTTTGTCAAAACTTTCTATTAACCTAAGCACCTTATCCACAGAGCTACAGGATACGACAACAGGGGAACTTTACTCATGCCTCACGATAGACGTGCTGCCTTCTTGGAAAATTGTAACATAGGGTCCCCAACCAGAGATGTGACAGACGAACTAAGGGATTTAACCTTCAATTATTGCTTTCGATTGGTATTCATTGATGTCCACACAAACTATTGTTATGTGCTTTGGAATGTTTGCAAATTAACAGAACATGTCTAACTAGATAAGTTCATCCAATCTCAATACTTTTGTAGATGAATAAGAAATCTGAAATGATAAATAATTAGTCTGCTTAAGTTAGTAAATATTATTTGAGTTTGCTTAACGTGTGCTTCTTATATTGTGCATCTAACAGACATTACTATGTTCTTCATAAATATCTTAATACACTGCTGAACAATCCTTGATCAACAATCTTTAGCCAACAACTAATGATCAAACAAAAAGAAAATGCAATTTATATTTATCCGAAATGTAATGATTCCATGCGCATCTCCATCGCGTCTTGCATGTACTACGCCGAGTGGCTTTGTCCTTCATTCCTCAGTAACACATAGTTCGGTCCAGATGTGTTTGCCTTTAATAATAATAATTTAGTGCTATTTTATAATTAAAAGTGATTAGTGGTGTATACATCGTTGCAGTTCAACATAAGATGACCGTCGAGGGATATTGCATTGTAAGTTGTGAATTAATTGACCGATTTTGATCTTAAATTGCGCGTTTTTTAATGAAAATTACATCAATCGATTTGTTTTTAACTGAGCGTTAATTAATGATATTCTTTTCACCAAATTTCAATATTTCAAATTAATAATCCATTGTTTGATGTTAATAAATTGCGTAGTTTCTATTTGCGTCGCATTTTTATTCCAGTAAATAAATTTTATCTCTTCGCTTTTTTGCCTAAATTGAAATCGAACATTCGCATTTATAAATAGAAGATTTTATCAGATTCCCTTGTAAAATATTTCCTTTACATTTGCACATTTTATATTAGTTTATTATTCATTTTAAATTATTTCTAGTGGGGGGTAAATTAAATTATATTTATATTGTTATAACAATTAAAGATTTTAGTTTTAAAAGCTTCTAATAATTTGTTGGAAATAAGTTTCAAAATTTTAAAATTTAATTAAACTAAAGTCTTTAATTATGAAATTTTATGGTTTCTGTTCAAATAGATCCAGTTGAAGCCCAATTTTTGTAATTGATTTTTCTTTCATTTCTTTCACTTCTGAACTTAGGCTTTTTTAAATTTGTTCTACGATTTTTACCATGAGCTAGATGGTACCAAGCCCGCCTATTATTGCTAATATATTATTTTCTTTGTGGAATAAAATTTGTTTTAACTAGATCCACCGTACCAAACATGCTCTTAACTAATTGAGTATTATATTTAAATCAGGTATTGTATTAAATGTTTAGCTCCATTTTAGTACACATTTTTCTTAACTTTTTTATGTGTTTGCTGCATTTATTTCAATTAAGTGGTAAATGTTAAATGTTATTAAATACCATCTGGAGAAATAAACATCCAATTTTTTCGTAACAAAAACTTGGTCAAGTGTTTGTTATCAAAAAAATGATATTTTCTTGAGTTTTTGATGAGCTTGCTGCTATTATATTTAAGAATAACTGTTAAATTTTACTAAATAACAGCAATAGAGACAATTAATCATTTTTTTTATGACATATACTTGGGCTAGTAGGCAATTCTTGCCTAGTTGTTTGTCATTAAAAAAATTTATATTTTTTTTCAGCTTTTGATGATTTTGCTGCTATAGTATTTGAGAGAATGTTAAAAATTATTAAGTTGGAAATACAGACAACTATTTTTTTATAACGAACACTTGGTTTAGTAGGCGATTTTTGGATAAGTGTTTGTAATCGAAAAATTGTATGTTTTCTAAAATTGTGCTTGCTGCTAGGAGTGTCAGTTAAAAATTACTAAATAACAGCACTTGAGACAAATAAAACTAGTTTTTTAATGATAAACATTTAGACTTGTATGCGACTCCTGTCTTAGTATTTGTCAGCATAAAAATGGAATTTTTTTAGTGTTCAATGTGTTTGCTACTATTGCATTTGAGGAAGAATGTTAAAAGTTTCGATTCTTGCCTAAGTGTTTGTCATAAAAAAATTTAATAATTTTGGTGTGCCTGTTACCATTACATTTGAGGTAGAATGTTAAATGTTATTAAATAATAGCAAGAGAGACACACATCCAATTCTTTAATGACAAAAACTTTGGTGTTGTAGGCGATTTTTGCCTAAATATTTGTCAATTTTTTTTATTTTTTTTGTTGAATAAAATGCTTTACTAGATACATTTTAACAAACCTGGTCTTAACTAATTGGATAATTTTTATATATATATAATTACTATAAAGAATTTCAAATTAAATACAATTTTTTTATTATAATATAGATTTGTAGACTTGATTTTTTTTTTATTATTAGACAAAGTTTTACTGTATTATGAGCAATATTTGGAATTATTTACATTATATTATTATTTCTTAATTTTATTGCTAAGATAATTAAAATTGTTACAGTTATCTAAACTTATCTCTAAATAAGGTGATGTTTTGGGTGCTTTCTAATCTATTTCATGTTGTTTTTTTGACTATTTGGTAGAGAAATGAGGTTTTTACTGATTTTCAGAATTTATAAGAAAAAGTTATGATCCGAACAGTTTTTAAAACTAACTCACTGTTAAACAGTCGTTAAAATGTGTTACAAATACACGTTACCTTACTATTATTCTGTTTGATTTCTTATAGATATTTTTTAGGTGACATTAACTAAATTAGTTTTTAACTGATAGTTTGGGGTAAAGCTTTATGCTGCCGTTTCACACAAGTATAGACAAGAATTTCTCGAGACTAAAAAAAAAAAAATGCCATTGACGACAAGTTTTTACTTAGTTGTATTGTTAACTATTTTTTACTCTTGAGAGGCACTTGCCTATTTACTTTTATGAGGAGCAGCACCTTTAAAGTAAGGTGTTTGGGATTTTGCTCTGCGTTTGTATTACTTTAAAAAATAACGTTGTTGTAGATTGTAGCGTTGTGCAACAATCTTTACTTGATTAGTTTTGTTGTTGTGGAGCAATAATCTATTGGGTATTTTTTTATAACTAGAAGTTTTTTGCTAATTTAATTCTTTTACGCAACTTTTAGTACTTCTTACTTTAATTGTCTGTGTAATTACATGCAATAAATCTTTTGCATGCGGCAATGCTATTTACTGATCGATCTTGACTAAATTGTTGAACAATTTTACTCATAAAAAGGAATTTATGCTTTTCGACTTAATATTTGATACATTTTAAAGCTGAAATGGATTTTCTTTGAGATAATTTTAATGCTATAAATGGAATTCTGAGCTGGATTTTATTAAGATAACCAAATTGGTATTAAAACTATTTTGACCGCTACCCTTGGTTTGCAGTATTATAACGAAAACAGCAACTTTGTCATTTCTACTTCTGCATATAATTTGACCATCATTTTGTTTTTATTTCAGTACATTTAGAAAGCACTAAATGTTTTGTGGAATTATCTTAGTCAAATTATATTTGCAAATAGCATTAATATGCATTCAAAAGTATCGTATTTATTTTTTTATTTGGATATTTTTTGGCTATTTTCAACTATAATTTGACTAAAATACTCTGACAAAATATAATTTATAATTATCAAATTAAATGTAGAAAAATAAGTTGCAGTTTTTGTTAGAATACAAGAAATTAAAGTAACTTCAAATTGTTTCAAGATCTTTTTTCCTGCTGAGACTACATATTTTTTTAAATTGATTTATCATTTTCCATAAATTATTTTAAAACACGTAAAACCATGAGTTTAAAAAATTTTAATAAAATATTTTTTTGTTATTGCTTAAAAATTTAGTTTATCAAATGTGGCATTTCTTTCTTTTTTTAAGAAGGGTTCTACTCATTATACCCACTTTCTTTTTGCTCTCCTGCCTGGATGATATTATTTTTGCATTCTTCCTCAAGTGAAGTTTTGTTTGTGTTCTTCTTTTTTCTTAATCTTTTTTTGGCTTGATTTGATTTACCATTTCGTTTATGACTTACTAGTTTTTTTGTTTGTTTTAAGCATTAAGTTTAATATATTACCTGATGTCAACTTTATCTGCAAGGCTCTCCTCCATCACTTCTTTCTTATTGCCATCTGATGCATGCAATCAGCGTATGTTGTGCAGTGTCAGCCTCTTTGCAGTACACGCATTTATTATCTGTTATCATTTATATCTTCTTCAGGTAGCTCTGGAAGCTTCCATGACCTGTAGGACACTGCGCAAGGTAGTAATTTATTTCTCTATGATTCTTGTCTATTTACTTTCTTATGTTGGTTATCAGCTTGTGAATCCATTTTACATTCTTTACTCACATCTCCTGCCACCTAATTAATATTTTGTTTTTATCTTGCGCCTTTTGCTGTCTTTCTTTCTATCTTGTGCAACTCTTTTCCCTAGCTTGCAGAGTAAACGGAACCGTGCATGCCAGGACCATTGCACTCATTGTCGAAATTGTTTTTTTATACCCTACTAACTCTGCCAAATTTTTTTGCAAACTGTTTAGCGTTTTTACGTTTTTATTAAATTTGAGAGCATCACTCTATATTGGCGCAGCGTATAAAACGATTGACGGGGTTACGGATGCCAAAAGCCTTCTCTTACTTTTCCTGATTCTTTATATTTTAGGCTTTTTTTTGCTTTAGTTATCACTAATTTTACGTGTTCTTCAAACGTTAAGTTTTTGTCTATTATTACTCTTAGGTACTTCATACTTTATTTTTGCTTTATGATGTTTTGCTTTAATACAAAATGTATGTCAAATGTATACAGTTTCCCCACTTAAGCTTAGTTCTAATGGCTGATGTTTTGATTCTATTTTTATTAATACTTTAAATTTATTTCTCTTACCACGCTGGCTCATTTACAACTATGTAGTCTATTACGGGTTACTTATTTGGTAAATTCAAACACTTTATCTCATGTAAAGTTTCCATATAAAATGTCCCAACCTCTCTCTTATATCAATTCTATCAATTGTTTTCCTTCTTCTCTATTTTCTGTAGTATTCTTAGATTTTCTGTTTTTCGTGTGGTTATCTTGTTTGATTCTTTTTCTCCTCCTTAATTTTTGTATTAAATGGTTAGCTGTACTAGAGGATTCTTATTATTTAAATTTTATTTGTTTGCAATTCTTAAATGTCTATAATAATTAAAATTATTTTAAAAAATAGAAGAGCATTTTTTAAATTTTAATAAATTGATACATCATAAACTATTAGCGTCGATTGACATTAGGTTTAAATCAGTTTTTAAATAATTGTTCATTTAATTTAGTTTTTAAAAAATTAAATGAAAAAAAGTTAGCAATCAATTAATATCTTTTTTAGTTTGCATTTTGTAAGAACCCTAAATTTTCATACTACGTATTATTAAATTAGTTATAAGTATACAAACTTTCATTTTGATTTGAATCAAATTGGGGGTGGAAAAAATAATAACTCAATTTGGGGTTTATTCAATTTGCATCAATCAAAAGGGCGTTTGCTTCATAGCTAAGCTGACAAAATTCTGTGCAAAAAATCTCAAATAGCCCAATTTCTAAAACGCAGTATTCAATAAGAAAATGCAATTTATAATTATCCGAAATGTAATGATTCTATGCGCATCGCCATCGCGTTTTGCTTGTACTAGGCTGAGTCGATCGAATCGTCCTTCATTCCTCAGTGACACACTCACACAGTTCGGTTGAGATGTGTTTTGCCTTTAATAATAATTAATTAGTGCTTATTAAATAAAGTGTTTAATGGTTTACATCATTGCAGTTCAATAAAGATGATCGTCGAGGGAATTTGCATGTAAGTTGTGAATTAATCCGGCCGATTTTGATCTTAAATTCTGCGATTTTAAATGTAAATTAATTCAATCTATTTGTTTTTAATTGAGCGTTAATTAATGATATTCTTATTACCAAATTTCACAATATTTCAAATTAATAAGCCATTCTTTAATGTTAATATATTGCGTCGTTTGTATTTGCGTCGCATTTTTATTCTAGTAAATAAATTTTATCTCTTCGCTTTTTTGCTTAAATTGAAATCGAGCATTCGCATTTATAAATAGAACGTCTTATCAGCTTCCCTTGTAAAATATTTCCTTTATATTTACAAGTTTTATATTACTGTATTATTCATTTTATATTTGATTGTATTCTAGTGGGGGTTTATTGTAAATTATATTTATATTGTTATAAAAATTAAAGATTTTAGTATTAAATGTTTCTAATATTTTGTTGGAAGTAAATTTTAAAATTTTAAAATTTAATTAAACTAAGTCTTTAATTATGATTTTTTATTCTTTCTGCTCAAATACATACAGTTGAAGCCCGATTTATTTTTCTTTCATTTGTTCACTTCTGAACTTAGGCTTCCTTTAATTTGTTCTGCGATTTTTTATTCTGAGTTAGATGATACCAGGCACGCTTTTTATTGCTAATATATTATATCTTTTGTGGAATAAAATTTGTTTTAACTAGATCCATCTTACCAAACATGCTCTTAACTAATTGAATATTATATTTAAATCAATTTTTGAGTTAAATGTTTAGCTTCATTTTAGTACAAATTCTTCTTTACTTTTGATGTGCTTGCTTCAATTACAATTAAGTGGTAAATATTAAACAATATTAAATACCATCTGGAGAAACAAACATCGAATTTTTTTGTAACAAAGACTTCACCAAGTGTTTGTTATCAAAAAATGGATATTTTCTTGAGTTTTTGATGATTTTGCTGCTGTTATATTTAAGATTAAATGTTAAAATTTACTAAATAACAGCAATAGAGACAAACAATCATTTTTTTGATGATATACACTTGGGCTAGTAGGCGATTCTTGGTTAAGTGTTTGTAATCGAAAAATTGGATGTTTTCTAAAGTTGTGACTGCTGCTATTATATTTAGGAGTGTATGTTAAAAGTTACTAAATAACAGCACTAGAGACAAACAAACTATTATTTTAATGGCAAACACTTCGACTAGTATGAGATTCTTGTCTAAGTCTTTGTCAGCAAAAAAATTGATTTTTATGTGTCTGGTACTATTGCATTTGATGAAGAATGTTAAAAGTTATTAAATAACAGCTGAAAAGCCAGGCAACCATTTTTTTATGACGAACATTTGGTCTAGTAGGCGATTCTTGTCTAAGTGTTTTAATCATTGCATTTGAGATAGAATGTTAAATGTTATTAAATAATAGTAAGAGAGAGACACATCCAATTTTTTGATGACAAATACTTAGGCTAGTAGGCGATTTTTGCCCAAATATTTGTAATAAAAAATTGTTTTTTTTTTCTATTTTAATGAATAAAATGTAGTTTTACTAGATACATCTAAGCAAACCTGGTCTTAACCAATTGGATAATTATTATATGTATATACAATTCTTATAAAGAATTTTAAATTTTTAGTTTTACTTAAGTACAGAATTTTGATTAAAATATAGATTTTTTAGACTTTAAGTTTTTTTTTTTTAATACTATACAAAGCTTTACTATATTATGAGCAATATTTGGAATTATTTATAAAATAATAATATTTCCTAAATTGATTTCTTTACATATAAAACAAATCTTGTGTAATGTTGATGGAAACAATTTTTTGAAGCTGATTTTGTTATCATTAATTGTTATGTAAGATGTTTTAAAACTTTCTACTCTTAGGCTTTCTTTAATGAAATAATGGTTCTCAATTAGTTTCAATATTTTTCTTTTAAATAGTTTTATTGCAAAGATAATTAAAATTATTACAGTTATCCAAACTTATCTCTAAATTAGGTGATGTTTTGGGTGCTTTCTATTCTAATTTATGTTGTTTTTCAATCATTTGCTAGAGAAATGGCGTTTTTACTTATCTTCAGAACTTATAAGAAAAAATGTTAATGATTCGAATAGTTCTTAAAACTAATTCACTGTTTAGTTGTTAAATGTATTACAAATACACGTTTGCTTAATATTTTGTTTGATTTCTTATAGATATTATTAGGCAACATTAACTAAATTAGTTATTAGTTAATAATTTGGAGGTGAAGCTTTAAGCTGCCGTTCTATTTAAGAGTAAATATAGGCAAGCATCTCTCGAGACTAAAAAAAATGTGATTGACGACAAGTTTTTACTGAGTTGTGTCGTTAACTATTTTTTACTCTTGAGAGACAATTGCCTATTTACTTTCATGCGGAGCAGCACCTTTAAGGTGAATTGTTTGGGATTTTGCTCTGCGATTGTATTGTATTACTTTAAAGAATGACGTTGTTGTAGATTGTAGCGTCGCGTCGTGCAACAATCTTTATTTAATTGGATTTGTTGTTGTGAAGCAATTGGGTATTTTTTATGTAACTAGATTTTTTTTGTTATTTTAATTCTTATACGCAACTTGTAGTACTTCTTACTTCAATTGTATGTGTAATTACATACAATAATTATTTTTCAGGTAGCAAAGCTTTTTACTGATCGAACTTGTTGAACAATTTTACTCGAAGTGGAATTTATGCTCTTTAACATAATATTTGATACATTTCATGGCTGAAATGGGTTTTCTTTGATATTTTTAATTTAATTTTGGCGGAGGGTACTTTTCCTGACCTTTGGAAGTTAACTAGAGTTTGTCCAATTTTTAAGTCTGGTGACAGGTCAGATATTGGCAATTACAGACCAATAGCCTTAGTCTCAAACTTTTTAAAGGTCTTTGAAGGTATCCTTTGTGACTATATACATGCTTTTATTGACAATTCAATAACTCCTAACCAACATGGTTTTGTTAAAAAACGAAACACGCAAACAAACTTAATGTGTGTTACACAATACATATCCAACCAACTTGATGCAGGTGGCCAAGTTGACGTTTTATATACCAACATCAGTCGAGCTTTTGATTGTATGCCGTTTGACAAGCTGATGACCTATTTAAAGCAATATGATATACCATCGGACATTATTGATACAGTGCAGTCATATCTCGTAAACAGACAGCTATTTGTGTATTATGGGGATGGCAAATCCAAAACATTTTCACCAACATCAGGGGTACCTCAAGGGTCTAACTTGGGACCACTACTATTTACAATCTTTATTAACAAAGTGGTAGATGATTTGGATTGCAATTTTCTCATGTACGCAGATGATATTAAACTATATCAAGAAATCAAAACAATTTCTGACTGCCAACATTTGCAGCGGAATTTGGATAGGTTATCGGCTTGGTGTACTGAAAACAGTCTTACAATCAATGTACCAAAGTGCAGTATTGTAACCTATAGTAGATCACGTAACAGAGTACTAGGTGACTATACACTTGCTGGGTCTATTGTAGAAAGAACTGATTCAATTAAAGATTTAGGAATTTTTTTTGATTCAAAACTCACATTTAACATGCATATTGAAAATTTAGCTAAGTCGTGTTATAAACTGCTCGGGTTTGTAATACGTAACAGTCGCGAGTTTAGTAATCTTTCTACCGCTGTAAGACTTTTTGATTCGTTTATCATAAGTAAAATTAATTACTGCGCTTGTGTGTTGTCACCTGGTTACCATCTCTACATGAATGTTATAAAGAAAATTCAAAGGCGATTTTTAAAATACCTGTACTTTCGTAAGCATGGTACATACCCTGAAAGATTTGTGTCTTATAATCAACTTATACAAGAGTTTGGCTTTATTACAGTTCAAAATAGACACAAATATATGCATGTATATGAACTTTACAAAATTATTCACGGGCATACTGATAATGGTGATTTTTTTTCTAAAATTAATTTTTTAGTACCACGGTTATCATCTCGTAGTAATGAATCTTTTCAATATGCAACTTCTCATACAAATCTTCATACTTTCTCTCCTCTCATTTTAATGTTAAAAAATTACCACGGTGTCCAGTATGGAATTGATATATTTTGTACTAATAGAAACCAATTTTTAAAAGACTTAAGGTCGTGTCTGTTATGAATTGTATTATGAATGGTATTATGTTTTGATTTATGTATTATGTATTATAATTTTTTTTTATAGTTATTTGTATATTTTATAAATACTTCGTTATATGTTATATATTTATATATTTTACTAATTATCTTTTATGCCACGTTGTAATTGGATATAATATCCATATCAATTTTTAATTTGTATTGTAATTTATCTATACGCAAACTTTATTTATATTGTAGTTATTTTTCTTTGTAATTAGGTGCATACCTGTTAAGAAAATATATATATATATATTATTATTATTATTATTATTATTATTATTATTATTATTAATATTATTATAATTTGTATGCTATCAATGGGATTCTGCGCAATGTTTAATGGATTTTATTAAGTTAAACAAATTGGTATTAAAAGTATTTTGACTGCTATTTTTGGTTTGTAGTATTATAACAAAAATAGCAACTTCGGCGTTATTTTTACTTCTGCATATAATTTGATAATTTATTTATTTTTATTCCAGTACATTTATAAAGCACTGAATGTTTTGTGATAGTATCTTAGTCAAGTTATATTTGCAAATAGCAATAATATGCATTCAAAAGTAATGCATTTATTTTTTTATTTAGATATTTTTTTGGCTATTTTGTACTATAGTTTGACAAAAATACTTTGACAAAATATAGTTTATACTTATCAAATTATATGTAGAAGTAGAAAAGACGACAAAGTTGCTGTTTTTGTTAGAATACAAGAAATTAAAGTAGCTTCAAATTGTTTTAAGATCCGTTTTTCTGCTAAGACTACATAATTTTTTAAATTGATTTTACTATTTTTTATAAATTATTTTAACACACGTAAAAACATTAGTAAGAAAAAATTTAATAAAATATTTTTTTTGTAATTGCTTAAAAATTTAGTTTATAAAATGTGGGATTTTTTTCTTTTTTCAAAAGAGATTCTACTCATTATACTCACTTTTTTTTGCTCTCCTGCCTGGTAATATTATTTTTGCATTCTTCTTTCTGTGAAGTTTTGATAATGATCTTCTTTTTTTCTTAATCTTTTTTTTGTTGGCTTGATTTGATTTACCATTTTGTTTACGACACCAGTTTTTTTTTTGTTTCAAGCATTAAGTTCACTATATTACCTGATGTCAACTTTATCTGCAAGGCTCTCCTCCATCACTTCTTTCTTATTGCAATCTGATGCATGCAGTCAGCGTATGTTGTGCAGTGTCAGCCTTTTTGCAGTACACGCATTTATTATCTGTTATATTTCATATTTTCTTAAGGTAGCTTTGGAAGCTTCCATGACCTGTAGGGCACTGCGCAAAGTAGTAATTTATTTCCCCTTGGTTCTTGTCTATTCACTTTCTTATGTAGGGTATCAGCTTGTGAATCCACTTTACATCCTTTACCTACATCTCCTGCCATCTGTTTAATATTTTGTTCTTATCTTGCGCCTTTTTCTGTTTTTTTTTTTTTCTATCTTGTGCTATTTCTTTCCCTAACTTGCAGAGTAATCGGATCTATGCATGCCAGGACCATTGCACTCATTGTCGAAATTGTTTTTATACCCTACTAACTCTGATCGCCAAATTTCTTTGCAAAATGTTTAGCGTTTTTACGTTTTTATTAAATTTGAGAGCATCACTCTATATTGGCACAGCGTATAGCACGATTGACGCGGCCACGGATGCCAAAAGCTTTTTCTTGTTTTTGCTAATTCTTTATATTTTCCCATTTTTGCTTTAGTTATCACCAATTTTACGTGTTTTCTAAACGTCAAGTTTTTTTCTATTACCACTCTTAGGTACTTCATACTTTTTTTTTGCTTTTTGATGTTTTGCTTTAATACAAAATGTATGTCTTTGCATTTCTTTCTACTAATCAACATTACCGCTTTTGAGTTCTCTGTTGCCAGTTCTAGTCTCTTGTCTTTTATTCATTTACTAATTTGTTTAAGGGTTTTGTTTGCCAATTTCTGGCGTCATCTCAACCACCATCATTGCTAAATTATTAGCATATGCTAATATCGTCACTTCTTTGGGTGTGTCCAGCTTCAACAGTTTGTCATATTAGATATTCCTGAGATGGGGATCTAACACTAACTTCTGTAGTACCCTTTCTGTAATTTTGTGCTCTTTTTCTTTCTCATCTACTATAGTTTAGTCTAAAAAGTATTTTTTTATAATTTCGACTAGATGCCTTGATATATTTCTATCTATTGTAGCCTCTATTGTTATACGTCTCTGCCGCTGAGTTGAAGGCATTATTTACATCAATTGTAATAAGCGCACCTAGTCTCTTTGTTTTCGGTATTTTTTTATCTTATTTTTTGCAATTTCCATTACAATTTCTATTGGTTTATCTTTCTGTTCTAAAGCCGTGCTGCGCTTTTGACTAGGTTGAGCTCATATAGCTTTCCAATTGTGTCATCTAGGCATATGGGACGGTATGAACTCGGATCTTCTTCATTCTTGTTTGGTTTTTTAATTAATTTTAGATTGGCCATTTTTTCATATGTCCTTAAACTTTCCTCTTTCAAATGCTGAGTTAAACAAAGCAAGAATTGACTTTGTAACTACTTCCACCGCCAGTTTAATGATTTTCGCTGGAATTTTATTCTGCACCGGGTTTTTTTGTCTTACAGTTAGTTTCCCCACTTAAGCTCAGTTCTAATGGCTGATGGTTTGATTCTATTCTTATTGCTACTTTAAATTTATTTCTTTTCTTACGCTGGCTCTTTTTTAACTATGTAGTCTATTACGGGTTACTCATTTGGTAAATTCAACCTCTTCATCTTCTGTGAAGTTTCCATTTAAAATATCCCAACTTCTTTCTTATATCATTTCTATCAGTTGCTTTCCTACTACTCTATTTTCTGTAGTGTTCTTCGGTTTTCTGTTTTTTGTGTGGCTATCTTGTTTGATTCTTTTTACTCTCCTTAATTCTTGTATTAAAAGGTTAGCTGTACTAGAGGATTCTAATTATTTAAATTTTATGAATCTGCAATTCTTAAATGTCTATAATAATCAACCATTAACTAAAAATTATTTTAAAAAATAGTAAAAGATTTTTTAAATTTTAATAAACTGATAAATCATAAACTATTAGCATCGACCGACATAAGGTTTAAATCAGTTTTTAAATAATTGTTCATTTAATTCAGTTTCTATAAAAATTAAATGAAAAACAGTTAGCAATCAATTAATATCTTCTTTAGTTCGCATTTTGTAAAAACCGTAAATTTTTATATAACGTATTATTAAATTAGTTATAAGTATACAAACTTTCATTTTGATTTGATTTAATTTGGGGGGTGGAAAAAATAAATACTCAATTAAGGGTTGATTCAATTTGCACCAATCAAGAGGGGGTTTGCTTCATAGCAAAGCGGACAAAAATCTGTGCAAAAAATCTCAAATAGCCCAATTTCTAAAACGCAGTTTTCAATAAGAAAATGCAATTTATAATTATCCGAAATGTAATGATTCTATGCGCATCGCCATCGCGTCTTGCTTGTACTAGGCTGAGTCGATCGAATCGTCTTTCATTCCTCAGTAACACACTCACACAGTTCGGTTGAGATGTGTTTTGCTTTTAATAATAACCAATTAGTGCTTATTTAATAAAGTCTTTAATGGTTTACATTATTGCAGTTCAATAAAGATGATCGTCGAGGGAACTTGCATTGTAAGTTGTGACTTTGTGAATTAATCCGACCGATTTTGATCTTAAATTCCGCGATTTTTAATGTAAATTAGTTCAATCGATTTGTTTTCAATTGAGCGTTAATTAATGATATTCTTATTACCAAATTTCACAATATTTCAAATTAATAAGCCATTCTTTGATATATATTGCGTCGTTTGTATTTGCGTCGCATTTTTATTCTAGTAAATAAATTTAATCTCTTTGCTTTTTCGCCTAAATTGAAATCGAGCATTCGCATTTATAAATAGAACGTCTTATCAGTTTCCTTTGTAAAATATTTTCTTTATATTTGCAAATTTTATATTTATTATTATTCATCTTAAATTATAATGTATTCTAGGGGGGGTTTATTGTAAATTATATTTAAATTGTTACAACAGTTCAAGATTTTAGTTTTAGAATCTTCTAATATTTTGTTGTAATTTTAAATTTCAAAATTTAATTAAACTAAGGTCTTTAATTATAAAATTTTATTGTTTCTGCTCAAATAGATCCAGTTGAAGCCTGAATTTTGTAATTTATTTTTATTTCATTTGTTCTGAACTTAGGCTTCCTTTAATTTGTTCTAAGATTTTTATCCTGAGCTAGATGATACCAGGCTCGCCTGTTATTGCTAATATATTATTTCTTTTGTGGAATAAAATTTGTTTTAACTAGATCCATCTTACCTAACATGCTCTTAACTACTTGAATATTATATTTAAATCAATTTTTATATTAAATGTTTAGCATCATTTTAGTAAAAAAATTTCTTCACTTTTTGATGTGTTTGCTTCAATTACAATTAAGTGGTAAATGTTAAACATTATTAAATACCATCTGGAGAAACAAACATCCAATATTTTTGTAACAAAGACTTGGCCAAGTGTTTGTTATCAAATAATGGATATTTTTTTAAGTTTTTGATGAGCTAGCTGCTATTATAATTAAGGATAAATGTTAAAATTTACTAAATAACAGCAATAGAGACAAACAATCATTTTTTTGATGATATACACTTGGGCTAGTAGGCGATTCTTGCCTAATTGTTTGTCATTAAAAAAGTTGATATTTTCTTCAGCTTTTGATGATTCTGCTGCTATTGCATTTGAAAGAGAATGTTAAAAGTTATTAAATAATAGCTGGAGACACAGGCAACTTTTTTTTTATATAACGAACACTTGGCTTAGTAGGCGATTGTTTAAATGTTTGTAGTCGAAAAATTGGATGTTTTCTAAAGTTGTGCCTGCTGCTATTAAATTTGTTAAAAGTTACTAAATAATAGCACTAGAGACAAACAAACAATTTTTTTAATGGCAAACACTTCGACTACTATGCGATTCTTGTCTTTGTCAGCATAAAAAGTTTTTGATGTGTCTGCTACTATTGCATTTGAGGAAGAATGTGAAAAGTTATTAAGCCTGGCAATCATTTTTTTATGACGAACACTTAGTCTAGTAGGCGATTCTTGTCTAAGTGTTTGTCATAAAAAAATTTAAATAATTTTAGTGTGACTGTTACTATTACATTTAAGGTAAAATGTTAAATGTTATTAAATATTAGCAAAAGAGACACACATCCAATTCTTTGATGACAAATACTTGGGCTAGTAGGCGATTTTTGCAAAAATATTTGTCATACATCTTAGCAAACCTGGTCCTTACTAATTGGATAATTATTATATATACAGTTCTTATAAAGAATTTCAAATTTTTAGTTCTACTTAAGTACAGAATTTTTATTAAAATATAGATTTTTTAGACTTTAAAATTTTTTTTTTTTTTAATTTATTATACAAAGCTTTACTGCATTATGAGCAATATTTGGAATTATTTATATTGTATTATTATTTTCTAAATTGATTTCCTTACATATAAAACATATCTTGTATAATGTTGAAGGTAACAATTTTTTATAGCTGATTTTGTTATCATTAATTTTTATGTAAGATGTTTTAAAACTTTCTATCTTAGGCTTTCTTTAATGAAATAATGGTTCTAAATTAGTTTCAATATCTTTCTTTTAAATAGTTTAATTGCTAATATAATTAAAATTATTACAGTTATCCAAACTTATCTCTAAATTAGGTGATGAAAGCACCCATTTTCTACATAGAATTTAGACTTTTAACATAATATTTGATACATTTCATGGGTAAAATGTTTTTTTTTTGTAAACTTTTATGCAATGAATGGGATTCCTGCTTAATGGTCAATGGATTTTTTAAGTTAAACAAATTAGTATTAAAACTATTCCGACCGCTACCCTACTTTGCAGTATTATAATGGAAACAGCAACAATTCAATTTCTGCATATAATTTGATAATCAATTTTTTTTATCAGTCTATTAAGAAAGCACTAATTTATGTTTTATTAAAGTATATAAGTCAAGTTATATTTGCATCAGCATTAAAATGCATTCAAATGTACTTAAAAGCGCATTTATTTTTTTATTTGGATTTTTTGGTTGTTTCTAACTACATGTTGACCAAAATACTTTGACAAGGTTATATATATATATCAAATTATATGTTGAAATAAAAATGACTTTAAAGTTGTAGTTTTTGTTAAAATACAGGAAATTAAAGTAGCATCAAATTGTTTCAAGATCCTTTTTCTTGCTGGGACTACCTAATTTTTTGATTTTTTTAAATTATCTTATAACATCATCTTTTTTCTGTTCTCTTTTCTAAATGGTATCACTTTTTAATTGTTTTTTTAGTGAGGTTTTGTTAATGTTCTTCTTTTTTTTTCTTAATCATTCTATTTTTTTTGCCTTGATTTGACTTATTATTCCGTTTATGATTTTCCAGTTTTTTTGTTGTCAAGCATTAAGTCCACCATATTAACTGATGCCAATTTTATCTGCAAGGCTTCTTCTCCATCATTTCTTTCTTATTGTCATCTGATGCATGCAAACAGAGTTTGTTGTGTAGTGTCAGCCACTTTGCAGTACATGCATTTATCATCTTCTTCAGGTAGCTTGGAAACTACAATGACATGTAGGGCACTGCGCAAAGTAATAATTTATTTCTCTATAATCCTAGTTTTGTCTACTTTCTTATGTTGAGGTATTAGCTTGTGAGTTTACTGTCCCTTTACATTGTTTGCCTACATTTCCCGCTATCTGTTTAATGTTTTGTTTTTAGTTTGCCCTTTTTACTGTTTTTCTTTTCCTCTTGTGCTATTTCTTTCTCCAGCTAGCAGATTAAACGGTACCACGCGTGCCAGGACTATTGCACTTATTGTCGGGATTGTTTTATATGCTTTACTGACTGGACGGCTAAATTTCTTTACAAACTGTTTGTATATTTTTATCAAATTTGAGAGCGCAGCGTATAGCACAATTGACGCGGATACGGATGCTAAAAGCCTTTTCTTGCTTCTTCTTATCTTAGGCATCATCTTTCAAACAGAAGCGGCTGTTTTTTTTTTGCTTTAGTTACTACCAATTTTATGTGTTCCCTAAACTAAAAGTTTTTGGTTTTTTCCACTCTTGGGTACTTAATACTTTTTGTGGCTTTATGGTGTTTTGTCTCAAGACAATATTATGTGCCCGCATTTTTTTTTCCAATCAGCATTACCGTTTTTCAGTTGCCAGTTCTAATCTGTGGTCTTTTATCTACTTGCCAATTTTTTTAGGGTTTGGTTTGCTGTTATTTTTTTGCTGTTTTTCAACTACCATCATTGTCAAATCATTAGCATAAGATAATAGCGTCATTTCTTCGGGTGTGTCCAGCTTCAATAGTCTGCCATAAAAGATATTCCAGAAATGGAGACCTAACATTGACTATTGTAATATCTTTACTGTAACTTTGTGCTCTTCTCCTATTTTATCCTCTATAATTTGGTCTGAAAAGTATTTTTTTTTATAATTTCTACTAAATAGTATGGTATTTTTGGTATCTTTTATAACCTCTACTGTTACTTCCTATGCTGCCGAATTGAAGGCATTCTTGACAATAATTATTATAAGCGCTCATAGTTTCCTTGTTTAAAGTATTTTTTACATCTCATTTTTTGCATTTTTTTTTCGGATTCTAATGGTCTTACGGTTGGTTTTATTTTTTTAAAACTGCGTTTCTGACAGGTTTCAGTTTTTATTCTTGCCATTATGATATGCTTATATAGCTTTCCTATTCAGTCAATTAGGCATATAGAGTGGTATGATCTTCGATTTTTTCTTTATAGTTTGGTTTTTTAATTAATTTTAGATTGGCTTTTTCCATATGTCCGGAAATTTTTCTCTTTTTCTAGCTGAGTTAAATACAGCAAGAATTGGATCTGGAACTACTTCCACCGAGAGTTTAATAATTTCTGCGAGAATTTTATCCGGCCCCGGGTTTTCCTGTCTTTTTACAGTTTCTCCAGTTCAGCTCACTTCTAATGGCTGGTGGTCTGATTTGATTCTTATTCTTACTTTAAATTTATTTACTTCTTTCCACGCTGCTCTATTCACAACTAAGTAATAGACTATTACGGATTGCTCCTATAAAGGTAAATTCTCCCTCTTCATCTTCTGTAAAGTTTCCATTTAAAATGTCCCAACCTTTCTCTTCTATCATTTCTATTAGTTCCATTCTTTTTCTATTTTCTGCGGTGTCTTTTGATTCTCTTTTTCTTGTGTGGTCATCTTGTTCGATTCTTTCTCCCCTCTTTTCAATTTTTCCATTAAAGGGTTAACAGTATTATTCTGCAATTTTTAAATATCTATAATAATCAACTCTTAATTAAAAATAATTTAAAAAACAGTAAACAATTTTTCAAATTTTATTATATTGATACATCGTAAACTTATAAGGTCCTTTAATATTATGTTTAAATCAGTTTTTAAATAGACTATCCCCTGTTCATTTAATTCAATTTTTATAAAAGTTAAATCAAAAAAAGTTAGCTTAGTTTGCTTTTTGTAAAAACCGTAAATTTTTATATAACGTATTATTAAATTAGTTATTAGTACATAAAATTTCATTTTCATTTGATTTAATTTGGGGGTGGAAAATAAAAAACCCAATTAAGGGTTGATTCAATTTGCATTAATCAAGATGGCGTTTGCTTTATAGCAAAGCTGACAAAATTCTGTCAGATAATCTCAAATAGTCCAATTTCTAAAATGCAGTTTTCAATAAGAAACTGCAATTTACAATTATCCGAAATGTAATAATTCCACGCGCATCTCCATCGCGTCTTGCCGCCGAGTGGCTTCGTCCTTCATTTCTCAGTTACACATAGTTCGGTCCAGATGTGTTTGTCTCTTTAATAATAATAATTTAGTGCTATTTTATAATTAAAAGTGATTAGATCGTTGCAGTTCAACATAAGATGACCGTCGAGGGAGATTTGCAGTAAGTTGTGAATTATTTTGATCTTAAATTGCGCAGTTTTTAATGAAAATTAATTCAATCGATTTGTTTTTTAATTGAGTGTTAGTTAATGGTATTCTTTTTACAAAATTTTAATATTTGAACTTAATACGCCATTGTTTATTGTTAATAATATTGCGTTGTTTCTACAGGTATTTGCGTCGCATTTTTATTCCAGTAAATAAATTTTATCTCTTCGCTTTTTTGCCTAAATTGAAATCGAGCATTCGCATTTATAAATAGATCTTCTTATCAGCTTCCCTTTTAAAATATTTCCTTTATATTTACAAGTTTTATATTACTGTATTATTCATCTTAAATTATATTGTGGGGGTTTATTGTAAATTATAAGTATATTGTTATAACAATTAAAGATTTCAGTTTTAGAAGCTTCTAATATTTTGTTGGAAGTAAATTTTAAAATTTAATTAAACTAAGGGGTTTAATTATGAAATTTTATTGTTTTTGCTCAAATAGATCCAGTTAAAGCCCAATTTTTGTAAATTATTTTTCTTTTAATTGTTCACTGAATTTAGGTTTCCTTTAATTCCTTCCACGATATTTTATCCTGAGCTAGATGATACCATGCTTGCCTTTTATTGCGTATATTATTTCTTTTGATGAATAAAATGTGTTTTACTAAATCTTTCTTACCAAACCAAGTCTTAACTAACTGAATAATATATTGAAAACAATGTTTATGATTAATTTTAAATTTTTAGCTGCGTTTTAGTACAAAATATTACCACCAACATATTACTGCATTATGTATAATATTATATTATTGTTTCTTAAATTGATCTTTGAGAGCTTTACTATGTGGTAATGCATATTAATGATGACATAAAACCGTTATTAAATTTTTACTACAAATAATCATGTTTGACATAGATATACTGTCTTTACAACATTGGCTTAAATATCTCTGCTGGTTATTTCATTACCAACTAATTATGTTTGTATTATATACCTGAAACTTGAAATAGCATTCAAGGGTGAAAATATTGTATATTTATATGATATTTTCACTCTTAAATTTTCAATTATATTATTACTCCTTTAATATATTGTATTATATTAATGGTTTATTCTAAATTATGCATACATACTAGGTACGCCATTTTCTTTCGGGGTAGGCAGCAACACTGTACAATACAATTCGTAAACCTTGTTTTGCACAATTTGCTTAAGCAATATCCACACACCTGATCATCTTTTATACTTACCATTTTTAATTTTTCTTTTTTGCGCTTTTATCTTAACATTCAACCAACTTTAACATGATCTTTCTCTGCATTTTGATGCAAATATATATCTATCATTTTTCTTCAAATTTGATTGAAATTTTCCAGAAAGCTTTTCACAATTTTACTAAACACCAAAATAATGATTGTAAAAGTTTATGAAACTTATTGTTGCTTAGAATTCTTGTATAAATTGTTGTCGTTTCCACAATTTTCCTCAAATTTGATTGAATTTTTCCAAAAAGCTTTTTACAATTATATTTAATTGAAAAATAATTATTGGAAAATTTTATGAAAATTATTGTTGCTTAGAATTGAAAAATTGCAAGAAAAAACATTAATTTCTTGTAGAGATGGTTGTCGTTTCCACAATTTTCTTTAATTTTGATTGAATTTTTCCAAAAAGCTTCTTAAAAATTTAATAAATTTAAAAATAACTATTAAATATTCTTGTAGAGATGGTTGTCGTTTCCAAAATTTCCCTCAAATTTGAATGAAATTTTCCAAAAAGCTTTTCAGAATTATAATAAATCTAAAAATAATTATTGGAAAATTTCATGAAAATTATTGTTACTTAAAATTGGAAAAATGCAAGAAAAAACCTTAATTTCTTGTATAAATTGTTAGCGTTTCCACAAATTTCTTCAAATTTGATTGAAATTTTCCAATAAGCTTTTCAGAATTATAGTAAATTTAAAAATAATTATTGGAAAATTTCATGTTGCTTAGAATTAAAAAATTGCAATAAAAACCATTAATTTCTTGTATAAATTGTTGTCGTTTTCACAATTTTTCTCAAATTTGATTGAAATTTACCAAAAAGTTTTTAATATTACAATTAATCCAAAAATAATGATTGTCTGCATCACGTTTGCGTGGTGTGTGGTTGATTGCCAACACGAGTTGGCTTGATCAAACAAGCTAACTCGAGATTATTCATTGTTAGAGACCTAGTAGTGGGTTGAGTTTTGAGTTGTTAGCGCACCGGTTTAAGGTTTTAGTCTTTTTTTTTTTCATATCTTATTAGTTAGTTTATCGACGGGACAATTTTCAGCAATTTCTATTCGTATTGTGAGCAAAAAATGTGGAGGATTCAGTAACTCAACTCTGGAAGAATAGAATCTATGTCACTGAAAACTATGAATTTTTTGTAATTTTGTTTGAATGATTATTAAAAAAAGTTTCTACTCTAATGCAACATTTTTACCACGTTTTATTTTCAAATCTAGCTTTAGCATTTGGGTCTACTACTACCCATGATCTCTACTGTACAATATTTATCTTAACAAACACAATCACGTTTTTTTTTTTTTAATTTCAGATAATAAATAGCACCTAAGAGGCAACTGAGGCTTGAGACATGTACTGTTTATTTGTAAATATTCCAAAGCATAAATCATTCTCTAATAAATGAGTTTGAGTGATCATCAAAGATCAACTATCGTGATCTGATAATTGAAGTTTAAATTCCTTAGTTCGTCTGTCACAACTCTGGTTGGGGACCCTATGTTACAATTTTCTAAGAAGGCAGCACGTCAATCGTGAGGCATGAGGAAAGTTCCCCTGTTGTCGTATCCTGTAGCTCTGAGGATAAAGTGCTTAGGTCAATAGAAAGTTTTGACAAAGGATCCTTGACCGAGTGAACCTTGGGTTCATGAGTTGCGGGGGGCGGGCTATACGGTTTTTGATTGATCTTTAGTTGTTGGCTAAAGATCGTTGATCAAGGATTGTTCAGCAGTGTATTAAGATATTTATGAAGAACACAGTAATGTCTGTTAGATGCACAATATAAGAAGCACACGGTAAGCAAACTCAAATAATATTTACTTACTTAAGGAGACTAATTATTTAACATTTCAGATTTCTTATTTATCTACAAAAGTATTGAGATTGGATGAACTTATCTAGTTAGACATGTTCTGTTAATTTGCAAACATTCCAAAGCACATAACAATAGTTTGTGTGGACATCAAAGATTACCAATCGAAAGCAATAATTGAAGGTTAAATCCCTTAGTTCGTCTGTCACAACTCTGGTTGGGGTACCTATGTTACAATTTTCCAAGAAGGCAGCACGTCAATCGTGAGGCATGAGGAAAGTTCCCCTGTTGTCGTATCCTGTAGCTCTGAGGATAAGGTGCTTAGGTCAATAGAAAGTTTTGACAAAGGATCCTTGACCGAGTGAACCTTGGGTTCATGAGTTGCGTGGGGCGGGCTATACGGTCTTTGATTGATCTTTAGTTGTTAGCTAATGATCGTTGATCAAGGTGTGTTCAGCTGTGTATTAAAATGTTTGTGAAGGATGCTGTCATGTTAACTAGATACAGTATCATCAAAGAAGCAGACGGTAAGCAGATCTTAATAATATTTACATAACCACAATAATTCTTTTAACATTTCAGATTTACATATCTAGAAGAGGATTGATGGACTTATCTACAACACATGTTCTGTTAATTTACAAATGTTCCAAAGCACATAACAATAGTTTGTGTGGACATCAAAGATTGCCGATCGAAAGCAATAATTGAAGATTAAATTCCTTAGTTCGTCTGTCACAACTCTGGTTGGGGACCCTATGTTACAATTTTCCAAGAAGGCAGCACGTCAATCGTGAGGCATGAGGAAAGTTCCCCTGTTGTCGTATCCTGTAGCTCTGTGGATAAGGTGCTTAGGTCAATAGAAAGTTTTGACAAAGGATCCTTGACCAAGTGAACCTTGGGTTCATGAGTTGCGGGGGGCGGGCTATACGGTCTTTGATTGATCTTTAGTTGTTAGCTAATGATCGTTGATCAAGCTGTGTTCAGCTGTGTATTAAAATGTTTGTGAAGGATGCAGTCATGTTTGCTAGATACAGTATCATCAAAGAAGCAGACGGTAAGCAGTTTTTAATTGTATTTACATAATCACAATAATTTGTTTAACATTTCAGATTTACATATCTAGAAGAGGATTGATGGACTTATCTACAACACATGTTCTGTTAATTTGCAAATATTCCAAAGCACATAACAATAGTTTGTGTGGACATCAAAGATTACCAATCGAAAGCAATAATTGAAGGTTAAATTCCTTAGTTTGTCTGTCACAACTCTGGTTGGGGACCCTATGTTACAATTTTCCAAGAAGGCAGCACGTCAATCGTGAGGCATGAGGAAAGTTCCCCTGTTGTCGTATCCTGTAGCTCTGTGGATAAGGTGCTTAGGTCAATAGAAAGTTTTGACAAAGGATCCTTGACCGAGTGAACCTTGGGTTCATGAGTTGCGGGGGGCGGGCTATACGGTCTTTGATTGATTTTTAGTTGTTGGCTAATGATTGTTGACCAAAGATTGTTCAGCGTTGCTACGAAATATTTTTGATGAAACAGTAAGGTCCAATTGAAGCAACAGGATCCAGATTTTGAGGGTATGCTTGAAAATTTCATTATTGTTTATTTAGTACTCATAAATTTTTTTATTGTGGCTAGATGCCAATTGGTTAAAAATTTAAGGAAAGGGTGAAGAGATGACCCATAAGA